>CM053559.1:55450146-55471818 GCA_028646485.1 Cryptoprocta ferox | reverse complement strand
GAGAGAGAGGCAGGTACAGAATCCAAAGCAGGCTCCAAGCTCTGAGCTGTCAGCACAGATCCTGATGCGGGGCTTGAACCCACGAACTGTGAGATCATGACCTGAGCCGAAGTCAGACACTTAACCAACCGAGCCACCCAGGTGCCCCATTATGAGTCCTTTAACTTTTCTGTATTGTGTAATTTTCTAAATGATAATATTTTACTTTTACAATTGGAGACAATAAGAAAGCTGCCTTCATTTTGGAATGGAGTTGTATTAAAATTTCTCCATGTCATTACATAGTCCTAATGTGATTTTTAATGGCTATCTAAAATTCCACTGTATGAATCTACAATAATTTAAATCATTATTCCGCCACTGACTGAAATTTAAATACTTCCACAGATTTTGCTTTTTTGATTTATGCCAGGATAAAAATCCTTGCACATAAATCTACGAATGCCTTTCTGTTTATTTTCTTAGGCTTGATTGCTCTAAGTTGAACATGTCAGTGGTAGGACCACCAGCTGTAATTTTCTAGAAAGCACCAGACACAGTGTGTTCTACATAAATGGTGCAAATTCAAAATACAATTTGAGTGGTGTCTGCTGGAGTAAATCAATGACTGAACACGGTCAAAGGCTATGCAAATGTTTAAAAGCCTTGATAAAAATTTGCCATATTTTGCCTTCTGGAGAAATCATCTCAATTTGTACTTATTCCAGGACTCAGCCCACAGGTCTCAGAATTGAGAATTAGAGATTTTTTAAAACTCAGATCTGTGAGGAAAAAATGGTATCTCATTGCTGTTTTCGTTTGTATCTGTTTGATTCAGAGTGAGATTTAAATTTTTACTTGGGTCTATTAATCATTTATATTTCTTCTTTTGCAGATTGCCTATTCACATCCTTTGCCAAAATGCCAATGAGAACCGACTCGAAAGAGCTGCACCGGGAGTTCTAGGCATGTGTGTGCTCTTCCTTATTTTCCCCAATTATACTGCAGCAGTCACTCTTCGTGTCTGCATTACAAATTCGAACTCTTGGTTCGAGGGTCTTGCCCAAGGTCCCACAGAATGGAGAGAAATTATATATATAATTTATTGTCAAATTAGTTAACATACAGTGTATACGGTGTGCTCTTGGCTTCAGGAGTAGAGTCTCGTGATTCATCACTTACATACAACACTCAGTGCTCATCCCAGCAAGTGCCCTCCCCAATGCCCGTCACCCATTTTCCCTGTCCCCTCTGCACCCCCCCCTTCCTTCCACCCTGTTTGTTCTCTGTATTTAAAAGATTCTTATGGTTTGCCTCACTGTCTGTAACTATATATATAGATTTCAATAGAAGTTTCTGATTTTCTTTGCTCACAACTCTTTCTTGTGCTTTGGACTTTTCTTCAGTATTATTTTTCTTTTTCCTAAAGCATATGCTTTTAAAGTTTCTTCATGAAGATTTCTTAGTAGTAATCCCTCTCAATTTTTACCTGTAAATGTCTTCCTTTTGTCTTTTCTTTTGAACAAAAATGTAGGTTTGTATAGAATACAAGCTGACTGTTAATTTCCTTCAGCACTTTGAACATATCATTTCATTGTGTTCTGACATGTTTCCCCACCAAAAAAAGTTCACTACCAATTGAATTTTTATTTCTTTTTCTGGCTATGTTCTCTTTTTTACTGCTTTTAAGAGGTTTTTTTTCCCTTCCCACTCTGTTTGGAGGTTTTGAAGTTTTCCTACAGCGTGCCTAGGTGTGACCTATCCTGTTCAAGATCATTGGCTTCATGAATCAGAGGAGCTATGTCTTTTTTTCATTTCTGGAAACTAGCTGTTAACTCTTTGAATATTATCTATTCAAAAACATCAGTGATTTAGACATATGTTAAACCTCTCCATTCAATGCTTCTTAGCCTTCCTTTCATATTTTTCATTTATTTGTTTCCCTGTGCTCTCCTGTGGGTAATTTATCTTCCCCTTCATTAATTTTCTCTTGTGCTGGTTATCCATCAACTAAAGTATCAATTTATCTAATCTGCTGTTTATCAACTGAATTAAATATATAACTTGGATTTTTTAATTTTTCATTTTTATCATCTCATTTCATTATTTTTCAAGCCTATTGGGTTGTTTCTCATAGCCTCTTGTTCCTTTAACATACTTTTGATACCCGCCCCCCCCCTCACATTCTTTACTCATTGTGCTGGGCATTTTCTTCCTGCCCCTCCTAAATCCACTCTTCACCGTATGCCACCCTGCTCTGCGCCCTGAGAGGTGGATCAGCTGGACTGCACGGATGGGTTCCCTCGTCCAGAGAAGTTCCTGCTTCCTTCCCAGGACTCGCAGACCTTTTCTTGCTATTCATGCAGCAGTCATGAATGTCCAAAGACTTTCCCTGCTTCTCCCAAGGGGCAGATGGCTTTTACTTCTTCTTTTGCTTTCCTCGGAAACAGTAAATCTTTGAATACTGATATGAGGAGAAAGATGTGCTGTCCTTCCTCCAAAGGCACATGACTTTGCTTCCACCCTTCCTCTGCAGCACTGGAGTTCAAAGAGTTTGTGCTGCTTCTTCCCCAACAGCTTTAGAACCCTGCTTCTTAGGAGACAGCAGCGAGACACAGCAGCGACAACCTCCTCCTATATCCTGCGCCACCAAAAGGGGCTCTCTCCAGCCTTTTAACCTAACCCCAGTCTTTCTCAAGAGCACCCAATGGAGACCACGGAGAGGAGCTTGGGGGTGGGTAAAACTCCCCTTGTGTCTGGGTGTTTGGGGCCTCCAGTTACTGTAGACTGATATACGGCATATACTCAACCTTTAGAAATTCATTTTTTTTTAAACATCTTTCTCCCCCACTCTATGACAGCACCTCTTCCTCCCATGCACTGTCAAAGGCAAAACAATTCAGGCATCCTGACTCTCCTGGGGGTGGAGGAGCTTTTTCCCCTTTGAAATTCAGTTTCCTGCTTGCCCTGTGGCCTCAGGTCTCTGACGAGTTCAGGAAAGTTGGGATTTTGTACATTGTTCAGCATTTTCTTATCAAGATGGGAGGGACATTCTCCTGCAGCTTGCTGTATCCCAAGCAAGAGTGGGATTCCCAGTATTATCATTAGCAGTGGCACCTTTCACTTCACAAACACTCTGATCTGTGGGGTAAGTTATGCTGCAGCTCAAAAAAAAAAAATAATAATAATAAGGCCAGAGCTCAAAGCCACAAGCACCTGGTAGATGCCTTCAGGCCAATGCCAGCTGTAGGACTCACTGCTGCTCTGGATTACTGCCCTCTTATTTTGCTGGCCTGAGAAAATTTCTCTTATTTTTCTGTAAGCTCAGGCATGCATTTAAAACATACTTTTTTTCTTTAAAAAAAAAAAAGCTATCTTATCCAGCAGTTTTTAAGCGATAGGTAACAAAGTGTCTTCCAGAGAGCCAGTGAATCCTATAGCCAGAAACAAAAGTTGAAAGAAAAATGTTTTATAATGTTAAAATTTTAATAATTTACTTTTTTACTTATTAACATTAATGATCCTCGAAATTGTTGATGAGGTGGCTGCAGAAGTAAAAAAAAAAGCAATGGTTAATGTGAAATTAATATTTTAAAAATGAAATCCATTAATGTAAAAGATTGACTTTACTAAGCTTTTCTTAAATACTCTTAAATACTCTGAAAGTTCAATTTATCTGGAGGGTGTTAACATGAATAATTTAAAATTCATTTTCCAACTGCAAGAGAAATAAAATTGATCTTGAGGGTTTTGCTGAATCCAAAAGCTTAGTTATTTTTAACAAAATTTTTTTTGACAAATGATGAATGGGTGGTTACATGATGATAGCTAGAGGGATAGCCCAAAATATAGATTGTTGTTACAGTATACAGATGTAAACTTTAGACACTGATCTTGTCACAACCAAAGCTTCAGTTATAACTACTTCCTTCCTTACAAATTGTGGATTTGATAGTCTGTTTTTGGCATTTGCCTACCCCCTCTCTGGCAGGCCAAATAATAGTTTCCCCAAAAGATGTCCTCTTCCTAACCCCTAATACCTGTGAATAGGATAGTTTACGTGGCAAAACGGACTTTGTGGATGTGATTAAAGTTACAAATCTTGAGATGGGAAGATTATCCTTGGTCATCTGAGTGCATCCAACCTAATCAAATGAATACTGAAAAATGAAGAACCTTTCCTAGCTGTGGTGAGAGAAATCCAATGAAGAAGAGGCAGGAGAGATTCAAAACAAGGTAGGGACTTGACCCACTGCTGTTGATTCTGAAGATGAAAGAAGCCACGAGAAAGCAAATGCAGAGGCCTCTAGTTGAGAGTGACCATGACCAACAGCCAGTGAGGAAATGAGGTCTTTCATCCTATAACCACACGGAACTGAATTTTGCCAACACCGGCATGACCAAGGAAACACATTCTTCCCTTGATCCTTGAGAAAGAATACACCCCTGTAGACACCTTGATTTTAAGCTGGTGAGACCATATCAGACTTTTCCACTGAAGTATGAAATAATATATTTGTGTTGCTTAAAGCCATTATATCTATGGTAATTTGTTACAGTAACACCAGAAAACTAACATGTGTTTCCATTTTCATGTCTCTTACCGCCTACTGCACGCTTCATTCAGTACTGACTCCACCCAGGCATTCTGGTGCATTCACGGGTTCTGGTGTTGGTCTAGGAAGCCCTACCACAGAGGTGAGCACAGGGCTAATTAATCAGGGCCCCTCCAAGTCCCTTAAAAGTTCCATCTGGAGTGAATAGGGATGTTAAGAGAAAGAATAGGTTTCTTCACTTGAGATGACAAATCAAAATAGGGGACATGTAAACCTGGAGATCCTCTGTTTGGGAGAGAACTTGCCTGAACATAAGGATACCCCAGAAGAAAAAAACAAAACCAAAAAACAAAGAGATTCTAAAGGCATAGTTCAAGCACCCAGAACCACCTATAACTGAAACAAAGAACCTCTAGACTTTGTGGTTACCTAACTTAAAAAACAAACACAAAGACAACCTTTTGTTTAAGTCTGGTTTTGTTCCCTGCCTCTACAAGGGGCTTGGCTGATAAAATATCAGTTTCCCTGGGTTGTGAGGAATACTTGTTGAGCTGATCATGATGGCCTTAGGCACAATGTCTGGAAAATTATAGGCCTCCAATACCAGTTTTATTTACCTTTTGGTCCCTCCCAAGGAAAACCTCATGCTCCAGATAAATCCTCCACTCTCCTGTCTCCAGTCTCAAACTCTGAGGATTCTGAAAGGAGACATGTATCCACGGAAAACCTTCCATAGGATGATAATGTTGATTGATGTGCTCATGAGTTACCTTTGTCATTAAAACTGTTAGGAATTGAGGGGCGCCTGAGTGGCTCTGTTGGTTAAGCATCTGACTCTTAATTGCAGCTCATGATTAGTGAGACTGAGCCCCGTGTCAGGTTCTGCGCTGCTTGGGATTCTCTCTCTCCCTCTCTCTCTGCCCTTTCCCCACTTCTGTGTGTACGCACACTCTCTGTCTCTCAAAATAAATAAACATTAAAAAACAAAACTATTAGTAATTGAAACTGGAGAGATACTCTAGCTCCTAAGAGTGTGCAGTGAATTTCGGGGTACTGTGATATAACTATGGAGAAAATATTTTGGACTGGGCATCCTTTTATAGGTACACCTTAAATTATATTTCAGATAATTATCATTACATTCATTCATAAGACTGGGCCTTGATCAAGTATCCGTACCTTAAAAAAAAAACAACCCAACAACCTTATGATTCCTACTGGAAAACAATTGATACAAGTTTGCTATTCTGCACTGTTAGCAGAACACATTTGTTTTCCTGTCACACGATTTGTCATACTATGTACACTGGAGACAATGGCCATGTGAGAGAAAGGGCCATATTTTTATTTTCCAAATCAAAGGGTGGCCATCTTTAAAATAGCAATATTGACATTCGAACTTGCTATTGGCCTGCTCCTTTTTGGCATGTAGTGTATATGGAAAAATAAAAATGTATTATTTGGAGACACACTGATCATTTTCTTAATTATGTCTCATGGCTGGATTTGGCTGCAGCAAGTTCTATGCTCTGAATTGTTTGTCTCTTGGCATACTTAGTTTGTGGAATTCGATTAAATGGCATCCCCTAAGGTTTTAGAGCTTGTCTTCCTTGCCCACAAGTGAAAGAAATATTAAAAGTCTCTGACCTTACACTTGGTACACAGAAGACCCTTGATAAAAACCTCAAGGCTGAACTGAGGAGGATTCTGGGCAAATTCCACTCCCTCTGGAATTCCCCACCCTCTTTGCTTATTCATGACATGGTGCTTTTTCTTCTGGCAAGCTCAGCCTGAGGGCTCTGAGCTGGCTAATGCTGTATGTTATTCCATTATGCATGTATTATGTTGGATGATCTCCCCACAGAATAACCAGGCTCAATTAACAGGTTGTTCCTCTTACAGATCTGTGAAATCCCCTGGGTGCTCCTAAGGGCTTTTTAGTTTTCAGGAGTGTGGCAGAAAGCATGCAGGGCAAAGCGCGTAAGGTGGTGTCAGTCCGTTATTTCATGTGAAGAAGCAATACATATATAAGTAGTAGCAGGACTCTGCAATCAAGAGTCAGAACTGGGAACCAGATCGACAGTTCATTATGTTCAGCACCCTTTATCTTGATTGACAAACCTCATAAACAGTCACTTGCAAAAAGAGAAATGTGGGTTTGTATCCATTAGAGAAATGGACCAGCTGAGTCACAGAGCTGCACAAGTTGTTTTTGCCTGAGGTTAGATATTACAGAAAGTCACTCAGACGCATTCCACGGAGCTGGGAAACAAAGGTACTAAAAGATACATATTTGTCATGAATCAGGGTCTTTCTTCAAAACATTCACTAAATATACAAAAAGCCATTATAAAATGGAGATAGGCAGACATTGCTTAAATGAGCCATCAGATGAATAATTGGAGAAAATTCGAACAATGCATGGTGGGGCAGAGGGGCTAATATCTATAATATCCAAAATTAATTAAAGGAAGGGCATGTCTCTGGGATCAAATAGAACAAATGCTTTATAAGGGATATACATATGAAGGGAGGTGTGATGATTAATTTTATGTGTCGATTTGAATGGGCTCTGGGGTGCCCAGATTAAACATTGTTCCCGGGTGTTTCTGTGAGGGTGCTTCTGATGAGATTATTATTTGACCTGGAGGATTCAGTAAAGAAGACTGCCCTCCCCAGTGTGACTGGGCATCATCCAATCCACTGAGGGCCTGAACAGAACAAAAGGGGAGGAAGAAGAAATTTGCCCCTTTTTACCTGTCTCACTGCTGAACTGGGTAATCTCATCTTCTTCTGCCCTTGGACTGTGATATACATGATCCCCTTCCCTGGTTTTCAGGCCTTTGGACTCAGACTGAATTACACCACCAGCTTTCCTGGATCTCCAACCTGCAGACAGCAGATCATGGAACTTCTTGGCTTCCATAATTGCATAAGCCAATTCTTCCTAACAAATCTCTATATAGATCCTATTGGATTTTCTTTCCCTGAAGAACCCTGACTAATACAGAAGGCATCTTAAAATATTGTTTGAAGATTCCCTGTTTCCTAGAGTTGCTCTGGTAATGAAGACTGGAAAGACATATGTCCAGATATTGAAACAAGAGAAGAGTTTCCTTAGATCAGCAGCAATCCATTGCTAAACATAGAGTGGCCAAGAAAGCACCAAGTGGCCAATGTTCAAGAGCTCAGAGAAGGCGCCTTACTCCATAAAGTTCCTTGCGGTACAACTACAGAGAATGGGATTCAGCTGGAAGTCCGAGAGTGCCAGATTAATCAAGGTCAAATATAAGGATCAAAAGGACACAATTCTTATCCGTCAGACAGCTATGGAATAAGGACAAGGAGAGCTATAAACCCAGCAAGTGTGCAGGCAGCATCAGAGGGAAGGGAGGAGATTTTCAGGATCAAATGTGTCAAGCAGCCCCTGAGGAAAAGAAACAGAGCTGCAAATAATCACAGCCCTCTACAGGACACAAAACCGAAGGAGGAAAGGCAGAAAAAGCCAGTGGTCATGTGCTAGTCTTCGTTACTCTTCAATATTCTGTCAGCTACTTAATATCCTCTTCCTTCCTTTTAAGTGAAAGATAATATAACAATAAAACAGTTGCGTGTATTTTTTTAATTAACAGAAAATCATTGTGTTTAGACATTTTTATAAAAACAGACAGAAATCACTAATGAAGTGTTGCTTAAAATAACAATTACAAACACCATTTCTGAGAGGTATGCAAATGAAATTGTGAAACTCTGAGCGACAAAGTACCCTGTACATGAATAATTTACAAGAGGTAATTTGATAAGATGATACATTTGCAGGGACTGAATGATGGAATGCTCTTTCCAGATTCTTCTATAATTGTAACATCAGTGCAGTGCCTTTACCAGACAGAGAACAACCATATATTTTGAGTTAAGTACCTTTAAAAAACAACAGTACTGGGGTACCTGGGTGGCTCAGTTGGTTAAGCATCTGACTTCAGCTCAGGTCATGATCTCACAGTTCATGAGTTCAAGCCCCACATCGGGCTCTGTGCTGACAGCTCAGAGCCCGGTGCCTGCTTCGGATTCTGTGTCTCCTCTCTCTGCCCCTCTCCTGCTTGTGTGCTCTCTCTCTCTCTCTTTAAAAAATAAATAAACATTTAAAAAATTTAAAGCAACAACAACAGTGCTGAACATACAATGCATAGACCACTTAGACTAAGTATTAAAGAAAGAAAACCAAATTGAACAGGAAAAAGCCCACATTTTATTCCCTATCAGATAAGTTCCTTCTTATAGCCAATAGAATTACCTATGAAAATCAAGCCACAATTTGAGTTCATTCTCCTCAAGATGTTTTAACAAGCACCAGGACTTTGATTTTTATCAAATAGATCGGAACACAAAGTTGTGTCTCCAAGTAGCAAAGAGTTCTTATCTTTAGAGACATGTAGATGAAATTACATGATGTCACATTTCTTCCAACATAATCCACAGGTAAGGGGAATGAATGGGGATCACAGATGAAACAAGATGGGCTATGAGTCAATAATTGTGAAAACTGGGTTGTGGCTGCTTGGGGGTTCATTATCTAGTCTCTCTATTTTTGCATATGTTTGAAATTCTCTAAAATGCAAAGGTTTTTTTTAAGAGCCATAGGATTAAAAGAAAAACTATAAATTAGGGAAAGACATTTGAAATGAACCTGACAAAAGATGAGAATCCAAAATGTTTCAAGAACTTCTATAAATTGATAAATGAAAGACAAAGAAACCAATGGAAAAAATGGATAAAAGCTATAATGGGCAATTTATGCAAAGAATAAAAAGTGGCGCAAAATATCACAAGGTGGTGAGTCTTATAAAGTAAGCAAGAAAAGGCAGATTAAAACGACAATGGGATATTTCATATACCAATAGCAGGACCAGATGCCCCACAGCTCTAATGTTTAATTTGTTTAAATATTTATGGCACAACCAAAACACCACTCTCATCTCCATCTCAAGCAGCCCTGAGATTTTCCTTGACAGCAGGAAATTCCAAAGACTATTCAGAAATCTCAATCACGTACCCTGATTTCACCAGCCTAGAGAACCTCAAATGTCTATTTGTGTCCCACCCTGATCTAGGGTCACCACAACTCTACAAAGTGCAAACAACCACTCAAGTACACCTCCAGGATATGTTGTTTAAAAATATTGATGCTCAGTCTGACTTTTAACAAAAAGGTACAAGTTATCACTTCATTGGAGCCATGTTGCCCATAAAAATGTATTCTTTTTTCCAGGGTACATCATGGAAGATCATGTTACTGGATGTGTATTACAATTTCTTATTGATCTTCTTCTAATGAAGATTTTGTTGACGATTAGTCTATAAAGAGAAAAATCTTTTCCAAGTCCTCCACTGGAATTCTCATTGTATTTCACTGACCAAGACTGGGCTATATACTCACTTGGAGAACAATCACTGGCAAAAAGGAAAGTGGTTGCCATGACTGACTAAGGGCAAGGATGATTCAACCCCTGGGCACATTGTTGCCCAAACTCAATTGAGATAGCAAACAGGAAGCATGACTGATGGACAAGCAAGTAGTAATCTTGTCTGCCACAGAGAAGTATGATAGAATTGACTGGGAGAATATCAGGAACTTTAGGCAACACTAACTAGTCTACTAAGTCCCAATGTACCCCTCATGTCTGCTGTCATCATTGAGTATCTGGCACCAACTCTACACATTGTGGGTGCTCAATTCTACACATTGTGGGTGCTCAATACACACTTTAGAATAACTGACTATAGAGGGTGGCAAACTGAGTAGGATTTAAACGTGTAGGGGGCGCCTGGGTGGCTCAGTCGGTTAAGCGTCTGACTTCAGCTCAGGTCATAATCTCACAGTTCATGGGTTTGAACCCCGCATCAGGCTGTGTGCTGAGAGCTCAGAGCCTGGAGCCTGCTTCAGATTCTGTGTCTCCCTCTCTCTCTGTCCCTCCCCAGCTCCTGCTCTGTCTCTCTCTCTCTCTCAAAAATAAATAAACATCAAAAAAATTTTTATAAAAAAAAATAAATAAACATGTAGAAATATTTATGGGGGCTGAGATATCACACTGATATTAAGAAAGCCAAAAAGGAACAATATTTATCTTTCAGTAAAGTAGGTAATAAAGAAGCCTGGCTGTTTACCCTTACTGTGTGCTGATGGACAGGGTGTATCCAGTAAAAAGAAGGTAACCACCAATCAGAAGAAGAAAAAGGTATGTACCATTTGGGGACAATTCATAACTCCTTCCACAAATATTTACTGAGAACCTATTATGTATCAGGCACTATTCTAAGCACTTCTGTTACATTAGTGAACAAAAACAACAAAAATTTCCTGATTTCCTGAGCTTATGTTTTAGCATAATAATGAGTGAATTACGTATGAATGAGCAAATGATAAGTGCTAGGGAAAATAAATAGAGCTGGCCAAAAGGAACCAGTAGTCCCAGTTGGGAGCTGTGGGATAGGTTAAATATGGTGGTCAAGGACATCTCACTGAGAAAGTAACAGTTGAGAAAATCTTGAAGGAGGTAAAGGAGAGCCTTGAGAATATTTGTAGGAAGAGTTTTCCTAATATTAGCCCATTTTCCCACCCTACATAGAGACTTTATTACTGACACCTTCCCTGCCTCTAGTCCTCTAGAAAGATGGGTCTCCCAAACCTTCCTTCAGATATCTCTATATTTCAGGGAAGTGAGCCACTGCTTCTCTTTGAAACAAATTTGAGGACCTCTGTAGGCCTATTTCCAATGTTCCCATTGGTATGAGTTTGATATTTCCCTGCCATTTCATATTTGAAACCAAACTGTAGCACTTGTATTTCAGTAATAAAGAATAAATCTCCTTAATATTATTGTTGCTGGTTATTACCACATTAATAGGTCTTTTCTAGTTAATGTTCATTTGTGAGAACTGTAATCGGGACAATGCCATGAGAATGATCCATCCTTAACTAGTAAGCTGAATCAATGCACTACACTTAAGGTTTAAGTTATAAATTCTATAAAAATTTAGAAAATATTTATGAAGTCATCATGATTATACGCTGCTCTAAGTGAGAATTTTCAGTTAAATAGGAAAGGAGAAGAGTCTTGTTAGAGTTTTATACATCACAGTTGTGCCAGTTAGTGGTTCCTATGACTTTGGTAAACTCAGTGGGTCTTAGAGTTTTATTTTCTGTAAAATAAAGGGCTGGGTTGGCTGGTATGTGTGATCTCTTCCAGCTCGAAGATCCCTTCACTCTAAATAGTTCCATCAAGGGGCGCCTGGGTGGCTCAGTCCATTGGGCGTCCAGCTCGGAGCCTGGAGCCTGCTTCGAATTCTGTGTTTCCCTCTCTTTCTGCCTCTCCCTGGCTCGTGCTCTCTCTCAAGCGCTCTCAAAATAAATAAACATTAAAAACACTTTTTAAATAAATACATACATAAATAAAGAGCTCCATCAAGCCATGCACAGATTCCACTTTCTGCTTCTTTGGAGGAGACCTTTATTGCAGCCCAAATTGCATTTTCGAAAGAGTAGCGTTAATAATTTTGAAATACCACGCTTACCTTAGTCTTAAGGTAATGATCAATGGTACTTTTTTAAAAATATGAAATACAGATTAAATGTACATCACTCACCGTGGATCCTAGATCAACGATAGCACATTATATGTTACAAAGTAAAATGCTCTACTTTAAAAAATAGATTTTATTCCATCCAAAGCCACCATCAACATGGACAGTTTTCCCACCATCCAAAGCACATCTGTCTAGAATAATTGCTCCTACCTTCAAGACCAGGTGGGTTCTGTGACTTAAGAACGCTCCAGAGATTTGGGTGTTAACTCTGACTCTTTCTGTAACCAGCTGTGGATCTTAGAAAAACCACTGACGCTCTTTTGTGATCAGTTTCCTCTTCTGTGGACTGAGAGAACTGAAGACAATGATTGCAGGTCTCAATTCCGTGATTCCTGGATAAAGAGATCTGTTTACAGGAGGCTGCAGGAGGCCCCTCTCAACCAGCTCTGGGAGGGCTCCCTGTGCCCTGCAGCCCAGCAGGAGAACGAAACTCACAAATACTGAAGAGCCACCTAATGACTTAATGAGCTTTAATATGGGCGACTAGATTTTAATTTTCACTTATAGCACATTCCCTGGGGTAAAGTGTAATAAACAGTGGGATAATAAACACATAGGATATTTCGATTGCTGGAGGAGATCTCATTTGGAAAATCAGGTTTAAGTCTCATTCCTCGGACGTTTTTACTACCAGAATAAAATAAAAGTCCCCAAAGGAATGTTTACACTTCGAGTTTAAATCTGTTGGAATGTCAAAGTCTCCCTCTAAGAGGTAAGCATCTGTAACATTTAAAATGGTAAAGTCACAAATACTACTACTACTAATCTCTTTTAAGTTTGAATAGAAGCCAAAAGGAACCAGAAGAATTCCAGAGAACACTTTGGTATTAAACAGTTAACTCTATGGTCATGTCTAATATCAAATTGTAGCAGAGTTGGGAGAAATGCATACATTGTCTATACAAGCACACAGTCAACTCTATGTATGGGAAAATGGATCATGCAGAGGATGCAGAGGAGGCCCTTTTCCCTCTTTGGCAAATTTTGATAGTAATGCTATCATATAAAGACCAGGCTACCCCCTAAAATAAAGTCAGCCTCTCTCCCTGAATTTTCAGGATTTAGCTACCCCTTACCCCACACACATGCATCATAGCCTTACACATTACTCTAGTTTTCTATGATCATGGACCAGACATCCCTTTAGATGCTTTGTTCACATCACCTTATGTAATCTTCTCAGTGGCCCAGAAAAGTCGCAATTGTTTGTTCTATTACATGATGATAGAAACTGAGGTCCCAAGGTGTTATGTGCATGCTGTAAACTGCTTTCCTTCAAATGCCGAAGAGCACTGAAGGAAAGACAGCCCTTGACCATAGCCTTCCATTCATTCATTTATTCATGCATTTATCCATCCATTTATTCACGTATACATTCATTTATTCATCCGTCTTTCAGGCATTCATTCTATTTTTAACACAGTTCCTTCTATGGAAAGCTTCCTATAAATCCAGCCAAGTTCCCTTTTCTTATTCAGTTCTCAGTGGAGATGGGAACTCGGAGAACTAGCTTAATTGTGTCTTTGCCTCCATTATCTGATTACCCCTCCATCTTGCGTTTTCCAGGCTAAATTATAAAATTCCCTTTCTGGTTCTCTTTGCAATCATTTTCAAATGACATTTTCTTTTTTAAGAGCAGAGTTACAAGCAAGAAGCAGGATTCTCATAGTGAAGAGTGAAACAGAAAGATTACCACAGCGTTTTTACATTAGCACTGTGACATTTCTAATAATCTACATAGAAGAATATTTTTTTTAGCATTCTCCTAAGTGCCTCTTGAAAACCTCTGTGACATACTCCATAGCTACTGACTAATTTGTTCTGGCAGAAAAATGACTTCAGTATTACTGAAAATATGTTTTCTATCACCAGATCTTATTCAGGTCATCGAGTGGCTTTTCACTGGTGGAAGGGAGTAGAATTTACCTTCAATGAAACATTAGTGAGAAGAGAGAGGGAAATAACATTTTGACCTACTCCAACATTAGCGAAATGCAAATCATAGTCAATTTTCCACGAGGTGATATTTCAATAGTTTGCATTTCTGTAGTTGGGCATCAATCATATATATATATATATATATATAGTTTTTTTTTACGCAAGGTAAATGAAGGGTGCCTGGAGTAGACTGAATAAACAACTGTGAAAAACTAACTTTAAGCAGTTTTCAGCTCCGTGGCTGAGATAATGCCATTTCTCTAGAGAAGTTCTAAATATAGAGGAATAATGGATAGCAGTTTACCACAAGCTGTGTAGTTCCCTCCACCAGCAGGGGTTGGGCATCAAATGAGGACTGTACAGTCCCACAGCAATTTGGGGGATTGATTAAGGATGCGCTAGGGACAGGTTCCAATGGGTGTGGCAGGGTGGGGGAGGGGGTCACATCTCATTCTTTTTTATCTTCCCATGCAGAAGTGTGGGAGCCACGGTGTAAACCTCAGATATGGGCGATTGGGATGTTAAGTGAGAGAAAAGAAAACTCTACATTATTCTTCTTTTTGGAAATAAAAAGGGATAAAATTCAGCAATCACCAAGCCTTTCACTTGCCTACAATTTGTCAGCACAGTTAGGGTGCTGGCTCCTTTTCCATAGGTGAGATTGCTTCCTGCTGACATCAAGGGGGGTATGGTGGTCAAGTGTGTGAAAAAGAAAATTAAGCTTGAGGGGTGGCTTTTGTTTTGATGTTTGCTAGACATCCTCTCTTGTGTTAAAATTAAACGTATGGGGCTAGTGGCAGCCATAGGATTTTCATGCTGAAAACGCAGAGCAGTGTTCTCTAGACAAATCCTCAGATCCATGAAACGATTGTCAGTTTTGATAAAGAATTATGACTTCTTGGATTTTGTCTTTAGCTATGCAGCACAGAAAGATCTGAAAATTCAGTGTAGCGCTCTGTGTAAGCTATGTCAGAGGACGGTCATTTCCATACTAATGAAAAGCTCCCTGGTCAAAATCACAACAATAAATGCATACTTAATTAGAGTTTATAGACATCTAAAGAGAAAACATTCAAAGCTTTTCTCATAGATGACCTTTATAAGAGATAGCTTACCCTCACAAGCCTCAGGGCAAAATTTCAACCCAAATGAAATAATAAGCTGAGATGCGGCTGTTTATTGAATAAGATCATTGTCTTTAGATAGGATTTAACTTTTTTTTTTCAGAGTTAGAACCTCATACAGATTCTGGTGGCTTGGCGGTATGGTGGCTTAGATTTATAATTTTCTAATTAAAATGTATCTTTCATATCAATGTTAGAGAAGTAAGTAACAAGCTTAATTCATGGCATTTAATCATTGAGATTTGTTTTGACATTTCTAGAACCTGGAACCTAATACTGAGATGTGATTACTTTGCCACACACCGGCAGGGAAGGTGACGTGCGACATGAGGATTCACAAACAGAGGAAAACACAGACTAGACCAGTGGCGGAAGGAAAGATAGAAAAGATCTCAAAGTAAAACAAGAAAACTCAAAGTACTTAAGATGATTTTCAAATTGCTCCCCTCTGAGGTCTAGCAATAATCTTGGACACATTATCTAAACTTTTCTCCATCTCATCGTGCTTTGTCGTTCTACAACTCTTGGTCCACTTTAAATTCAAGGGAGGAAAAACAGGTTGAATGTAAAAATAACTTTTCTAACCAATAGCCAAAGGGTGAATGTTTGGTCCACTCTGTGGGAGCACGTGGCCTCCTCTGGACCCTTTAGTTCCGGACTCATCACCCAGAGCTCAGACATTGACAGGATGCCCTAATATTGCCTGGAGATAGACAGAGGATATTTAGGAACTGTCCTCTTCAGTTGCCTTGCACCCCTATAAGAAATCCACCACAAAAATGCCATTTGTCAATTGGTCCCCCTCTAGCCAGCTTACCTTCCTGGTCCCAGACGAGGGTGAACTGCTCTTTACTGACCTTGGGAAAGGGACAGGATTTGGAAACAGAGAAGCAGAGTGGTGATGTCAACACTCCGATTTTTTTTTATCTGAAGCTTTTGAAAATAATAAGGGTGGGGCGCCTGGGTGGCTCCATCAGTGAAGCATCTGACTTCGGCTCAGGTCATGATCTCACAGTTCATGAGTTGGGGCCCCACGTCGGGCTCTGTGCTGACAGCTCAGAGCCTGAAGCCTGCTTCAGATTCTGTGTCTCCCTCTCTCTCTGCTCCTTCTCCACTCACCCTCTGTCTCTCTCTGTCTCTCTCTCTCTCTCTCAAAAATAAATAAACATTGAAAAATTTAAAACAAAAAGAAAAGAATAAGGTTTCAGTATCATAGACATGTTTGAATCCAGATTCTGACACTTAGTGGCTCTCTGACTGTGGACAAATTTTGAACATCTCTGTTCTTCAGTTTCTTCTGTTGTAGAATGGAGTATGAAATAACAAATATTTAGGGTTATAGGAAGGTCCAAATGAGATCATGCATTTGATATACTTAGAATGGCTTTGGGCCAATAGTAAAGGCTCAATATCTTTCTTATTCCTTTCTCTTCTCTTGTCCGTGTCTTTCCTTCTGGCTCTGGAAAGAGATTTACTTTTTTGATAGTTACTTTTTCTCTTTGGCTATTAAAAAGTATTTGTTTTCTCTGAAATGGTGTAAACCAAGTTTAGATAATAACAATAGCACTTTATATTGGTCAGGTGTACAGTGTTCTGTGATACTTGGAGTATAAGAAATGCCATATCTTTTCATATTTTTGAAACTGAATCCAACTTGAGCTCACATTTGCTGAGTTTGGGAAGAAGTCCAAGATTGATCAGTTCTGAGGGTAGGGTATCCCTTTCTCATTTAGATCTGACAAACATGCTAGGGGCTTATTCCTTATATACAAATGGGAAGAGGCCTGGGTGACTCAGTCGGTTAAGCAACCGACTTCGGCTGAGGTCATGATCTCACGGTTCGTGGGTTCGAGCCCCGCATCGGGCTCTGTGCTGACAGCTCAGAGCCTGGAGCCTGCTTTGGATTCTATGTCTCCTTCTCTCTCTGCCCCTCTCCCACTCATGCTCTGTTTCTGTCTCAATAATAAATAAACATAAAAAAATTTAAAAAAACAAAATAAAAAACGAATGGAAAGAGGCCTGATTCTCAAGATTCACAATTTTCCTTGTCCTTATTGTTCCTTCACTTACTCAGTGCAGCTGATTAATGGTCCTCATTTGTCTCTTGGCATCCTGGCCCAGGCAGATTCCATAGACACCCGTCACGTAGTCCACACCAAAGACCACAGGAACGTTCACAGAGGCTCCCAGATTCCTTGCTGGGTTGAGCCCCCTCCTGGCATCCATGTTGACATTCCTATACCAGAATATATGACTTTAGAGCTTCTGTAACTGAAAAACCCACCGCCTCCTTCCCACATATAACAGTCAGAATGAGCTAGGTTATGATGTGGTAACAAACAGTCCCCAAATATAAGCAGCTTAAATCAACAGAAGTTTCTTTCTTTCTTTCTTTCCAAACCTGCCTCTTCGTGGGGGGGGGGGGGCTGGCATAAGAGTATAAAGGAGCCCACGTGCCATGTGTCTAAATATTTAAACATTATAAACGAAGGTAACAAACCATGAAAAGAAATACCTTCTACCCTCTTACCTCAAAAACGATGTCATTGTAACAACCTGGGAAACCAGATTTGAATTTAGAATTCTGAGACTGCTTGAAGTTCTGTGCTGGAACAAGGTCGTATAAAGCTAGACAGCCTTTTAGCCTGTCCTGCTCCTGCACACCCCAGCGTGCACGTCCAGCTCTATAAGTATGCCTCTTGGCCACCCTCCCCCCACCCCCAGGGTGCAGAATGCATTCATGCAGGTTCTGACAGCAGGCTTGTAGTCATTTGGGTGAGGAATTCTGAGGGCCCTTGTTATCCGAACCACGGAAACACGGAAACAAATTTTCCAGTACAGAATCCACAAGTAAGAGGATGGACTGCATTTCACTTGTTGTTTGCTTATTTTTGTCAAAAATTTCCTGAGAGAAATTAACAACAGGTGCACAGAAACAGGAAAGCTGAGGTTATAATTCTTCTGACCATCATGGTGCAAAGAAGCCCAAAACTTAAGAATTCAGTGTTGAGTTCTTCTAAGAAAGAACTTTTTACTGATAGATCTCTGGGTAGGGTGGCGGCGATCAAATTAAGCACCGGCAATTTACGTGGCCTTGGGGACCAGTGTGCTGCACAGGACACGCACGGTGCACTCAGCTCATGTACTCATACCCCTCATCTCACCCAGGCTTCACCAGCCTCTGGGCGGGGAGGTGGTTAGGGTGGATGGGGTAAGACGATTGTTACAGCCTCCATTTTCAGATGAGAAAACCAAGGTTGAGAGAAAGGCTGTAGCCAGGGACAGAGAATAGAGAAGGAAGAGAGCTGGGAACTGGTTCTCCAGTGTGGCCTCTCTCCCCAACTGCTGTGTGTTCCTATGGTGTAGCCATCTCAAAGTCAAGGGAGAGTCCTGTAAATCCACAGAAGTCAGCCACGCAGGAGGTTCTCAGCAGTTTCGCCTGAACTGCCACGCGTAAAACACAACAAATGGTTTCAGGTAATTGCTTAAGTATTCCTACTGAGGACTATCCTTCCCCTGTCTTACCTGTATTCCTTTATTTGGTGATATTCCTTAGCTCTTGAAGTTCTTGACAGGCCTCAAGAGGCTACAGAACCAGAAGAGACACTTTTCTAGGTCAGCTGCTTTGAATCATGCAATTAATCCTAGGCACAATATTACTGGTCACCTGGAGTAACCACAATTTGCATTAGAGGAAAATAAAATCTGAATACAAGAAAAAAGAAGAGATGCCACATGCCATTTCCCCTACTTCCTGTGATCTCTGGTTATCATTTGCAAAATTTTGCCTTCAACAAACAAAGGGCCTGCTGGCTATGGGCCTGGCATTGTGCTAACAGCTCTACATGCAATTTCATTAAAGCCTCGGATCAGCCCTGTAGGGCCGTCCTCTTTCCATATATGAGAAGGCTAAGGCTTAGAGAGGTTAATTAACATGGCAAAGGTCACACGGCTAATGACTGGTTGAGCTGGAATTCAAATCCCTACCAGTTTGGTCCTAAAGCCTCACCGTGCCCTTAATCAGACATTGTACTGAGCACATAGGCAGTTTCATCATAATATCAAAATATACCTTTCAGGACTGTTGTACAAATTAAAGACATGATGTATATGAAAAGTGCTAGGCAAACCATGAAACCCAGCAAAAGCTCGCTGTGATTATTTCTCACAGTTATCCACAGGGCTAGCTCTACTGTCCTTGGTGGCCAAGTCTATATTAATCCCATAATTCATCTTTAATCCACCAAAGTCTTGTTTGCCTGGTTTTCAGCGTAGCCGAAGGGAAACCGAAAATATGTCTTTTGTTAGAAAGGCTTTAACACCTGCTGCGGAAGGGTGGTGGATCATCAGAGAATAGATTCATCTACAAAAGACTTAGATTAATTTGGACGTTGTTTCCCTACATAAACCAGGCACAAGGAGGCAAGCAACCCAGGGAAGGATAATCATGCTGGGAGCAGAAGCACTTATTATAAATAATTACCAAGTAATTAGCCACAACTTCCCTGTGTCTGTAGCCTGCGGCTAGTCTTAGGAGGTGGCCCTTCCTTACGAAGTGTAAGGGGACTGAGGTGCTTCCCTGAGTGTCTCAAGGGCACGCATCTGTGTCTTACAGCGGAATCACCGCCATCTGGGGCTACTTCTCAAGGCTACGGCCAAGGTGCAGCACAGCTGTGAGGTCATTCAGCTGCACCTCCTCGCCTTCCTTTTTAATAGCACAATGACATTTTTGCGAGTGTGTGAATGTGACATGTCCTACTTCTTTTCTTAAGCAGCGTGGTTTATGGTTTATCGAACAAGTTAATACACTGCGCGGGCCGTGACATTCTTCTTCCTGGTGTGCCTCTGAGCTGTGTTTTCAAAGCCGTGAGGTGCCCGTTGAAGATATGTAACAACACTTAAAAGGAACAGCGGCAGGAACCTTGACCAGTGCAGGGAGAGACACAGACATTTCCAAGAGGGGCATGGTTCTCTGCAAGATTAATCAATTCCCCTTGCCTTCATCACAGGTCCACATTTATCTTGGAGGCAGCAGCTACAAATGTGAAATCAAAGTTCTGAAGCTAGACAATTGGAATTGTATTTACCTGCTAGAGACGTGGAAATGGGCTCTTCTCTGTGTCTTCTTAATTGGAATATAAGGCACACGGCAATGCTCTGGCCAGAGGTCAGGGAGGGGCACGCCTTTCTGTGGTATCTAGAAACAGTGAAAAACAGTGGGGGAGAGAATATAATTCATTATCTTGGGTGAGACAGTTGAAAAGAATGAGTTATAAGCCTGTGTGATCATTATTATTATTGCTATAGCTACCATTTATCGAGCCCATTCTGTATGACAAGTACTTATGTACACTATCTCACTCCACCCTCTTAAAAACACTGTGAGGTAGCTAATATTATTTTTGCCACGTATGGATGAGAAAACTGAGATGAAGTCACTTGCTTGAGGTCACCAGATGGCAGGTTCTAGATTTGAACCTGGGTCCAACTCATGTTCCATTAGGGCTTAAGAAACCGGAGTCTCCTCAGAATATGTAGTTGGAGAGAACATCAGTGCTTGGGGGAACCCTGAAATCCTCTGGTCTGGTCAACCTGCCAATTTTACTTTATTATTTTTCTTTTTTTAAAAAAATGATTTTAAGTTTGAAGTGAAAATATTTTATTTTTTTAAGATTTTATTTTTAGGTAATATCTTAATACTTAATATCCACACCCACTGTGGAGCTTGAACTCACAACCCAAAGATCAAGGGTCACATGCTCTATCAACTGAACCAATCAGATGCCCCAATCGGCAATTTTATTTTATTTTTTAAATTATTATTTTTTTAAATGTTTGTTTATTTTTGAGAGAGACAGAGAGAGCGCGAGCGGAGGAGGGACAGAGAGGGAGGCAGACACAGAATCCGAAGCAAGCTCCAGGCTCTGAGCTGTCAGCAGAGAGCCCCACGCGGGGCTCGAACCCACAAACTGTGAGATCATGACCTGAGCCGAAGTCGGACGCTTCACCGACTGAGCCACCCAGATGCCCCAACCAACCTGACAATTTTAAATCTTTGTTTTCAGAAAAGCCAATCAGAGAAGAAGGGTTAATCAATTTCTCTGCAAATCCATTTCTTTTTTTTTTCTTTACTTTATAACATGTTCCTTTATTTTCCTGTGGTAAAAAGTGCTCTGCAGAGAGTCAGTAAAATTGCTAGCCTCCACATAAGTTTAATGTCTGCAGATAGAATTAAAAACACTTTAATGTGCTCATCAGTCCAATATCACCACTTCCTGGCCATGTTTAAATTGGGTTTTTTGGGTTTTTTTTGTTTTGTTTTTTGGATTAGATATTCTTTTTTTTTTTTTAAACATTATAGTTTATTGTCAGGTTGGTTTCCATATAACACCCAGTGCTCTTCCCCACAAGTGACCTCCACCAAGATCATC
>CM053559.1:55282288-55449646 GCA_028646485.1 Cryptoprocta ferox | reverse complement strand
GTAAGTTCCTTCAATCCCGACTTTCTCGAGGGTTTTTATTAAGAAAGGATGCTGTATTTTGTCAAATGCTTTTTCTGCATCTATCGACAGGATCATATGGTTTTTATCTTTTCTTTTGTTGACGTGATGTATCACATTGATGGATTTCTGCAAATCCATTTCTTTTGCCCACTTTTGAGTACTCAATACAAAGGCTGAAATATTATTTTCAGCAGTTTGATTCTCCTCTGCAAGTTATATATTTTGATTCTTCAATTTTTAAGCTGATTCCAATTATGGTCATTTGGGGAGAAATGTAAAGACACATTCCTCAAAGGATAAGAAGCGTCGGGTCAACTATGCCAAGGTATGCTAGTGAGTAGCGAAGAGAAGGAATACACTTGTCTCTAAGGAAAGACGTGCACTAAAGTGATCTCTGACATGCTGCTGAGGTTGTGCCTGCAAGGCCCGGCTGGAAGCACAAATGATCTCCTCCGTTGCAAGCTGGCTTCCGGACAGAATTTGTGCATAGGTTCACCAGGTGGGCCTCTTCAGATGTGACACTCCACTAAAGAATGGATTTCAAGAAAGACAGGGTGGGTTCTATTTAATGAAAATACACAGACTCCTCCTTTTTGCCCATATCCTCAGTGCATCTAAATACCTCCACAGTTGTACCCTCCTTTCCATAGGGATTCTAGTGGGTGGAATGGTGTCCCCTTCAAAATTTATGCCCACCCGGATCCTCAGACCGTGACCTTATTTGGAAAGAGAGTCTTTGTGGATGTAACTAGTTAAGATGAGGTAAATTCCTAAATCCAATGACTGGTGTCCTTATAAGAAAAGGAGAGGACACGCAGAAAGAGAGGAAAAAGCCATGTAACCACGGAGGAGGCAGATATTGGAGAGATGCGGCTACCAGGAAAGGAACGTCAAGGATTTTTGGGAGCTGGAAGAGGCCAGAGATTCTCCCCAGAGCCTCTGGAGGGAGAGAAGATGTGCCAAAAGTTTGATTTCAGACGTCTCCAGCACCATGAGAGAATAAATGTGTGTTGTTTTAAGCCACCCAGTTTGTGATAATTTGTTATGGCGGTTCTAGGAAACTCATACAGGGACTACCACACACAGTTTGGCCCCAGTGCTCATCATCTTTTACAGGGATTATTTGTACTTTGTCCTCCCGTGGCTGTCACCTCCATCCACACTCCCGCCCTGCAGTGTACTTTACTTTGCCAACAGAGTTCTCTTTGAACTTGGATAACCTTCCAAAGACCCTCTGACTCAGTAATTCTGCTTTCCAGATTTTTTTCCTAAGGAAATAATTAGATGCACATAACTATTTATATGAGACTATTTCTTAGTGAATTAATAATAAGGAAAAATTGGGAACTAACTCCAATGACCAAATGTTGGAAACGCTCGAATAAATTACGGTAGATTCATATGATTGAACATTACACAGCCACTAATATTATGTTTTTGAATTAACAACATGTGAAAATAATCGGGATGTAATGCCAACTGCTAAAAGCATGATAACTAACTCCATAAACTATGATTCCAATTTTGTTTTAAACATATATTTGCATAGATAAAAGATTAGACAAAAATGCATCTCTGAAGAGTCACAACAAAATTTTATCTGACCTTTTTGTATGTCTTCATATTTCTATAATTATCATGTATTACGTTCATAATAAGAAAATAAGCATGTATCTTAATCAAAAAATTCAGACTTTCAGTGCAGTGACTTTCAAGCTATTTTGACGATACTGCATAAAATAAATACAGTTTGCATTATGACTGTTGTAGGCTGAACACTGCTTGCTCCCCCCCACCCAAAGATGTCCATTTCCTAAATCCCAGAACCTATGAATATGTTACTTGCACGGCAAAAGGGACTTTGCAAACGTGACTAAGTTAAAAATTTTGAGATGAAAAGATGATCCTGGAGTATCTGGCCAGACAAATGTGGTTACAACCATCTTTATAAGAGAAAGCCAGGAGAATCAGAATGAGTAGGAGACACGAGGACACAAGCAAGAGGTTGGAGTGATGTAAGGAAGCAGCTAGGAGACAAAGAATGTGGGCAGCTTCTAGAAGATGAAAACGATAGGGAAGGGAATCAGTTTCTTCTGCGAAGCCTCCAGGAGGAATGCAGTCTGGCTGACACCTTGATTTTAGACTCCTGACTTCAAAACCATAAGAGAATAAATGTGTTGTTTTCAGCCGCTAATTCTGTGGTAATGTTTTGTGCTACCAAAAGGAAGCTAATACAAATGACCTAACACACACACACACACACACACACACACACACACACACACGCACCCTGAAACAGAAAATTTCACAAAGCATGACTTACTCTGCTATTTTCTTTCCAATTTTCCTGGATTGAACTGTGTCCTCCAAAAAAGATACATTGAAGTCCTCACCCCTCTCCTTCCGTACTTATTTGGAAATAGGGTCTTCACAGAGGTAATGAAATTAAAATAGGTCATTAGGGTGGGTCCTAATCCATTATGACTGGTGTCCTTATATAAAGGGGAATTTGGGACACAGAGACAGATACACGTTGAAGGAAGATATTATGAAGAGACATAGAAGGTCATCCTTGAAGATAGAAGAAGAGATGCCTCTGGCGGGAATTATTCTTCCATAAACCCAGGGGCACCTGGGGCTACTTACTAGAAGCTGGAAGAGGGAAGAAGACTCCTTCCCCTACAGGTTTCAGAGGGACCGTGGCCCTGTAGACACCTTAGTTCAGACTTCCAGCCCTCAGAACCATGAGGCAATAAAGTGTCTATTCTTCATAAGCACCCAGTTATTAGTACTTTGCTATAGTAGCCCGAGGAAACTAATAAACTCATTCTATTCTAACCTATTTCGTTAAGGAAGTTGATTTCATTAAGAAAGTTGCCTCCCATATGAATGACATCAGTCTTTGTAGCTCAGCATTCAAGCTTTTCTCACTCTGATTTCCCTATGTCTATTTTAGCCAACCGCTGACCCATCCTGAATGTGTCCAGTAGCCCTGAACAGTCGGTCAATCATTCCCGGAACACAGCATCAATTCACACGCGGTATGTTCTCCGCCTGTGCCATACCCTTTCCCCACAATGTCCATTCATTGTTAATGCCCAGCTTCATGTCACCTCCTCAGGAAGGATATCCCTGACCCCTTAGGCAGAGTCACTTGGTCCCTCTTCTCTGCACCTACAATACTTTTTAGAAGCCCCCATTATAGCCCTTATCATACTGTATTATGGGATCCATTTAAGTGGTTCCTCACTCCAACTAAATTTCACGTTTCTTAAAGAAGACCACTTCTTTATTCTTCCTGTTTTTATTTTTTTAATCTAAGCTTCGGTACCTAGTACAAAACCTGACACACCACAGATACAGGGTGCTTCAAATACAGTAGTGCAATTTTAAACGTTAGTAACTTCAGAAGTACAAATGCCACACACTTGCAAAACTCTCGTTTGAAAGTTTACTTCTTTTGACTCTATTGTTTGACTTCTAATTATTTTAATAGATGTCATTTTTCCCCCTTTGAATCAATGTATGCCATTCACTCAGGGGAACTGAAATAAAAATTAAAACTGAAAAAAATGTGTTACTCAAAATTCACAAAACTAAATAAGTGTAAAACACAGTTAATTAAACTTTGAAATGATGTTTTTGTAAGTTGCAGCATTTATACCTCTGAAATCATTAAAACTCCAGTAAAACTTTGGTGACACCCTGATTTTGAATATGGATGCTTGAGTATGATTCCTTTTCTATGTATTGTAAAATTCAGCTTGGTTTTCATGTAAGTGGTTCCATTTTGGGCAAAGGTATTCCTTGGCCAGTAGCTGTCCTTACATCCTAATGCCCACAGTTTAGAAGACCCTCTTCTGGGGCGCCTGGGTGGCTCAGTCTGTGAATCATCCAATTTCGGCTCAGGTCATGGTCTCACAGTCTGTGAGTTTGAGCCCTGAGACAGGCTCTGTGCTGACAGCTCAATGCTTGGAGTCTGCTTCTGATTCTGTGTCTCCTTCTCTCTCTTCCCCTCCCCTACTCGTGCTCTCACTGTCTCTCTCTCTCTCAAAAATAAATAAACATAAAAAAAAAAAGGAGACCCTCTTCTGGCCCTTGACTGGCTGTACTTCTCCACATAGAGTGAGACATCCATGAAACTAAGTCCACTGAGAGTCCCCCACCCCAAAAACATACCTCCCCAAACTTCTGGAATGCTTCAGTTTTCCTCTCTGTGACTTCTCAGCTCTCTGGGAGCCACACTGGCTTCCTGACATGGTGGTCCCAAGGCAGCAGCCTCCAAGCAGAAGCTGCAAGGTGTTTTGATTTCTGAGAAGGAACCAGCATTTGCCCACATTCTAATGGCCAAAACTAGGCATAAAGCCAGCCCTGATTCAATGGGACGATGGAAAACAGACTCCATCCCTTGAAGAAGAACGGTCAAGTCGCCTCACAAAGGAACGTGGTAGCTTTGTTTGGTGCAAGTGACATAAGTCAGTCAGAGAAAGATAGATACCGTATGTTTCACTCATATGTGGAATTTGAGAAACTTAACAGAAGACCCTGGGAGAAGGGAAGGAAAAATAAGTTACAAAGAGGGAGGTAAACCATAAGAGACTCTTAACTACAGAGAACAAACTGAGGGTTGATGGGGGGAGGGTGTGTTGAGGGGGTAGGAAAAATGGGTGATGGGCATTGAGGAGGGCACTTGTTGGGATGAGCACTGGGTGTTGTATGTACTTGATAAATAATAGGGCTCTACTCCCAAAGCCAAGACTACACTGCATACCCTGTATGTTAGCTAACTTGACAATAAATAAATAAATAAATAAATAAACAAACAAATTAATTAATTAAATTAAAATAACGGATCAGAACTAGTAGCTAAGTAGCAGAGCCAGAATTCAAAGCCAGGTGGTCTACTGGGGTGCTCTAAATAACAATCTCTGAACCACAGGGCATGTGGGGACACTTCGATGTGGGAATGATGGCATTCCCGTATTTTGTCCTACCTTGCTCTTGTAATCTCCTTACCGTTTTAGTCTCTGTCTTTCCCCCAATGTCTGGCTCAGTGTCCAGTACCTGGGGGGGGGGGGTGGTTAAAAATACCTACTGATGTCACTTACAGGAGATGTGACCCTGAAGAGGATACTGGACTTCTTCTAAGTCTCAACTTCCGGCCTGCAAAATGGGGATATGTTCCTACAGAACATATCAAGTTGCTGTAAGATGCGGATGCAATACTGCAGAAAAAGCCCCCGTCGCTTTGGTGTTCCCTGACCTCTTAGAATCAGTGGCTGGAATGCGGACTATGGACGAATGCAAGTGGGCTTTTTAAACAGTGGCAGTAAAACACCACTTGGTTTCCAGATGCAAGAGCCAGGCTTGCAAGCACCAGGTTTGCAAGCACCAGGGTGGGGAATAATTACTAAACACAGTGTTTAAATTCTGAGAACAACTGCAAAACAGAAGGAGGGAAAATCAAAACACGCAAAGGGAGAAACAAACCAGAGTTGCACCGCAGCCGACCTTTCTCTGTTACATTTCTGGATTGCACTTCAGCGGACTTGCTTCTTCCAGGATGGAGAGCTGCCGGGGTGCAGACAGGTCGCGGGGAGGGGAGGTAGGAGGGGTAGGAGGGGGTGGGGACCTACCTTTGGCGCCAAAGGTCTAGGTCACGTGGGCCGCCGGAGAGGCCCAGGCGTCCGGCAAGGTAGTCGTGACTGGCAGGGGCAAGGGGCAGGGTGCCTCACTTCTCGCCGCCTCCGCCGCGGCTGCGGAGACCGGCTGGCTCCGGTGAGTGTGGTGGCGCGGTGGGTCCCTGCAGTGTCCCAGGGACCCAGGGAGCGCAGGGCAGGTGTCTCAAGAGCCCTGCTCGCAAGAAGGGAGGTAGCATCATCTTGGCCGGCTCGGAGTTTCCAGGTTGGGGAACTGGGGATGCTTTGCACTTGGCTCTGGGTGCGCTCGGCCTGGGGAACATTCCAGAAGGCTGCTGGCACCGTCCGAAGCCATGGCACGCAGGTCTCTTCCAGGCCAGGAAACCTCCCAGTTGAGGAGCCTCCCAGGGATGCGCAAAGGCGTCACTCTTGGTGCAAAGTGGGGACACATCCTTGCTCCCTCAACATCATCTCTTTGGGATGTTTTGATTTCGTGGGTGCTGCGAAAGGGGAAGAGGGAAATGCCTTCCTCTGAGCGCCCCACAAAAGGAGATTTGGCCCGACAGAGGGAAGGAAGCAGGAGAAAGACATGGACTATAGGATTAGGGGGAAACCAGGGTCATAGGACATAGGATGAACTCCCTGCCCAGTGGATTCAGTACTTGCAGGGAAGTTTCTAGGAGCCAGTGGGCAGCATCCAATACCTTTGAGGTTCAGCTTCGCCCCATGGGAAAAAATTGGCTTTGGTACATTTTGGAGTCAAATCCCAGCCACGCATTTTGTTAGTTGGTGACCTTGAGCAATTTTTCTTTAGGTTTATTAAGCCTCTGTCTCCCCACTTTAAAAACACCTATTTTTTTCTCCTCCACTTCAGTGTACAACTAACTTTTTACTATTTGGGGTGTGAGATGAGGAAAAACCGAGATGTAAAGAAGAAAAAAATCCAACTAGAATGTATTTTGCTAACTTGAAAAATAACGTTGAAGAAAGTTGTTCCAAATAGAACTTTGACACTTGTGGTAAAGTGGATCGCACTGGCTTTATTGGCATGTGAAAGTCTGTACAGTTATCAAGATCCTTTGGCTGATGGGGCTTTCTAGATTTGTACTCCAGGCTAATCTAAGTCCAGGGGAAGCCCTTTGTATTGTAATGAAAGTGCTCTTAGCAAGAAGCTGTTTTATTCTTTTTTTTTTTTAACCAGTTGGGTTTTTTTGGAGGGGCAAAATTGGTCTCACAGTATATATAAGTCTCTCTTATAAACCAGTTTATAGTGGGGGGTTCTCCTAGACTGACTTTATAGTCTGAGAAATAAGTGGGTTTTGACTGACACGTACTTCAAATGACTTGGAAGAGTATTTGGAAAGTCCATAGGGCTTGCACCAGTTCACTCCCCTTGAGAAAATAAAACAAGAAGCAAACAGCATGACAGTATTTGTTAATGACTTTGTTTTAGTTCTGGAAAGCCTATGATTTGTCAGAGGGAAGGTTGAGTGTTGAATGCTGCCCTGGTATGCACCAAATTAAGATGAATAGAGTTTAGTTACCGCCTAAGATAACATCAGATACTCATTTATTAGCGCTGAAATTCCCAAGGTAATGACCTGTTCTTAATAAGAAGAATAGTTCATTTTTTTTAAAGTTTAATGATTTATTTTGAGAGAGAGAGAGAGAGAGAGAGTGTCTATGAGCAAGGGAAGGGCAGAGAGAGACAGGGAAAGAGAGACAGGGAGAGAGAGAATCCCAAGCAGGCTCCGCTCTGTCAGCACAGAGCCCAGCACAGGGCTCGAACCCACCAACTGTGAGATCATGACCTGAGCCGAAGTCCAACGCTTGTAAGTCCAACTGAGCCAGCCAGGCGCCCCAGGTCTTATCCCTTAACCTTTTCTCCATATTCTGATTCTAATTAGTGGTTGCTTTCAAACCGTTAGGGTTATTTACAGGCCAAAAGATTGATGTAGGTATCCTGGGCCTTTCCCTTTCGGGCTGCAACATCCCATTACTTATCTTTCAAGAAGACCCATGGACGTATCTTTGTGTAACTATATGGTTTGATTCTCCTTTTTCTCTCTGTGCAATCCATTCTGTTTTCTTTCTCTGCAATCCACGTTGGGCCCTCTCCACTCCAGCCTAACACTGATGCTAGAATGAGCTTTTTTTTTTTTTTTTTTTAAGTAGGTTCCACATCCAATGCGGAGCCCAGTGTGGGGCTCAGCTCGGAACTCAAACTCACAACCTTGAGCTCAAGGCCTGAGCCGAGATCTAGGGTTTGACGCTCAACCAACTGAGCCACCCAGGCGCCCCTAGAATGAGCTTGCTTAAAAGCACAAGACACTCCCCTCCTTAAATGCCTTCAAAGGCTCCTGACTGCAACCAGGATGAAGTATAAACTTCCTGCCATGAAATTCAGTGTCCTCCGTGTGACTCCAACATAACTGCGCAGACCAAAGTCACACGACCCCTTCACAAACTCCACGTCGGGTCAGATCACACCCTTCTTGTTCCCTAACGTCACTCTGCCTTTTATGTCTTTACAGGTAAGCATAGCTCCAGTAGGCAAATAGTAGGCACTAAATCAATACCAGTTGAATGACAACAGAATTTAGGTAGGGTATACCTACCTAAAGTTGTAAAATTGTTTCACCTTTTCTGAAAATTTTCATAATCAAACACTGTATATTCAGGAATTGTGGCGGAGGCTTACTTTCTTGTCACAGAATAATATATAGAGCCCTCAGCTGCCCCCTTAGGGTCTACCTTCATTGTCTCTTCCCTCTCGATATCATGGTTTCTCTAACTTCACTTATAACGACACAAAATTAGCTTTATTTGCTTACCTGCAGCAAAGGAGGACGTCTAACGAAGAGGTTGGGATAGAGAAAGAGGCTTCTGAAAGGTTTGGCCTTGTGCTGAGTGAGGCAAAGGAGGGATCAGGGAAGTGGGGGTGGGGGGCGTTCAAGGCAGTTCAGCTACTGACTGTCTCAGAAGTCTTGGTTCAGGAGGTGGGAGGAACAAAGCGAGGCTGGGGACACATGGCTAAGAGAGCAGGAACTACTCAGAAGAAAGGATTGTCAGTTGTTTTACAGCTACAGTGTGGCCTTGGGCATGTAGAAACATTGTCACTGTTCTGTTGGGAGCATCGCAGTGTGATTACCAGCAGGGCTGATTTTCAGTTTCTCAGGGGTCTGATTTTCCACTCGTCCCTACACACACACACACACACACACGCACGCACGCACGCACATTAATGCACTAATGCTAGTGAAATTCATGGCAGAATCGAGTAGTGAGAGATGTTAGTTAATGACACCACCATCTGCCCAGCCATTTAAGTCAGATCTGGGAATCGTCCTAGATTCTATTCCATTTCAACATATAATATTTCATCTCTCACAGGGTCCTGATAATTTTACCTTCTAATTATTTTTAAGTCTGCCCTGTCCACACTATTACCACTGCCCTTACCTGTTTAGGCTTCATCATCTTCATTCTGGATTACAGTAAAGCATATTAACTGGTTATCTGTGCCTCCTATTTTTTTATTTAAATCCATCTTCACACTGTGGCCATAATACTCTTTTTATCTTTTATTTTTTTAATGTTTTATTTATTTGGGGAGAGAGAGAGAGACAGAGAGACAGAGAGACAGAGCATGAATGAGGGAGGGGCAGTGAGAGAGAGGGAGACTACAGAATCCAAAGCAGTCTCCAGGCTCTGAGCTGTCCACACAGAGCCCGACATGGGGCTAGAACTCATGAGCCGCTCAGATCATGACCTGAGCTGAAGTCAGACACTTAACCACTTAAACGACTGAGCCACCCAGGCGCCCATTACTCGTTTTAAAATGTAGAGCCCTGCATAGTTCCTAGGCACTAGAAGATAGAGGTTCTGAACACATTTCAAGACTCTCTGCAGTCTGCTCTCTATTGACTTCTCCTGCTCCATCCTGCTATTTACCCACTTCCTACTTTATGCTGAGATCTTGTCTATGTGTTTATTATCTGTTGTCATGCAACGGAGTTTGAAAAGGTATAAAACCCTTGGCCCAACAAAATAGGAAAGGCAAATGCAAATGAAGAGCATGGGAAAATTCATCTAACTTGGAGTTAAGGTCAGGGTCAGGAATCAGCTTGGAGATTTGCAATGGTCCAGGCAAGTCATGATAAGGACCTGGATTAGGACATGGGAGTAGGGCTAATGAGGAGAGGGCAAACTTGAAAAACAGCTAAGAGGTTCAGTTGGCGATTGATTGGCTGTGGGAAGGCAGCAAGGAGACAGATAAATCAAGAAAGAATCTGGGGTTTACTAGCTTCAGTGCTTTGAGAGTATTTTTTTTTCCTTTTCTTTTCTTTCCTTTTTTTTTTAAGATCGAATTGGCTTTGAGACACCTGGGTGACTCAGTCAGTTGAGCAACCTATTCTTGATTTTGGTTCAGGTCATGATCTCACAGTTCATGAGTTTGAGCCCCTGTTGGGCTCTGTCTTGACAGTGCGGAACCTGGCTGGGATTCTCTTTCTCCCTCTCTCTCTGCCTCCCTCCCCTCCTCAAATAAGTAAATAAACTTAAAAAAATTTTTTTTAAAGATCTAATTGGCTTTGTTAAGTTGTGAATTGGTTAGCTTTCCATCTAGAAAGTAGAGGGGATTTCTGAGGAGTTGTAAAAAGAAAGTTATTAGCAAAAGTAAAGGATCTTTCACCTTTCTTGTAGGGGGAAAAGCAAGGGGTCTTTTCATGCCAATGACCTCATCTTCCCAAGGGGGATGGAGAGGGCCCTCCCTGCCCCACCCTCCAGTGTGGCAGATTCACAGGTACCCATCAGAAAATTCCTGACTGACTAGTTAAGACTACATTTCTGGGGAAGGTTGGAACTGAAGTTAGACTATGCATTAAGCCCTGGTTTGGGGACTTGGCCTAAGTGAAGCCATTGTGGGCCTATGGTTTTCTTTTTAACAACTCCCCGCTTCTGATCAGAAGGTTAATCTCAGGTTAACTGACAGATATGGTTAAAATTTAAGACATTAGGGGTGCCTGGGTGGCTCAGTCGATTAAGCATACAGCTTCAGCTCAGAGCATGATCTCACAGGTCATGGGTTCAAACCCCGCATCAGGCTCTGTGCTGACAGCTCAGAGCCTGGAGCCTGCTTCAGATTCTGTGTCTCCCTTTCTCTCTGCTCCTCCCCCATTCATGCTCTGTCTCTCAAAAATAAATAGAAGTTAAACAAAATTAAAAAAATTTAAGACATTAGCACTTGGAAAGTATTTCTTTTTAAAAACATTTTTTTAATGTTTTATTTATTTTTGAAAGAGAGAGAGAGAGACAGTGTGAGCAGGGGAGGGGCAGAGAGAGAGGGAGACACAGAATCCAAAGCAGGCTCCAGGCTCTGAGCTGTCAGCGCAGAGCCCGATGTGGGGCTCGAACCCATGAACCATGAGATCATGACCTGAGCCAAAGCCGGACGCTCAACCGACTGAGCCACCCAGGCGCCCCAAGTATTTCTAACCAAGAGAGAAAAATAGAGAAGTAGGGACATGTTTAGAGAAGAAGATACTAAGTTTAGTTTCTGAGTTCTTAATGATTTCGATTTCTATGCACATAATTCATGAATGTAGGTGAAAAATCCAAGTCATAGTACACTTCTCATTATAAAAGAGTTGAGTCCTCTTTCACATCACTCCCCATCCTTCTCTTATCTGTAAGGCTTCCCCTTCAGACTCTTTTGTCTGTTTCTTCTAGGACTTAACTACAAACTTCTAAGTAATCCACCTACTCTATTATCTTGACTTATTGATTTAAGAGGTGCGCTTTTCTCAATTTGAGGTATTTTTTGTGAACTTCCTATTAATCACGGAGAGAATTTAGCCCTTTTACCATTATGTCTCAACTTGCCTACCCTCCATCCTGTTCAAATGTCTATAGAATATTTTATTGTCGTTGCTAAATCAGCATCTAATGTTGACTTTATTCTGCAAGTATTACTCATTGCTGAGCTAAGTAGTATACTCTAATTGCATTACCTTTCTTGTACAGTTTTATATTCTTCATCGAGTGAATAACTGCCTCTTTTTGGATTGCTTAGTTTTCTATGACACTATCAGGATTTGTGTCCAAGGCTGCTGACAGAACTATAGTATCCTATGGATATGATTAAAAAAATTTTTTTTAATATTTATTTTTGAGAGAAAGAGAGAGAAAGAGCAAGAGCATGAGTTGGGGAGGGGCAGAGAGAGAGACACACAGAATCTGAAGCAGGCTCCAGGCTTCGAGCTCTCAGCACAGATCCTGATGCGGGACTCAAACTCACGAACTGTGAGATTATGACCTGAGATGAATTCGGTTGCTCAACTGACTGAACCATCCCGGTGCCCCAAATGGATATGATTTTTGCAAAAACTCACGTGGTAGTTTCATATATATGTATGTATATTCATATATTCACATATATATTTATATTCATATATTCATATATATATATTTATTTTTATTTATTTTTTCTTGAGGATCTCATCTGTAGATTGTTCTGGTCTTACTGCTCCAACCTGCACCAGTGGTGCTTCAGGCATAGCTGTCATTCAGGCATAGCTGTCATTCGGGCATAGCTGTCATCCTGGATTATCTCTTGTGCATTAGCTCCCCTACTAGTGAGATCTTACAGCTTTCTCTTTCTTGGTTTTCTTCCTTGTTTTGGTGGAACGCATCTCCCAGTAGCTTCCTGAGGAGTGGTATGTTAAGAATCAATTTTTGGAAACCTTATATCTACCTGAAGATTTTCTTAATCTCTCCTTATATTTGTTTGATAGTTTGGCTGAGCCCAGTTCTAATATGAAGATCTTTTTCCTCTTCGTATTTTGGAGGTACGTTTCCCCAGCATCTTTTAGCTGCTATTGAAAAGTTCAATGCCATCTTGGTTCTTGATTCTCTTTTGTGATCTCTCTCTCTCTCTCTCTGGAAGGTTAAAGACAGGCTCTTTGTTTCTGGAATGTGTTCTGTGTCTTTTCATTCCTTGATCCAGGAACTTGGTGGTCCCTTTAAATCAGGGAGTCATGTCTCTATCTCTGCTAAATATTTTTGTATTAGCTCTTTGATCATTTCCTCCCCTGTATTGATTCTTACTTCTTTTCCTGAAACTCCCTTTAGCCGGTCTTTGGTATTCCAGAATCTCTAAATTATCTTATCTTTTTTTTCCTCCTATTTTTAACCCCCCTTTCTCTTTTGGTTGTATTTTCTAGGAGATTTCTGTGTCTTTCTTGTTTCACTCTTTCATCAAAATCTTAAAATTGCTACCACCTTTTTAGTTTTCAGGAACATGTTCTTGTCCTTCATTTCTTTTTAATGCAGTATTCTGTTATTTAATGAATGGAAGATCTTCTCTTATCTCCTTAAAGATATATAAATATATATATATAGATAGATAGATATGGATATGGATATATATTGAAGCATTATTCTACTCTTTGTGTTTTTGTTTTTTCTAATTATTTTTCTCTTCAAGTAATTTATTTTGCTTTTTCTTTCAAATTAAAGGCTTTCTTCCAATGTCCAGTGCTTCTTTGACTCTAGTTTCATATTAAGTGGGAGTAATCAAGTTGTTGTTTGAAGCTCCATTGTGTTGAAGGGATTTGTCAGCAGTTGACTGGCTCCTTCGTATTGATTGATGGCGTCCAGGAGATTTTATTGGAGGACATTTCAGTATGTATATATATATGTCTTTTCTCCCAGTGGATTCAGGTATTCCAGAGAAGAGTCCTTCAGTTTCCTGAATAGAGTGAGGGATAGAGGCATATAGTGCTGGCTACCAGCTTTCTTAGAGGTAAGTGTTCGAGGGGCCAGAGGCATATCAGTGTGTAGACTTTCTCTTATTTTTCAATTGGACACCTCCTCCCCAGCTTTTACTCTATTTCCTATTCTCAAATCTAGAGTTTCTATGGTTTAATCGTACAAAGAATAAATCTCAAAGAACAAATAAATAAATTGTGCAGAACGAGTCTCTTCCTCTGCAAGGGACTCTGAGGCTCTACCCACTGTGACAGACTTCCATCTGTCATTTTCAGCGCCACACCCCCCCCCCTTGCCTTCTGCAGAAGGCACCTACCATTTGCCTTTCTGTGGTTTTGTGACATGAATTGGCTTGTTTCTCATTGATATTCTGCTTTCACTCTCTGCTCTCTGTTCATTTTCCATCTAACGGGAACAACAAAATTTTGATCAGCCATATTTGTTGTTTTCTTTGGCCGTGGGATTTATACCTTTAAAAAAATGTCTTTACTTTCACTTCAGAGCGGTTTAATGAGGGAACAGGAATAAACAAATGTGTTCAATTGACTGTGCTTTCCCAGAAGGATTAGGTTCCATTTTGACAAGTTGAGTTTAATATACCCATGGGGCATCGGTTGAAAATGTTCCGCAGACAGCTGGGGGGATGAAGTCTGCAGCTTTGGAGAAGAGAGGTTATTTGAGTGGTGTCAGTGGAAGGTTTACTTGGAGTGATGGGACCACCCTGGAGAGAATGAGTGGAGAGAGATAAGCCATGGACAAAGGATAGACTCCTGGGAAACCTAACATTTACAGGGCAGGCAGAGGAAGAGGGAACCATGAAGGAAAATGTTCTAGAAGGTCCATGAAAGCACACATTACAGAAGGCACAGCAATGGTAAATATATCAAAGTGGTAATGCCAGATCTGTCAGAGAAAGCAATTAAGGCAGAGACCTTTGAATTTGGGTATATCGAGATCATTAATGACTGGGGTAAGATGGTATGGAAAGAAATGAGAAAGCAGCAAGTAGGAGGGTGAACATACTTTTTTTGTTTTGTTTTTAATTTTTGGTTGTTTTTGTTTTTTTCCTTCAGAAACTGGAGAGGTAATTATAGAGGGTGTTTCCATCGTTCAAGAACCAGATGAACAAATCTGTGGGCTTTTTCTATGGCGTCCACTTTGGATACCAGCACACTTGATTTTAAAATACTTAATGAGGGGGTTCAATTCTGTATTTGTTTGTTCTTGCTATAGCCCATGACTTTGTTGCCCTGTGGTTACCTGGATAAAGATATTTGGGCTGGTTTGAGTTTTAAAAATCATTTCCATTGGTCAGTTCTCATAACTTTCCATGGCTGGTGTGGGCAAGCCAGATCCTATGTGACTTGAGATTCTGAATATGTGCATGAAGCTCATACTGTTAAGGATACCTTTCTCCAATTATATATATGATGAAATGTTTGCAGGATAATAAAGATAGTGGGGTGTAATGGGAAAAAATTCCAGCCTGTTACACTTAGAATAAAGTCCAACTCCCATTCTACTGGGGTCTTTGAGGGAGCCCTCAGAATAACAACCTCCTTTCCCTCGCTGAGTTCTTTCTCTTCCTTCCTTCCTTCCTCTCTCTCTCTCTCTCTCTCCCTCTGTTTTCTTTCTTCCTTACTTTCTTTCTTCCTTCATTTCTTTTTCCTTCTTTCTTTCTTTTTCTTTCTTTCTTTCTTTCTTTCTTTCTTTCTTTCTTTCTTTCTTTCTTTTTCTTTCTTTCCCTTTCTTTCTTTGCATTAAAATCTTGCCCTAATCCAGTATGACCTCATTCTAATTTAACTGATTACATCTGCAAAGACGTGTTTTTCAAATAAGGTCACATTCTGAGGTACTGGGGGTTGACCCTTCAACATATCGTTTTGGGGAACTAAATTCAACCTGTAACAATCAATGTAGTTGCTCTGAGCAAAAGAACTTAGGAGTCATCCTTGCTTCTTTTCTTTCCCTTGGCCACTTTATCTAGCCTACTCATAAATAGCAGTGGGTTTCCTTACAAAATGCAGCTCACATTTTTTACTACCTCCACCGCTACTCTCTGGCTCCGGCGTCTCTCTCTTCTGGAATATTACATGAGCTTCCTAACTGATATCCTGGTTCCATCCTTATTCTCCTATTGCACACTTACTAGGTGGCAGCCAGAGTGATCATTTCATATTTCGCAATTCTGATAAGACCATATTACTCCCTAATGTTAATGAATATGAATACAGTGAAAACTCTACCTATTTTGTCCCTGACTGCCCTCTGAACTCATCATGTGCCTGCCACTTTCTCCTTCATTCACTGTACTCCCATCAACAAACAACAAACAAACTTATTTGCACCTCCGGACTTTTGCACTGTTTCCTCAAGGCTGGTTCCACCCAGAAATGTTTCCTAACCATAACTGAAGTGTTAGCCCAAACACTTTTCTGAGATCATTTGGAACAGGAAGAGCCTAAGATATAGAGGTTCCTCTATCGTGTTTTGTTGAATAAAGACCACAGAGTGTGTTACATAATTTTTTTTAGATATTACACAAAAATAAAAAGGCTTTCCTGATCAAAAATTGGTTGGTTTGGGAAATGCTGGGCTAAATTTTAACAGATTGATTTATAGCAGAAATTCTCAGCAACAGAGTAATTTAATTCTGCAGGGATATAATATGTCATATTTCCAAATTTACCTGAAAAGGGAGGAGGGACTCTCTGGCCCACATAGCACATCTTGGGAGATGCTGTTATTGTGACTACCGAATAGTCTTTGCCAATTAGGATTGGCCTTAACCCCTTGCTTTACCATTTAGTGGTGTGAACTTGGGCCAATAACTTAAATTCTCTGAGGATCAGTTTCTCATCTCTAAAACAGGATGATAATAGTACTTGCCCCCCAAAGATGAGACATAAAAACATAAGGCAATTAGCACATCTCCTTGTACATAGAGAATGTCCAATGATTGGTAGTGATGACTGGTATTTATTATGATGAGGCCTTTGATCATGAGGATGTCTTTCTGTTTCAAAACTGTTGTTAGCATTTTGGGACATGTCTGCTTTTTTACTTGCCACCCCTGCTCAAATTTTCCTTCTGGCTGGAGTGAGACTTAATGGTAAAGCCCCTTTCTCTTGTGTCAGATAATATTATTTTCTTCTCTTACTGATTCTTTTCATCCTCCACCTGCCACATAACCCAAGTTTATCTCCCTTTCTTGTGAGTCCAAATGTAGATGGCAGAGATGGGAATGACTAAGTCATTAGCAAGATTAGATGCTCCTGTCTGATGCCCGGGGGGTGGGGGGTGGGGTGCTGTGAAAAGGAGATAGGCATGTTCTCAGTGCCCTCTTAGCAGAAGGTTGCCTATCACCTCTCACCTTGCGTGTCGTGTGCTATGTCCTTTCTGGGAGAAAAGCGCTTCAAATACCAATTTTAGAAAATAAGGGGCACCTGGGTGGCTCAGTTGGTTAAGCGTCTAACTTCGGCTCAGGTCATGATCTCACTGCTCGTAGGTTTGAGCCCTACGTAGGGCTCTGTGCTGACAGCTCAGAGCCTGGAGCCTGCTTTGGATTCTGTGTCTCCCTCTCTCTCTGCCCCTCCCCTGCTCGTGCTCTGTCTCTCTCTCTCTCAAAAATAAATAAAGCATTAAAAAAAAATTAAAATGATGTCTTGAGGAAAGTGAGGAGGGGATCCCTCAAAATAAAGGTTTGTTTATAAAAAAATTTGTTTATTTAGATGAAAGTTTGTTTATTTATACACATAAACAAATAAACCATTTGTTTGCATGGAAATCCTTTAGCAAAAGAGCTAGATTTGGGATTTGGTTTGGTATTTAAGTTGAGGATTGCACAATAACTCTTTGTTACAGGATTCAGGTGCTTTGGGTACGCTTGAATAATCTTGAGATGTGCTTAAATCTTTTTAAAGTAGAGGGGCGCCTGTATGGCTCAGTCGGTTAAGCCTCCACCTTTGGCTCAGGTCATGATCTCACAGTTCATGAGTTTGAGCCCCGTACTGAGCTCTGTGCTGACCGCTCAGAGCCTGGAGCCTGCTTCAGATTCTGTGTCTTCCTCTCTCTCTGCCCCTGCCCAGCTCATCCTCTCTCTCTCTCTCTCTCTCTCTCTCTCACAAATAATAAACATTAAAAAAATTAAAAAGAAATCTTTTTAAAGTAGAGGAACCACTTTCTTGTACCCTTCTTTTATTACCGATTTCATGGAAATGTCTGTTACTAGTTGGCCTGTTTTGTTAGTTTGTTTTAGGGAATGTTTTTATTATGTTGGGAGCCAGTTAAACAGGTAAGGGGAATCTAAGCAGCTGCTCTCCTGCAGCTATAACATTTATTTCCGTCCTTTGATTGGAAGAATCTACAGTATAAAATAGGGACATGGGAAAGAAGAGAACAGAGGGATGCTTGACACGTTTGCTTTTTTTGTCCTCATTCTGGAGTTTGTGTTTTTGATTCTTTTTTCATTGGTAGAACACACAGTTTCCAATGGTTTCTTCAGGTTTCTTTTCTAGAAGCCTCGCAGTGTCAGTGGTTACTTCCAAACACAGAGGACTACTTGACAGGATTTTCCCCTTTTGTCTCTTCTGCTGATCTTTTTTTTTTCATTTTTTAGTGTTTATTTATTTTGGAGAGAGCATAAGTAGGAGAGGGGCAGAGAGAGGGAGACATAGGATTCAAAGCAGGCTCTGTGCTGACAGGCTGACAGCAGCAAGCCTGATGTGGGGCTTGAACTCCCCAACCACGAGATCATGACCTGAGCCACAGTCAGAGGCTCAACTCACTGAACCACCCAGGTGCCCCTTATACTGATCATTTCAATTAGAATTGGAATGTGAGTTGATGGAAAGTAGTTTCCAGCTCATTTTTCAAATTAGGAACATGAGACCAACATGTGTGGGTAAATGTTTAACAACTGGCTTTCTGGGGGAATGGGGGTAAAGCCCTGATTTGTGGTGTTTGTTGATTTCTGTGGTGTAAATACTACCCCCATGGCTGATTTCAAGACACCAACAAGATGTTCCTGAACACAGAGTTGGAAAGAAATGCACTGTAACAAACTGCTATGTGATCTGTCCACCAAATACAAAAACCATAACCCTGAGTCATGGTAAAATGTAGTAAATAGTTATGCAGTGATGAGTTTTTATTATATTTTTATATTTAAATATAAATATATTATATATTTTTATATTTTTCTTTTTTAATGTTTTAATGTTTACTTATTTTTGAGAGACAGAGAGAGACAGAGAATGAGGAGGGGAGGGGCAGAGAGAGATGGGGAGACAGAATCAGAAGCAGGCTGCAGGCTCTGAGCTGTCTTCACAGAGCCTGATGTAGGGCTTGAACTTCTGAACCGTGAGATCATGACCTGAGCTGAAGTCGGACGCCTAACCGACTGCGCCGCCCAGGTGCCCCTATATTTTTCAATAAAATTTATTTAATGCTAAGTTTTCATGGTTTGATTTTTAACAATGCCTTTGTTGAACAACTAGCTCTCAAAGTTGCTGGAAAGTGAACCATTGGTTTTAACACATCGACTGGGACCCAGAAAAGTCACTGTCTTGCCAAAGGGTCAGTGAATGAGGTGGCAGAAGCTGCATTAGTGTCAACTGTTTCTAAAAATCAAATTTCTCTAGGAAGATTGACTTATTAATGTTTCTGTTTATTCATTTATTATTTTTTGTTACTGTTACAGGCTGTTAATTATCTATTGAGACAAGAACAGAATATCTGAATATAATTGTCACCAAAGATGGAAGTGTGGAAAACAGATTGGATTTAAAGCCACAAATAAATCCTGGCTTTAAATCTCGGCCCTGCTACTCACCAGTGGTGTAATCTTAAGCAGGTCACTTACATACTTCTTTGTCTCCAGATTTTTAGTCTCCAAGATGAAAGAATTGGTCCACATGAATATCTCATATCTGTCTAAAATATCATGATTCATTATTTAGACACATCACTTCAACAAATATTTGCTGATACCAATTACATGCACATTTGTTATGGATTCTTTTCCAGGGGGAATTAAATACTATATAATAATTGTAATTATTATTATAAAAGCATCTCACATTTATGCAGAGCCTTCTAATTTACCAAAGAGAGAGTTTACTTGAGTCTTGAGGTTCTGTGGCTCTAGGAGATCGAGACACATCTCCATAGAATGTTAGAGAAAGAAGAGTCCATTCTGAAAGAACAAACAGAACCCTATTCCTAGGAAACGCAAGAGGTCATAACCAGGTAGTATTAAGGAATAAGGAACAAGCGTTTTTTTTTTTTTTTGGCCACGTCTATCAGTTGCTTCACTTTATCTTAACAAAAGCAAAACCAAAAACTATTTTTTATTGTAAGATTAATTATTGTAGAAAATTTAGAAATTTTAAAGAAATAGTAAATAAGGAGAAACTACCATATATCCAATATAATAGCCTGCTTTTCTTTACCTGATATTTTAGTACATTTTCCAAGATAGTCTTGTCATTTTAATTGCTGTGTATAATTCCATCTTTTTGGTGTATAATAACTTACTTATCTTAAATTGTTTACACTGTTGATAGTTTTTTTATAATTTTAAGGAACACAGTGATAAATATCTGTGTTTATAAAAAATTGTACATTGAACATATGGCTTCCAACTGTAATATTTAAGGATTAGCGAGACAATTTTAGCAAATCATATACTTTTGACCTTTAGCTTCTTTGATTCTGCCAATATTGCTTTATATTTACTTAGATTTTATGTTTCTAAACATTAAGAGGAACAGTTTGTCTGAATCTTTCAATATGATATATTTGAACTGGAAATAGCACCAATGTTTTCATATTATTTCAAACAGACATGATAAATTGTATGGTGAATATTTCACCCCCCCCCTTTCCTTAGGCAATTGCTTCTAGTAGAGGATTTTTTGTTTAGAAAGTATTCAGTAAATGTTCAATACATTAAAAGATTCAAGCTAATTTAGTATAAGCAAAAATATTTGAGAAGGATTTAAGAAGAAAAACAACACTTCCTTATTCATGATAATAGCCTTCATTTTCATTAGGAGAGATGACAGCCAAGCAGAGTTCAGAAATTCTGGTAGTTAAATGAGAATTATGCAATGAGGGATGTTGTCGCTTTAATTCACCTACATGAGAAACCATGACTCTAATAGTATTTGATTAAATGTTAATGAGATCTACTAAATTGACCCAACTCTTACTTTTATGTGTTAGATTTATGTCAATTAAAACAAGATAAGTTTTACCCCTTTCCTGCTTTAACATCTCTGAGTCAACATCTGCTTACAAGGGAGGTGTTGTAACTACCCCGGTTATTTAAATATTAATGATTTCCATTAAAGGGAGCTGGAGGTTTGCAGCAGGAAGATGGAGAAATTAGATGGTGTGATTAGTTCCTTATTTCTGCTGCCAGGAAAAAAAACCTCTTACTAAAGAGCTTCTTCTAGTATTTTTTTTAATTCCACAGATCTTTTTTTTTTTTCCTGAACCAGTTAGAGAGTAAGATTGTTGATTTCAAGTATTCCTTGAAAGTAGTTATAATATTAAAACAAGTTCACATAATTAAAAATATATATATTTTATCAGTGCCATAGTGGTCACTACCCTTGGGCTTCTTGGGACTAATTTCAGTTTTTAAATTCATTTTGTTCCTTATGAAACTCCATAATATGCAAAACCATTTTTTTAGCTGCACATTGTGTTTGGTTAGGCTTGTTTACATAAAGCATGGGGAATTCTATTAAGTTAACCATGAAAGACTTGACAAGAATTATATATTTGATCACATTATAATTATAAATGTTTATCTTATTGGGGAAATGTGTCTGAAAAGCTTTTAAGATTTGCTACAAACAGTATTTTCATTTTATGCCAACTTGGGTTGTGATAAGCCTGTGGTAATAGATTTTTATACATTTTGTTTTTAAGATGTTTTAATGGCATGGTATTTTAAGGCACTGTACAGTCTGAAGCAGGATTATATTTGCATAATTGTATATTTCTTTTTACATCCAGAAACCTAAGTATTTATTCATTTCATGTACTTTATTTAGACTTTAGAGCTAAGAATTCAGATCTTGCTTAAATAGTAGTAGTGCAGAGTAATGTAATAACACTGATGTAAGATCCTAATTCTTAGGGTTAAGGATTAAGGTGAAGTAAGTGAGGCACTTGACTAGGGTCTAAAATGTAAGAGAGTGCCAAAAAACTCCATAATCATGATAAATAGTATTTTAATGCAACATTTGGAAAAAATAAAAATTGATGCAAAAAAATCCACGATGAACAAAACATCACAATTTTAGAAAAAGATGAGATCTGCCCCTGTGTCTGTCCCTGACTCACCTTATTCTAGTCCTGGCCTTGACTGAGTTCACCATGTCCTTGGATAAGGCATTCCTTTGAGTCAAGATTTCCTTATCTAAACTTAGTGCTATGAATCTTCGATTTCCTGGTTGAGTTATTAGGATATTCGAATCGGCTAAAAATACGTGGAAAGCCCATCGTAAATACAAATTGTGTATTTATTTACAAATTTAGGGAAATCATCGACTTTAAGTCATCAGCATTATCGGCCGTGATGAGTAGTCCAAACATCAGATTTGAAGACCTTTGAAAAACTGTTCATAAAGCTTGAGGCATAGTTCTTGCGTTTATCAGCTAGCAATAGGGGCATTGCTATATGCCCCTATTGCTAGCTGATAAACAAGATAGTTGTAGGACCTCCCCTTTCTTCCTTCTTTCTTTTTTGTTCTTGGATGCATAGTTTGTGATTTGTAAGAGACAGAAGACGTAAGCAGAAATCCTCTTGGTTTATTTTAACTTTCTCTGCGAAGTGCCCATGGACACTGAAATCTCACTTTTACTCAAGCTGTTCCACCCATCAGTGATGCTTTTCCCCATTTCTCCTGTCCATCTGGGGTCCACCCACCTGTTCTTCACACCTCATCTTGTTTAGGCCTTCCTAGGTTCTCTCGGCCAGAGATGTGTTCTCAGTCCTGTGCCTTCCTTTGGTAGGTACCTGTCTTTCCACACATTTGGTGATCACTTGCAGGGTCCTTGTTTTCTTGAGGTTTTATCTGATCCTGCATTGAGTTTACTTTTCAGACCACTGTTTTAGAAATATAAATCATTTCTCTAGTTAGATTGTAAATCCTTGAATAGCCTCTCCCTCTCCCTTTAGACTCATGACTTCAGGGTAAGAAGGGATTAGGTCTGTTTTGTTCAGGTGGTCTCCAAGGTTCTTAGCAAAGGGCCCTTACACACCATATTTATTTGTTTTTTTTACATCATACATGTTTTTTTGAATGAAATAAATGAATGTCTTATATGTAAAAGGGCTGGGTAAATATTTACTCTTTGGATTCATTTATTTGTTTTCATCCTAGGCTTAGAGAGAATGGTTGGTGCCATGTGGAAGCCGATTGTTTTGCTGGTCATGTTCATGTTCAGCCCTGGTGGTGATGGGCTCTTTCACTCCTTATACAGAAATGTTCAGGTTTCCGTACCTCATGAGGGAAATGTAGGAATGCCGTTATTTCTTACTGCATACATTGAAGCTGGGAAACTTGAAGAAGGTAAGATCAATAAAATAAAAAAAAACACTGGTGTATTTTCAACAGTTTTGGGATTTGTTTTGTTTCGTTTTGTTTTTTAGCAGTTACCTTCCAGGATTCAAAATACATTCTGGTATTTTTTAACTCAACTGTTTTATTTCAAATATTAATGATTTGATGTCATGTATGATCAGAGTTTGGAGCTAAAATGAGAGTTTGTCAGGGACAGATTATCTAGGGGCCGAGTACCTACATTTCTATTTATAAAACTAGTATAGTGCCGGTCCCTAGCTGGGCAATAATAAATACTAATCTTAGAACATACGATTCGTCAAGTACTGGTTCCACGGATTCTACATAAACTCCAACAATCCAGGGAGGTTTACCCATTTCACATACAAGAAAACTAAAGCAGAATCAGATTGAGTTACTTGACAGAGTTAGAGGCGCCTGGGTGGCTCTGTTGGTCAAGCGTCTGACTCTTGATTGTGGCTCAGGTCATGATCTCACTGTTCGTGAGTTCGAGCCCCACATCGGGCTCTGCACTGACAGCACAGAGCCTGCTGGGGATTCTCTCTCTCCATCTCTGTCCACCCCTCCCCTGCTCACTCGCTCTTTCTCTCTCTCAAAAAGTAAATAAATAAACTTACACTTTTTTTTAAGTTACTTGGAGAGTCACATGGACACCAGCTGGTAGATGCAAGATTCACACCCAGACAGCCTCTCTCTGGAGTCTATGACCACAGGCACACTGTTGGGCCCCTTTGCACAGCGAGGTTCCCAAACCTTCTAGACCTCGGTTTCCTCATTAACAAGATGGAAACATAACCACTTACTCAAGTTGCAGGGATGTTATAAGAATCAGATGAGAAAATGCACATGAAATCTCTATAACCTATACATCGCTTCTAAATATTAGTGTTTGCAAATTTTTTTTATTTGGAAATGGTGGGGGTTCAATCATTATTATTATGAATAGGAAAAAGATGTTATTTGGTATGGTCAGAGATTAGAATTTATGACTTGCCTCTGTTTTTTTTTTTTTTTAAATTTTATTCTTGAGAGAGAGAGAGAGCACCAGAGCATGAGCAGGGGAGGGGCAGAGAGAAAGAGGGAGACACAGAATCTGAAGCAGGCTCCAGGCTCTAAGCTGTCATCACAGAGCCCGATGTGGGGCTCAAACTCACAGACCACGAGATCATGACCTGAGCCGAAGTCAGACGCTTAACAGACTGAGCCACCCAGGTGTCCCGACCTGCCTCTGTTCTTAATACTTCTTTCTGTTTAGGTAAATCACTGTGTAGATACATTACTTGATCCTTCTGGACATCAGTAGGTTCCTGAACTATGAAATAGTATATAGGCAGCTATTTTCAGGGGCTGTTTGTAAAAGGAATCAGAGAAATGGGGTCATGACTGGAGGGCGCTGTGGGGTCAGGAAGGGTCTTTAAGAGGGTAGGAGACAATGTGTTTGCTGATAGAAATGATCGGGCAGAGGGGACAGTGGATTGGAGTGGGGGACTATTTCAGGAGCACTCTCTTTAAGTAGATGAAAGAGGGGGAAACTGGCACATAGATTGGTGTTTGCTTTGGAGGACCGACTGCTCTCGAATCACAGGTGGGACAACCGAGTTAATGGCTGCAAGGCTGGTAGGTTGGTAGATAGCAGGGGAATGTGGACTTGATGCTGGAAATTTGAGGGAAATAATTATTTTAAAGATCAAAAATAAATCTATGTACTCCATAAAGAAGCTTAAAAATAAGGCAACGTTTCTTCATTTGAAATATTCTCATGGCTAATAGGATATTATTGTTTTTGGTTTTATCTGATGTAAAACCAAAATATTCTTGTATCTTGAGGGTGCACTGGAGTCCTGGTCATACGTCTTTTTCTGACGTACACATTGACTCCATGTTTCACCATCTCTTTTCTGAGAAAAGGTGGAAAACCTTGATAATGTCGTCAGTGTACATTAGTGTACATTTTCTTAGAGTTTATTTATTTGTTTTGAGAGAGAGAGAGAGAGAGTCAGGAAGGGCCAGAGAAAGAGAGGGAGAGAGAGAATCCCAAGCAGACTCCGCATCATCAGTGCAGAGCCCGATGTGGGGCTCAAAGCCACCAGTCGTGAGATCACGACCTGAACCAAAACCAAGAGTCAGATGCTTAACCGACAACCGACTAAGCCACTAAGGTGCCCCTGTGTACATTTGATGATGTAGCCAGTGATAATGTAGTCAGAGAATGTAGTCAGTCCTTTTTTAAAAAAGACTCATTTTTTTCTTGATATAGAAGCCATGAAAAAATGGTATCCCAATGGTATAGGCTCATATCACTAGACATATATGAAGAGGCAAAATGTCATCCAAATCTACAAAAATGGATGACATGCATTCATTTGGGCTTCTTTAATAAGTGGGTACTGATGGCTTAGATTATGTTCTAATGAACAATAAATCAAAGCAAATCACTTAGTTTAGAGCTGACATGGAGTTGAATACTCCTAACCAACCCTACCAGTCCACACATGAGGAATTTGAGACTCCCAAAACTTTACATGACTTGCCCAAGGATATGCAGATAATAGGACAGAGATGTGTTTGAGACCCACATTTTCTGACTTCTGCTCTGTGATATGCCTGCTGTAATTTGTTTCCCTTTGTTTTAGAATCTTGTGTTCTTCTAGAGTGACCAGACACACACACATGAAACAATTAAGGAATAAGGCAGTGAATACTAAAACACTAAAGTGTTACATTTGACATAGGCATATTGGAACTTTTGAGAAGCAAGCTATTTCATTGGTTGGTATAATCCAGAAAATAGCAATAGTGTATGTAGTAAGAAAAATAACAAATGCCTAATATTTAATAACTATTTTCCAATACCTAGCACAGTTTCTGTATGTAATAGGCAAATCTAATACATATAGGATTGCAGGATTTCAATTTTAAAACTGAATACGTGCCAGACATGGGTTTTACACACACATTAGCTTATTTAATCCTCAGAGCAACGGTAATGAAGAATGCAGAATTATTGTTCCCATTTTATAGATGAGAAGACTGAGGCCCAGAGAAATTAAGTATCTTGCTCAGAGCCATTTAAAGATAGTAAGTGACAGAGGTGGAATTAAAACCTATCTTTGCTGACTCTAGAACCCGAGGTATGAACCACTGTGTTATGTGACTAGATCCAAACTAGAAAAGGACCTGTGTATACTGAGTGAGGAAAACAGTTTCAACAAAGGCATTTAGTGCAAGCGACCTGTGATGGTGTGTCTGTATCATACATCTGGAAGAACCAAGTGAAAATACAGACAAATCCATCTGAGAGCCTGTCCACATCCCTACCACTCCTGTATTTCTTGCTTACAAGCAAAGCCGTAGCAAAGAAAGTTCCTGAGGGAGGTAGTTTTCATCTTCTGTCCTTCTGTGCCAAGTCTGATAGATCACCATCTGATGGATGACAACTTCTGAAATAGTAAAACTGATGTCATGTCACTTTCTAAAGTTCTGTTAGGCAGTCAAAATCTTGCAATGGAATTTTAAGTGGCTGATCCAAAATCCGGTACATCTGGGTATTCAAATACAGCCCTGATAACATAATTAAGGATAATTTTATTCATCTGCTTTGCTGAAAGTTCAGGAAGCTCTGGACAGATGGTCAGCTCATTCCCCTAAATCCCTTTTGTTTATTGAGTCTGTCAAAACCTTAGGAACGTGAGTCTTAGTATCGCAATGGAACATTCTTGAGATAAACAGTAATTCACAAAAAGACAAGGGTGTTTTTATTTTTTAATCTCCCAATTAGCTGGCTTAGTTTTGTGCAATTGTAATTGTGTGTTTACTTTCTCTGTGGCTAGAATAAACCCTTGAAACAAAATGAATAGAGGAGGCAAATTTTAAAATATTTACAAACACTGCCTTTTCACAAACTTTAAAGAATATTTTGTTATTAGGTGTTACTTTATTATCACTTACGGTCTGGCAGTGTCTTGTGCGTACTGTTGATGACTGAAGACTTTGTAGATGTGAAGTGCACCCTGATTAGCTGGTTCAAGTCCCTCTTTGGTCACACGCCAATCTTTTTCAAAGTGTTAATATCATAAACATTGGTTAACTGCAGTGAATAAAAAAGAGGAAGTGAAAGCGCTTCAAAGAAAACCTTTTCCTTTTTTTTAACTGTTTTGAACATTTGCATTGTGAGTCATGGTTCCAGGAAGTAAGAAACCCCCACATCTTGGGAGTTTATTTTCCACATTCCATTAGTAGACTCTGGAAGGATGAACCGAACATTTGAAAATACAAACATATCATTTTAGTGGAAAGAGCTTTTCATTATTTTGCTGTGACTTCATTAAAGGAAATTTAAAAATTGAAATAGGGTGAAACACGTTTTTGGGAGCCAGAACAAGTCCTTCTAAATTCTTAAGACCTTAATAAGGCCTGGCTTCCTTAGAAGGATTTTATAGAAATATGCTGAACTTAGTGCATTGCTGGTGTGGCGGAGTTTAGTTTAGTTCATTCATTCATTCATTTGTTTACCTTTATTAAAAAGTGTGTATTGAACGTCTTTAAGTGTGTAAATCAGCATCCCCGTGGATACAAGGACAAGACAATTTCCCTGCTTTAATGTACCTGAGTCATTGTCAGAGCAGGTCAGCCGACCTTCTGCTGTGCTGACCTCAGAGAGATAGAGCGATTCAATCATCTCTCCCCCATATTCCATTCCTTCCAGCTCCTTTCTATTACATATTTTCTTTTCCTCATTCTATTTGACCTTTCTCATTTTTCTCTGTCTTCTTTCTCGAATCCTCTCCTGCTCACTTACCTCTCTGTGATTCACGTCTCATTTATTCCTAACCCCTCTATCTTCAGTTCTCTATCTGCCTTTTCGGGGGGGGGGTTCTCTGATTTTGAGAAGATGAATAGTTTGGGGGAAAATATGTCAAAAGTGTTCTCGGTACATTCCAGCTATAAAAGAAGTCTTGGGATATGATGTGACTACATAGTGACTACAGTTAACAATCTTGTAGTGCGTATTTGAAAGTTGCTAAGACAATAGATCTTGAAAGGTCTCATCACAAGAAGAAAAAAGTTGTAATTACGTATGGCGATGGGTGTTTACTAGACATTGTGGTGACCATTTGGCAATGCATGCAAGCATCGAATTGTTAGGTTGTACATCTGAAACTCATATAATGTTCCATGTCCAATATATCTCAATTTTTTAAACAGAAAAAAAATTTTTTTGAAAGGCTGCCCCGCCCTGAAGGGTGAGCCTTCTTTGGGCTGATTGAGAGCGGAAGCAAAGTGGGGTGGAGGCAAGGCTGGTGGAGGGAAGGGTGTAGGCTGGGAGGGGGCCTGGCACACACCACTTTCCCTAAACATCCCCTTTTCCTTTGCTTAAAATGCTCCTCTCCCTGTCTTTTTTCTTTGCCTCTTTCTGGCAACAAAGGATAAGTCTGTTTGGGAAGAGCATGGGGAGAGCTAGAGAAGCTGAATTGAGTTAAGCAACCTTCCCTGGGGGAACCAGAAGACGCCAGAAAAAGGCAGAGTCTTTGAGACAGCACGCGGGGTGGCCCACAGGCTAGTGATGATGTTCCCTTCCTTGGCCTGAGCCCTTATTTTAGGTGCATCTCCATGTGCGGAGTTTGATCCTCACCCTCAAAGCCCGAGGTGGGGGAATCCATATCCACATTTTGCACAAGAGGAAAGAGAGGCTCAGGGAGAGAAAGTGACTTGCCAGGGAGCCTGGTCAGAATGGCAAACCTAGGTCTGTCTACCCATGTTCTTCCTGTCATACTAGCCTAGCAGGACCCTTCGGAAACTGCTGTTGAGACCCTCCCTTTATCCCACCATCTCCTCTGCTCCCACATGCTCCTTGTTCCTAATCAGCAGGTTAATTTCACAAGTAACACTAGCTGTGCTCCCTATGAGCCCGCTTCTTTTCTAAAGGTTGTATATGCATAGACTCTTACCCTCATTGATGCATGAAGCCATCCACCTTCCATAGATGAGAAACTGAAGCACAGACAGGTTAAGTGACTGCCCAGAGGACCACAGAGCCGGTCAGTAGCAGCGCAAGGATCAGCAGAGTACGAAGGAAAGGGAACAGTGCTGTCTAGATGAGAGTTTTCTTCGAGGAGGCAGGTTCATTTTAAGAGAGGAGCTCGCAGGCCCCATGCCATGGTGTGCTGGTAAGTGTCACAATCAGCTCTAGGGGACGGGGTCCTGATTTACACACTGATCTGCGCATGTAAACATTCTTACCATAGCTCGTTGCCTGCTAGTGGTGATGTTGCCGATGCCAAGTTGGGAAGAGATGCTAACAGCACTTGAGAGCCTATGGGCTCCGGCGCCCTGCTGAAGGCATCTTCAGTTGGTGGTGTGTGTGAAGGACCAAGTTTCCGACCTGCATCTCTCTCCAACCAGTCTCCAACTTCCTATGTGTCAGACAGAAATAGCTTTTCTTCAATCATTAGTTTTCACTGGGGTCACTTGCTTTGTCACCACTAAGGAAACTTTCTTCACCTAAACTCCCCTTTAGTTCCCCCTATGCCCTGCCATCCATGTTCTGTTTCTCCTCCATTGTTTTCCTAATCACTGCTCTCACTTCCCCTCTCTGCCACCCATACTTTGGGACTAACTCTGGTTGAGAAGCAGTCTAACTGGGTTCGAGAAGGAGCAAACTCTGCAGCCTGACTACTAGGTTGGAAGCCCAGCTCTCCTTTACTAGCTATGTGACCTTGGGCAGGTTACTTACCCTCTCTGAGCTTCAGCTCATCTGTAAAGTGGGAATACTAAGTACATCTACTGCATAATGGAAAGCCCTCAGTACTGTAGCCTTTAAAGTGTTAGCCCCTCTTAGTGTTATTTACTCCCGGGTGTCCTCCCGCTGTCTGAGCCGTCCCTCTTTCCCCCTCCCTGTCCCTGTCCCTGTCCCTTTGGTGCCATAAAAAAGCCAGACCTCTGCCCTCTACAACTATCCTGTTGTCTTATTTGTCTTACTTGGTTTCCTGTGAGTAGTCATGAGGCCGTGAGGTCACATCTCGTCTCACTGTCTGCCTGTCCCTACCCTCCCAGCCATCCCCACTCCCCAACATGCGTCAGCCTATTTCCCTTAATGGAAGTGGCGGGCCCTTTGCTTTCATGATAAGGAGAGTGTGGAGAATATAGGCTTTCCGGAGGCTGAGAGCTGCTTAGCTTTGTTGTTTTTCTTGTACCCGCCTTACCTTTTGGGACCGGGTGACTTCTGCCCTGGCCTTATTTATTTATTTATATTTTATTATTATTATTTTTTAATGTTTATTTATTTCTGAGAGAAAGTGACAGAGCGTGAGTGGGGGAGGGGCAGAGAGAGAGATTGAGAGAGAGAGAGAGAGAGGTGGACACAGAATCCTAAGCAGGCTCTAGGCTCCGAGCTGTCAGCACAGAGCCAGCCACAGGGCTCGAACCCCTGAACTGTGAGATCATGACTGGAGTCAAAGTCAGATGCTTAACCGACTGAGCCACCCAGGTGTCCCCACCTTTGTTTGCTTTTTAACGTGGAGCTGATGATAGGTGATTTTTTTTCTTAAAAAATATCTTATAATATCTCATAAATATATTTGAGGACCAAAAAAAAAAAAAAGGCAAAAAATGTCCCTTGGCTACATTGTAAATGTTGACTATGTGGAATTGGCCAGGGCAAGCTGGAATTTGCTATAGTAGGTAGCTTTATGCCAGTCTCCTGGTAGCTTTTTTGATCGTTCCATCCCAGACCTGGCCCCTGGGAGGGAGAAGACGAGAGATGAGACAGAGACGCTAACAGTATATTATTTCTCTAATCCTTGGGTAAATTTTTTTCCCCCACTAGCAAAAAACCAGAGTTTGGTTCCTCCTTTCCCTGGATTGAATGTGAAGAGTTACGCTGGCTACCTCACTGTGAATAAGACCTACAACAGCAACCTTTTCTTCTGGTTCTTTCCAGCTCAGGTAGGCCTGCGAGAACGCTCTTAACAGGACACTCACCCTCCGGAGCTGAGAATGCTGACCCGGGGCAGAAATGTTAGCCTACGAAACCATACTTTAAAAAAATAAATTTTTTTTTGCATCTTTTAGATTTTTTTTTCTAAAAATAAGTGCCAGTGACTCCGTGTGGTGTTCCTGTTTATGAGCAGGAAACAAATGTTTGCAGGGAAGGTCCAACTTTTAAATTCCTTGCAGTCTTATTCAGAATATTGATATTACCACCTTCTTCCTGCCACAGTCTTCTTAAATCATTCTGTCCGTTGTTTTGTTCTAAAAATACCTTGGGCAAGGATGGGCGGTGGGGAGCCAAAGAATGATAAGGGATGGGGAGATTCCCGAAATTCACAGGTATAATCCATGTCTAAAGTTAGTTGATTGTAGACTTCTGTGGCTCTTCTGTCTGTGGACTTGGCAGAGCAAGCTATTATTTTTGCACTCACTCCTTCACGCATCCAATATCCATAAACTGAGTGGTACTCCATGAGAACATGGAAGAAAGAACTAGACCTTTTCTGTGGGCCTTTGGGGAAGCAGTGGGGAGGACTGCTAATCTAGGGTGGCTCACCCAGAAGACAAATCACTCACTTTCTTAGGTCCATACACACAACTGGATCCGTTCTTGTACTTCATTAATCCTACTGAGCCCATGTAAATGTCACACAATTCTTCAGCACGAACAAACCACTTTAGCCTTATGGGTACTGTTGGGCAGAATTGGTAGAGGGGCCCAACTGCATGAATAAATTTTATCCCACCACAGGATAATTTTCTGTTTTATTTTCCAAACTGGATTTGGTTTAGAAGCCAGAGAAAACAAAGAAAACGTTATCCCTATGGAGGATAGTATTTATATTTGCAAGTGATTTGCATATAGCCGTGTTGCCTACATAAAATTGCTTTGTCTAGGATAGTTTTCAAATTAGATTGCTTTTGCTGGTACTGTTGGGTTGTATTTTCTTGACTTCTCATTTCTGCTTTCCCAACCACAGCTTCTGACAGTTGATCGCATAGGTGTGAATGGGAAGAAACATAATAGAATTGGTGAAGATTCCAGATGCTTTTTGGTTGGGTTCATAGTAGTCTTCAGACTGTCACCTGTCTAGGAAGACTTTCCCTAACCCTAGAGAGTTTCTTAGTTCTTCCTTGATGCTATTGTTGAGTATGCAGATGGGGTGCTTACAGCACAAAACTGAAGGAGACTCACCTTCAAGGTTCTATAGGTGCCATTTTGGCACCCAAGTGCCCTCCAGACTCCTGCTGCCACCTCCTGTTGGTGGAATCCAACTGGAAACCAGAGGGGGAGAGTAGGGGGAGTCCAGTCCTTAGTGGTCCATCTACTAGGGCACAGAGCAGAGTAGAGAATGCAATAGAAAAGCAATGAGGAAAACATCCAACATCCAAATACCCAGTACAACTGTCTTAAAGAGAATTGGTGTAAAGTAAGCCTACCAATAAGACACTTTTCTTGTGTTCTTGGAAATCTCTTAACTTTATGCCTTCCAGAAACCATACAATACATGTGCATTGTTGATATCACACCTTTCAATATCCTTGGATGTAGGCGTTTATCATGAACCCCTTTGTGTTAGTTCTCTACTGCTATCATATAAATTACCACAAGCTTAGCAGTTTAAACAACCCAAATTTATTAGTTCACAGGTCTGTAGGTCAGACGTCTGACATAGGTCTTGCTGGCTAAAATTAAGGTGTCAGCAGACCTGTGGTCCTTCTGGAGGCTGCTCACATTCCTTGCCTCATGGCCTCTTCCTCCATCTTTACAGCCTGCGTCAGCGGGCTGAATCCTTCTCATGTTGCGTCCCTCTGGCCTACTCCATGGTCACATTACCTTCTCTGATCTTGTCTTCTGCTGCCCTCTTTTATATTTAAGGACCCTTGGGATTGCATTGGGCCCACCGGATAACCCAGGATGATTTCCCCAGTTTAAGGTCAGTTGATTGACAACCTTAGTCTCATCAGCTACCTTAATTCCCTGTTACCATGTGGCTTAACCTATTCACAAGATCTAGGGATATGGATGTGGACACCTTCGAGGGCCATTATTCTGTACAAAATGGATATTGAAAACTTTGCCTGCATTTGCTATTATTAGTGTGTTCTCTCTCCATGATTCTCACATTTTATTGTGATTAGATTTCCCTCCAAATTTACTCCAGAGACTCTGACGTATAAATTGGGGGAGGCCCGCAAGTTGTAGAATTACCAGGTGCACCATGCTGAGAAACCGTGGTTCGAGCCTAAAGGCCACTGTCCTAGTCTTAGTGCTTCTGGCCCCAAAGTGGCCCATTCTCCTTTTACCAGAATGAAACACCTTGCACAGCTAAAATGGTGTGAATGGAGGTGGTGTGTTGTCCCGTGTGCCCACTTGGTTGAGGGCTGGAATGGGGGCCTGAAGAGGTGAGTGTAGCCTATGGGGTCAGCTTTTCCTCCTCCTGCTCAGTGTTCCTCTGAGGCCCGCTGGGGTTCCACCTCCCCCGAGCTCTCTGCCTCCTTTAGCTCGAGAAACCCCATTTCCTACTTTTCTCTTCTGCTTTGGTGGCTGTTTTTTCTTCTCTTCTCTTCTCTTCTCTTCTCTTTTCTTTTCTTTTCTTTTCTTTTTTTAACATTTATTTATTTTTGAGAGAGAGACCAAGAACAAGCAGGGGAGGGGCAGAGAGAGAGGGAGACACAGAATCTGAAGCAGGCTCCCGGCTCTGAGCTCTCAGCACAGTGCCCAATGCAGGGCTCGAACTCACGAACCATGAGATCATGACCTGAGCTGAAGTCGGATGCTTAACCGACTAAGCCGGTGGCTGTTTCTGATAGCAGTATGTTCTCCATTGACTTCTGCATGTTGAGTCTCCAATAGTAATAATCCAGATTTGTGAAAACAGGAATTAAGGGGGAGGGAAGCGGTCAAATGAACAAAACAAAGACTCAGTCATATCTTTCTTAGGTTGCCTCTGAGCAGGTGTACAGAATTGTCTAGAATAGAGGTGGTGCTCCAGGACCGGAAAGCTGGTCAGGGAAATGGGCCTAGATTCTGTATCCTCTCCTGGTTACCAGACTGAGATCTGAACGCCTGCTGCATTAAACAGTGATGGGCTGTTGGGGTACCCCCCCTTAATTACATGAAGACCTAGCTATGCATCCTTTGGTCAGATTTATGCTCTTTTGGACCCAGGACTGTAGCCCTAAACACATTCCAAGATGATCCCAAAAGACATAAACTCGAGGCCGCCACACAGAAAAAGATGTTAGAGTACAATGTGTTTGTTCTATTGGGAGTGATAGGCTCAGCTTCAGGGGACAAACAGGCAAGGATGAAACGATGGTACCGCTGACAAGTGTCACCATCTTGCCAAGCCAGTCAGGCTGTAAATTATGGAACAGGCCATATCTTCTTGGGTGAAGAAGATAAAGCATGTGAGAAGGAGAAGCAGTGGTCCCCGAGATGGGGGAGAGTTCCTTTCATTTGGCAGAAATAATAGTTCTTTGCCTGTCACGGGGAAGCAGCTGATATTATCATCAGGAGAGAAACGACCCTTTACAAAAATTGAAGGTAGAAAAAATAAGAGATCCAGGAAGGATGCTACCCTTGTAATATCCTGTGAGTATTTTGCGGGGGGTGCTGTTTCTCAAATTAGTTTTGTTTTCCTGTTATTTCTGTGAGACTCCCCTGTTACTGTATACAAATCAGTGCATAATGGATTCCAGAGCTGGGAATTTTTTGGTGTGTAGTGGGGATTCAATCTACCAGAGAAATGATAGGCATTTTCCATAGGTTAAAAAGTATAATGAAGCCAATAAAAATGTAACAATGATAATGGCTATTGTTAATTGAACATTAACTATGTACTAAACACTGTGCGTATTCTTAGTTAATCCTTATGAGAACCCCATGAAGAAGGAATTATTATCCTTCTTTAATAGATGAAGAGAATTACAGAGATTAAATAATTAGCCCCAAGTTACCCAACTAGAGATTGGCAGAACTTGAATTTAAAACTAGATCTCTGATAGAGAAATCTTTGATCTTGATCACTGTGTATTGGTTCTGAGAATCAACTAGCCATAGAAGGTGCTAGACTACAGTCATTAACATTATAGCTCTTCAGTTAGTCAAGCTTGCATAAAATCTTGGCTCCACTATTTATGCTAAATGTGAGGATCACAGTACCTACTTGATGATGATTTTGAGACCAGTGAGAGAATGTGAGAAAGCCTTAAATTGGTGCCTGATACATAGTAAGTAGTGTTGCTATTCTTATTACTTCATAATTATCACCACTGTCATTAGTTTTCCCATTATTAACACAAAAACTGGTCAGAACTAAACCAGTCACAATGTGGGATGTTAAAGAAGGCAAGAAATGGGCCATTCCAAACTGGATGTCACTGAATGCCAGCAAAGAATGCAAATTAATTGCTTTGGGGTAAATCAATTACAAAGTGAAACTGGGTTTTTCCACATTTAAGAAGATAAAAAGGCAGAAAATTATTATTTTTAAAATTAGAATTCTTCCCATTGGAGAAGGTACCCGGTATTTAACTTTGTCTTATAGATCTAGGAATATAGGTAATTTGTTAGATTATTTGCATCAAATGTTGTAGAGCCCAAACCCGAGACATTTAGACTTAGGCTTAAGCCCCTTTACTAAGGACCCCGTCTTGGTCCTCTGGCCAAGAGGAGTTGCTGGAATTCCTAGAATCCGAAAATCTGGTGACTGAGGAAGTTCAGTATCATATTGAGGAGTCAGCAAGGCTGGAATAGAGTGAGGTAGCCAGCCTCCCAAGAGTGATCTTCAGTTTCTTGATATCCACGCTTCTGTGTAGTCACCTGCCATATTGAATCAAGGCTGGGCTTGGTGACCAATACACTATAGCAGAAGTGATGGTGTGTGACTTCCAAGGCTACTCTTAAGGGCAGTGCTGCTTCCGCCTTGGTCTCTTGGATCACTCACCCTGAGAGAAGCCAGATGCCATTGGGAGGACACTAAAGCAACCATGTGGATAAACCTGAATAGAGAGAGAGGAAGTGAGTCTTCTACCCACTAGTCAGCACCAACATTCCATGATCTTCATCCATCCCAAGTCAGATGACTGCAGCCCTGGCTGAAATCTTGGCTGTCACTTCATGAGAGATCTTGAGTCAGAACTGTCCAGCCAGACATTCCCAAATTCCTAGTCCACAGAAAGATGTGAGATGCTAAGTGATTATTGTTATCTTGAGCCACTAAGTTTTGGGTACATGTTATAGAGCATTTAGATAACGAAAATAGCCTCTCATCATATACTTCTGGGCTGTGACTATGATATGACAATTAGAACTAGTTCCAATTCTGTCCTTTTACTCGCTCCACAGTAATAGAGCATTTTTCCTGTGCAGTGAACATGATGTTAAGCTTTGTCAGTAGAGGGTGCTATAGGGACATTGCAGGAGGAAGTTGGCTTCTCTTCCTTGTTCCCTCGTCCTGCGTTTCGCTTTCTCCTCGCCCTGCTGTCCAGTCTGCCAGCAGTGTCAGCATGTGTGGGAACATCCAGTAGTGCTCTGCTCTAGCTGGGGACCCAGATCACAAAGACCCTCAACAACCTTATAATCCTGGCTCTGTCCCAGTGACCCTGTGGCCGCAGTTCCTTCAACACGGGCACCATAACATCCTAGGCCTTGCCAGCGAGTGGTTCCCTAAGCCAACTCTCAATGTCCTTGACCACCTGTACCCAAGGCTAGTCTTCCACAGCCCTCCCAACATGGACACTGTGCTCTCCAGGTTGTGTGCCACCTTCAAGCAAGTGGACTCCCAAAATTTTGACTTGCTCTGTACCTGCTCCTACCAGCCACAGACCACTTTTCCCTGGAGGCCTTTCCTACTTGCCCCTGGATTGTTGCCCAGTTTTGAGCCAGGCAACCCAGTGAGCTTCTCAGCCACCCAGTGGGTATTATAACCACACCTTCTCCAGTGAGGTCTAGACCATAGCCTGGGGATGTAAGCCCTACACCTTAGGGTGTACACTTTGGGAAGAGCCCCATCCCTCCCATAAGAGTTTGTGTGGCAAAATGGGTGGCACTTTCCCTCCGCCCAGGGTACTCTTTAGAATTCTCCTCTCATATTTATGGTTATCCCCCATTATACTGAATATCTCTTTAAAATTTCCCTGTTCCTTGGTGGACACAGGAAGCCAATGCAGCATGCTGATATTTGGCCAACCCTGAGGATGTGGCTCATGGGGGAGCAGACCCCCTGGCATTACATCCCCATTCCTGCCCCACGGTGGGTGGGTGTGATACCCATGGTCGATGGGGACCAGAGTAAAGACTGGAACTTGCAACAGAATTAAAGGTCATTATTGCCATATGAAAAATAACAAAACTTTTAAAGTGGGGAAATCTAAAAATTACAATTACTACACAGCTCCTATTTTCCAATTGGATCCTAACTAATATACCCACCCCATTCTCAGTCTTTCTCTCCTGCCCAGAGACACCAAGGGCAGAAAGTGTTGTCAACTGGAAAGGCATCAGGAGGCAGGGCTGCCAGTCTTTCTGTCTTAGCCTTATTCTGACCAAGACCACAGGGTCACTCGTGTGTGCCTCAGTCTTCTCTCTTGGCAGATCAACATGCGTTGTTTCTCCAAGTATCTAATGGCTCCCCTACAGTTGCACCTTCCCCTGTCCTTGAGCCATGCAGTCACCAGAGACCCACTAACTTCTGCTCAGGGGCAGACGTGATTGGCCCACTTTGGGTCAGGTGTTCTTTCTTGGTCCAATCAGCTGAAGCTCAGGGTGCAGTTTTGTGTGATATAAACATGGCTACTGGGCTTTTTCTGTTGTTAAATGGAGAGTCAGTTCTTAGAGAAGGCGTTGTGGATAGAGCAGATCTCTTAAAAATATGTCTACTAAAGATGACTGCAAATCCATTAGTCATACAATAAAGATATGGAGGTCATAGATATTTGTCCTCAGACTTGCACGGTTTCTCTTCTCTTTGCTATTGTTGTACCTATGGCCCTGGAGCTCTGGAAGAATAGAAGGTAGGTGAAACAAATCAAGAAGAAAGCAGCTAAAAGTGAGAAATTACAGACCATACCATCCATAGAAATATTTGAAATGCAGAAACCTTTGTGTGCCTGATTTAACATGGAGAAGAAGGTGAGTAGGTTGTTCAACCATTTCTTTGCCACAAGAATGGGAAAGTCAGGCCTCTCTCCAGTACCATCCCCCTACCCTCATGCATTCTAAATTCCAACTTTCTGGCAGGAGGCACCAACAGAGAAGCTGTTACTACCTCATGAAGGAATGAGAGCCAAATACAAAGGTTTGGAAGGAAAAACGCAGAGAAGATTCTAGTGGAGTGTAAGGTGGCTCAAATTAATGGGATGACTCAAGGCTCCATGAGAGTCCGTGGGAGCTTGGTGTGATGTCAAGAGGCCTCAAAACAGAAAAAAAAAGTTTGAGAAAGTTAGTTTTCCATATGATGGTGCTGTGGCAACACTCAGTAAAGAAGATTTAGTGGGAGGTCAACACCAACCACTGTAAGTAAAATTCTTCCCCAAAGCACAGAATGTCTTAAGCAAGTTGTTTATATGTCTTAAGCAAGTTGTTTATACGTATTAGGAGTGTGTGTGTGTAGAATTAAAATGTTACTAGTTAGCTAGTTAGCAATTCTAGTCACAAAACCAATTGCTTTAAATAAAAAGCCCTGCCTTGATTAAACCATTAATGCAGCAGCTAAAGTATAAGCTGAACTGGGATCTGTGTGGCAAAATGGGAGTCCATTCAAACATACTTGGGAGAATTTCAAGACGTTTACTTGGGATACTAATGACTTCAATTAAGACAGAACACATTACTTAAACCAAGCAAATGATCAGCCTCTGCACATAGAAGTGTGAAGGGAGCTTTAATTAATTTACTAATTGCACGTCTCATCTTAAGCGGTACCATTGATTTGGGTCTGTTAGTGGTTTAGTTGCTGTTTTCTCTTCTGAAGTATGGTGTCCCTTATGGGGTCGGTGGGAGGAAGGGGGTAGCTAGAGTATGTACCCATCCATGGGCATTGGCAGACAATGTCACCCTAATTCTTCCTTAGATACCTAAGATTCCCTTGTGGCACTCCAATGTCTTCTGGATAAAATGCAATCAAGTGACTTTTGAGTACCAAGATTGGTGAGTCGTTGGTGTCACTCCCACCCCCAAATATATGAACTCCCTGCTTCAGTGATATGTGTAAAGCCTGAGTAGAAGGTTATCTTTACATGGAATATAGAGGAGGGCTTCGGAGGACAGAACAGAAGGTGGGTATGGTTTGATGGGGAGCATGGTGACAAGGAAGAGGATAGGAGAAGCAAGGAGAAAGGAGGGAACTCGGTGTTTCTAAGGATCCTTTTATGTACAGAGGATCAAACCAAATGAATGAGTGTCACTTACTCGGAATGACAATCTGTTAAGATATAGGGTAGATTTGTTCACCATCGTTATAAATAAATATTGGGATGCGCTAACACGAGGCATGGTGAAACTTCCGTCTGTATAGATTCTAAAAAACGAAATAAATAACCTGCTTCCTTCTGGGCTTTTCATTCGGGAACAACCTCTGAGAAAGGAGTGTCCAAGTTCATGAATTGGCCACCAGGGGTCACCAGAAGAATTTAAAGAGCTTCTGAAACAAAGCCCTGGTTTCTTGCTTCACCAACAAAAGATGCAGGTGTGGGGGAGCTGTGTGCCCACACTCTTCTCCAGTGGAGAGTCTTCTCACTCACATATTTACTATTCCTGTGTCCCTTCTCTCATATTTAGAATTTCTTTGTGCCTTCTTCGTGATCATCAGTTCTTGCTACACTACTCGGACCAATACAACATTAATAGAGATTTTATTTTCTTTATAATTAAATACATACAGCTTATTAGTAGAGGATTACTTATCTTTAAGGTCTTAGCTCAAATGTTAGCCCCTCACCAGACGCCTTCTTTAAGTAGTCAATCTAATGGCTTTCTATTACTCTCTCATATCACCCATTTATTTAATTACTTACTTATTACCCGTCTTTTTACCTTGCCAGAAGAATAACCCGAGCTAACATTTAAATAGGTGCGCCAGACACTGTTCTAAGCGTTGTGCATATATTAACTCTTTGAATCTATACCACAACCATATAAAGCAGGCATTATTATTATTATTTTCAAGCAGAGGACACTAAGACACAGAGAAGTTAAGCAACTTGCCCAAGGACACACAGCTGTAAAATAAGATGGTTGAAATTCAGGCCTTGGTAATCTGGTGCCAAAATCCATGCTCTTAAAAATTAAATATCCTACCTGTCCAAACCTTAGAACTCAGTGTTGTATGTTAAATGCGTTAATACATTGTGGTGAGTCCAGCATGCCATATTGTTTAGCCAAAAGATGATATGCACTATTACAAAAGGATTTTCACGGCATGTTAAGTGAATATAGTAAATATCGAATATTATATATAGCCTGATTCTATTTTTGGAAAAAGGTATTTACACACATAGCATGTATATAACAACTACAAAATATATTTATATATGTGTGTTTGGGAGGGGGCATAGAGAAAAATCTGGAAGACTAAACATCTCCATGATCATCGCTAAGGATTACAACTGGTGGGGATAAGGGATTTTTTTAAAATACCCTCTTGAATAAAAATTAATTAAGAATAAGTGCTTTCTTTGTAACATAAAAAGTTTTAAGGAAAATTTCTAAAACGTTTTACAGAAATAACTGTACTATTTCTCTGGTTCCATATGCTCTTGAATTACAGCTTCAAAATAATAAGTACTTTAAAAACCCTGAACTTTGTTAAGTCTTAAATGAATTAAAGCAATTGTTTCTTACAAGTTTTTCAATGTGGTTTCATTCAGGATGTCTTCATTTACTTTTATGCTTTCCTAAGTTGGGGGTGGAGAGTGGGAGAGGCCTGTGTTCTCACAATTGAGAGCTAAATATATCACCCGAGGAATGATCGCATAATAGCTTTATGCCATTATTCTTGATGTAGTTATTATTATATGTCATGACATTAGGATGTCATATCAGATTACAAAAGTCTGCGTGCTGTGCTATAACTAACTCTTGGGGTTTTAGCACTGAATATATAAACCTTTATTTTCCAGCATCTGACTTTTGCATTTCATTCCAGATAAGGGTAGTATTAGTTCATAAGTTGGTTGGCATGTAGTAGAAAGATGTGTGCATGGAGTTTTCTTTAAAAACGGGCTTCCTCAAGGGTTATTGAGCTCATTTACCTCCTTCAGGAAAGTACATTTGAGGAGCAAGGTCAGCTGAGGTTGGAGGTGTGTATGCTCATTTCTTATTATTGAAGCATTCCAAGAATGCAGTGTCCTGTACTTCAAAGTTGCATAATAAAGATGTTTGGCACCGATGTGTTTGACTTGACTTTGTAGTGTGGCCTCTCAGGGTCAGGCTATTTTTCTGAGAGCCCGGAGGCCCCATCATTGTGCTAGGTCACAGGAAGGGACATGAAAAGTGAGGGGAGGGGAGGGCAAAGACCAGAGGGCCCAGGCACCCAAGAGGACAAACTTCCTTTAAACCTTGCAGATTCTCAGCCTTGCCTCCACATCAGAACCACCTGGGAGCTTTTAAAAAGATGGATGGCGGGGCACCTGGGTGGCTCAGTCAGTTGAGCGTCCGACTTCGGCTCAGGTCATGATCTCACGGTTCATGGGTTCGAGCCCCATGTCAGGCTCTGTGCTGACAGCTAGCTCAGAGCCTGAAGCCTGCTTCGGATTCTGTGTCTCCCTCTCTCTGACCCTCCCCTGCTCACTCTCTCTCTCTCTCTCAAAAATAAATAAAACATTTTTTAAAAATTAAAAAAAAAAAAGATGGATGGCTGCCTCACCCCAGACCGATTGAATTGGTATCACTGGGATTTGGGCCTAGGTAATAATGGCTTAAAAAGATATTTTAATGGGTGGCCAAGATTGAGAACCACTAGCTCACACGTAGCACACCATGGCTTCTGGAAGCTCTTGTGCACATTTGGAAAGAAGCGGGGGCCGGGTGTCCACCAGAATGGGTGGGCGCACAGGCTCTCACATCCCCAGGGAGGCTGGAACTGTATCCATTGAGATCCACTGCTTCTCCACCTCTAAAATCCTCCCTTGCTGAGTGAATACAAGGGGAAGGTGGTCCCAGTAAGTGGTGTCGAACAGCACGTTGGTGGGTGGGCTGGGAGCTAAAAACCACTTATTCAAGCCAAGCACACACGGTCAGGGCCAGGCAGGTTAGGGTGGAGCTGGTTCTGTTTATTTGGCCCAGCAGAGTTTGCAGTATCATCTCGTGGTACATTTTCTCTTGCCTGTGAAGTGGGCGTTATTGCCATTTGATGGACAGGGAAGCTAAGGGCTGCAAGAATCTGAGGGCCAGGATCACACAGCTATTTTGCGGCCAAGTAGAACCAGAATATACCAATTCCAATACCAATACTCTACTTCCCCGCAGCAGCCTTAGAGGGCATCTTTGATTTTAATATTTCCTACTTCAACTTATAAGAGAAGTCCCTAGTTCTTTTGAGTTCTTTATGGACATTTGCAAGGGGACTAACGAGTGAAAAACTGGCCAGGGAAGGTATTGGCCAAAGGTGCAAGGAAGAACACCAAACAAGCTGCTTTTCCTGTTCTCCCATTTATCGATAGTTTATCTTAAACCCATCTATAAATTCCTAGTGTCTGTTTATTACAGCAATAGCTAACGTGTGCAGAATACATACTATACGACACTCACTGAGCTTTTCAAAGATTAATTTTAGTCCTCACGTCAACCGCACGACATAGGTCCTATTACTGACCCCCATTTTACAGATGGGGAAACTGAGGTTCAGAGAGCTTAGGCATCTTGCTTAAGGTCACACAGCTAGTAGATAGGAAAGCCCAGATCTGAATCCAGTTTGGGGTAAGAGCTCACAGACTTTTCCATTATCCTCGGCTGACTTTTAGAGCTACTGTCCTGCTGATCTGAGTTCCCAGTCTGACTCTGGGCTCTTACCTTTTCTACCTGTTTCTTTAACTATAATGATTGTTTACACTTATTTTTATACCTCTATCACACATTAGGCATTGTTCCAAAAGCTTTCCAAATTGTATCTCATTTAATTCCTTGATGCTGGAGAACAGACTCTAGGCTAGACCCTCATAGAGTGGCTCTTGTCCAGCTTACAACTGTTCTTATCACCACCTCCCTTTCTGCAAGGCTGACTTTGTCAGACTTCTGATGACTGGAGAGAAGAAATCCCTGTCTCGCATCTTCTTTATGGTTAGAACCCTGTGGTCAGCTCTGCTTCGAGGTTCTTGGCTGTGTTTCCCCAGATCTCCTCTTGCGTTAGCCTTGCCTCTGCCCAGAGCCTTCTCACATCATCCAGGTGGATGGAACCAGTCCACTCAAACGTTCAAATGACACACTGACTGGTGTCTGTGTGACTGGACTAAGTAAGAGGTTGTAGGATTTCATTCTGAGCTGAAGCAATGAGATCTTGCTTGCTCAGCCTGGCCGACTGAACATCAAATGAGCCATGACATCCAGTGAACAACTCACTGTCACATCCAGCTGTGAGCCTCCCAGGCACCACTTTGTGCTCCTTTCAGATTGCTCTGGAGGATTGACTTAGGACCAGGTGACCTCTCCCAACTCTTTTCTGTGTTGAGGATTTTGCTCCGCCATTTCCCTCTGTCTGTGGCGTTGTTCCCTGGCTCTTCTCATGGCTGGATCGATCTAGAATTCAGATCTCCTTCAACTCAGGATCTCACTCAGTCCTTCCTTGATTACCTGTGTTTAAAGGAAGCACTATACTTTCCTCCCCTCATCCACTCTCTTAACATCACCTTTATTTCCTCTTCACACTCTTTAATCACTGTGCTTCTTCTTTATTGTCTGTGTGTCACATGAAAATGTAATCGGAAGAGAACAAGTCTTTTTCTTTTTTTGTTTTTTCATTCACTGCTCTGCTTTGTAGCGACTTCCAGCATAGTGCCTGACACATACGAGGTGCTCAATAAATATGTAAAGAAATATGAAGGGAGTAAAGAACCCTGTGTCATTGAGGTTGATGGTATTGACTCTACTGCCAGAAACTCATTTTCATCATCCCGACCCTGCCAATGACCTTTTCTTATTTACCTCTTCCCTGTCTCCTAAATCAATTTGTACCTCGTTTGGGCATTTGTTGCTAACTGACTCCTGGCCTGTGTGCTTCTTCTCAGTTTCCTCATGCTGAATCAAGATGCTGTTGTCCTTCTGAGCACGCTCTTAGTGAATTAAATCAGAAAGTCATTTTGGGCTTCAGTGAAACAAGTAAACTGTCACCTAGGAGGATGGATTCTTTGTTGTGCCTCTTTGGGAATATGTTTGTCAAATGCAAGTTTAAACAGATTTAAATAACCGTGCCCTAGGCAGTATCTGGGTTTCTAGGGGCCGAGGAATGCAAAGCTTCTATATTCAATGGTGAAAGACCTAGGGTTTGGATATGTTTACATGAGTGTATTCTTTTGCTTAGCGCTCTGTTTGGTCATTGACTTCTTTTCCCCTTCAGGTACAGCCGATGACTGCTCCAGTAGTTCTCTGGCTGCAGGGCGGGCCAGGAGGTTCATCTATGTTTGGACTTTTTGTGGAACACGGACCTTATTTTGTCATAAGTAACATGACCGGTAAGTATTACTTCAACTCTGTTTTCCCACGGAGACGTTTTCACCTGAACCTCACATCTGCTCCAGAAAAAAAAAAAAAAAAAAAAAAAAAAAAAAGAGTATACACAGAACCATTAGGAATAGCTTAATTGTTTCAGATTATAAAAACGTCGCTTTCTGGCAATGTCTGTCCAAGAAGGAGGAGCCACCGGGGTGAGTGTCCTGGCTGGGCTGCTTTCTCCCTTGAAATTTGGGTGAAAGGTTCTAAGCTATTTTCTCGCAGTCTGCTGCTGACTTAAGCAATCTGGGCTTCTGAAAACAGTTGGTATTTATTACTATTTGGACAGGCTCTTTTGCATGAGACTAATGGGTGGAATTATATCCCTAATTATTCACATAAACAGAATGCCGTATGGTTCAGTAGCATAAATGGTCAGATATCCTGGAAGCAAAATGCTGTGGGTGGAGACAGGGATGAAGGAAGGGGTGGAGGAGACACAGCTGGTTGTAACCCTGGGTCACCTCCATCTCATTCTGGGGGTGGGGAAGATTGTTCACTTTCCCTGGGACAGAATATGGAGGCCGAACGATTTTGTGACTCAGGTATAAAAGAGTTGTTCTCTTTGACATTAGAAAGGAAGAAGAGACTTTAGAAGGATCAGACTTTAAAAATGGTTGATTGGACCAGACAGATACGTTCATCCTATAGGAGGTTGATGAGTTTTTTTCTAAGTGAAACAGTTGCAAGGGATTTTGTTTCCAAACTTTATCACAGATGGAAAAACCGCCTAGGGGTTTCTCTAGGTCCAGGAAAAGTAAAGGAGAATAGGGGAGAAGAAAAAGGTGCTGGTGTCTGTTCCCTATGGTGAGAGGATGAAGCAATGTCAAAGGGACACCAGGGGTTCATTGGCATGATAGGGACAGGTAGGCTTGTTGGGCTGCTGACCAGAGCTAGGCCCTAGGTGGGATGTCTGGTTAACGACCCAGTCTCAAACCTCTTCTCTGTTTTACTAGTGCGTGCCCGAGAGTTTCCTTGGACAACCACATTTTCCATGCTTTACATTGATAATCCAGTGAGTATCCGATGGTCCTATGAAATGTCAATGTGGGTCTCTCTTGTCTTTTCCTTTTATATAAGCTACATTTAAAAAATAAGGGAAAAGAGGGGCACCTGGGTGGCTCAGTTGATTAAGCGTCCGACTTCGGCCTAGCTCATGATCTCACCGTTCCCGAGTTCGAGCCCCACGTCAGGCTCTGTGCTAATAGCTCAGAGTCTGGAGCCTGTTTCGGATTCTGTGCCTCCCTTGCTCTCTTCCCCTCCCCCACTCACATTCTGTTTCTCTCTCTCTCAAAAATAAAAATCAACATTAAAAGAACATTTTTTTAAAAATAAGGAAAAGAAACAGAGAGGGTTTTCTTTTTAAAACAGAATTTAATCTATTAAACATATCTGAGATGTAGTTTTCCTAGCATGTATCATTAAATGTGAGTTTAGAGGAATTTTACTTGCTACTTTCTCTCCTCTCATTTTTAATCTTATGAAATGTCCTGTTCACTGAATTATACTATCCAAGAGAAGGGATTGGTTTCTTTCTACTGGTGATATGACTTCTCCATATCGTGGGTTATTGTATAGTATTGGAATTCCTAACATTTCTAAGAGTTGTAGATTTAAAAAGTCAAAGCTAGTCTCCTTCATTTATCACAGTGAGCCCCATCTAGGAGCAAAACATGGGATCTTCCTTTGGAAGTTTTTCTGAAATTGAGTCCAATAAACAGCAAAATAGGAGAGTAATTTTAGGGTCACCTTCTGCAGATCAGGAGTATCGTTGCCCCCTTAGCTAATTTCTCTAATTTCTCTCACGTCCCAGATGGTTCAGAGTAAACAGATAAATAGGTAGAAAAAAAGTTCAATATACCTGTTCCCTCTTTTCCCACCAAGTTTTGTCAGCCATCCTCTTTCCTAGTCTATAACTGCATATTTAAAAGAAGTTGAATGAAATGTCCTGTTCCCTTGTGTGTTTAGGGAAAACAAAAACAAAAATATTTACACCTAGTTGAGGTGCATCCTTACAAATTTTTGACACAAAATAAGTGGCAGCCTCTTCTGGATTTGCAGCTTAGTTTATGAACTTCTAGGTATAAGGAAGTATTCATTTAAAACTAATCTTTATTTTAAAACCTTTCTACTGAAGGTGAAGGGGCTTAGTGGCCATATTTCTCACAAATAAAAAAAAAATGAAAAACACACACACACACACACACACACACTATTTTATCTCCAGCCTAGAGAGTTCCTTCTTTGCAGGACAGAGCCATGCGCCCTCTGGATTTCAGAGAGGAGACGACTTTGGGTCTTTTGATACTGCAGCAGGGGGCCAGGAAAGGTGAATTGCTCCCCTTTAAATCAACATCTGGCAGGGTCCACATTGTGGAATCAGGACAGCTCAGCCACTGACCCCAGGGCAGAGCTTTGTGCTGTTGTTTGATTTGGGGTTGGTGGAGGGGAGAGGGAAAAGGTGAAATGCAGCATCTGCCCGTGGGGATGGCTAAATGCACATGGGGTGGTGTAGCGGAAATCCCAGCTCAGAGGCTTGGCCTTTGGAATAAGGTCGATTTCTTTCCCTTGTGGTGTCTCCCTGCGGGCTCCGAGGCATGTGTTTCTTGGTGTTGACACCTGCTTGTTTATTTCATCTTCAGGTGGGCACAGGGTTCAGTTTTACTGACGACCCCCAGGGATACGCAGTCAGCGAGGAGGATGTGGCACGGAATTTATACAGGTAAAAGGTCTTGGCTCCCTCTTGACCTTCTTCAGACCAACCGTTTTTCTCTTTCAATAGGGAAATTCACCCAATAGTATCAGTAGTACTGATTGATCCTCATGGACTAATTCTTAAAGACATTTTAAGAATACTACTACATGAGGAGTTCACACACACACATACGTACGTGTGTGCAATTGCGTGCACACACATCTGCTTTTTGCTTTGTTACCTTATCACTGATAATTGTGAAAATGGCCAGCAGACCTGTTGGGATGAGCACTGGGTGTTATCTGTAAGTGATGAATTGCTAAATTCTACTGCTGAAACCAATACTACACTATACTCGAATTTAAATAAATAAATAAACAAAAAACAACAACAACAAACGGCCAGCAGAGGAAATAAGTAGGAGGGCTGAAATCCTAAGGCATGATTGTAATTTCATAAAAATATCCTTTAAGAAACAACAGAAACAGAGCAGAATTATCCAACCAAAGATTATTTTCAAACCTTTCCACCAGGTGCCTGGAAGGATGTTGCATGCTTTCCAACATTGTATTTTAACTTTGCATTTGCCCAGAAACAACATCTTCTTGCTTGTTTCCTTTCTTTCTCAGGATTCCTCTTTCTGTGGCCTTCAGATGCAATTTTCCCTTTCCTTTGCTTCTCCTTCATGCCTCCCCAGGCTGAAAGCTTATCTCGTTAGCTAGTCTCTTATTAGTTTTTCCTTCATCTTCCCCAATTATTCTTTTACTTGGAAAAAAAAAGAAAGAAGAAATGGAAGGAAAATGTAAAGTTGTAAGCTGGTTCAAACAGTGCACAGAGAATTTCTTCTTTTTCGTACTCATATTTGATATAGCTATTTTTAGTACTCTTTTTTTTTAAGTGACCATTCTTATTTCGTCACATTTTTCCAGTCTGTAAATTATTATTAGAGGTCAAGTCCTGAATTCTTTCAGATCACTAGGGTACCACCTTATGCACTATAATAATTTACTCAAAGAACCCTAGTGGCCAGGGTGCGATAACTGACTCCCCTATTTCCTAAAGGCACCAAGCACTCATTCTGCTGAGTAATTGGTGAGCAAACCCAACCAGTTGCTAAAGTGAAAGTAAATCTAATACAAGTCAGAGATTTTTGATCTCTGACAAAAGTTTTCCATTTTATTGTTTCTCTCCAAGGCAGATGGCTGGAGAACGGAGGAAAGAGTAACTTCTGGCCTTTCTTCCTAAGACATTTCTTTCTGTCTTCTCTGTGGACCCAGAAAACAATATGGCTGTTGTTTTCTACACATTCATTTGTCATTTGTCCCATTATCTTGACACTTCCTTTCCGTTTCCGGGGGCATGGCTAGGACCCCACATTTCTGCTTCCAGGTACATTGGGTCCTGGGAGTAGATTAACCAGATTTCCACAGGACTCTCCCTCCTCTGCCCCTAGTTCAGGCACCTCCTCTTTCCCTATAGGCACATAATCATGATGGCTGTCCTTACAAGTTTACTCAAGCGCCATGAGCAGTGACTGTGTGCTCTCAATTTTCAGATCGGACACCTACTTCTCCCCTTTCTCCTCCGACCCCTCTCACCCTCTTTTGGTTAAGATCCAAACAAGCTCAGTTGTTTAACTAGCAAACACCCAGAGGGCAGAGGTTCTCTGGTGAAGAAATGCATCAGTCCCCTCTAAGCAAGAGCATGCAACTCGCCATTCTTTTTCTGTCTCTTCGTCCCCTCCCCCAGAGATGGTTACAGCTTCCAGTTGACCCTCCATGTGGATGTATACTGCTGACATGTGGTACATCTCCTTTTGCATGACATGTAAAAGAGAACCTATTTCAAAGCATCCATTGTTTATAGCTGTTTTAGTTCTTTTTGCTTTAGGCTCTTAGAACTGGAAAATAGCTAATCAAGCAAGGGTAGTGCAGAAAACTGATTTCAGCTGTTTCCTTTATAGTTTACACTATTTGTTTCCCTTTGTGACTACATTCTTCTTTCCAGCTCTCCAGATGGGTGTTTGGAATAAGAAGGTCACTTTGAAACCCATCAATAGGTTACTACAGGTTTAAAGAGTAGACCTTCTTTTTCTCCTTTTGGAAACCATCTTTTTTTTTTTCACTGAAAGTCCCATTCCTTTTGACTATGAATAGTCCATGGCTGTAAGGAGTAGACTCCTAAAGAGGCATTTGACATTCACACTTAGGCTGCTTTTCTGTGTGTTTGGAAGCAAAGGCTTTTTACTAACAAGACATTTAAATATTTGACTTTTTTTTTGTATTTGGAACATGTGATTGAGCCACAATGCCCATCTGATTTAGGTAAAAAAATAGATATCCTAAAGTATAATACATTTATTAACTTTGATTTGGAGTGTACCATCTAGTGCCATCCTCCCTCTACCACTGTTTATCGATCTTCTGCTATGTGCCAGACACTGCTCCTGGTGCTGGTAATAGAGTAGTCAGCAAGCCCCGGCAGTCCTGGTCTGGTGCTTACCCATTTACTAGCGTGCCTGAAGTTAGTTTCTTAGTAGCCGGATGGAAATGATATTATCATTCTATTCCACCTGCTGCTTTGTATGGGAAATAATATCAATTGCTAAAAAATGCTTCATAACAAGGTGACGATGAAACATGTTTCACATATTAAATGAGAACACTTTGCTGCTGGCACGGGACGGAGCAGATCATGGCCCGGCCACAGCGGGGGTGGAATGAATGTGGAGGATGGCTGCCCATAGGCCTCCACAGAACAAAACTGCCAAGCTTTTCGTCACCGTGCTTTATTTCAGCCAAACAGTTAGTGACTAAAGCTTCCCCTTGTCTGGTCTTTGTTGGCATGGAACTTTTGCTTAGATTATTTTAATTTCGATTCTTTTGAACATCTTGTCTTTATTTATTATGCCTCTGACTCCGTTAGAGCTCTCCAAATTCTCTAGTGCATTATCACTTCCATCTACCTGTGGTGCCCCGAACCTGCCAGCTTCCCTTTTTACGAAATGTCTCTGAGAAATAATTTCTTCCTAGTCATTCTGCCTTGCAAGCTGGATTTCTTCTTGTTGTCCTTTAGTGTAACTTTCTGCCACCAGGTGGCCTTTGACAAAAATTCTAGTTATTAGCAAAGACCCTTGGCATAATGCTAGCAAGGTTGCCAAATGGATTCATCTGGCAGAGGCATGCTTGCTGGGACATCTAGCTCTTGTGACTAAATAAATGCATGGAATGTGCACACACACACACACACACACACGTGTGTGTGTGTGTCTATCATGTTTTATATATTTTAGCAATTCTGCTTCTAAATTTGAAATTTTACATAGGCGTGATTCTAGATTGTATTTTTGAGCAAACCCTCACCGTGGAATAAGAATTATACATAGTTGACTAAGATACATTTAAACAAGCAAATGGCATATGTAAATCTAACTTGCTAAATTTGCTTTTTTTCATTCTTCACTCCCATTTAAGAAAGACCTACTGGGGTGCCTGGGTGGCTCAGTCAGTTAATGTCTGACTTTGGCTCAGGTCATGATCTCACGGTTCGTGGGTTCGAGCCCTGTGTCGGGCTGTCTGCTGACAGCTCAGAGCCTGGAGCCTGCTTTGGATTCTGTGTCTCTCTCTTTCTCTTTCCCTCTCTCATGCATGATCTGTCTGTCTCTCAAAAATAAATAAACACTAAAAAAAAAAAAAAAAAGACCTACCAAAGGCTTGGATTAGCCAAATTTTTGTTCTAATCTTCTTGTGATAGTAAAACTATAACTTCCAGGGCACCTGGGTGGCTCAGTCGGTTAAGCGTCCGACTTCGGGTCAGGTCATGATCTCATAGTTCATGCGTTTGAGCCTCGCATTGGGCTCTGTGCTGACAGCTCAGAGCCTGGAGCCTGCTTCAATTCTGTGTCTCCCTCGCCCTCTGCCCCTCCCCCGCTCATACTCTGTCTATGTCAAAAATAAATTTAAAAATTTAAAAAATTACAAAAATAAATAAACATTGAAAAAATAAAAAAAGAGGGGGGGCACCTGGGTGGCTCAGTCGGTTGAGTGGCCGACTTCGGCTCAGGTCATGGTCTCCCAGTTCGTGGGTTCAAGCCCCGCATTGGGCTGTGTGCTGACAGCTAGCTCAGAGCCTGGAGCCTGTCTTCAGATTCTGTGTCTTCCTCTCTCTCTGACCCTCCCCTGTTCATGCTGTCTCTCTCTCTCTCAAAAATAAATAAAACATTTAAAAATAAACGTTTAAAAAAATTTTATAAAAAAAATTAAAAAATTAAAAACAACCAAACAAACTATAACTTCCTCAAGTGGTGCCTTGCTTTGGAAACTTCAGCTAGAGAATCCTGGCATTTTCAAGCTAGAAGTAACCTGGGAGCTTAGCTCCTTGCATTAAGATTGCCAGATGAAATACAGAAGGACTAGTTAAATTTTTATTGTTTCAGATAAACAATGAATAATTTTTATAAATCTAAGGATGTCCCATGTAATATTTGGGTCATAGTTACACTAACACATCCTTTGTTGTTTATCTGAAATTCAAGTTTAATTGGACGTCCTGCATTTTTATTTGCTAAATCTGGCAACCCTAACAACTTTAACAGATTCTCCAAGGAAGTAAGCTTTAAGCTAAAGCATGAGGCTTAATTGAGATTTACTATGTTAAATTGTCTATTGCCATTCCAACTAGCAGGAAGAGAGAAAGAGAAGTCATTTTTAGCCTGAAGGTTGGAGAGGGAAGGGTAGAAAATAAACTCCTATTTTTATCTCTACGCTAAAGCCAGCTTATTTCCAGCACCAACATGGATGCCATATAGTGCAGCTTCCCAGATTTAGTTGCTACAGAGACTTTACTTACTATAAATAATAAATACAGAAAAACACCAAAACTCTGCAGTGGTCTTTCATGGTGGATTTTTATGGAGCCTTTGAAAATTAAGTGCAGCCAGGATTGCGGTGATCGAAATGACCCAGTTTTGCCTCTCTGTAACCCTTGAACTTTCTCCTCCTCCTGGTTTTGCAGGGCCTCCTTCCTTGCCTTTCATCTTCACTGGATGGTTCGTGGCTTTTAGGCCGTCAGCAGGAAGCTGGAACAAAGCTGTGCCTAACTTCTCAGACAATGCAATCTGGGTCAAAACACTGATAGAGCTTCTGAATTTCACAAGTTTTGTTTCCTTTTCGAAAGATTTGGTCAAGTAGACCATCATTCAATAATCTACCCTTTTCTTGCTTATTGTGAAACAATTTCTTGCGTCTGTTTAAATCTATTTCAGTAGAACTCATTGAAGTGGCTATTGGCATTCTTGAGTAAGTGTGATTTTTTTGAGCCTAGATGCCACCATACTGTGACTTCCGTATCTGGCCATTTGGTGATTTTCTTTTAGATTATGATCATTTTCCAGCCATTTGTGTTTTTTGGTTATTAAAATGCTGAAATGTTGGGACCCCCATTGGAAATGTTCAGGGTTCCCGACAGGAAGATGTTGGTCTTAAAGCTTAAACGGGGTCTTAAAGCTTGCAGAACTACCTCCAAGAATTGCTGTAGGGGCGCCTGGGGGCTCAGTCGGTTAAGTGACTGACTTTGGCTCAGGTGATGATGTCACAGCTCGTGAGTTCAAGCCCCACTGTCAGCTCAGAGCCTGGAGCCTGCTTCAGATTCTGTGTCTCCCTTTCTCTGTGCCTCTCCCCTGCTCATGCTTGCTTTCTCTCTCTCTCTTTCTCTTTCTCTCTCTCTCTCTCTCACTCTGTCTCTCACTCACTCTGTCTCATAAATAAATAAACATTAAAAATAAATAAACATTAAAAAATAAATAAACGTTTAAACATTAAATAAAAAAATGAACATTAAAAAATTTTTTTAAAGAATTGCTGTAATAATAGGTGAAAGCCTGTATCACTTTACTCAAGGGTCCCCTCAACAGCTAGATAATCCAGGTTGGTAACCCAGAAGATTTGGAAGCCTGCCCAGAGTGTTGATGTCCACTTGTCTCAACTTCTTAGTATCTGAAAGTAAGCCCACAGTTATTTTCTAACCATCTACAGTGTGGAACGTTACACCCGTGACACTTTGAGAATAATGCCTATAGGAGCTCACAGCCTGATGGCCTCTTCCTTCAAATGTGAAACTTATTGTCAAAGGGTTAGATCTGGTAGCGTAGCGTTAAGCTCTTGTGATTCCATGTGATTTTGTTTTTTATCGTTGTTCTTCTTTTTGCAGTGCATTAATTCAATTTTTCCTGTTGTTCTCTGAGTATAAAAACAATGACTTTTATGCCACTGGGGAGGTAAGTTGAAGTCCTGTTTTCTTGTGTGCTTCCAATATCATCAGGACTAAAGTACTGTGATTCATGCCCTCAGTATGAACATACACATACACAAATACATATTAACAGTAATTCAGCCCATATTCAGAATTCTCTAATTATCCCCCAAATGTTCTCTAGAACCTGTTTTTAATAAATCCAGGGCTCAGTAAAGTTTTGTATAGCACAATGGGTTGTTAGGTCTCAATCCCCTGATGTAATGTTGTGGTTGTCATTCATGATGATGATTTTGAAGAGTCTAGGCCAGGTGCCCTGTGGAATGTCCCATTTCTGAATTTGTGTTTCCTCAATGCTTAGATTCAGCGAAAGCATATTAGCAAGCACATTACATACGTGATGTGTGTGCTTCCTGTCATATCACATCAGGAGGCGCATAATATCTGTTTGTCTCATTATTGGCGATGCTACACTTGGTCACTTGGTCCGGGTGGTCTCTGCCAGATCTCACCACTGGAAAGGCACCCTTTTTCTTTTGAAATTAATAAAGAACATGAGACCATGTGAAAATCTGTTCCCTCCAAATCTGTCACCCAGTAGTTTTAGCATTCATTGATGATTCCTGCCTGAATCCGTTATTCCACTGGGGGCTGTAAATGGTGATTTTTTTTTTTTTGGATCTATCTTTCTATAGATATCATCTAGTATTCTTCTACAGAGACTATCTTCCTCTTTCTTCTTCTCTCAAGATCTGAGCACTAAGTGTGCTCATTGCTCCTGGGATGCCATTTCCTTTAGACTTTCTCTGTAAGCAGAACCAGGGAACAGAATGACTTCACACTGATACCATAGTTCTAATTCAACCTCGGGAGGTTCTTTTTTCCTTCCCCATTCTGTATGTTTTTTTTTAATTTTTTCTTTTTAATGTTTGTTTATTTTCGAGAAAGAGAGAAAGAGTACGAGAGGGGGAGGAACAGAGACAAAGAAAAACACAGAATTGGAAGCAGGCTCCAGGCTCTGAGCTGTCAGCACAGAGCCTGATGTGGGGCTTGAACTCACAAACCATGAGATCATGACCTGAGCTGAAGTCGGACGCTCAACTGACTAAGCCACCCAGGTGCCCCTATGCTGAGATTTAACATTAAGCGTCCGATTCTGTGTCTCCCTCTCTCTCTGCCCCTCCCCTGTCTGCGCTTTGTCTCTCTCTGTCTCAAAAATAAATAAACTATTAAAAAAAACAATTTAACATACAGTTAAAGTTCACTTGCCTATGTTGGCTTCGATTTTAGGGTTTGCTTTTTTTTTTCCATCCAATTAAATTTAAGGTTATTTTAAAAAGGTCTAGCAGCCAGTATTTTGAGAACACAAGAACCCCTCAGTGCTAGGAACACAACTGTGAACAAAACAGATCAATTTCCTGCCTTCATACATTGTAGAGGTGAAGACAGCGATAAATGAAGAAGAAATAAACATGCACTATGCATCAGGTGATGATGAGTGTCATGAAAAAAGATAAAGCGTATAAGGGTTGCAGAGTGGTGGAGATGCTATTCTGGATAAGACCGTCAGAGAAAGGCTCTCTGTTGAGGACACAGTTGGGCAGAGTGCCAAGGGTAGTAGAGTGAGTGGGGTAGTGGAGCGGAGAGCTGCAGTTATCTCAGAGAAGAGCTTTCCTGGAAGGAAGGATAGCAAATGCAAAGACTCTGAGGTGGGGAGGAAAAGCACGGGGCCACTGTAGACAGAGCTGAGGTGGGAGAGGCAGGCAGATCGAGTTGGCCCATGGAAGATTTTGGACTTTATTCTAAGTGTCATGGGAAATCACTGAAGGGTGAGTGTTCACTGAAAGAGTAGTTAGAATCAAATTCACTTCAATTCAACACTCATATATTGAGTGACTACGTCTGAGGCATTGGACAAGTATTGGAAATTCACCAATGAATAAGACATTGACCCTCCCCTAAATCTGAAAGCCTGGCCACAAGTAAAATACTGAATGAAACGTATGATTAGAGAAGTGGCTATAAAGACACATAGCACAAAGAGAGTGCAAATAGCTTACTTCTCTTAGGATGGGATCCTCAGGAAAGGCCAAACAGAAGAGGTGACAATTAAACTGGATTTTGAAAGATGCGTAGGGACGTGTTAGTCAAGGTTCTTTTGCTTATAATGACAGAAACCCTATTCAAAATGGCTTAAGTAAAACAGAGGATCGGTTGATTCATGGCCAGAACTGGATGCTCAAAACATTGTCATCAGGGATTTATCTCTTATTCTCTCTTGATCGATTCACTTGGCTTGTCCTGCACTGGTTTCATTCTAAGCTATGGTTTTTTCACTGGTGCCCTGGCCCCTCTACCCCATTCCAGTGTTCTAGGTATAACCTATCAGCTCAACTTTTCTTCCCCAATAATTCCACTATATCCCTGAATCTCATGTGACCCATTTGGATCCCATGCCTCTTCTAGAACTAATGACTGGGGTCAAGGGGATGGACATAAAAGTTGGCCATAATGGTGCCTGAGGCCCACCCAACACCCTGGGAGGGGTAGGATCATAGCGGGGTCCTCATTCTCTGAATCACAAGGTCTGAGAGTGGGAGATGAGTGGTACGCTGGGGAATATCCCAGTGATGATACTAGAGGAAGGGCTGGAAGAATCCTGGACAAGCTCAAACCACAGAGGTCCACTGGAAAGGAGTCAAGATAAAATTGTCTCAGTTTTTCCAAGGAAATGGCAAGTTAATGTAACCAGGAACTTCCTTGTCTTCTGCCTGCTTTCTTCTCTGTTTGGAAAGGATACTCTAACTGTTTCGCATTCTCTACTTACGTCTTTTTTAAGCCAGCTGTCTGGTCAGGATTATTTAGGACCTCTACCAATAATTCCCTGCTTGTTTCTTGACTTTTAACCCATTTTGGAGGCAAGTTGGCCAAAGGAGCAGGAAGTGATGCCCCTGTCATTTTGGAAGCAACCCTGATAGATTCCCAGTCTCCACCTCCAAGAGAAGAATGATCTGCTTATCGTGTACTTCCTGCCTTGCAAATAATGTGGTGATGTTGTTAACCATGATGTTGGACTTTCAGCCAAGCTGCCAAATTCTGGATGAAAAGTTTGTCTAGTTCACGTCTGCCTGGTGGTTTCTGCCTGGTAATTTCTGAATGTGTGTAGGAAAGGACGATTTTCTTTTTACATTCTTTGCTGCCAGGGTGAATACTTTTAAGGAAACCTGTGCCTTTCAAGTGATGAAGGAAGATGTGAACGAGGGCAGGCAAGAGCTAGGATAGAGATGCAGTTGCCAGGCAGCAGCATCAAATAGGGGCTACCCCGGATATGTTAAATCCAGGGCCCCATCTCTTTCCAGAAGGAAGAGCACTAAATAATAACACCTTGCTGGTTTGTTTCATTGGAATGCTATGTTTTTCCAGTCCAGTTGGTTCCATCTGGTCTTCTGTTTTAAGGGTAGGAGGCAGAATGGAAAAGTAGAAGGAGTTCTGGGTGAATAATCAGGAGACCTGAGATTCATTGCTGGCTTTGCTTCTCTGGGTGATTCCAAGCAAGCTCTTTAACCTCTCCTGGCCTCTGCTTTTCATATTACAGTCGGAGGGCTTGGTTTTTCAATTAGATCACTTTCAGGGATATTTTGCTTTACTAGATGTTCAGCCGTAGTTACCTAGATGTACTTTTATAGCATCTGTATACAATTGCAGTTTTAATGTAATATCCACCCTCCTTCTCTCCATCCAAAAAAAAATGTGATAGATTTTTCGAGAAAGAGAAATCCTTTCTGTTCAGAACTCTTACCTCACACTGTTCAGGAGGCTGGACAAATAATGCCACGAGGGTAGCAGAATCGTGATTGAAAAATAAATGAGTAAACTCAGAAATGCCTCTCTGGGGTGCCTGGGTGGTTCAGTTCGTTAAGCGTCCGACTCTTGGTTTTGGCTCAGGTCAGAATCTTATGGGTCGTGATTTGAGCCCTGTGGCGGGCTCCACCCTGACAATGTACAGCCCGCGTGGGATTCTCTCTCTCTGCCCCTCCCCTACTCTCTCTTTCTCTCTCTTAAAGTAGATAAACTTAAAAGAAAAAGAAAGAAATTGTTTTCTCCTTTTCAGTGCAAATGTACTGGATCTACATATCCTTTCCATTTGTGTACTATGAATGAGGGCTACCCTGATGCTTAAAAGATCTACAGGAGCTGTTCAGCATCCTGAATTTGGTGCAAGGGAGTCTGGAAGTAATAACAATACCTATGCATAGGATTGTTTTGAGCATCTAATTAGATAATCCTCCTCAAATATTTAATGAGGTGATGGCTGTGGTGAGTACCAAACACTTGAGGACTATTATTACCATTCATGGTGAAAAGCTGGATTAATACATTATGGCTTCCAAGCATAACACCTAATGCATGTAGACAGGGGCTGAGATATTTAAAAGTTCTGCTCGCCTCTTTTTGGGAAGTGGCATTGCCTCTCCTGTTATTTTGAAACCATCTTTAAAAGAAATAGTTTGCTTTGCCTAAACAACGATGATACTTGAAGTTTGGGATGGTAGCAAGACGTGTTGAGACGGACCCAGGCTCCCTGCCACTGCCGTGTGGACCACGGCGGGCCCACAACCGGGCATACCGTGGGCTCTGCGGGCGGTATGATCCAGAAGGAAGAACCGCCCTGTCCCTTTCCCTTCTTCTCTCCATGTCTGCACAGGACACCAACTGGAATTAATTTTCTCTAAAGAGAGACAAATGTGTCCGTAAATCACCCTCCTCGGGGCACGAAAAAAATGTACTTCAAAAAGAGAAACAAGCTGCATTTAATTCACATAATTAACTTTCTTTATAAGTGTTATCCTTTCTGAGCCAGTAACTATTAGCAAGATTGCTCTTGTTCTTGAGGTACAGATGCACTTTAGAATCCTCTCAAGTGTACATGGGCCCAGCGAGAAGTTAAAGCAAAACAGCCCTCACTGGAAGGCAGGGAGGTGGCGGGAGGAAGGGGGACTACCCATTGTTCCCTGAGCAGGCGGCTTTGCGTCCACTCCCGGGAAAGATTCCGCGCCTGTGGGTGGCTGTGGCAGTGAATGGGGAGCGCGTCCAAAATGGCAGAATATGTGGTCAAAGCCGAGCATCTCTTCTTGATCAGCAGGAAGGGGCCGACTCTTCCTGGATTTTGCCACCGTGGTTAATTTGAGGGCCAAATAAAGGCAAAACTTTGAAGCTCTTTAAAAATTAGTGAGCTTCATGGGATACTTTATCTTCATCTGCATGAGGGAAGTCCTGCTGAGATCATGGAGTCTGACAACACTTACTGGAATCCTTTTGGTCCACTGGGTTCAGATTCCAGGCTCCCAGTAGGTGAGAACCATGACCGTGTAACGTGTTTCCTATAGTACTAAACGCAGTGTTTGTTGAATGTTACAGAGCAGCGTTGTGCAAGGTTGTTGCCAGACAAAATAAAAATATTGACGGTATTTCTCACCAGTTTCTTTTTGTCTCCCTTCCATGGCCCTTCTCTCTCTGCTCTGTGTCCCAGCCCTGGGAACCCTCCTTCCTACTCCTTTATTTTCCAGGTCCATCCGGTACCCTACCTCTCATCCTCAGCCTTCCTTTCTTTCTTTGGCTATACTGTGCTCAGGTCCTATTTCCCCATCATGACTATTTTGTTCCTCTCCCCTTTTCTGACTTACCATCAGCACACCGTCCATTAGAAAGGATTCGATAAATTAAGCTTACTCTCAACATGCTTGTGTTTGAATAGAAGGCCGAGCCTAAGCCATAGAAAGATAGTTGTAATACAGGATTTTCCAGCACTGATATACAAGCAAGGAGTGGGAGAGAACTATTCTGCAGGCCCCACACCATTATCCTTTTAGCCCAGGCTTGAGTTTGGCAGCCAGAAGGAGGCCTTCCAGAGTCTGTTGTTCACTTGTTTTATTTATAGCTCTTGTGTGAGAAGACTAAGAGTGGATTGTAGGGCAGACATGGTGCCACTGTTTTATGTATGTCATAGCAACCTTCTGAAGCTGGCACTATTATTATCATCTCCATTATACAGCTGAGATGACTGAGGCTTGGAGAGGTTAGGTAGGCCTTTCCAAGGTCTCTCAGCCAGGACTGGGACTAAAGCAGTTGGATTCTGGAGCCCAAAAACTATAGATGAGAAGCTGGGTAAAGATTGGAACCCTGCTTGTGCAGATGCTGTCTGGAGCCTGGGTGCTCTTTCCTCAAAACCTCTACCTCTAAGACCTGCCTCTTCCCAGAGAGCAGGTGCACTGTTCTTAGAAGGGAGTCAACCTCCTTTCCCTATTTCATGCAGAATCTCTAAGGGTTACCAACCTTATACAAACATAAAAGAAGTTCCTTGTCCTTTTGAATGTTTCTGTCTTTCTGATGAAGGCTGAGTTTTAATCGTAAAGACTTAGCTTTGATCATAAAGTTTTATGGAGTAAATGAAAGTTTCAAGTGATATAAAGGCTTGAAGTCCATGGAATGCAATTATTTATTAAAGCTTGGAACTTCCTGGATTTTATTAGATGACATTCAAGCCGCTTTAACTCCTGAGCTCATGACCAATGTCTATTTTCAGTTATGGTCATGTGACCTGCCAATATTTCTTTTAGAATTGAAAATGAATTTGTGACTTAGAACTGGAAGTTTGTACCTTTTGACCTCCTTCCCTAACTCCCTCTCCCCCAAACCCAATGCTTCTGGTGACCACAAGTCTAATCTCTTTTTTGTTTTGTGTGTGTGGGTTTTTTTTAGATTCTACATGTAAGTGAGATCATACACTGTCTTCCTTGTCTGACTTTTTTCACTTAGCCGTAAGGCCTTCAAGTTCCATCCATGTTGTCATAAATGGTAGGATTCCTCAGTTTTCATGGCTGGATAATATTCCATTGTATGTGTGTCCCACAACCACTTTATCCATTTGTCCATGATGGACTCTTAGGTTGTTTCCATGTTTTGAATGTTGTAGATGCTGCTGCCATGAACATGCGAGGGGACAGCCATCTTTTCAAGTTTGTGTTTTGATTTTCTTTGGATATATTTCCAGAACTAGAATTGCTCAATCATATGGTTGTTCTCTTTTTAATTTTTTGAGGCACTTCCATACTGTTTTCCATACTGGCTTTGCTGGACTTTTTTTTTTAAAGAAGCATCCTTTCAATACAAAATAAGAATATGTCATTTGGAAGGCAGCATAGCATGTACCTTTGCGTAAATATGTGGCTAATAGATACAGATCAAAATGTTTTTCTTATCTATCTATTCCTAGAGATTCTACATTTCTTTTAAGCTCATTTTCAAGAACAATAGATGTTTAGAGAAAGTCATGCTCTTGTTAGAAGCCTTTTTTTTTTAATTGCAGCAGTGTGGTCTGCAAGTTAGATGACACATGGTCTAGAAATGTCTAGGAGGTTGTAGAGATTACCACAATACTGAAGTTCCAGCTTTCCCCATTCATTAATTTTCTGAACTGACCATTTTAAGGACACTGCTTTTCTCTCAGAGAAAATAATGGTTCCAAGTGAAGTAAGAGTCTATCCTGAGGCTAGATGAAGTCAAGGTCCCTCTAACTCAGTCCCGTCTTCTTGGCTGCTGTATCATCTGTTACTCCATTACACTTAAGATTTTCATCAGTTTTTGAGGCTTTTCAATGTGTGTCTAAAGCTCTCTTCAAGGCATATCCCCTTATCCTCTTTGATTGCCTCCATAAACGGGGGTGGGTCCCCCAACAGTCTGTGGTTAGGGATATGCTAGAGGATACAGCATTGGTATGACTCTCTCTAGAAGGGCAGCCTGCCTTGTTTCCTTCTGGGCACACAGAGGAGTTGTTACCAGCCCCCAGGTGAGTTCCTCGAAGAGATGTTCATTCCAGGTGGAGAGGCTGGGGCCGTGGGGGCAGAGCAGAGCAGAGGGTACAAAAATAACCCTGACCGTCCTCAACATACCACACTTGAGGTTGACAACTCCACCTTTTCCGCTTCCAGGCAGAGCTTAGGAACTAGGGCCTGTGGATAGTGACGCTTTGCGTCCAGGTTTAGGTGTGTCTCATTTCCAAGGCCATTGCTCATTATCATGGATGAAGGTTCCGCATGTTTTACATAAAATGTATACCTAGAAGCAAGGCAGAGACTGAACATAGCTGCATCAATTTTTTTTTTCAAACTACACTTTAGTAAGAAATGTAGACGAAAAATGTAGAGTAGCTTAAACAATAGTAACTGCTAACATATGTGAAATTTCTGCAAGAGGACATTGTTTCCATTATAGTATTATTCTCTGACACAGTTTTTTTTTCTTCTAGGGGAGTTGATTGAAACTTGACTTTAGATATGAAATCTTTTTTCTTCCTTTAAAAGTAACCGAGTGACGGGGGTGCAGTAAGTCCGCTATGAATGTTGCGGGAAGATGTAAGAAGGGAGGGCTGCAGACGGAATACGCAATTACAAGTTTCTTTAAGTCCCTATTTCATTGTGCTTTTACACATCTGGATAATTAACGAAGCATTACATTCTTTCTAGACTATTTTTACAAGTACAATGTGCTCCTAACGTGATTTCCATTAGGCTGTTCCAAACATCATTTAAGAACTCAGAAAGATTGCCGACTGAGATTGAAAACCACTGTTCAGCTGTGATGTTGAGACCTTTTCCTCTCGTGGGGGAAATACAAGACTGAGAGCTGAATTCCAAGATCAGTGTGATGTAAGAGGAAAACTGAAGGCTTATTGCTTTTTTTAACCCCCAGGAATACAAGCATAGACAAACACACCCTAATATCTCTGGTCCTCCTTGTCCGAGCAGAGCTCAAAAACAAAATGGTCACCATGGGGAACATGGGCCACACAACAGTACTGGAAACTGCAACTTTGAGGCTTCTTTAAATACTAGGAAGGAATAACAAGGGCAGACTGAAATCCTGACGTGTCGGTGGCTGACCTATTTTGAATGATCATGTGAGAAAAATACGTTTGTCTGGCTGAGGTCCTCATTTGACGGTCACTCCTGAATTCTAAAATAATACGTGTTCAGATAGTTTCTGGCCATGGTGTTCCTCTTTTCTTTTTCTTCTTTGATAATCACTTTGCTGCTGTTTTGAGCTTTTATGAGGCCAGGGTCGGATCTGCTGGTAGAAGGTTAGTGCTAATTCGTAGGCTTCAGGAGTTTTGCCAGCCAGCTGCTGCCCACATTGATGAACACCAGCAAGAGACTGGAGAAACCACAGGGCTAATAGCTGTGCTGGTGGTTGTTCTCATCGTTGTTCTAGGCAGGACTCAGAACAAAAGAAACACGACTTCATAAAATTACAGGATTGCAGTCAGAAGTCCTAAGGGCCGTAGAGTTTATTTCTAATCCATCAGACGACCACACCTAAATTCTCCCCCCAAAATATAGGCTTCTATTCTATTTAAAATACATCCAGAAAAGAGAAAACTGGGCAAGTAGAACGTTTGATTTATTGTCTGGTTGTCTTTTAAAGCGCTGTGGTGGTCAGAAAATCGTTAAATTGAGAAATACATGATTCAGGAAGAATAAACTAGCCTGATCTTGCCAAAAAAAAAAAAAATGTCTCAACAAGGAGAGCGAAAATAATTGAAATTTCATTATACTATTTCAGTGTCTGTTTTCCATAAAATAATCCCATAATTGTCTACTGTGTGACAGCCTGAACCACTCAGCCAATGGAATGATTAATGAAAACAGCAGTGAAGGATTTGTCACACTGACACAGGGCAAGGACGTGTGTGATAGTCATTAGAAAGCACAAATGAGATAAACATCATCGTTAGGATATAGCAGATGTGGACCTGGACCGAACAGTGAGGAATCTGTTTTGGACATGGTTATAGAACTACCCATGCTTTCTTTAAATGGCCCGCTTAGCAAGCATGTCATGAATGAAGCCAGGGCCGAGCCCCAGCGTGGGAGACCATCGACTCGTAGTCTATTCCGGGCCCCTTGACTGAAATGTGATTTGATATGAGAGGTGGGGGATGTGGAGGCAGCCAAGCCTAGATGGAATTCCAGCCAGGCACGGGATTGAAATGCACAGACCCTTGCTTTCATCATTTTAAAATGTAGGAAGATAATGTTAACTTTCAGTTGGCTCTGATTAAAGTGGGGGAGGTAGCCTGTTCATAGTAGGTACTCAGGAATTGAGGGGATGTTCCCTCTTAATTTCCTGCCTGGATATATCCCAGATACACATGATGGTCACAGGGGAGAAGGTGCCATAAAAATGTGGCTGTTTTCGGCTAAATTTGTCATCACCATCAATAGAGCCATTTAAAGTACAGGGCCTTCCATCTCAGAAAGAGTCAGAGATGTTTTATTGCTAGGTCTTATAACAAGACAACTTGAGTGATAACATCCAATAGAGAAAAAATGTTTAGCAGTAATGACAGGTTAGTCATTCATTTCTCAGATATGTCTTTATGTTCCTACTATGTGCTGGGCAAAGTACACCTTGCGAGAATATTAATCCACGACTTTGCCCTATCTCATTTGAGTCGAGTTTTCCGTAATATTTTTTCAAAAGAAAGTGTTCCCTTTACAAGTTTTGTGTTTTATTCATTTTCATGTCTTCTCAAATATCTACCGTGATGCCTTTGACAGAAGAGTTGTCTAATAAACCATTACCGAATGACGACTATACAAGACATCTTTACCACTGAAACGATTACTCAAGGAAATTGGCCTTTTTTGTTCATCTTACAGAAATTAGATTTGATAAATTGTTCACTTATTGTTCCTAACAAGAGAATATAGCACTGCTATGCAACAAACCAGCCTTTAGGCATGTAAACACATCAGTTACCACAAGGACTCTAAAATGTACTCATGGTTATGAGTGGATACATTGTTTTGAGTCAATACTTTCCCTAAATAATTACTGTTCCACAAGAAGGCTGCATCAGTGAGGAGATCTTGTATAAATTAGGCAAATTACATTATTTTATCATACCTTGGAAGGAGTGTAAGTTTGGGAGTAGGTCAGAGCAGGTTTGATTCTGACTCTACCACTTACCATCTCTGAGCCTCAATGCCCTCGTGTTGTAATGTGAGCAATCACATCTCCAGTATATGATTATAGTATAGAATTAATAGAGCTCTTGGGGGCCCCCAGCCTTTGAACTGCAGACCCCTGCAGAGCCTTGAAAATATTACAAAGGGTCTGCAGACTCATATGTACCCACATGATGCCTTTAGTCTATTTTGAACATATATGCATTAGTGTTTTCCAAATGCAAGTAAGTTAATTCAAGATCATTCAACAACCGTTTATTGAGTACTAACAGATAAACAGCATCAGGCACAGGGGACATACTAACCCACAAAACAGACAGATATCTCCGTGTTCATGATCTTCTGTTCTAGTGTGGGTAGGAGAATAACAATGCACAAGATAAATTGGTAAAAGTTTATAGGAAAGTGAAGGGGATTCAATGAAAACATAGAGAAGAGAAATACAAAATGTCAAAAAAGGGGGGTGTTAAAATTTTAGAGGGAGTGGCCAGGAAAAGCCTTCTTAGAAGGCTTCACTGAAGGAAGTAGGGGAGTTAACCATATGGACGCTGAGGGAAGAGCATTCCAGGGGAGGGAACAGCTAATGCAAAGGCCCTGGTGGAAGGGGCCAGTACGGGTCACCATCATGATTATGGTCCAAGACAGGCTGGAGAGGAATGAGCAAGAGGGTAGCAGGGGATAGTGTTAATGAAGTGACCAGATAACGCCAATCCTTATGCCTCCAAAAAAAGCACTTTTGCTTTTACTCTGAAGGTGATGAGAAGTCATCAGAGGGTTTGAGCATAGGAGTGGCATGGTCAGATTTATGTCTTAGTAGACCACCATCTTGAAAATAGACTGGATGAGGGGAATGACAACATCGGGGGGCTGATTAGGCTACTGCAATAATCCAGGTAAAAGATGAGTGAACATGGAGTGAGGTGATGAAATATGGGTATGTGAAAACACTGGATCCTGGACCTATTTTGACAGAATAGATAGAATTGACAAGGTTTGCTGATGGACTTTTGTGGGGTGTGAGAGAAAGAGAGAGAAACAAGGAATGGCATCAAGATTTTTGGCCTAAAAAGTTAGAACAGAGTTAACAATAGAGAGGCTGTTGGAAGGCTTGGGGATTAGAGCTTCATTTTGAACATATGAAGTTTGATAATTAGACGTGCAAATGGAGATGTCCAAAAGGACGCTTTTTAATGTAAAACATACAAAACTATTTTTAAATATACTGAATAGTAGCTTTTATCAGCATAATCTAAAAGCAGAATTAGAATGTTTGTGTCCACAAAATATTTTGAAATTGAAAAAGAACTTTGTACTTGGAAAGGTTGGAAACAGACATAATTGTCAAGTGACAATCTCAGTAGCCAATAAATATTACCTTTCTTTTCCTCTTGCTTTAATATGTGTTCCTTTCAAACTGCATCATCATACACATTTTGAAATCTTAATTTTGGCCTTGAGGTTTTTTTTTTTCTTTTTATAAAGTTTTGAATGGAGCTTTCTGGTAAGAAAGGCTCGGTGGGTGGCAGAATTGTATTCACTGGCCCATGCTATTGTATTTGGGAAGGGAATTTAGACTGTTCACCTATTACGTGTCCACTTGTCATTTTTTGTGTACCGAGCTCATGACTTACATGTCACGGATGCTGTTTGGGAAGCCAAAAGAAGTGAGAGACAGAGCTCTGTGCTACTGTGCGATTTACAGTGTAAGGTAAAGTGGTATGTCTCATGTGGAAAGACTGCTATTTCAATTTTATTGTAATTAGCTTAAACACATAAGTGCATACCTTTTTTTAATGTTTATTTATTTTTGAGAGAGAGAGAGAGAGAGAGAGACAGAGAATGAGCAGGGGAGGCACAGAGAGAGAGGGAGACACAGAATTTGAAGCAGGCTTCAGGCTCTGAGCCATCAGCACAGAGCCCAACGTGGGGCTCGAACCCATGATCGCAAGATCATGACCTGAGCCGAAGTCAAAGGCTTAACTGACTGAGCCACCCGGGCATCCCATAAACACATAATTTTTATAGCACCAAAGTGTGATGATGATGGTTCATTTTAACATCCGCCCTTCTCAGTCTTACGCAGGGAAATACGTGCCAGCCATTGCGCACTATATCCACACACTCAACCCCATGATGACAACGAAAATCAACCTGAAAGGAGTTGCTATTGGCGATGCATATTCTGATCCTGAGTCAGTAGGTGTCTCCTTTTTCCTTTCTGTTCTGTCCCTAAAAAGATTAAATCCCCTTTCATCAAACAGAGGCTCCTTTTACCTTAGAGACCTAACTTGATAGAAATAATGTTGCCCAGTTGACTTTCTAATGATTGAAATCTTCCAATTTTTACGAAATGTTTTAAGCGGTCAACTCACTATGTCAGCCTAGGTTGGATGTGAGTGTAAACGTGGGGCATGCACGTGTGTGTGTGATGTTTGTGTGTATTTTGTGCATATGTGTGTTGCGTATGTATGCTGGTGGTATGTGTGTGCCTTGTGTGTGGTATGTATGTTGTGTATGTTTGTATGTGTTGTGTACGTGTTTGTGGGATGTGTGTGTGTGTGTGTGTGTGTGTGTGTATAACTGTCTTGCTTGACTCATTTCAGCACGCAAATTACAGAGGGTTATTTCACCAAGCAAGTGGGTCCCTAACTTCTCTCTTTCTTTCCCTGTGGTGTTTGTGTTTCTCTTTTCTCCTCAGATCATAGGGGGCTATGCAACATTCCTGTACCAAATTGGCTTGTTGGATGAGAAGCAGAGAAAGTACTTCCAGAAGCAGTGTGATGTCTGCGTGAAATACATCAGGGAGAAGAGGTGGTTTCAAGCCTTTGAAGTGAGTTCTGGGGCCCGAGCTGCCCTGGAGCAATGAGAACCATCTGAGGAGGTCCTAGAATCCCCGTGGCACTCAGGCATTTTGTTGTTTGAGAAGGTCTATCTGGGATGCTGAGATCAGGAGGCAGATGCATGGGCTGGAAATGAAGACAAGATCTGTCCGGGTCTCTTTGAATTTACTTTGGCTGTATTTTAAAACCTGCGATCACCTTGGAGTGTTTATCTAACTGTGTCTTTCATTAACTGTTTTGATTTCTGTAAATGCTGTGTAGCCCTAAAGGCATATCCTATCACAAGGAAATCAGAAGAAAGGCAACCTGGAAAGTGGATGCATATGCCTTAACATATGCTCTAAACCCTTCAGAAGGGTAATATCTACACACAGCGTGTCTGCTGGAGAAGTGGCCACAGTGTGTAACAAATGTCACATGTTCCTGTGTGTCGGGAACAAAGATTATAAAGTATAGAAATCAGAAACTTTTACAAAGGGCCATCGGTATTTGTAAATATTGTCGCATTACTCCCCTAAAACTGCATTTGAGGATCAAATAATATGGTTATATTCCTCACCCTTTTTGTTGAGGGGAGAGTTATTTAAAATCTGAGACTATACTTAAATGTTAAGGTATTCGGGGTTTGGTTTGGTTTGGTTTGGTTTGGCCAGTGCAGAAAAAGAGCATGTATCAACAGTCTTTTTTTAAGGGTTTTTGTTTTGTTTTGTTTTTTGGCCACCTTTACCATAGAGCCATCCTGTTTCATGTATTAGTAAATGAGGCAAGGATTGCATTTTGAGGACTTCAGTCTTTTTGTTATTGGGAGCACATCCTGTACCATTCCCTGATGGCATTATTGTTATTAATGCTGAGACCTGATGTTAGTAGTCTTCTAGGCACTGCAAGTCAGCCAGTTCAGATCAAAACAGGAGACATACAAACTTAGAGAGAAAGGGGTAGCAAAGTTATGCTCCATTTTGTAAGTAGGGTGCATAGCACTACCTGAAATCCCCAAGGCAGTGAGTGCCATCACCATGAATTCTGACAGCAACAGTATGTGCAAAGCCAATCCAGGAAGCCCCCACCCATCCTGTGAGACGCCAGGGGCCTCCCCTACCTCCTTGTCAGGACGTCTGGTGTGGCCACAGAGTGTAGATTCAGATCCTGTGCAATTGTTAAATGCCAAGGAAGAGGGATCTTGTGGGGACATGGGGGATTGCCTTTCAACTTGCAATGACTATTTTCAGTCTAGTGTTAGGCTATCTGTTGTAGTAGGCAGAAAGGGTAAAAGGATTGAACCTTTAGAATTTAAAATTAATATCCAATTTTACGTCATGTGAGACCAATAGGCAAGTGAGATATTTGATGTGTTTTTGAAGAGGCGTCCAGGAATTATCGATGTTAAAATAATCCTTATTATCGTAGGCAGGAGACTGAGCACCCACAGGTTTAGTGAAACAGTTGACAAGCTCAGGTTATTCTTTGTATTCGGAGGTAATGAGAAGTTGCCCTAGAAGGTTAGGGTCTCTGCCAAACTAGATTCATTAGAAAAAAAAATGCAGAAGACACCAAAATTCAATATAAAACAAAACAAAAACAAAACAACAAAACCTGAAACCTTTGAAGGTATGCAGTGTCTTTGGGACCATCTGTCCAATATTTGGAGTGATGAATGAACATAAAACCTTTGTTTTTTTCGAGGGAAGTAGATAAAATGGTACTTGGAAAAGTAGGCAAGTGCTGATCAAATGTGTTTCGGCATATGCAATAGAAGTCTCCGAGAAATCCTGAGACCCAAGGGAATACCAATGTCAAAATCAACAGGCTTAAATAATAGAGCCTGTTTGATGCTCTGATCCCTTAAAATGATTTAGGTAATCAAAGAGCACTAACTCAGAGCTGGAGGGAACTTTTATAGATGGTCCTCTGCCCTTACACACGCACATATCCACACTTCACTGAGGAGGGGGGCTGAGGCCCAGAGGGCCTGCATTCAAGCCACTTAATAGATTGTGGCAGGCCTAGAGTTGTTCCCCACCCCCACCCCCCGAATTCCCACCTGGGTATTTCTCCTGTGGTTGACTTTCAGGCAGTCTATAAAAATCCTGGGACATTTAGACATTCTGTTAAATGTACAGTGGCCCATCTCTGGTCCTGTATTGTCTTTCTTATCATGACACTGTTCTGGATCACAGAGTTCTTTTTGTGAAGCAAAAACTGGATTTCACAGGTCTTGACCACCCACCTTATTTATTTGTTTGATAACAAATGATTGTTGACTCGTTCTGAACTCAGACCCATTCTTAAGGGTTGAATTTATCTTCCCGTCGGTGTTGATAATTTCTAAAGATAAATACCCCAAAGGCTGCATCCATTCAGGACTACTGCTAGCCTACGGTGTCCCCTCTGGGTGGACAATTTAGAAAAAAGCATCTCCCTCTGGGCTGATGTAGTCCTGTGGATTGAGGGTTTGGCAAGCAGATACCACCACTGTATGAGGATAAAGATAGCTGTTTCTCCAAAATGCAGCCCAAGCCTGGTTATAACAGCCTGGCAAGCAGAACTTTGGCTGGTTCTCTGGCCCTTCTGTCCCCTCCACCATGCATTCCCATGTCGTGGGCAATCTGCACAGCCAGAGGCAGTGGTCCTGAGTGACCGTAGCATTGCTGGAGCATACTTATTACCTCCTCTCCTTTCCACAGCGATGATCCTTTTCATATGTGGTCCCTAGGCCTGTGGCCATGGTAACTTGGATAAATTAAGTTGCTTCATATTTGATAAAGAAAACTAATCTAATACAATAATAAAATTTTAAAATAAACCCAAAAGCATGGGCAGAAAAAATTGAAGACTAGGAGAGACAGCAGTGTGACCCTTGGGGAGCTAGCGTGGCGGGGGGGTGGGGGGGGTGGAGCACGTGGGCTGGAGAGGCATGGCCTGGGCTTGAATCGCACATCTGACGTTATTAGGAAGGCGTCCTTGGCAAGTGACGTAACCTCTGTGGGCCTGTTTCACTGTAAACCTAGGGTATGGGTATCCTAAATTCTTACCTCGGAAGAAAACCTAAAATCATCCCTGATTGTTGGTTTTGAAAATGTGCCAAATTCATCCTTTTACAAGAGCTCCTTACAGACTCAATTTCCTCATCTAAAACGTCCCAGTGTTCTCAGTCCCTTTTATGATCATTCCCTCCATCTTCTTAATCTACCCCCAAACCCGCTTCTCTCCTGCTGCTGCCGCTTCCCCCACTCACGCAGGGACTGTTTTCTCTTCCCTACTCTGTATGGCACTTGGTTAGGAGGTAGAGGGGGTGTCCTCGCTCCTCAGTGCTGCTTCCGGATCGTGTCCCTCTGGAAGCTCTGAGCTTTGACTCTCATGTCCTCACAAGATACCACCCACCACTTTTTTTAAATGATTATTTATTTTTGAGAGGCGGGGGGAGGAGCAAAGAGAGAGGGAGACACAGAATCCAAAGCAGGCTCCAGGCTCTGAGCTATTAGCACAGAGCCCAACACAGGGTGCAGACTCACGGACCATGAGATCATGACCTGAGCTGAAGTCGGACAATCAACCAACTGAGCCTCCCAGGCACCCCACCACCCACCACTTCCTGTTGTAGTTACCTACTACCCTTTGGCATTCTCCTTCTCATCCTCTGAGTATTTTAGCTCCTGCCTCACTGTCCTTCTCTCTCAAGGGTATCATGCTTGTCATTTCCAGCGATCACAGTATCTGCATGAATGACCCTTTTCATACCTGGCCCCTCAGGTCTTTAGCCTCCTCTCTTTTCGTGATCTTGTTCTCCTCTTTACCTTAGCTGCTCAGTCCCCCTACCAAAAAAAAAAAAAAAAAAAAATCTGAAAATCACTCCACAATCTCAGATTCCCACTGTGCCAACTCACTTTTCTGAATATACAAACTCAAATAACAGTCTTGCAGCCCCACTGTCTTCCAGTCCATTGATCCTACCACGGCTTCTTGATCCTTGAGCCCTCTAAATCTTAGTTTCTCTAATTACCCAGCTGAAGCTCAAGGTCAGTCCACCTCCTCTGGCCAAACCACCATCCTGGCTACAAGTGCCTCTCTGTCACCCCACACATGCCTCTGTACAGCTGCATGTGACTGGAGAAGAGCACACAACCATGCTGACTGCTCTCACCTCTGCTGATGACCGGTGTCTAAGGTCAGGAGTCCAGAGGGAACTTCCACCAGCTCCAAGCACCTATGCGTTTGTCCCTATCCTCTGCCTCTCTCCTCGTACTGTGGGTGTATGGTCAACCATCCATGGTAGGAAGGCTGTGTTTCCCTACAAGTTTCGCTCCCAAAGTCAGGGCCTTTGGGCTCACTGTTTCCAATGCCTGGAATGTTATTTCCCTAGATGTCTGGGTGGCTCTGGCTCACTCCTTCCTTCCAACAGGTGTTTACTCACATGTCACTTTCTCAGTGAGACTTCTGTTTCCTCCTCTCCACAGCATCCCTTGTGCTCGCATACACACGTATGCCCACATACCCCCACGACAGTCCCTACTCTTCTTCTGTTTAGTTTTCTCCTTAGCACTTATCACTCTTAACTTACTGCATGTTTTTCCTATAAATCTTTGCTTATTGTCCCTCTCTAGGATATAAGCTATATTAGGGAGGACTTTTGCTCTGCCTTGCTCACACTGCTGTGTCCCCAAGCCTCAGACAATGTGTAGCACAGAGAAGATGTGCAGTAAAAGGTTGCCGAACAAACAATGCAGGAGTGAGAAAATTATTCAATCAATGCAATGAAAAATGCCTGTATGTTTTTACTCGCCCTGATGTTTTCCTTCTTTCTTTCTTCCCTCTCTCCCGACCTAGGTACTGGATGAACTATTAGATGGTGACTTAACAAATAACCCTTCTTATTTCCAGAATGTCACAGGATGTCCTAGTTACTATAACCTGTTACAGTGCAAGGTAATGCAGTGCAACATTTTACAAACTATACTAGTGTTTGCATAAGCCCTTTGGTGACACCAAACTTCCTTCAATTTTAGAAATACTATAGCTGACCTTGTGCTAAAAAAAATATGTCCTAACTGTATTGCATTATTTGGTCTACTAATCTTTAGGAGTTTTCCCCCCCACTGATGTTGTTTGTATATGTTATAATCTGACCATCAAGAATGTATGATATTCCAGATAATTCAGAAAAATCTCTGATTAACACAGTTTCCCCCCAAAAGAACTTGTGATACAAAAGTTCTTTTGTCAAGGATAGGTCGGCATTGCAGTTCTGGGTATTAAGTTCCAGAACGCCAAGCCTGTAGTGAGTTTACTGAAAATGTCCACATTATTTGTTCTATACTTAAGGCAGCTTGGATCATCAAAATGGCCAAAGCCTTTATGAAAATATTTGCTTTGTCTTACTTTTAACTTAAGAAGGTTTGTGCACTTAGTAAGGCCCTCACTTCGAGCCCTCTGGAATATTGCTCAAAGTATTCAAGTAGTTTTCTTTCATAAAAGCAGGCCAAAGTTGATGTCTTTTGTGCAGAATTAATCAAATAAAACCAATGGAGCCAAGTGGGGGTGTGGATTTGTACAGTCTTGGTCTAGTGTATATGACAATGCATCTTGTTTTTAAAATTGCCTTATTAGGGGCACCTGGGTGGCTCAGTCGGTTAAGCATCTGACTTTGGCTCAGGTCATGATCTCGAAGTTCATGGATTCGAGCCCCACATCAGGCTCTGTGCTGACAGCTCAGAGTCTGCAGCCTGCTTTGGATTCTGTCTCTCTCTCTCTCAGTCTCTCTCTGCTCCTCCCCCACTCTTGCTCTGTCTCTTTGTCTCTCAAAAAATGAATAAACATTATAAAAAAATTAAAAAAAATTAAATTGCCGTATTAACTATTTCATAAATAAAATATAAAGCTAATTTCAGTAGCATTTGCTAACCCTGTGGTTTTGGATTTACAGTCTACCAAGAGGAAAACACATGGTAAGCAAGAGAGAAACAGAATTTGTAATTACATTTCTTTCCTCCTTACAAAGTAATGTATTCAACAAATTAGCAAAAATTGATGATGCACAAAATTACTGATCTCAAACTCTAAGTTTTTTCATCCTTTTGTCATTTTTTAAAACAACATGTACTCCTTTTTCTTTTAGTATGATGACTGTCACAGACTTTCAATGCCACAGACCTTTATGCAGTATTTTTTTTTTAAATAAGGCTCATGGACAACTTTTCTTTTGTGTGATGTCTTTCATAAAGTATCATCTGTTTTTACACTTGGTATATTTCCCCCCTTCAATTATGGTTAGCTGATTATTTTCTATGTATGGTTTTAATAAACAGCAGAACATGCAAAAGAAAGCTCAGCTTTTTGTTTGCCATGCCACCACCCTGGCTCCTGTGGTCTATTTGACCTTCCTCCCGAAAGGCCTCCGACTAGGAGCAAATTGCTTCTGATAATCTCACCTCTTCCGTTTTTCCGGTCTTTGCCTCAAATGGGGTTGTTGATTGGAGTCACAGATAGCAGAAGTTTAGTTTACCAAGAAAGGAAAATCTAGCATCGGCAAATTGGGTATTGGCTCCGAAGGTATCAGATCATCCAGTTTTGTTGTCAGTAACATTTAAATGACCTCAAAACCCCCAAATTAAAAATGTCAGGGTGGAGACCGAAGTTAATAATCATGTCTCATCTTGTTCATTAGGGTTTATGTTCTGAGAAATGGAAGCCTTCCCAGCACACTATTCCTGTCACCAAGTCATGTTCTCTAATATTTTTCTGATGTTTCCTTCTGCCAGGAACCTGAGGACCAAAATTACTATGGGAAATTTTTGTCCCTCCCACACGTGAGACAAGCCATCCATGTGGGAAACCAGATTTTTAATGATGGATCCGAAGTCGAAAAGTACATGCGAGAAGATACAGTAAAGTCCGTTAAGTTATGGTTAGCTGAAATCATGAATAATTATAAGGTAAGAGGGTTATTTCATTTACTGTTTATTTCAGGAACTTTTTAGCTTATGTAGAGCAGAGGTGACTTTCTTTTATTTGTAATTTGACTTCTGCCATTTTTTGGTCTTTATGGTATTTTACAAATATAAATAACAACGCCCTTACTGTTTGATTTCTTTGAGTTAAGTTTTTTTTCCTTCTAACTAAATCACTATCCCCTGATAGTTCCTTCAAATGAAATTCTCTTTGACACATGCCATTTCTCATCATTCCTTGAGAAAAGAACTACAGCAGAGCCAACAAGTTGATTGGCCTGTGGAAGCCAGTTTTGCCTTATTTCTTGCTTTATAATATTAATCCCAACGAAGTCAGGAACAAATGCAGTCAACTGGCTATTCCAAAAAATGCATTTTACCTAATAATTGTATTCATTCCCATTGCTCAACCACCATTTTTTCAGTATCTGCTTTAAGCCCAAGACTGTGCTAGGCCGTCGGGTTGAAACAATGAATGAGAAAGAGTCCCTGTTTTGAGGAGTGTAAATTCAAGCACTTTGTTATCTGAGATGTTCTGCCTGATTTGCTGCTGGAGGTACCAAAGGAAAGTGAAAGCATGAAGCCTTGAAAATTCAGGCAAAGAGGTCATGGATCCTAGAATTCTCACCATGAAGAAAGGGCACCAAGAGCAAGTGATGGAGGGAAGAGTCATCCTGTGAATTTCTTTGCTGCTCTTTTATTGTCACTTCCTCCTCTGATCTTCTTGGGCTCTTATCATCTGGCCCAGGCATGGTATATGGGGCAGTTCTGCAGGGTAAGTGTACTCACGATAGAGAAGATCACCCCCTGAGGTGATCCACTTCCTCTCTATTTCCTGGCAGAGGCAAGAGTAATGTTTGAGACAAACAAAAAAACAGGCCAGCTAGTTACCAGCACACCTTTGTATGAATTAGAAAAAAGGCAACCTCCCCTCAGGATACTTTAGTTCCATTGGCCAAAATAATCTCAATATATATTGCTTTAATTTGAGCCAAACCCTTTACTACCATTTTCTGCCATGAGGAATACACAGGTCTACAATGTCTATAATAAGAATACTGTCCCTCAGGATTATTCAGGGTATAGCTGCCAGTACTGTGCAAGGGAGTCCATTGCCAAATGTACCCTTACTAATTGTGTTTTGAAATATGCCAGACCTAGAAGGCCCATTTTTTTTGATGCTGCCTTTAGTACATGGTTTGAGTCCCTTGACATGCATACAACCTTCACTGAAAATAATCTAAGGTCAATGGCATGCAGTCTACAAACCCGTTACCAATTTGCAGAACTTGGTGCAATACTTTCTAGGAAGGAAAGAGTCTAACTGGATGAGGTCAGAATTTCAGCCATCCTAAAGTTTGGTTCTTTTGGGGTCCTTCGTGCTTGCCTACTTGCAGACTTCTCTGCACACCTTTTTTAAAGCACTTAGCTGGTTGTCCTCTTCTGCAAGTTCTCAGACCATGTTGTCTCTACAACTGTGGTCACACTTAGGACACTGTACTGCCATTACAGGCTGTCCCTTCCAGCACTGGAGCAGATCTAAATAACGAATGAATGAAAAATCAGTTCTATAAATTAGTGATACATCAAAACTCTATCTAATATACTTGTCTGTAAATCATTGGATTTTATCTACAAATTTATTAGGCCAAAAAGAGCTGAACACTTGTGTTTTTGAGACATAAACAATGGACTATAATATAATATCAAAGAATGCAACCTGGAGTTTTTTTGAGTGGAGAGCAAATAAGGAAGTTTGTACATTTTTTGTGCCCTTGGGAGATACATTTTCTCACTGTATTCTAAATTTAACACTGATTCTTTTCTCAGCCACATGAGGATAGAGTGGAACATGAATCTCACCTGATACTGGCTATAAACTCACCTGATATTGGCTAATTGCCATGGAGTATCCATTTAATTGATAAAGACTATATTGATTAAAAATGATCCAGTATTTTGATAGGTAAATGTCTCTGTCCTTGTTCCCTATGTATCTTAAACCAACCAATGTGAATTTTAATGAAATCAGAATATTTTTGAAATTTGAAACTCTGAATCAGTTGTTAGAAAAAAAAAAAAGAGAATAAATTAGTGGTACAGATTAACCATGTTTCCATAAAGAAAGAGAACAAAATATGCAGTCAGTCCAAGTGCAGACTAAAAAAATGGCTCCTTCTAAAGCAGACTGTGTTTTCTGTCACAGCTGGGGTTGCCTACAGGGCAACGATTATCTTTGGCTTGTCTGTTAATGGTGGTGAACCTCAAAGTATATGCAATAGAATCAGAACAACCTAGGTTGGCTTAAAATATTAGTATGCTCAAAGTTATATTTATGCAAGTCTCAGTGCTAATTTGTCATAGAAAACAGTGCGCATGTTTCTATTCATAGAAACCTGGAAGTCTTTTTCCAGTACTAGATTCATTTTAGGCAACGTGGAGTATCTCTGATGGGCTGAGGAAGACCTTCATCAGTTTCTGGGAACTAATAGAACTCCTGGGGCACATCAGTTTCTGTGTGGACTGCATAAAAACATAATCCTTTTCTTGTATTGCCTTACAGGGAATGTGTATTTAAAGTCATTCTCTTTCATTAACTTCAGATGTTTGGGCAGTAAATCAAAATATATCAGCAGTTTTCAAAATAACCAGAAAGAGAAATAATCTCTTGGACTATTGGGATTCATCATGATTAAATCAAAGTCGCAATATTATCAGGATTTTTAGAAGTCAGCTGGGTTGTAGAGCATGGTGGTTATGAGCATGGGTTCTCAAAATATTCTGGTTCACCATTCACTGGCTATGCCCCTTTGGAGGAAGATACTTAAACTCTCTGTTCTTCAGCTTTCTTATCCATAGAATGAGAATAATAATAGTATATGTAGATGAGTTCTTGTGAGGTTTAAATAGATTACGTGTGTAAAAACACTTAGAACAGTGACTGATGGTTAGAAAGTGCTTGAAAATAGAAGGTATTACCATTGATATTCAACAAATTTTAGCAAAAGTCCTCAAGCATGCGCTATATACAAAAGTTATATAAGAAACCGTGGAAAACACAAAAATAAGAAAGATTTAACAGACTTGGTTTCTAGTTCAACATGTAAGAGCTTAGAAGTTACCACTCAATCCCAAGAACAAGTAAAAAGTTAAACTGAAAAGTCAACAACTCTTCTTAGATCTGTGAGAGAAGTGAGGTCAGAGGGCAAACCACTTCCCCACAAATTAGAAATAGGCGAATACAGAGAACCACAACTTATCCAAGCAGAAACTTCCATAGGAACCAATGCCAGGGTAGGAAAGCCTGCACTGTAAGTTTTTACAATAAGAAAATGAACGACCCCATTAAAAAAAGAGTCAAAGACCTTGACAGACCCAAGTCTTTTTTTTTTTATTATATTCTTTTAAATGTTTATTCATTTTTGAGAGACAGAGAGACAGAGCATAAGCAGGGGAGAGACAGAGAGAGAGGGAGACACAGAATCTGAAGTAGGCTCCAGGCTCCGAGCTGTCAGCACAGACCTTGACGCAGGGCTCAAACCCATGAACTGCATGACCTGAGCTGAAGTCTGACACTTAACCAATTGAGCCACTCATGTGCCCCAACAGACCCAAGTCTTAAGACCTCACTCAAGAAGATATGCGGATGGGATGGACACATATGCAGAGATGTTCAACATCATATGCCATTAGTGAATTGAAAATTTAAACCATAAGGTACCATTACATACCTATCAGAATGGCCAAAATCCAAAACACTGACAATACCAAGTGCTAGGGAGGAGATGGAGCAATAGGAACTCTTATTCATTGCTGGTGGGAATGCAAAATGGTACAGCACGTTGGCAGTTCATTTGTTTGTTAGTTATAAAACTAAACAACTCTTACCATATGATGAACGAATCAATCATACTCTTTGGTATTTACCCAAATGAATTGAAAATTCATGTCCACACAAAATCCTTCATGCAGCTGTTTGTAGCAGCTTTGTTCATAATTGCTAAAACTTGGAAGCAACAAAATGTCTTTTAGTAGGTAAGTAGATGAACTGTAGTATAGACAATGGACAATATCACTCCGCACTAAAACGAATGAGCTATCAAGCCATGAAAAGATATGGAGGAAACTTAAATGAAAGAAGTCAATATAAAAAAGCTACATATTGTATGTTCCAACTATATGAGATTCTGGAAAAGACAAAAGTATGGAGATAGTAAAAACGTTCACTTCTTGCCAGGGGTTAGGGAGGAAGGTGAGATGAATAGGCAGGGCATCGAAGATCTTTAGGGCAGTGAAACTATTCTGTATGATCTTACAGTGATGGAGACGTGTCATTATACATTTGTCAAATTCCATAAAAAGTACACCACAAGTGAACCCTAATGTAAACTAGGGACTTTGAGTGATAATGATATATTAGTTTAGGTTCATGTGTTGTAACAAATGTACCACTGTGGTGGGGGAAGTTGATAGTGGGGGAGTTTGTGCATATGGTATGTGGGGACAGGGGATGTAATGGATCTGTCTCACTTTCTGTTCAATTTTGCTGTGTGCCTAAAGTGATCTAAAAAGTAAAGCTTATGAATTAAAAACCAAAAAGATTGGATTATCTACTTAGGAAAAGAGATATATACCAGTGTAGTTGATAAAAGGTAGACTCAATTTCTGCTTCCAGCACAATGAGAAAGTAGACACTGGAAGACCCCTTCATTGAAATATAACTAAATTCAGAGTAAATCACAACAAACATGATTGCAATGCTTTTAACCAAAGGAGACCTCAAAGTGAAAAAAAAAAGAAAGAAAGAAAGCAAAAACAAAGAAAAACCAACTATCAAGAACTAAATCCTGTGGAGCAGGAGTAATAACACAGGGAGGCCCTGAGGATCAAGGTCCTCAGCTCTGCAGTTGGTAACAGGGCCATGGGCCCAAGTAAGGTGAAGTTGCTTCCGTGAGAGCCTGACACCAAGCCTGTAACACATGGAGGGCTAATTGGTCCCCTGCGGTGGTGAACTCTGGCAAGCAATAGAAACCAATACACAACACCTAGAGGTATTTTGATTTTCCAGATTTTTATTAGCTAAGTTTGACACATATGTAATCTCATAATCAAAAATCACCCAGGATGCTGGTCAATAGGCTACCATTGTGGAGGATAAGCAGAAACAATTATAAAATGTGTAGATATCCAAGGTACCTTAGATGTAGGAAATATGAGGGATAGAATAGAAAATAACTATGTATGAAATATTTAAACACATAGAAATGGAGTTTAAAATAAGCAATAAACAAGGAACCATCCAATATGGCTAGACCAATGTGAAGGAGAACCAATAAGAACTGTTAAAAATGAAAAATACATTGGGGTGCCTGGGTGGCTCAGTTGGTTAAGCCTCCGACTTTGGCTCAGGTCATGATCTCACGTTTGTGGGTTCGAGCCCCGCGTTGGGCTCTGTGCTGACAGCTCAGAGCCTGGAGAGTGCTTCAGATTCTGTGTCTCCCTTTCTCTCTGCCCCTCCCCCTCATGCTCTGTCTCTCTCTGTATCAAAAAAAAAAATAAAACATTAAAAAAAATGAAAAATACAGTTGTTGTATTTAAAACCCAGTGCTTATGATAAAGAACAGATTAGACATTGCTGCCAATAAAATTCATGGATTAGAAGAAATTAACCAAAATGGAACACAGTAAGACAAAAAGATTTGAACAATATAATTAGCGAGCTTGATTTTATGAATGTATATTAATCTCTAAATGTAATGATCAGCAAGTCTCAAATATTTTGAAGAATTTATATCATACAGCCCATATTCTCTGAACACATACAATTAATTTAAAATCAAAAATAAAGGATACATTAAAATCTCAAAAAATACAAATAAAAATGTAAATCTATGTAGCTTATGTATCAAAAAAGTAATGTTCAAAAAAGAATGAAAACTACATATATAGTGATTTAAAAGGTAATACAGCATCACTAGAAAAAATCTATGTCAACAAATTTTGAGTAGATAAAATGGGCATAATTCTGGAAAAATATAATTTACAAAAACTGACTTAAGGAGAAATAGAAAACTGTAATGGTCCTTAACCATTGAATAAATTGAGTCAATAGGTGAAAATTGTACCACAAAAAAAACACCATACCAACAGGGTTGTGTATGTAAATTCTACCTAACTTTCATGAACTAGATTAATCCAATTTTATACAAACTTTTTTTATAGAGAACAGGAAAAAAGAAAATACTACTCAAATTGTTCTAGAACTATAATGTTGTTACCAAAAACATTTAAGGAAGAAGATGGAAAACTCTAGAACAATCTCACTTATGGGCATATATGTAAAAATCCTAAACAGAATATTTAAACAACCTGATCTACCAGTGAATAATAAAGGTCAAGTTTGGTTGATCCCATGTATACAAGGACACTGTTGTATTAAAAATTCTATCATAAAATTCACCACACTAAAATTTTAATTTTTAAAATGTTTATTTATTTTTGAGAGAGACAGAGACAGAGTGCAAGCAGGTGAGGGGCAGAGAGAGAGGGAAACACAGAATCCGAATCAAGGTTCAGGCTCCACAGCTGTCAGCACAGGGCCTGATGCGGGGCTCAAACTCACAAACTGCGAGATCATGACCTAAGCTGAAGTTGGACACTCGATGGACTAACGCACCCAGGTGCCCCACCACACTAAAATTTTAAGAAAGAAAAAAAATTTTTTATCTAAATAAATGCAAAAAGTGGATTTGATAAAATTAAAACAGATTTACGATAACATTTTTAACAAGCTAGTAACAGTATCTGTATTTGTTTCTTACACCTGCTATAATGCCAGTACTACAGACTTGATGGCATAAACTACAGAAATTTATTTTCTCACAGTTCTGGAGAATAGAAAGCAAGGTGTCAGCAAGGACCCATTCCTTTGGAGGCTCTATGGGATAGATAATACATTCCTTGTCGCTTCCAGCTCTGGTGGCTGTTGGCATTCCTTGACTTGTGGCCACCTCATTCTAATCTCTGTCTCTGTGGTCACACTGACTTCTTCTGGTCTAGTCAAATATCCTTCTGCCTCCCTCTTATAAGGATACGTGTGACTGCATTTAGAAACAGTCTGGATAATCCAGGATAATCTCCCCATACCAAATGCTTATCTTAATCACATCCTCAAAGTTTGTCTTCCTCCTTTGTTCCTTCATTCCTTTTTTTATCTGTTACATAAACTAACATTCACAGGCACCAGGGATTAGGACTGAAGATCTTTGGGAAGGGGATATTATTCAGCCTAGCGCAGTATGAGACTTTCTTGACTTGTTAAAAATCTACCAAAGGCCTACAATAAGCATTATTCTGTTTCATAAAACAGAATACACATTGCTTTAGAACCAGAGTCCATTATGGTATAAACAAATAAATTAAAAATGAATGGGGGGATATTCCAGTTACTAAATGTATAAAGAATAATGGAATCATTATTTGGCCAATAGTACAGTAATAGTTGTTTCAGGCAAGAATCACCAATGGATGCTAAATTCAGGGAGTGAAACTATGAGAAGCAGGGTATGAGTGTAGTCTCAAAGTATTCCCCTTCAAAATATTTATGATGAAAGGAAAAACTAGTAACTTTACAGTAGAGAAATCTGGCATATAGGAACCAAATGATGTAAGTTAACAGTACCATTAATGGCACAAATCAATATTATATGCCTCTGATGTATTGTACTAAGAAAACACAGTAAGACTAGTGTGATATTCTTTCAAAAAATGTCTAACAGGAATTTGGTCATGAGGAAACATCAGACAAACTAAAACTGGGAGACATTTCACAAAATAATTGCTAGTACTGGTCTAAAGGTCATGAAAGACCAAAGAAGAAGAAACAGGAGAAAAAGAAAGAAGAAGAGGAAGAAGGAGAAGTGGAAGGGGACGAAAAGGAAGAAGAATGAGAAAGAGAAGAAGGAGGAGGAGAGGGAAGGAGGAGGAGGGAGAAGGAAGGAGGGAAGGGAGGATGGAAGGAAAGAAGGAATGCAGGAAGGAAGGAGAATAAAGAAGAGGAAGAGGAGGCAGGAGGAGGAGGAGAAAAAGAAGAAAAGAAAACAAAACAAAAACCAACCTGAGGGACTAAGGAGACTTGAAACCTAAATATATACAATATGTGACCCTTTTTTGGGTCTAGGACCAGAAAAAGGTTATTAGATGACAAATAGAAAATTTTGAATAAAATCTGTAGAATAGAAAATGGTTTATATCAATGTTAATTTTCTGGCTTTAATGATTTCATGGTGGTTATGTTAGATGTTAATAATTTGAAGGCTACGTAAAGGGTACACAGGAATTCTTTGTACTATTTCTTTAACAGCTCTATTGAGGATACACTTCACATACTGCAGAATTTACCCATTTGAAATGTTTAGATCTGTGGTTTTTAGGATATTCACAAATTTTAGCAACTATTACCACTATTTAATTTCAGAACATTTTTGTCATGTCCCCCCGAAATCTCTTATCCTTTAGCAGTAAGGCCCACATTCTCCCTCTCTTCAGCTCCTGGCAACTATTACTCTACTGTTTCTATGGATTTGCCTATTTTAGACATTGTTATATAAATGGAAGCCTACAACATGTGGCCTTTTGTGACTGGCTTCGTTCACTTAACTTAATGCTTTCAGGTTCATCCATGTAGCATATGTCAGTACTTCGTTCATTTTTATTGCCAAGTAATACTCCATTGCATGGATATGTCCCATCTTATTGATCCATTCATCAGTTGTTTTAACTATTATCAATAATGCTGCTGTGAGCATTCATGTGCAAGTTTTGGTTTGGACATATGTTTTCAATTCTCTTTCAATGCTTTTGGCCATATATGTAGGAATGGAATTTCTGGCTCATATGGTAACTTTACATTTAACATTTTGAAGAACTGCCAAACTTTCCAAAGTGGCTGCACCATTTTGCAATTTCCCCAGCAATAGACGAGAGTTTGAATTTCTCCACATCTTTGTCAACACTTGTTATTGTCTGGCATTTTGAGTATGAACTATCCCTTTGTGGTTTTGACTGCTGTTTCTCGATATGACTAATGATGTGGGACATCTTTCCATGTGCTTTTCATTGTTCATTTTTGTAATTTCTTTGGAGAAATGTCTATCCAAGTCCTTTGCCCATTTATTAATTGAGTTATTTGCCTTTTGATTTTTTAGTTGTGGAAGTTCTTGATATATTCTGAATATTAGTCCTTTATCCGGTATAGGATTTGAAAATATTTTCTCCCATTCTGTGGACTGTCTTCATTTTCTTGGTGATGTCCATTGAAACCCCAAACTTTTAAATTCTGATGAAGTCCAATTTGTCTCTGTTTTCTTTTGTCACTTATGCTTTTAGTACTATATCTAAGAAACCACTGCCTCACTCGAAGTAACAAAGATTTATTCCTGTGTTTTCTTTTGGGTTTTATAGTTTTAGCTATTATTTGTCATTAAAGGAAATTAATAAACCCCAGACGGATGCAACAACATAAGGACTCTTAGAGACATAATGTTGGGTGGAAAAAAAACATGCTATGGAAGAATACATACAGAATGAAGCATGAACACAAGCCAAAATAAGTAATATATTATTTTGAGATGCATTTACAGGTGGTAAAACTTTTTTCAAAAGTAAGGAAATTCTAAACCTAAACTTCAAGACAGTGGTTCTCTTTGTGGGGTAGACAGAGGGTTGGCACTGAGGAGAAGTGCTCTGGGTAAATTCAATGGTGTTGGTAACACACTGGTTCTTAGGTTAGCCGGTACATTTATGGATGTCTGTTTATTATTATGCTTTCTAACCTTAGATACAGTATAATATATTCTTTGACATATAGATGGTATGCATAATAAAATTTTGAAGGAGGCATATGGTGATTATTGCTTTGCAGAGGTTTAATTGACCATTTTTTGATCATGGGGACTGCTTAGTATGGCCATGCCTTTAAACTCCTTCAAATATTTGCAAGACATTGTCGTGGAGGCAAAGACACTGATCTACTCTCAGAGAATTCCATCAATTTTCCTCATGGGTAGACATTGATTACATATAGTAGGTAATCAAAATAATCTTTTCCTACCTGGCCCTACAGGCCCATTAGTTGGCACCAAATTTACCTTACAAATCATATTCTAGTCCAGCTCCCTGATAGTGGTATTAAGGTGTGTTCGGTATCAGAATTAAAAATTTCCCTTTCACTCCCAGATCTGTAAAATTCTATTTATCTCATAGACAATAAGCATAATAAGGGCAATCATCTTACCTTCTGGTTCACCACCATATACAAGTCACCTCGCACTGTGTCTTACCTATAGTAGACACTCAATAAACTTTAATGATGAGAGAAGAGTCATGGGAAAAAGGAAGTAATGTCAAAAGGCTTGGCAGAGAGTAGATGTTGCTTAATACATTTTACTTCCTTTAATTTGTCCTTCTCTTATCATTTAATCCATTTGGATTAAAAATCAAAGCACTGCACTTCCATGTTGGTTATGGGGTGTATTGCTCCTTTTGCTTTAGAAGCACCTGGGGAGCCTCAAAAATAAAAAAACAAAAAACACTAATCATGGCCCACTCCAGCAAAGGTTCTGATTTAGTTGCCTAGTATAGCAATTAGCACATACTGTCCAATAAACTTGGAAGGAAAGGGGGGAAAAAAGGACAGAATGACGGTAAAAAGACCAGTGGTTTGTTCATTTGTACCATAATAGGTCTTAACAATGTGCTCCTATTTGATTTTAGTAACTGCAAATAATTCACCAGTCTGATTGCCATTGATTATATTATGTGTCTTATGTTCCTTCCTCTTTAAGCAGAATTTAAAAAAAATACACTCTCATACATTGATTATAAGATGTATCCTGATTTTTAAACTAATAAGATGGGATAGGGTGTGGAGGGTATCTCTGGAATCTAGGAAATGCAGCCCACACCCTATAAGAGATATTGGCTCTGAATAATACCCTGCTCTTTGTAGAGCTCTGTGCCCTGGTCCCCAGTCCTTTCTGATAAAGAAGTTACGCTGTTCTTGTGATGATTCCTGTTTGAAAAATCTGGATATGTTTTTAACCTGCCTTTATCTGTCTGGTTATTATTCTAGACTTCCACAAAAAATATGAGCTATATTTTCAAAGACTAAGTGTACATGAGAGAGAGAATGTGAGGATGTGTGTGTGTGTGTGTGTGTGTGTGGTGGATTTCCTGTGGGAAACCATTATTTCCACGAACAGGAAATATACCTAAGGGCCATTTGGATTAAAAATCAAAGCATTGTCCTTGGATTTGAAGTTGCTCCTGTTGCTAAGTTGTTTGGAAAACCATTGCAATTTCAGGAGGTACCATCCCCAAATGCCAGTTCTTTATCTCCACATACTTGTACTTTTAAGGGTTAAATTGCCCTGGGGTAGGGCTTAGTTTGCTGTGTTTAAAAGTTCATCTTGTCAGGAAATTGTAAATATAAAGTTACATTTCCCTGTCATTTATCATTCCGCAGCTCATTAAATTTCAACTAATTGCATCTTCAGAATTCAGGACCTTAATGTTTCTCAGCTTTACCACCTGACGAAAATCTTAACACCCAGGTCATTAGAGTGACTATTAACTTATCCTAGGCTATCAAAAGATCTTCGTTTAGAAATGGGCAGTTCCTGATTAATGAATGTGACTCAGAAATTTGAAAGGTAAATATTTCTAGTAAATCTAACTCATTTTAGCAGTCATTTTAATTGCTTGTGGCATTTTCCTTAATGACATCTTCTGATGGCAAAATGGCTATGGCAATAGTGGCCAGGAAACTAGATTTGATAAATGTCTAGCGTACAAGAAAACTTTAACACTTAAATGCGTCTGATTCTTTGACTCTTAGTTGGACTCTAAGCTTGCACCAAAGCATGATGGGAAAAAGTCTGGCTTTGTTGACTGTAAGCCGTTGTGATCACTTTTCTTCCAAAGCCTTTGAAGACAATGAAGGAATGCCATTCTATGAAAAACTTGTGGGAGGAGGAAGTAGCTCCCAGTGAAATACAACTAAAGAGAGGGAAGCTAATCCTGGGACATTTGTTTTATGTAATCATAGCCTATAGACAAGCAACCACCACTTTACAGACAAATAAAAATAGTATACATTTGAAAATCAATTTATACTACAGAGTTCCTTATGAATTCATTTTACCTATTTCAGTTATAATCCAAGTACAAGAGTAGTATTAATTTTTTTATGAGCTGTGCTTCTGGGCTTCTTTAATTTTTAAGCATTTCAATGAATAAAAGGTAAAAAGCATACTCATGAATTATGAAACAAACTTTGATTTCACCCAAATTCATCATGCTTTTGATATCTTTAATTATTTGTCCTTTAAATTCATGTTGGGATCCGGGGTGCCTTGGTGGCTTAGTCAGTTAAGTGTTTGACTTCAGCTCAGGTCATGATCTCATGGTTCGTGGGTTCAGGCCCTGGCTCAGAGCCTGGAGCCTGCTACAGATTCTGTATTTCCCTCTCTCTCTGCCCCTCCCCCACTCACACTGTCTTTCTCTCTTTCTCTCTCAAAAATAAATAAGCATAAAAAATTAAATTTATGTTGGGATGAAATGTTCAAATGCCAACCAACATGTATTCTTATTTTCTCTTCTTTAAGTTGTTTGAAAATACATTCCATGTAGATTGGTTTGTTTTCCGTTGCTTTGCCTGGTAAGCACCGTAGTCATTTTGCAAGGGCTTTATTTTGTTGTTGTGTGAAGGTACCTTATCCTCAAAACATCAGAAGGTACATTCATGATTTACAGCAATAGGAAAAGTAGAATTTAATCTGGAGTTACACAAATACAGCAGGGGGAGGGTGGTATAAGGAGAAAAATAATAAATGACAGTACCATTTGCTAGGTAGACTCCAGGGATCTAAAAATCAATAAGCAAAGAAATGCATATTTAAATCCAGTTGCCAGGCAATCCAACTGCTATGAAATATAGGCAATTATATCAGTTGACTTTACTTTGAAAAGATAATTAGGTAAAGAGTGAGGAGAGTAGTCCTTTCTGGATGCAATGCGGAGTATCTCTTGTGCAATAAACATCACCACATTGCAGGAGCTTCCCCGCCTTTAGTCCTCATGCCATAGTATAACAGAAGAAGATGTAAAACAATGACACGAATGTTGTAAAACACCGGACCATTGGAAACCAGTGTGTGCCCACCACCATCCACTGGGGTGTGGGAGGAAGGTAATAAAGCTTTAATTTTTTTTATTTAAAAAAAAAAGGAAATAAAAGAATAAGTTCTGGTACTGTTTAGTAGATGGATTGGCACTGGCCACTTATGTGGTCTATATGTTAGAGAGACTCCTTTTTAAAAAATGTTTTTATAGTTTATTTATTTTTGAGACAGAGAGAGAGAGACAGAGAGAGAGAGAGAATAAGTGGGGGAAGGGCAGAGAGAGAGAGGGAGACACAGAATCTGAAACAGGCTCCAGGCTCTGAGCTGTCAGCGCAGAACCTGACACGGGGCTCGAACCCATGAACCGTGAGATCATGACCTGAGCCGAAGTCGGATGCTCAACCGACTGAGCCACCCAGGCACCGCTAGAGAGTCTCATATCAGCTGTGATGGAGCCAGAATGCAAAGCCAGTGTTTTGGTTTTTCTAACCTTCACCATCATCATTTGAGCCCATTTGCCACAGGATCTGACTCCAGGTTTAGTGCTTTTTCCACTTGAATTTCCTCTTCTTCCATCTGAGTGTGACTTAATTCAGTGGCAGTCGACCCGGTCTATTGGTCCAAAAGTGTTTGCACACTTCCTGCGGCCTAAGGAAACCACAGTCACAGCCTCTGGGAATTAGACTTATAGGAGTGACTTTTCTGGCTCTTTGGACGAGTGCCTACTTACTCTTGTTCCTCTTCTAATATGAAGGTACAGTAATCCTCATTTCCAGAGAACTAGAACTTTCTCAGGCTGGAAGGGAGGTTTGTTCTGGGAGAAGAGAATGTGGACGCGTTAATGCATGTCAAAGGCCAGACAGAATCCAAAGTGGATTGCACCTTGCTGAGTACTCTACTCATGGGGTAGTGGAGGGCCTGCCTTCCCACTGTCCGTGTTCCCTTTGAGAGCGTCTGAGCACTTCTAAACTGATGCCTATTGAGGTCGTTCAGTACTTCTCTTGTGACAAGACCACCCTGCTTTCCGTTGGTCTTTGGGATAGCTTCAGCAGGAGGTCATTTCTCTACCCTGCCCAGGCAGAAGGGAGAGCGGGCAACGGTGACATTGCATAGTGACAGGGACTCAGGTTCTCTGTTCTGTCCTCTCAAAGACCTTAGTGGACCCACCCAATTTTGTGGCAGTGCTATCTGTTTCTGAACTTGAGTGACAGTGATGAGGAGGGGCAGGGAGCTGGAAGGGGACTTGATGGTTTCCTACAGCTCCTGTCTATTCCTGTAATAACTGAGGCTGTAGGAGCAACTTCCACTCCCACACATGAACTCTTTTCCATGTTTCCTTAGTACAGCTCAGTGAACTGTACATTGCTCCTCTAAGAGTGGCTGCCCTTGGAAGTTGTGCCTGTCATTTGGCAACTGTTGACAAAGGGACAGATTTTCTTTGCAGGGTATACCAAACCCAAGGTATATATGGCGGCTGTCCAGTAGAAATATAAGGCAAGCCACATATGTAATTTTAAATTTTCTAGAAGAAACATTAAAAATATATAAAGAAATAGGTGAAATTAATTTTAATAACATGTCTTTAACCCAATATGCCCAACATGTTATCAACTTGCAATCAATAGTAAGAAATTATTGAGAGAGGCGTCTGAGTGGCTCAGTCGGTTAAGCATCCGATTCTTGATTTCCACTCAGGTCATGATCTCATAGTTTGTGAGATAGAGCCCCACGGTAGGCTGTGTGCTGACAGAGAGAGCCTGCTTAGGATTTTCTCTCTCCCCCTTTCTCTGCCCCTCCCCTGCTTGCATATGTGCTCGCTCATGCGTGATCTCTCTCAAAATAAATGAATAAACATTTAAAAAATAAATTATTGAGATATTTTACATTCTTTTCTTTGTACTAAGCCATCAAAATTCCAGTGTGTATCTTAGACTTATATAGCACATCTCAATTTGGACTAGCCATGTTTCACATGCTCATCAGCCCCATGTGGCTTGTGGCTACTGTATTGATTAGTGTAGGTCAATATCTGTAGACTTAGTTATTATAAATTATAGCATTTGTATTTGTTTCATGGGGCTGTTTCTTGCTGGTTGGGTTGAGTGCAAATGTATACTCATTAATGAAGTCCGTTTAATAATGTGGAAAAAAGGAAAGATTTGGCTCCTTGGCCTACCTTTCAGTAGAATAATAACATTGGCAAGCATGAGACCGTCTTTGGAGATGACCCTTGGTGTGATCTTGAAGCTGACATTCTGACGACCAGGGAAGACAATTCCTCTCTCGAGAGGCTTGTCTGGGGGAATGGACAGTCCTGCTCCTGGAGCAATGTCAGTTCATTAATCCAGTTATTGTGATGAGGGTCAGAAGTGACTCTTAAGAGGTTAGGAGATCAGAAAAAGGCTCTGAGAGCAGACCCTGAAACAAGAAGCTGAGTCAAGAATCCCCTCAAGTGGCCCCCATGACTTTTCTATTCAAACTGGAGGAAATACATTATTCTGGGTCATTATTAGAAATAGTTTTAAGCGCGCTATTGTAGGTAGTTAAATTTTCTTTCAAAGAGCTCAGGGTCGCAGTGATGGCTTGCTGGATCCTTTTCAAGTTGGCTTTGCTTCTCGTTCCCCTTGCAAAGCAACTGAATTATTTAGTTAAGTTGCAAGAAAGCAGGAATCAATTTTTTTGGCCAAAAGACATTATTTGTATAACCGCCGGACACTCACTCAATCTTGTTTCTCCGCTTTCGTTTTTCTTTACTCGTCTTGGCAAAACCAGCTGGTATGGGAATGGCAGGCACATGGGGGTGTTTATTCTAAGTTCATTTCCCCTCTTTCTTTGTCTTCCCTTTTCCTTACACTTGGAAGCAAAATACGTCCCTTTTGAAGAACAGCTTGGTTGCAGAAGTGACTACTGTTTCATTCAATGGTTGCATTATTTTTCCACCAGTCTTCCCTAGGCAGGCCCTGGGGAAGCAAGCTTCCTGAGCATGACAGCCCTATGTCCCTACAGAATCCTCAGGAAGAAGTAGGGGTGAAAGCGCAAGCGGTGGGCAAATAGGGCTGAGGCATTGTCCACAAAAGGATAACAACTCTGCCTCCAGTCATTATACTTAAACATCATACTCCACAGCTGAAATTCAGTTTTTCTTCTGCAGCTGAGTTTTTGGAAAACCCTCGGGAATTACCCTGTGTGGAAGTGGATATAAGTGAAGTTAATTCTCTTCTGTTCAGGAGAAAGGCACTGGTGGGTCATGCTAATTGCTTCAGGCAGCAAGAACTCCCGGCTACACTGGAGTTTGTAATAGAAGAATGATAAGTAAGGCGGCCAGGAGAGGAAGTGTGGAGGGTTGCTTTGTAGGAGTTTCATTGATTTAGCATCTGTAGGGAAAGCTTCTTTAAAAAAAAAATTTTTTTTTATTAGTGAACAGGAGAACATTCAAAACTAAGACAGATAGCGGCCAACTGGGAACGCTGTACAGCCTGGAACAGCTTAGGCTGCTGTTCAATCATTTCCCCAAACAGGAAACCACAAAATGTTAGAGATTAAGGTCACTAGATCATTGGGAAAAGAGCATAACTTTGTCTGCAAAGTATTATGATAGGTTGTAAATGGGCCAAAATATAAGCATAAATCTTTCATCTAAAAATGCAACAACAAAAATCCAGCCTTCTCACAAAAGCACAATTTGCTTTCCTGTCATACTGAGAGACCAAAGCCCCCATCGGTGGCATTGCAGAAATTGTCCCAATAAGTAGAGGAGCGAAGTGGGGGAAACAGAGAGAAAAGCTTTGTGTTCTCTGTCGGTAACACGTGTGTTTCAGTTTGGGTTTTCAAAAAAGATCAGTAAGTGGCCCTCACATGATTTATTTTCAGTCTTATGCTTTTCTACTGGCAACAATGAAAATATATCAAAATCACATTCATATACATTTCTGCCCCAAATCCCTTCTTTCAAGTATTCAGTTGTATAGCCACCATGAAAAAGCACAGATGTCTTTTTCTACCTTTGAGTATCACATGGGACCCCCTAACCTACTTGAAGTCAAAATCTGATTTCAGAAGCCATGGGGTCTTTTTACTGGAGTCTGCAGGTAAACTGGTCTGCAGTTCTCTTTGGCTAACAGTTGGTTGCTTTATATCTGCCTGGAAAATATTTACCCTTCACAAGTGTACACCGTGTAAAACAAGGTTAATTATCATCTGATTCTGTTCCTCAGGTCTTTTCAAGGGAGAGGTTTTCTTGCTGAGAGGCTTAAATCCATGAAAAAACAAATGTATATACATCCAGAACCTGAAAGATTTATGGTTTGAAGTGTCTAAATGACTAGATTTTAGAAAGATTTAAGTGGAACTGACTTTTTGGTTGACCCCTCTTTTAAGAGAAACTTAGAGATGAAAGAGTAAACTTGCCTCTCTCGTCTAATTATTCACTGGTTTTGGGCAAGTCAAAAAATATGGAGCATTAGGGGGAGAGGGGTCACATCTTTTGATATCTCTTCCCTGGGTGTCTCATCCTCAGGCTCTCCACAAATATTTACTATTGAATAAGTGGAGATTTCATATGAGCAGATTAAACAAGCAAACAAAACGCACTCCGTATATAGTGAGTGTGCATTCTTTCCTCCAACTCTGACAAAAGGCCACTTCCCTTCCATTTTCAATGGAAGTGAGACTCAGCTGCCTGTGAATCCAGGAAGGAAGGGAAATAAATGAATAGAGTTGGATTGAGAGCTACTGATTTTTCTTTTTTACCGATGACAAAGACATAGCTACAGAGAAATATTTTCCTCTTCTAAGAGGAAATAGATGACAGGTACCATTACATGTCTGTTGGGGGAGGGGGGACACTGAGGAAGGGGTGGGCCCGGTGTTAGCTCACTGTGGGTGAGTGGAAAGACAGGCACAGCATGGTCAGATCTCCCAGTAATTAGATGCCAGCATCTGATTGCAACCCTGTGTAGACTACATGAGTATATATCCGCAAGCTGAATGTCGACTTCAAGCAGCCGACTTAAACCTCTGCACTCCGCTGTAGAAACCTAACTTTTCAGATTATTTTTGATCAAGAGTAACAACAACATTGATAAAACCCTGCTCTTCAGGCTACAGGATACTTTTGCATCTTACATCCCATCTGGCCCTCCAGGCAATCCTAGAATATAAGTATTCCGGTTCACAGAGAAAAAAATTAAGGCTCAGAGTGAGTCAATGACATACCCAAGGTCACACAGTATGCCCAGGCCGTGGGAGGCTGTGCTGGGGCTGGAGCTCAAGCCTTCTGTCTGCAAGCATCATATTACTTTTTATAAGGCCCTGCTGTTTGTTGTTGTTGTTGTTGTTGTTGTTGTTAAACTGATGACTTAGTGCAGTTGTATTAGAATTTTTTAAATGGTTTTATTATTTATTTTTGAGAGGGAGACAGAGCATGAGCAGGGGAGGAGCAGAGAGAGAGGAAGACACAGAAATCCGAAGTAGGCTCTAAGCTGTCAGCACAGAGCCTGACATGGGACCCAAACCCACAAACCATGAGATCACGACCCAAGCCAAAGTCAGACGCTCCACCAACTGAGCCACCCAGGCGCCCCCTACCCTCACCCTCGGTGCAGTTGTATTAGAATTTTAACTCTTACATCCAAATCCTGTTTGTAATTCACAGGTAACATCTCACTTGCAAATTGTGGAGCTATTTGAATAGCTATGTGGAGCTGTTCAAATGTGGTGATAATAATAATGGCTTTTAGCATTAATTGAATATTTACTCTGTGCCCAGAATGCAGGGAGCTTTACATGCATTACCTTATGTAAGTCTCCCAGTGACCCTCTGTCATATATGTTTCTCTTCCACCCATTTTACAGATGAGGAAATGGAGCTCTAGACAGATTGAGTCACTTAAGATGATCATGCTAGTAAGAGGCAGAGTTAGGATTCAAACCCGGCCATGGAGCCTGTGCTCTTAACTATAAACATGCAACTTGCATCCATGCTTACCTTTAGGTTTGCTTCCTGCCTGTTGAATTACAAATATAGAATAATCCGCTTGTTCAATGTGCTCGTTTGGGCACAAGTGATTTAGACGGGGAGGCAGTACAGAAGAGGGCTAGGAAGCACACACTTGCAACTCAAGCAGATCTGAACTTGAGTCTCTGTCGCCAGTTTGCCTCCTCTCCTTGCACCTCTGTCTCCTTGTCCCTAAAATGGGATAAATGATACCGGCCTTCTGGGGGTGCTGGGAAATCATGGGTGCAACACAAGAGGAATGAGAAAGTTCTACTCGTATTCAAAAATGTCCGTTTAAAAGCTATGTTCTTTACCATACTTTTCTAGCAGTGAAATATGGGCACATTCCTGGCCTTCTTGAACCTCATGCTTCAAAACTGAAAGTTCTTTTAAAGGAGTAATTTGTAAATTCATGGCTCCGACTACCAAGAAAAGGACTGCTGAGGTACCGTGGCCAATGTGTGTAAAATTAATAGTGAAAGGCATGTTATTTCAGGCTTTGGAATAGATGCAGTTCAGGTTTAGCCCGGCTGGACTTACTCCTACCTTAGGCCTTTTCTGGAAGGGTGAGATCGGCAGCCAAGTGTTTGACACAAAAGGACTATGTGCATATTCTGAAGCCTTATTTTAGAAGAAGTGCTTTACTGAATCTTTCAAGTCGTTATCCAAGTATCAACCCACCTGAAAAGGAGGAGGACCTTGCACTCACTGAACTAATTTGTGTCAGGCACTGGGCTAACAAACAACTCTGTGCACATTATCTCCTTTACTCAACCATGAGATGTGGGTCCTACCATATTCATGTCCAGAAAAGGGAAGGAAGCTCATGGAAGTTAAGCTGCATGTCCAGCGGTTCCCAGTTACTGCAAGCGGGGGCATGGGGGGCACTGGTCCATTTGTGTATGAGTTTGGATTTCATGCTTTCAGCAACAGAAACAACTCTGCTTCCTTGAAGCATAAGTGAAATTTATCAGATGACACTATAGGTCACAGAATTTCTGGAAAACCTTGATTGAAGAACTAGATTGAGACTAAGGAAAATTCTGGTGATCCAGGAAGGATAGCTAATGGGCAGACTCATCAGGGAACCTATGTCACTCTGCCCACAATTCACGTTTTATGAAAAGAGCATTTGAGTGCCCTAGCTTATGTCACATGCGCATCCCTTGCACAAAGGAGGCAGGATATTGTGATTGACAGCCTCCACCAGGACTGGATCCATTGAAGGTGTGGGAGTCCAGTAATCAGGGGAAGGGAGAGGACCTAGGCAGGCCAAAGCAATGGATGATCAACATATGGCATTATAGAAAACCTTTACAGAATGCAATTGACCCTTCCCAGTAAGTGTTAATACTTTTTCTGGGATGCCCGGCACCGAGCAAGGGCTATGGGCAGAGCAAGCACCAGGAGAGCCTGGTTCTCAAGGAGACCAAGCTATGCCACAGCTGCTTAATCACTGGTACTCCCTTCAACAGAAGTGAGGCATCTGTCCCCAGCTGGATAACGGCCTTGCACACATCCTTGTCCATAGAGCCAAAGTGAGAAATGACTGAGAGATGTCACTAGACTTGGACAAACAGACCAACGTTGTTTCTGAACTGGAGACGTGGACTGTGTCTCACACTCAACCAACTCTCCCTTCCCAGAGGCTTTCAGTAGCACGAAACATTTAGCTGCGGGGAGTCAGTAAATGCCTGTTGGTCTGAAGGAATTTAGCTCCTTTCTTCAGGAGTTCTAGGTAGAAGTTTGGGAGTCTGGGCTCTCAGACACGTTCTGGCCCCTCGCTGTGTCACAATTTCCTTAACAGTAAGGTAGAGGCAGACGTTGTAATTCCTCTCATCCTGACCTCAAGAAGCAGTGTGAAAATAAAGCCATATGTACATGAAAGCACTTTGGAAGGTAAAGAACATAATAAAAATGCTTTTCTCATCTCTGCCTTTAACCAAACAAACGAACGAACAAAAAAGATGCTTGTTATCCAAACCGCCTTCTACCATTTCTTATAAATGCTTGAATTCTGGAGTGGGTTTTTAAGATTATCTACAAACAAACTAGTTATGCTGTTTACCTAGTTGTCATGAAAAATTGAGAGATGGTAATATTTGAGTTAATACAAATTATTCCTCAATAAAGGCCCATTTTTGCCACCCAAGGTTCCCAACCCCTTAGTGTTATTGTTTACGATTTTTTCATTATGAAAACATCCTAATCACATTTACAAAAACAAACAAACCAAAACAACAACAACAACAAAACCCACCTAGAAAACAGTCAAGTTAAAACAAATCACCCCCACTTCAACTATCTTAACTGCTGGTATTTTGATGTATTCTTTTCCCATATTTGAAGCATCTTTTTAAAGATGTTATAATCCTACAGTACAAACAGCGGAATCATAGTCTTCGTTGATTTTTTAATAAGTATTTTTCCATGTCTTTGCAAACCATTCATTCCACCGAGCTAACTGGTCAGACCTCTAGTGACAGAAAATTTTCTAAAGGCAGTGCCTTTGCCATTGAATGGAGGCTTCACAGCTGTCCAGGAAGGAAAGTGAGGGAACTGGGTGTTTAGGGGTGCTGCCTCGGGTGTCCCTGGAGCCACCTCCAGCCAGTGCTCTTCCTTGTGCCTGGTTTTGTCACAGTCACTACTGGGGAGACAAGGGTAGCTGAAAGCTGCCTTCATTTCTGTCTCCTCCTCTCTGTCTTTAGATCTCATTGCTTAAAATACCAGCAAGCCTGGGGAGAAGCTTGCCCCAGACTGTCCCAGGGTTAGCCTGAAAGCCCAGCATCCTAGGAAACGCCTCAGGCCAGGGCAAACCCGGGGCTGTTGGTTTGGTCACCCTAGAGGAAGAGGTGGAACGAATGTGTGCCATCCCTCATATCTGGCCAACTGGTCAGGGCTTAAGCCTTGTTCTGGAACTTCTCTGACTACCAGGACAAAGGTGGCCAACGTGTGCTCTTGGGCTTCAGGACCACCCACTCGTATGCTCCACCCCCCACACCCCTGGCTTCTTGGCTTACTGTCACTGGATCCTAGGATATCTCTCCCACTCATTCAGCCCTAAAGGCAACTGAGATATTCCTGTCAGGGCTGATGAGAGTAAATGTGACATTTAGATAAAAATAAAAGCTCTGGAATTCTTATATTTAATGCTGGCAGCCTTAAATGCCAGCTTTGAAATCACTCTGCTTGATCATTAATCTGATTTTTTTTTTTTTTTTTTTGCATTTGACTTATGTGCCCTTTGGAAGTTAAAAAAGTTTTCCTTGCTTTAAAAAGAAGATTTCCATTGGCCCGCCCAAAGTAGGCCTTCTACCCATCACATGCACAAAATTAGGCAGTTCAGCCCTTCACTGCCTTGTTCCAGAGAGTTAGTGCTCATGTCTGTGAGGAGTCTTGAATAACAAGGGGTACAGCTCAGGGATGGGCTTCATTCCAATTCAGTCCAACAAACCTGTGCTCTAATGCTGTACCAATAAGCCTGTTTTTGCTGTCGCCTGTGGATTTGCATCCCTGAAAGATAGAACATTCAAATGAATTTCAAAATATACTGATCATAGTAAGGTAGCTAAAGAGACCCTCAGAAAGATGCAAGCTTCATTTGGTAGCCACGGAGTGGAAAACAGCCAGACGCACTTGTGTATTCGCTTGTTAATCAGCATCTTTTCCTTGAATTCTGGAAGAGGAATTACTTTATAGATAATTATCTTTGTTAATCAGGCCTTCCTAGGATGGCCGAGTATTTAAGCCTTGTTCACTGGTACAGATCCTGTGTAATTGTTTCCATACTGTTGGCAAAACAGCTGTAGGAGTTTTGCATGCACCGTAAGTACCCAAGGTCTTTGAGGCAATTTCTTTGTATAAACAATGCAAATTTCTATGGCGATAGTTGAGTTGAGTTTTTTAAAGAGGCTTTAAATCGATCAGGAGTTTTCCCCTCGGGTTTCTGCTTAGGAGCGCAGAGGTGGTGATGGTGACGGAGTAACATGAAAGACCCCATGCTCCGGCCGCAGAGGCCCAGGGCTCTTTCATCTTAGGCTGAATCCTGGCCCACTGCTGCTTGAGGATTTGGAGTGTGTAAAACTCCTGGGCTGTTTAATTATGTGCAAGCCTTTTAAGAAGCCTATACCAGGAAGGCAGAGATGGAAACAAATGCAGTGAAACATTTTATATCCAATTTGAGGATTCAACCAAAGGTCTTCGCTTGAGCAAAACCAGAACTTCCAAGTAGATCAAAGGTAGTGTGGAGCTGAGGAAAACCTCTTTGTTGGGGGTTGAGTGAGAATGGCTTATGAGAATTAAGATCATGTGAGTTGCCTAAAAATAACCTAAGAATCGTGGAAAACAAAGGAGAAAATTACCCCGATTTGTACCATGGAAATTAACCAACGGTATTCATTTTCTTTAAAGTTGCATTCCATATATGTAAATACATATGCCTATTTTATACATTCATAATTGTGAAATACATTTGACTTTCAGCTTTCATACTTAACAGTATGTGACAAGTATTGCTTACCACATTGCCACGTGGTTCAGTGAAACATTTTAAATGATTTTGCTCTATCCTGTAGAATTTCTGTACCATGGTTTATGTAACCAGTCACTAATTATCGAAATTTTAGACTGTGTTCAAGTTTTTCATTATAAGACTTGATAAATATGGCGCTATATATAAATAGATATTTTGGGGGACTTATTTTCATAGAATTCAATCCACAAACTGGGGTTACGGAGACAGTGAGCCTCAACATGTTAAAATCTTTTTGTTAAAAATGGATTATTGCTTTCCTCAAGTGTGGTATCATTTTTACACTTCCTCAGCATTGGGTAGTATCTGAATTCTTTTTCAAGCCAATTGAATATTGGTTTTGGGAAAAAGACAAGACCTTGCTTCAATGTTGTTTCTCCTATAATATCCACCAACTTAGCACACACACAAAAAAATGTATTTTGGGAAGAAAAGACATTCCTCGTTGTTGACAAGTGGCTATCACGTTTAAGAAAAAGAAGTCTTAGAAGTGGCATGGCAAACATATTTGCCTCCAACATGTAACAAATCTGAGACACCTGCATCTATCTGTCTGCCTCAAAAAATTATAGTTGCCACTGTAAAGTCAATGTCAGAGGGGAGAACAATATGGATTCGCAACTCCTGAGAGAATGCCCAGCTTCCCAACAGTGCCTGAAAGCTGAGTGAATAAAATGTGGGCTTCATGAAAATCCAATGATGTAAGGTTCCTCTGTTCCACTAAAATGTACCTACACTCTCCTCTCTAACATAGCCATACATCTAAGTACTATTGCTGGATAATACAGCACAAATCCGTTTGTAACTGAGAGAAGGCTTTATGCAGATTCCTAGGAAGATTCAAACGTTTGGAAGAATTGTGGTGGCTGAGACCAGGCTTGAGTTTATTTCAGGTTGTTGGGGTGCGTGGCCAACTAGATGGAAATGACCCCACTCCCCTGCTGGACTGGCCTCTCTGAGCACGGTATCAGAAAAGCTCACATTACCTTTCCCGTGGTGCACACACTATCTATGCCTAGATAGATTCGTTGGCTTCACCTGCTGAATCCCACATTTGCCCCTGGCTCCATTTAATTTCAGGTTCTGATCTACAATGGCCAACTGGACATCGCTGTGGCAGCCTCCCTGACAGAGCGCTCTTTGATGGCCATGAAGTGGAAAGGATCCCATAAATACAAGCACGCAGAAAGAAAAGTTTGGAAGATCTTTAAATCCGATAATGAAGTGGCTGGCTATGTGCGCCAAGTGGATGACTTCTATCAGGTATGGAAACACCTTGGGACTTGTAAGCTGTGAGAAACGGGATGGGGGGCTTGGCACTAAAGCCTGAGAATGAGGAAGGCATGGCTGACCCTACACAGAGCTACACAGCAGCCAAAGTGTGCCTTTCGCAGCCCTACTTTCTACAGAGCAGGGTGGCGTGAGTTCATTGAAGTCATAGTGCTTAATGTAAAACAAAATGAAAGTTTAGATATTGTTCAAGAGACAAGGTAACACTCAAAAAGACAATATTCAGCCCCAAAAAGCAAATCCTTAATGAGAGATTGAGTCTATTTGGGAACAAAGGAGAGCTTGAACAAACGACTGTGAGTTAGATTCAGTGTAATCCCTTCTGGCAATTCGGTGCTCACATTTGTGCCTCACACATGGAGCCCCAGGACAAAATGTGTCTATCTGATGCCCCTAGCGTGACCTCCACTTTAGAGGTTAGATGTTGCGGCTGGCCACGCCCATCCCTGTGCTTCCAGTTTGCAGGTCTCAGCTTCTCAAGGATCAATGCAGGGCTTCTTTGGTGACTATGTGATGATTACACTATTTACCTCCAGAAAGTTTTTGGAGAAATTAAGAATGTCCCCTGCTTAGAGAAGAAATTTAAATCTTCTGGACTTGTTTTTTTTTTTTTTCTTTGAGAGAGAGAGAGAGAGAGAGAGAGAGAGAGAGAGAGAGACATCGAAAATGGGGGAGGGGCAGATACAGAAGGAGACTGAGAATCCCAAGTAGGCTGTACACTCTGAGCACGTGGAGCCCTATGAGGGGCTTGAACTCACTCACGACACTGTGAGATCCATGACCTGAGCTGAAATCAAGAGTCAGATGCTTAACGGATAAGCCACCCAAGCACCGATTCGCAATTGTCTTTTAAAGTTTATTTATTTATTTTGAGAGAGAGACAGAGAGAGAGAGAGAGCATGTGCGAGTGGGGTAGGGGAAGAGAGAGAGACTCCCAAGGCAGTTCCACACTGTCAGCACAGAGCCCAACCAGAGGCCCTATCTTACAAGCTGTGAGATCATGACCTGAGCTGAAACCAAGAGCCAGATGCTTAATCAACTGAGCCACCCAGGTGTCCCTTTCCTCAACTGTTTGAGGCAACACTGTGACCTCAATTCTGTAGTTTTGAATGTTTGGAATTGTAGCTTTCCAAGTGCTCGAGCTTTCCGTTAGGCAAATCCATGCTCCAAATAAAAATTAATCTCAGAGGGGCGCCTGGGTGGCTTAGTCAGTTAAGTGTCCAACTTTGGCTCAGGTTATGATCTCACTGTTGGTGAGTTCGAGCCCCACACCCAGCTCTGTGCTGACAGCTCGTTGTCTGCAGCTTGCTTCGGATTCTGTGTCTTCCTCTCTCTTTGCCTCTCCCCTGCTCATGCTCTGTCTCTCTCTCTCTCAAAAATAATAAATATTTTAAAAAAAAGAAATTAATCTCAGAGCCATACTACCCTAAAAGTACTTTGCTTTGGGATAGTAAATGAGTTTACAAAGAATTTCATAAGGGTCACTGGGTTATGATATGCATTACTCATTTGTGCTGGAAGGAATGATAGATCAAGTAGAAATAACCGGTAGCCTAATATATAAAACTGCTCTTCCCCAGTCCCAGTCATTCTAGCCATTTAATAACGTAAGAAATTTAAATATCATGTACCGTGAACTACCTTGGACAAAGGAACAGTCAAGAGACATATTTCTGGGCTCAGGTCAAGAAAAACTAGGTTGGAAAATTTATAACACTATAGTTTCTAAATCGAGATAAATTATACCCAAAGAATTAAACACCAGCACCATAGCAAACGAAATGAGTCAGAGCAGAAATAGTTCTGGCAGAATGCATGTGAGGTCTGAAAATGGGGTTGGGGAAGGACAAAGAGTGGAGGGTCTGTTGACCTGCAGAGGGATCTGGAGAGAAGACAGTGAGTGTTGTGTCTGCCCTGTGTGCTCTGTAAACTGGAGCCCAGGCAGTCTTGGATTGGGTATTGACCTGAGAACCCCAATAACAGGGGAACTCTGAAGACTGATTCCAAAAGATTAGAATTCCTGAACAAGTGGAGGCTCTCCATTTGCAGAAAGTAATCTGGACTTCATGTTTGGTATTTATTTGTCTGTCTTTAAATAACAAGTTATACAGCAATTCGAATACTTTTTTTTAAAGAGAAAAGAGAAAGTGTTTCAACATCTGAAATTGCATTTTAATTGATGCCTGTGTACACGATTTTACATAAATTTTGCATAACAATGTTATATAAGATTGATTCTGCTTTGTTTCTTTCTTAAAATAAACATATTTATTGAGTTATAGCATAATATAGAAAAATTCACAAATCACAAATGTACAGGTAAATGAATTTTCACGGAGCAAAGACACTCATTGTAACCATCACCTAGATAAAAAAATAGAATAGAGCAATGTCCCCACTGTAGTCACTATTCCCCCTTCTTCCCAAAGTATCCACTGTCTTGAGTTCTAATATCCGAGGTTACTTTTGCTAGATTTTGAATTTTCACAAATGGACATATTCTATATATGCTCTTTTCTGTGTGGCATTTTTGCTTGACTTTATATTCATGACATTTACTTATTCTGTTGCATATAGCAGTTGCCACTTTATTTTCATTGTGGTACAGTATTCTAATATATATTTATGTTATTATAATATGTAATATGATATGATATAAGATATTTATAAGTAATATATATTTAATATAAGACTTTTGTATTCTCCTTTTACGTCCATTTTTACTTTATTTATTTCGTTATTAAGTGCATAAAACTTTAGAACTCTTATACTTTCCTGGCAAATTAAATCTTTTATTCTTATGGAATGTCCCTTTTTATGTCTAGTGATGCTTCTTGCCCTAAAATCTAATTTGGTGATAGTAGCATAACAATGTCAGTTTCCTTTTGATTAATATTTGCATGGGATATCTTTTTCAATTCTCTGATTTTAATCTTTCTGAATGTTTATATTTAAGAGATACCTTTTTTTAAGTAGTATATAAGTGGGTTTTGTTTTTCTGACAATATTTTTAAATGGAATAGTCCATTTACATTTAGTGTAATTACTGATACATTTGTGTTTAAATCTAATACTTTGTTTATTTCCCATTTGTCTTATTTGTATTTCAATGTTTTCTTCCTCATTGTATCCTTTTATATTACTCAAATGTTTTATATCATTTTTGTTTTTTTCCCTATTCTATAAGTTTGTCAGGCTATACATTCTGTTAATCTCATTTAATGATTATACTCAAGGGTAAAATATAAATATGAGACTTATTCAATCCTATTATAAATTAGAATTTTACTATTTTCCAGATAAATGCAAGAACCTTAGTTCTTCCTTGCCAAACTCTCCTTCGTTTTCTGTTATCATTAAAAACAATACAAAAAAAGGGGGCACTTGAGTGGCTCAGTTGGTTGAGCGTCTGACTTTGGCTCAGGTCATGATCTCACAGTTTGTGAGTTTGTACCTGTGTAGGGCTCTGTACTGATAGCTTAGAGCCTGGAGCCTGCTTAGGATTCTGTCTCCCTTTCTCTGTCCCCTCCCCCACTCATAGTCTGTCTGTCTCTCTCTCAAAAATAAATAAAACATGGGGCACCTGAGTGACTCAGTAAGTTAAGCTTCTGACTTTGGCTCAGATCATGATCTTTTGGTTTGTGGGTTTGAGCCCTACATCGGGCTCTGTGCTGACAGCTCAGAGCCTGAAGCCTGCTTCGGATTCTGTGTCTCTGTGTCTCCCTCTCTCTCTGCCCCTACCCTGCTTATGCTCTTTTTCTCTCAAAAATAAAATAAACATTAAAAAATATTAAAAATAAATAAACATTAAAAATTAAAAAAAATTCTACATATAATTCAAACACCACAAACTTTTTTTTGCATCATGTTACACAGCCAGCGTCACTGGCTTACCCATAAATTTACTCATTCAATTACCCCTTAGCCTTCCTTGCATTTCCATGCTTCAGGCTGGAATTATTTTTCCTTGCTTAAAAACATCCCTTTATTATTTATTTTAGTAAAGTGGTGTTGGCAACCCTTTCTGGTTTTGGTTGTCTGAAAATGTCTTTGTGTCATCTTTAATTGAAAAGTACATTTTTCATGAAATTGAATTTTAGCTACACAGTTATTTTCTTTCCACACATAAAAGATATTATTCTATTGTCCTCTGATGTGCATCACTTCTGATCAGAAGCTGTCCATTTTACTACTGCTCCTTTGGAAGTGGTTTCTTTCCCTACCTGACTACTTTTAGGATCTTCTCAGTTTTTGGTTTTCAAAAGATTTGACTATATGTATGTAGCTGTGATTTTAAACGTGTGTGTGTGTGTGTGTGTGTGTGTGTGTGTGTGTGTGCGCGATACAGGTTTCTTAAGCTTTTTGAAATTATGACTTGATGCCTTTTGTCATATTTGTCATTATCTCTTCAAATACTGCTTGTGCTCTGTTTTCTCTTTCCTCTCCTGTGAAGACCTAATTATGCGAATGTTAGACCTTTTCATTTCATCCCATATAGCTTTATTTCTGCTCTTTCTTCTTTCCGTTCTTCAGTTTTGGTATTTTCTCTTTTCTCTTCTAGTTTTCTATTCTTCTCAGCTGCTTCCGAATATGTTGTTTAGCCCATTTATTTTTTAATCATGGTAATTATTTTTTTATAGTTCTGGAATTTTAGTTTTATTCATTTTTATAGACCTCAACTCTCACATTATTATCTATTTCTCACTTTGTTATCTATTTTTGGGAACACATTAATCCATTTATTTTTATGCCCATCACTGATAATTCTTAGGTTTGTATCACCCATTAGCCTGATTTATTCTTTCATGGTAACTGGATCATTTTCTCTGTTATGTCTACAAGTTTTCAACTGAATGTCAGACATTATGCAGGTAGAATCATAGAGATAGTTTGAGTCTGTGGCTGATGATACTTTCCATCAAAGAGATTTTACTCTGCTTCTTTCAGGCAGTTAGAATAGGGGTCAAGAACTTCGATCAAGTCCAGAATTGATTGTATTTAAATCTGTACTTTAGCTGGTCTATTTCCATGGTTATAAACTGACATTTGTAGTGTTAACCAGGGCCTCTACTTTTTGGCAGGCCATAAACACCAATTTTTGTCTTCCCAAAGCTCCATGCAGGTTTCCAGCCTCTTAACTCTTTCTTTAATAAAGGTTTTGTAGCCTCTTGGCCCTAAATCAACCATTGCTTTGATGGGGAAAGGACCACAGGATGTCCGACTAGCTTGTTGTCCTCCCCTTCAGTTTGTAAGCCCGGCCCCTTATGGTAGACAGAATAACGGTTCCCCAAAGTGACCCTTCTCCTAATCTCTTGAACCTGTCAATATGTTATATCATATGGAAGAAAGAATTAAGGCTACATATGGAAATAAGATTGCTAATCTTCTGACCCAGAGATGGGAAAGTTAATCTGGATTATCCAGATGGACCCAATGCAATTACAAAGATCCTCGTAACTGAATGAGGGAGAAGGCACCTGGCTGGCTTAGTCAGTAGAGCATGGGACTCTTAATCTTAGGGTCATGAGTTTGAGCCCCGTGTCGGGGATATAGTTTACTTACAAAAAAAAAAAAAAATAATAAGTGAGGGGCGCCTAAGTGGCTCAGTCAGTTAAGGATTTGACCTTGGCTCAGGTCAAAATCTCACAGTTCGTGAGTTCAAGCCCCGCATTGGCCTCCATGTTCACAGCCCAGAGCCTGAAGCCTGCTTCAGATTCTGTTTCTCCCTCTCTCTGTCCCTCGCCTGCTCTCTCTCTCTCTCTCTATCTCTCTCTCTCTCAAAAGTAAATAAACATTTAAAATTTTTTAAAAATAAGCACAAGTAGGAGGCTGATGAGTCAGAGTCAGAGATTTGAGGATGCTACGCTGCTGACCCTGAAAATAGCAAAATAGCATTAAAAAAATTTAAATAGCAAAAGTGACCATGAGTCAAGGAGTTCAAGCAGCCTATTGAAGCTAAAAATAGGCAAGGCCACAGATTCTCCTCTAGAGCCTCCAGAAGGAACAGAACTCTGCCAACATCTTGATTTTAGTCCATTAAGACCATTTCAGACTTCTAACATTCAGGATTCCAAGAAATATACGTTGTTATAAAGACACTGAATATGTGGTAATTTGTTACAGTAACAATGGGAAACTAATACACTCCTCACATCCTGGCTGCTTTGGTAGACTTTTATATGGGCGTGTTCTGTATTTTGTCCAGCGTTTCTAGTTTTTATCATTCTTTTTGGTTTGTTAGAAGGAGGATTGAGAGCAACAAATTTCTTTGCCAAGACAGGAAGTGGCACTTGTTGCTCTGTTCTTTCAATATATCATACATGTTTTCAAAGTTACAGTATAAATTCTTACCTTTAAGCAATATTCCATTGAATGGATGTAATTAATTTTCCAAACAATCCTCTTCTTTTTGGCCATTTAAGATTGTTTTCTTTTGTTGTTGTTGTTGTTGTTGTTATTATTTTCTAACAAATATATGTTTTAGTAGTTCTGATCAGTCAAAAAAGACACTATAATCTTTTTGCATGCAAAATAACAAAAGATAGGAAGGAACAGAAGATATACCAACCAAAGACAGGAGTTCTAAGGGTGGGCTCATCATTTATGTTTGGTAATGATAAAATAGCTTTGCTTCTTAAGCAAATGTGCTAGAAATTGTGATAGGCATTTCATGGATATTATCAGAACATCCTTGCAAGTGATACAGTATCATTTCCATTTTACATATGAGGAAAATAGACTCTGTATCATCCAATGATAGGGTGGGGATTCAAACTTTATTCATCTTGTTCCCGTATCGTATTTGCCAATGGCTTTCATATTGCCTCTGGTATATAATTGCCAGTAAGGTGGGGAACATTTGCTCAATAGAAGGGAAACTCTTAGGGAAAAACTCCTTTATGTAATTTTTTCATGTGTTTGAAAGATATTTGTTAAGCTTTTTTAAAGTACAATATAAAAGAGACACTTATTGATACTCATGAGGTTCTGAAGTTACCTCCAGCAATATTTGAGCACAGTGCTCTAAAAAATAGGGATAATAACAATAGTTACCAGCTATGGACTAAATTGTGTCTTTCCTAATTCATATGTTGAAGACCTAACCTACGATGTGACGATATCTGGAGATAAGACCCTATAAGGGAGTAGTTAAATGAGGTCATAGGGGCAGAGCTCTGATTCTATGGGGTTAGTGTCCTTATAAGAAAAGACATCAGAGAACTCACTTGCTATCTCTCTCTCTCTGGCACGTAAAGACAGAGCAAGAAGGCAGCCATCTACGAGCCAGAAATGGAGCTCACACCGGAAACCAAAACAGCCAGCACTTTGTCTCAGCTCCAGAACTATAAGAAATAAATTTCTGTTGGGGCGCCTGGGTGGCTCAGTCAGTTAAGCATCTGACTTCAGCTCAGGTCATCACCTTGCAGTTCATGAGTTCAAGCCCCGCATCAGGACTCTGTGCTGACAGCGTGGAGCCTGGATCCTGCTTCAGATTCTGTGACTCCCTCTCTCTCTCTGCCCCTCCCCTTACTCTCTCTCTCAAAAGTAAATAAGCATTAAAAAACATTTTTTTAAAAAGAAAGAAATTTCTGTTGTCTAAGAACACAGTCTATGGGGCTCAGTTGGTTAAGCATCTTATTTCGGCTCAGGTCATGATCTCATGGTTCATGAGTTCAAGCCCCACATCAGGCTGTCTGCTGTCAGCACAGAGCCTGCTTCAGATCCTCAGTCCCCATCTCTATCTGCCCCTCCCCTGCTTGTGCTCTCTCTCTGTCTCTCTCAAAATAAATACATAAACTTTAAAAAAATGTTTAAAAAAAGAACAGTCTATGTTATCCTTATAGAATTATTAAGGGAATTCAACAAGTAATTAGCATAGAGCAGTACCTCCTTGTAGTAAATGCATGTTATTATTACCTTGAATCACATATAAGAATGTACATAACAAAAGGTAAATTATAAATAGTAAGTCAAGATCAGGGAAAACGTTTGATTGAAAATCGTCTGTCAGGGGAAAGTTTAAATATTAATCTTCGGGCTATTCAAGGCAAACATGAATATTGAGCTGCTAGGGAGTGATGGACATGTCACTTGTCCCTGTCTGCTGCACAGCTTTACGATGACAATCCCACCTGGCACATTCAGCATGTCCTCCAGATCCTTGATGGCTGCTTCTGCCCACCGGTTTCTTTATGTCCCCCAGATGAGCCTTGTGAATGCTCCGGCACTTGGCATCGCACATGTGACCTGCTTGGCTCGGTGCAGGGAGTACCTAGCTTAGGAGGCTAGGCTGTGGCTGCAGGGCAGCATGTGCCACAGAGGTGGGGAAAGGGATTGGCCGCCACTCAGGAACTTGTGACAAATATCACACTAAGCCCGCTGACTCTTCTTGTGAATGCAAAGCACATTGAGAGATGAAATGGCACTCCTCGGGCTGCCAAAAAACAGTAACAAAAGAAGCAAGGCCCACATGTGTTTGTGATAGGGAGTGTTTTACCACACGGCCAGGGATCTGCATTTTATGTAGGTGATTTTAAAATGTTGGCAGAACTCCGGACCCCTTATGCTTCAGTATAGGATCGGGGGTGGCGTGCGGAGACGAGGGGGGATTAAGGAGGGAAATGAGCTCCGGTGTTAACAAAGGCATTCTCTGTGAGCCTTCGGATGAGAACACCGCCCAAATGTCAAGCATCTGATAATGAAAAAAACGGGTCTGAGCCACGGACTTGCTTTTCAGCAACAGAAGCATGTAAGTGTGTCTGCCAAAAAAGAAACCTCACACTTTGCCAGACTCCACAGCTCTTAATTTAAAAATCGAAACCGAAGTAGACTTGTCTCCAGATGGTTACCTAAAATGTCCACTTAAGTGAATGACAGCTGTCCCTGGAGAGCAACAGGGTGGAGAGAGAGAGCCATTCTCCCCATGTGTTCCTGTCAGGCAATGCCTGGGAAAACAAAAGGCAACTGCAGCCAGCCTGTGGAGATCAGGTAGAGAAGGAGGGCTGGTTGTTGCCAGCCTAGTAGGCAGCATGCCTTTGATATCTATGTGATTCTGAGAATTGGAGACAGCCTTATGGCATTATCTGGGGCAATGGCCTTCTCTCAGTTTGTTCATCTGTAAAATGCAAGGTTTGGACTGAGTCATTTGTAAGATATCTAAGAAAGATCTGAAATATCTATATTTCATTAATGCCCAGAAAGGCTAGTTAGCAAGCAATATAGAATAGTATAGTGACCTTCAGTGTGTGTGTGTGTGTGTGTGTGTGTGTGTGTGCGTATTGACTTAATAGTGTTATAGTGTAGATCAAAGGTCTAATCCTCTTTCTCCTTGTCTGGTGACAACCTATCGCCAACACTGTCAGGGCCACCCTGTTGCTCGTTTTGGGGTCTTTCTCTGCCCTTCTTCAAAAGTCAGTTACTGTTCATGGTCTGTTTTGATGCTGCCACTGCTTTTGAATCGCAGGCTTTTTTGTTTTTACACTATTTTGTTTTTATACCATTGAATTGTCATTTTGACCCCAAGGAAGTTTTGACTCCACATTTGGAAATATAAAATTTTAAGCAGAAGAACACTGATGAATTTCTTTAAGAATATCTTTCTAAAATAAACTTCAAAGGGGCACCTAGGTGGCTCCGTGGGTTAAGCATCTGACTTTGGCTCAGGTCACGATCTCACTGTTCATGAGTTTAAGCCCCGCATCGGGCTCTGTGCTGACAGCTCAGAGCCTGGAGCCTACTTTGTATTCTGTGTCTCCTTCTCTCTCTGCCCCTCCCCCCTTCTCAAAAATACATAAACATCAAAAAAATAAACTTCATGAAGCTAAATTTTCTGAAGCAAGCGTTGCAACCATTCCAAATGTTTCTGTCTTTATTTCACTAACAATATTTTATTGACACTAATTATTTTCCACGTATGCATTGAAAGAAAGGTTTGAGTCACTGGTCCGTTTTCATTCTTACCAAATCTCACTGGGCATAGTTTCTGCTAACACGAGTTTTGCAGAATTTCAAACAAGTCTATTTTTCCCGATTGCAGTTTGAGTCATTGTTATTTTTATTTCATGTTTTCATTATCAATATCAGTTCAGGTTATTCAATAAGTACAGGATGGATTATCTCAGCTAGGTAGCATTTTACAGCTGAAGCAAATTTTAGATCTCATTTTCCAGGTGGGAAAACTGAAGCCCAGGGGTTAAGCGACTGTCCAAGGGTCTCCTCATTTCAGGACTGAGCTGAGATTAGATTCCAGGCCTCCTGGCTTCCAGCCCAGTGGTTTTCTATTTCACAAGGGTACACACCTCTGGAATGATGCATTAGCAGCTGCATGCTAGCATGGCGAAAACTGGTACCTGCATACATGTCTGCCATAATTCAAGCAGGCCTGAGGAATCGTGTATTTCACATCTGATGTTAGCTGTGAAGTCACATGTGTGTGCCTACTTCCTATAGACAGAATATCAGGGCCGTTAACAGGTACTAGAGCTTCGTAGGAGGTGAGGTGAGGTTCACCCAATGCTAAGAAGAGCTATGGCTTCATCTGGGACCTTCTGATATTAATAAAAGAACAGATGCTGAAATTAGCTAAAATGAGCAGAGGAAACATGGTAGGCAGAGCCTCATAGTGGGAGCCTAAAAAGCAGAGCACCAGCAGAGCACACCACTTACTGGTTTCCAGTCTGGAGCCTGGAGAATGAAAACCCAGAGAGAGACCGGGAAAGGTCATGGGCCCTTGATGGTAGGAAAAGGGTGAGTGTTCCATTGTTTGAGTGGTGGGAGGCAACCCACTGAAGGTAATTTGTTTTTTTTTCCCCCAAAATTTTCAACTTGTTTAAAGTTCATTTATTTGTTGAGAGAGTGAGAGAGAACAAGCACAGAAAGGGCAGATAGAGGGAAAGAGAGAGAACCCCAAGCAGGCTTCACACCATCAGCATGGAGCCCAATGTGGGGCTCGAACTCATGAACCATGAGATCATGACCTCAGCTGAAACCAAGAGTTGGACACTTAACCGACGTAGCTACCTAAGTGCCCCTCCAATTTTTTTAATTGTAAAATACTAATACCGTAAAACTGATCATCTTAACCACTTTTTAATTTAATTTAATTATTTATTTATTTTTAAGTAGGCTCCACAACCAACATGGGGGCTTCAACTCATGACCCTGAGATCAAGAGTCGAATGCTCTACCGACTAAGCCAGCTAGTCCCCCCTAAGCTTACCCATTTTTAAGTGTGTTATTCAGTGGTATTAATTGCATTCATAATATTGTGCATCCATCCATCCCCATGGCTCTTTTCATCTCCTCAGCTGAAACTGAAGCTGCTGAACACTACCTCCCCACTCCCCAACCCCAGCCCCTGGCAAACCGCTGTTCTACCCATTCTACTTTCTGTCTCTATGAAATCGATGACCTAAGTGTCTCTAATAAAGGGAAGCAGACAGTGTCTGTCACCATGGAAGGTGTTTAAGCACATTTTCAAAGCTGTTCTATGGGAAGTTTAAAATGGCAGCAATAGGATGAATTCAGGGTGGAGAGAGGTCAGGGAAGGGGATCCTGGGAAATAAGGAGTCTTGTAAGGAGCTTTATTGGAAGAAGTTTCTTCACCTATTTCCTGAGTCCAATGCTTGATTCTGAGCTCCTGACATAGAGTTTATGGGGATGAGCTTTGGAATGCCCAAGCTGTGAAGAGCGATTGCTGTTTGAGAAGTGGTGTTTACTGTGTAGTCACACCAACTTGAAAGCGAAGTATCCACAGGGAAAGACTGCAGGCCGGTGTCATACTAGTGCTCTCCTTAGATAGTCACAGTAAGCGCCACCAACCTCATAAAGCATAAGCCCTGAGCCATGATTACACCTTGACCCTGACCTGAGTTTGGCTTGTGAGGCCCTCAGGCTGGTAGTCTGCCCCACTTTCCTCAAAGCTTCTCCCTGAGTTTCCAACAGGAATAAGACCTTCTGCTGGAGGTGATGTACAGAGAAACCAAAGGCAAGGAGCCTACCACCCTTACTGTTTCAGAGAGTCATGACCAATGGAAGGCAGTCTGGTGTCAGGAGAGGAAGGTAGACTCTAGAGCTAGACAAACCTTCTGTGAATTTCAGTTTTGCCACTCACTGGCTGTGGGCTCCTTCTGGTTCTGTAAACTCTGAATGAGAAGGGTGTTGGAAAGGCCCACGGGAATGCTAATGATGGCCACCCGTCCTTCAGCATTTGTCAGCTCTCAGGCCTATGGTCTGCCACGCACTTTTTATCCACAATTTTATGGAATGCTGATAGCTTCCCTGTCTATTACATGATTATACTTACTAATGTATAAATGAGGAAACAGGAGTTTCACCTGAGCAACTTGCTTAATAGTAGCAGTATTTGAGATTTGACAGTATAAAATCACAGTAGTATTTGATATTTGACAGCGTCAAAAAGTAGTAGTATCTGAGATTTGACAACCCAAATCTCAACCTTTCCCTTGCGCCACCATGCCTCTAAGTACCTGTGAGAGAAATGTTGGGGGAAGGATGGAATACTCCTGTTGGCTGGACTAGTCTACATGTCTGGCCTTGGGGTGTGTATGTGGTGGTGGTGACAGAGGTGGGGGTGGAGTGGTGGTGAAGGCAAGTGTATTTGGCAGTGTATCCAGTCCACATAGAAAAGTCCATTTCCTAAAGGAAAGCAGAGTGCTTACAAGAGGGAGAGGACAGGGAAAGCGTGGTATGCAGACAGAAAACAGTAAGAACCCCAGCTTCCCAGTTGTGGCTTTCTAAAACTAACATTCACTTTGTTTTGTTTCTTTGACTACACACAACTATCAAATGGAGAACAGAATAACCACAGACCTTTGAGTACAAAGGAAGGCCAGGCTGGGATTTGAACATTTCCACAGATAATCCACAGAGGGAGTGACAGAGAGCTAGCCACCTGCCTCTCTTGGACTTCCTCCTGACAATTCTTCCTTCCTTCCTTCCTTCCTTCCTTCCTTCCTTCCTTCCTTCCTTCCTTTTCTTTCTTTCTTTCTCTCTCTCTCTCTCTCTCTCTCTCTTTCTCTTTCTTTCTCTCTCTTTGTTTCTTTCTGTTTCTTTCTTTCTTTCTTTCTTTCTTTCTTTCTTTCTTTCTTTCTTTCTTTCTTTCTATTTTAAACAGCCTATGGAGCATTATGAACTATTTCCAAAGAAACTAACCATTCCAGAAAGGTCTTCATCAAGTCCTTGGTTGCACTGACAAAAATCAGAGTAAGCAAAGAGCAACAAATGTAATTTTTTGTGTTCGGCTCGTTGAGAAGGGAGGAGATGAAGTTAAAACAGTATTTAATGGAGGAAAGTAGCTGTTAAACAGATTTGAGATGATAATTACCAAATGAAGCTAATTCCCTGGGAAAATGTTTTGGCTTTGTTACAGAAATTGTTACCCAGAGTCTTCATGTCTCTCCCAGCTCTTGCTTTCTACAAAGAGTAATGTCCTGATTCATAGGTTCTTTGTCTCCATCACTAGATCTGGGGAAAGTTCTTTTATTCGTGTATGGGAATTGGACTGTGAACAGAAAACCAGAACATAGTGGTCAAACCATAATATTAATGATGATGATGATGGCTTGCTATCATCAGAGAGCTCCATGGTAGTCACAGGCTAAGTTCTCCAGAATCAGGCATTTGGGCCACGTTTTAGGGTATAAGATGCTTATTAGGAATCAATGCCCATGAAAGGAAGGGGGAGAAAGCAGAATTGACAGAAGAGGAAATCAAACTGTGATGCATGCCTGAGAGACCTTGGCCAAGCCAGCAGGAAGCTCGAGAGAGAGTTTTCTTCCATCAGTGTCCCACATCGTGCCAAAATCGCCAAGCCTTTAAACCCCCACCTCCCCTTCCCTGACCTCTCTCCACCAAACGTGGGCTGCCCTAGGAAGGGCATCATCTTGGGAAAGTCTGCTGTCTGCAGCTGAGGCAGACCCTAAAGCTGCTGACAGCTGGAAGCTGGGCAGCAAGTCCGTCTTTGAAGGGGTCTCTGATGGTGCCACAAAGGCCACCTAGATCATGTAGTTGCGAGCTCTCAGGGTTGGCAGGGGGAGTGGGGATGGCATCAGAGGCTGGTGGTTTGCCTGAGACCACATGAGATATGGGTCTTTGCATAATATAAGACTTCCCCTAAGCTCTCAGTATAATTAGTCTTCTATCTGCATTAGAAAGATGGATCCAGCCTTGCTTTTCAATTCTTATCAAGATTCCAAGCTAAGAACAGCAGATTTTTCAGGAAAAAGAATGAAGAATTGTTGGCAAATGTTTCCCTCTTTCAGTTATTTATCAACAGAATAATAGATTACTCCAAAACTCAGTGGCTTAACACAAAAACAATGTATTATTTCTCATTATGTGGGCAGAATGGGCTCAGCTAGGTGGTTCTTCTGACTCACGTGAGGTAGCCTGAGACCATCCAGGCAGCTGCATTCAGCTGGGAGTTTGGCAAGAGCTGCGACATCCAATGTGGCCTCTTCTTCTCCAGTGCTCTTTCCATATGGCCCCCAACCGTGCAGTGTCCTAGCTTTACAACATGGCAGGTGGCCTCCCAAATTTAGAAGCAAAAGATGTCGGTCTTTTTAAGACCAGAGTTCAAAAGTTCCAGAATATTATTTCCATTGCATTCTCTTGATCAAAGCAAATCACAGAAGAAGCCTAGATTCCTCTTAACGGGAAGAATGACAAAGAATTTGGGACCATCGTTAATCCACTACATTTTGTCAGCACTTGGAAAAATAGATTCTCAGACCCTATCTCAAAATATTCTGACTTCATCTGGGGTAAGACCTGAGTATCAGTCTATAAGCTTGTTAGGGATTCTAATGCATCCCGTTTGGGGGAACCCTAAATTGTGATGTCTTTTGTCCCTCTACTGATGCCCAAATAAGAACCCCATGTAGCTTATGTTTGGATAAAGTTCAGTTCTGATGCCTAACGTCTGCTCTAAATCCTGACCTATTTTACTTCCTTACACAGGGTCAACCAGAAACCTGAGAACATACTTTCACTCTTAACAAACCAGTCATTGATCTGGTTTTAGACACTTTTAGAAAAGTGTCCTATAGTCAACATTGTCAACTGGTGGGGCTCAGATTCTCTGGAATCCTCAGACAAAACTTTAAGCTAAATTTTAGACCTCAGTCCCTGCTGTGCATTGTAGGTTTACAAGTGGTCTTTGTTCTCTCAAAATACTGATAGACCATTGGTAATTTAGACTCGTAGAAAAACTCTGTTATTTACTCAAAAGATTCGCTTCCTTTTCCCAGCAGACTTTTGTGCTGTAGTGAAATGATGTGGATCTCCTGTGCAAAGTCTTTAGATAGTAGTGTGTCTTTGCTACTTTTCAAAAATGATACAACCAGACCGACTGCTGTAAACATCATCCAAATCTGGTCTCAGCAAAGATGATGTCCACCAGGCATCTTGAATTTGTTTCTGGATACTAATTATTGGTAAAATACTATGATGATTAGATACAATTAATGTCATGTTAAAGCAGAAATAAAAATGCAGTGATTTCAGCTGAAGGAGTAAACTTAGCATTTTCACTAGGTGATTGTTAAGTTATTTAATAAGGGTTCTTAACCTAGGGCAAGCATCTGTGGTTGGTATTCAAGGGGTCAGTGACCTTAGAAGGGAAAAAATGCATTTTATTTTCACTAACTTCAAACTTAAATAGCATTTCCTTCCATTATGAATTATGAAATTTAGCATTTCCTCCCATTATGAACGTAGGCAACAAACCACATCAGACTTAGCAGTACCTTTGACTCTGTCACCAATAGAAAGCAGAAATACTTTCATATCAAGTACAAATACTGTCTCAAATACCTTGAAACAACGTTTATCACCATCACTACCACTTTAAAATTGCAGTAGTTATCAAGGGCGCCTGGGTGGCTCAGTCGGTTTAGTGTCTGTCTTTGGCTCAGGACAGGATCTCATGGTTCATGAGTTCAAGCCCCACATTGGGCTCTATGCTGATAGCTCAGAGCCTGGAGCCTGCTTTGGATTCTGTATCTCTCTCTCTCTTTCTCTGCCCCTCCCCCACTCATGCTCTGTCTCTCTCTCTCTCTCTCTCAAAAAATGAATAAGTATTAATTTTTTTAATTACAGTAGTTATCAGACCCACTGGTTGCTCTTATTGAATATGTTCATATAGAAGTACATATATTGCTATATCACAAACTTACTTTTTACTACTTTGTTAATTTCAATATAATGGGTTCATTTGTAATCTATACTATATATGTAAATATATATAAAATGTATTTAAAAACATTATTCAGAGAAGTGTCCATAGCCGCACATTAGACACCATTGAGGTCCATGACACAAAATGACCAAGAACCCATGCATTAGACTATTTGAATTATTGAATAATTTCTAGATCCTCTCTCTCCAACCCAAACGATAGACCACCTTTGGGGATCACAGATTGAAAACTTATGAGTTTAGCTCTCAAGTAGGCTTAATTGTATTTTGAGTTTATGACCTTGGTTGGCAATCCTAACTACTGCTGCTATCACCATACTCAAGCGACAGGTCCAGAGATTAAAAGATTGGATACAACGCTAGACCCTATTCCACCACTTACTATCTGTGTGACCTTGGGCAAGTTACTTAACCTCTCCAAGAGGTTCTTCATCAGTGAAGTGGGGATAACATTAATATCCATCTCTTTCATGAAAGGATTAGTTACTAGGATTCAATGAGATGATGTGTGTATATATATATATATATATATTATATATATATATATATATATATATATATATTACTTGTGTGTGTGTATGTATGTATAGATAGATAGATATAGATATATTACTTGACACCCCATCTGGCACCTAGTAAGCATGGAATAAATATTTATTCCTACTGCATCTCCTAACATTAATCTGTTTTCACAGGCAAGAAGCTCTCTTCTGGTCTAATAGGGTCCTAAATAGATACTATGTTTTAAAGGCTCAACTAAATGTTATTTATCAGAAAGGCTTGGAACTATCCTGTTGTAACTTCACTGTAACAATTCCAGTGAGAGGTAGAAGAAATAGAGGGGCTGGGGATGCAGTTTACATTTTGCCACATGGCAGTCTAATAATAGTAAATGAAAGTGGCTACACTGAATAATGAGATGTTTCTAAAGCATTGAGTCCCTTCTAGTTCAACAATAATCTGAAACATCCCTGTTGACAATAAATGAAGCATCCAGCCTTTTTGATTTTGTCTTTTTTCTTTGCCATTTGTACTGAGCCTCTAACATACGAAACCAGGGAGAAAAGGGACTATAGGAATTTAGATTTAAAGAGGAAAAAACTGTCTAGCAAAACAAACCCCCCAATTATTTGGCCTACTTTCTGCTCTTCTGCTGTCCAGCATGGAGATGTGGGTGTTTATTTTTGTTCCTAATATTTATTTTCTTCTGCGGCAACCAGAGTCCCAAGGTTTAGATTCTGGCACCAGCTCCGTCTTCTTAGAGCTGCTTGCCAGAGGGGGACTTCCCATTTTTGCTTTGGTTTCCGTTTAATTGCTTCTCTATATCCTCCCCACTTGCTGTTTTAGACACATGACCCATCTCATCAGCTCTGTGTTGGACAGATGAAAAGAGCATGACAGAGAACATGTTAAATTTTTTGAAGATTTCTTTTTGTGAGTTTGGCAGCATCTGTAGGTGGTTTTGCTTTACTTGTTTTTTAATTAAATATTGAATAGTAACCAAAGAGTATGTATAATACTTGTGTGAGATAAAACAAATAATTTTTAATGAACACCTTTGTACTTACCAGCCAGTTTAAGAAATGCAGCATTACCAAGAGCTTGACCTCCCCAATCCCACCCCCTTCCCTCATTGCCCCGGAGGTAAACCACTGTCCTGGATTTTGTTTTTCTCATCCTTTTCCTTGTTTTATTTTTTATTTTATGTTTAATTTTTTTAAGTTTATTCATTTGTTTTTGAGAGAGTGTGTGTCAGCACAAGCAGGGTAGGGGCAGAGAGAAAGGAACAGAGAATTCCAAGCAGGCTCCGTGCTAACACAATGCAGAGCCCGAAGCAGGGCTCAAACCCACGAACTATGAGATCATGACCTGAGCTGAAATCAAGAGTCAGGAGCTCAACCGACTGAGCCACCCGGACACCCCCTCCCCGCCCCCATCCTTGTCCTTTTTTAAAAACATTAAGTTTTACTACAGATATGCATCTCCATAAACAATATTTTTCTTTTCATGTTTCATTTTATATGGAAGGAATTATTCTATATTTTACAATAACATGCTTTCAGTGCTTTCTGAGATTCATCCATGTCGATAGGTTCAGTTGTGCTTTGTTTCTTTTTCATTGCTGTGTAGTATTCCATGGCATGATTATACCACACAACCATTCCATGGCTGCTGGACAACTGGGTTGTTGCAAGCTTTTTTTTTTTTTTTTTTTTTTTTTGCTACTACAAATATTGCTGCTGTGAACCTTCTTGAACATATGTCCTTGTGCCTGTGTGCCAGAATTTCTAAGAATAATGCCTAGAAGTGAGACTGATGAGTTCACAGGGTTTGAGCATCTTCAACTTCCTCAGACAATGCCAAACTGTTTTCCAAACTGATTATATTCTTGCCAGTAATATATAAGAGATACGATTGTTTCACTTTCTTACCAACTCTTGGACTTGTTCCTAGTCGTCTCTCCTGTAGGCTTGTTTGATTGAAGGGGGGCTTAATGTCCTTTCTCCTGTCTGCCATTCACAGTGTGTATTCTTTCTCGCTTGCCATTTTTCCTGTCTTCTCTGGCTACCATCAGATGAAAAGACTGTAGGCTCCACACACAGTGAAGGGTGGAGTGGACACATCATGCCCAAGTCTTGGCACTGCTCTGGTTAGGCAGATGCATTTTTCTTTCTGGATGTCTGGTGCTAATGTTGGCTACCAAAATATCCAACAACAACAACAAAAAAGAAATTTAGTCCATCAGCCCCCTTTCACTTCAACTCACAAACAGTGACTCAATATAAGAAGCAACTAAAAACGTAGATGGGGCCACCTGGGTGACTCAGTCGGTTGAGTGTCTGACTTTGGCTCAGGTCACAATCTCACGGTTCGTGGGTTTAAGCCCTGCGTCGAGCTCTGTGCTGATGGTTCAGAGCCTGGAGCCTGCTTCGAATTCTGTCTCTCCTTCTCTCTCTGTCCCTCCCCTACTCATGCTCTGTCTCTGTCTCTCTCAAAAATAAACATTAAAAAAAGTATAATAAATAAAAATTAAAAAATAAAACAAAACAGATTTCAATGTATGCCATGGATTTGCAGGCAAGACCTAGACCATTGGGAGGAGAATCTGAATCTTTTCCCAGCACAACAAAAATACCCCCACTTCCATTGCTTTCCCACTGAGACAAGAAGGTGAAGTGACTCAGCCAGTTGCTTTGTTGTGTGTCTTGCCAGAAATTTAAGAAAAATAGTAATTGGTAAATATTACTCACCCAGTTCCTTAGCTATCATTTGCCACATCTGCTTTATAGATCCCTCTCAGTGGCCTGACTTGATTCATCTCCTAGTGCTTGCCACAGAAACCACAAAGAACTACCTAACGAGAAAGACACTGATTTTATATAACCCAATAAAAAAAAAAAAACCATATAGTGTTTTGGGGACATTTTTAAAAAGATGGCTCCCCTACTTTATACATTCTAAAATGAAACTGTGTTTGCTTTGTGCTTTTTTAAGAAAAGGCACAGATTTTAGAAGATGCTATTCAAGAACCCTCTGTGTTTTACGTTGTGGTTTAAACTTTTTTTCCTTTGACAATAGCTGGTCTTAACTAGTCGCCCTCCTCTCCACTCTACTTGTCTCTCAGTGCTTTTTCCAAAATGCAAGTCTGATCATGTTTTCCCTTATTCAAACCACCTCACCGACTCCCAGCTACCTGTAGAATAAAGCCTGAACTCTCTCCATAAAGTAGTAAAGAGGTTAGGTCTGGCCTCTGCTTTATTCCCCCACCTGAATTCTTCCCTCCCCTCCTTCTCCATTTGAATCCTAAAGAACAAAACAAAACAGCTAATAATTCCGGAAACTCACCTTGCTGTTTTATTAGCCAGCAATTCCCATGGGAAGGCCCTTTCTGCTCCTCTGGCTGCCAAGAAAACCCCCACTTGTCTTTCAGGGATTAGAACTACCTCTAGGGGGCTCAGTCGGTAGAGTATGCCACTCTTGATCTTGTCATGAGTTTGAGCCCCATTTGAACGTAGAGATTACTTATAAATAAATAAATAAATAAATAAATAAAATCACCTCTAGAAAGCCCTTCTTCTCCAAGATATCTCCTTCTCTACATCTCGATGTCCATCTTCTAGTGCAGGTATCACACTGGGGTTCCTCTTTAATTTAACTCTTTAATTGCCTTCCTCCCCTACTTGACACTGAGCTCCCTGAGGACAAGAATACAATATCATTTATCTCTGTAGCAACCCCCTTAGCAGAGTTCCCAGCACCCAGTTTATGTCCAGTGAATGAAAATCAAATTGGCCCCTACCTTTTATTCACGCCCATGTTGTGTGTGTGTGTGTGTGTGTGTGTGTGTTTTAAAAATGCAATTCTCAAGGAGTGCTATGGTTGCTTACCAATTGTATGTACCAAACTGTCTTCTAGGAAATAGACTAGGTGTGCTAAGATCATGAGTAGTTCAAAGCAATTCCCTTCAAATGAAAGGATGCACTGTTCATGTCAACTGAAGATGATTTCCTTTCTGTGTTACACAGAAGAAAGGAGAAATATTCTGGGAAATAAATTTATGGGTGGGGTTGTAGAAGTTTCATTATCTCAGTAGCCGACTAGATGTCCTATCCTTTAAAAAATTGAATTTTTGGTGTTTGGCGGTTTTTTTCTTTAAAAAAAAAAAACCACACAGCTTGCTTCCTGAAAACAAAGGAAATAATAAACAATAGCAACTCCCAATTTTACTCTGATTATTTGCCAAGAGTCATCTTAGTTCATGTGGTTCTATTTCATTAGAGAGGGCTGATTAGCATAAAAAGAATGCTTCTAAATTAAGCTACCCAAATATGCACTTAGTTAATACTCAGGGAGCTAATTTATTGTATTATTTAAAATATAAATTGGATAGCAAATCTATTTACTGAGGTATAACAGCTAGGCAATGATGCATAATTTTCTCTTAGCTGTTGAGTGGTTTTTAATAATCTATTGAAATTTAACAGAGAACCATTTCATTATGAGAAGTGAATAAATACTAAGAAGACTAACATTTAAAGTATTATCCACACACGGAGAATAGGTTTTAAAAATTAATGATATTTGAGGAACAAAGGGAGTTGGGGTTTGCTTTTTAAATGGCAACATTTTGTTGTTTCAATTTGAAGTGTAACCAGATTCACAAAATTGCTTGGGGAAATGTTAAACAGAGCGAAAAAATAAACAAGGTGGAGGGTGGAGTGGGGCCAAGAAAGGGGCAAGAACGAAATAAAGTTGTGTTAAGAAACTGCCACATCATCAACTGGACCAAAGGCACTATTTTTGCCTCGGACAGTCTGGTTTGCTAGTAAAAACCACGTGCCTTGTTTTATTTCGACGAATAACATCATGGAGAATCTTGTGATAGTTGGCATGTCCCGTATCCTCAATTTCTGGGGACGTTTTTGGGTCTGGGGTCCCCTTAGGCTGTGGGTCAGGAACACATGAAATCTAGATACCCTCTCTGGTCAGTAGTTGTCCCAAACAGGCCAGCTTTGGGGTGTCGCAGGGGCTCTGATAAAAACAGAAGCATCCATGAATGCAGTGGTGTGGTCTTGAAACTATTATTGCCAATTATACTAGAACTCCGTGGGGGTAGGCAGGAATGGAAGCAGGTGACAGGACCTTCTCATCTTTCTACAAATATTTGAAACCTGGCCCATCTGATTTCCTGAGCCAAGATTTCAGAGAAGTTTTAGACCTTATAATTTACTGATTTGAATAGATATTTCTTTTATTTATTTTGGGAGAGAGAAAGAATGCTCTAAGGTTTCATCTTTCCCCAGGAGAGCCAAAATGTCAGAGAACCAGTGGTCGGAAGGTAAACTGGCTTGGGAGGGCGGGGAGACATTGATCTATAGTGTTTGCCCATTTTCGTGGTGTAAATATTCCCACTGTGGCTGATTTCAAGCTACCAACATGACACCACTGAATGGGGAGTTGGGCAGCAATATACACAATCGGCTGTCCTGAGCCAGTGGCAGAGCTGCGGCACGTAATGCTAGAGCCTCCCTGCACTGATGTTTGTAGGAGGTCAAACCTTAGCAGGCTGGTTGGCTCTTGTCTCCCTGTTCCCCAGAAGACAGTGAGTTGAGCTTTATGTACTCAATACACCCCCAGCAGAGAGCATTTGCTGCTGTCATGTCTGCCCTCTCCTTCCTGGCTCCCATTCTATCCTCCCAAAGAAAATTACAAACATAGATCATAAAGTAAGAGTACTTAATGAACTGGATTGTTTGCTTTTTATCCTCTTGTGGATTTCAAATATAAAACTGGACATGGAGGAAGTGAAGTTTCGATTACTTTTTTTTAACTGAATCAAATCCTATGTTGTAAAGTGAGTTCTTAAAAGGGAAAAAGAAAAGACAGAATGGCTTTTTGCCATTCTGCTAAGACAAGTAAGGTCTTGCTTGCTTGACATTTCTATGTGGAGAGAAGAGGGTGTTTGGCATTGCAAGTGGTAAAAGGGGGGTGGAGGGAAAGAATGGGACAAATCGTGATGTTGGCAGGTTTAAGGGATAAAATTCACTCTAGACAGTTAAGTCAAGCATCTTGACAGAAGTTTGAGCTCACATTCAATCTGCTTTCTTACTTTAATTGGGACCTTTCCCGTGGGAAGGAAAGATTCATAGCATGGAAATAAAAAAAGCCTGGAAGAGAAATAGTCTCCCTCCTGAACGATATAATTCTTTCTTCCGAAAAAATATAGTACTACATTTTATATTTATTAGTATTGTAACTTCTGATCTTTCTCCACTCTTAAGGGGAAAACATATTCCTTTAATGATAAAAAATGAGATAATAGTATGATGACCATTGCTTGAATGTTGATATATGTCTATATGGCACATGGTACAAGCTTAATATGTATTTGCGAACTGAGTACTGAGCAATGTTTAATATGCATTTCTTTGAATCCATACAGAAAGTTAAATATTCTTAGAGTAACAAACTATCCTGGTTTGCCTGGCCCTTTTTCAGCTTTAGCACTTTGAAGATCCCATATTGCCAGAAATCCCTCAGTTCAGGGCAAACTGAGACAACTGGTCAACCTAATTCTTACCTTCATTTTTACAGATGAGAAAATTGAAGCAGTTAAGTCCCTGTACCAAAGTCAAAGAGCTGGACTCAAATCCAGATCTGCTGTATCCTGAGGTCATTCATTTGACCACCGTGCCAAATTGCTTCCTACTACACTGTACTGTGTTTTTAGTTTTCCACTGACAAAAATGATCAAGGGAGAGAAGGTTCTAACTTTAGTCCTTCATACCAACAATGCTGAAATTAACATAGAGATTTTTGGAGTTGATTTAAAGAAAATTTCCATGACTTTTTTTTTAGTCAGAGACATTCATAGCACATTGAAACATCTAACTGATTTGGTGAGATTAGGCTAAGAGAGTTGATTGAAGGGCCTTCATCTCTGAGGCATTCATTTTGTATCTCTCTAAAAAGATGGGGTGTATGACTTGATCGCCAGATTTCTTCTAATTTAAAAGCTCCCTGATTGTCAGGAGTCTGTTTTTCATGTTACACAGAAATGTCTCTGCCATTTATTCTCATCCTTCTATTTTGTCTTTTCTTTTGGAGACAAAATGTCTTTTTTTAAAACCACTATTACCTCATTAATAATACATTGTTTTATTATCTCTCCTTTAATTTTATTTTGTATTAATCTTTAAATTTTAAGTCTAGTATAGTTAACATACAGTATTATATTTGCTTCAGGTTTACAATATAATAATTCAACAATTCTATACATTACTCAGAGCTCATCATGATAAATGTACTCTTAATCCCTTTGACCTATTTCACCCATCCCCCCCCATGCCCCCTCTGGTAACCATCAGTTTGTTCTCTATAGTTAAGAGTCTGTTTCTTGGTTTCTCTCTCTCTCTCTCTCTCTCTCTCTCTCTCTCTCTCTCTCTCTCCCCCCCCCTTTGTTCATTTGTTGTTTCCTAAATTCCATATATGAGTGAAGTCATATGGTAATTGTCTTTCTCTGACTTTTTTTACTTTAACATTATAGTCTCTAGTTCCATCTATGTCATTGCAAATGGCAAAATTTTATTCTTTCTTTATGGGTGAGTAATATTCCACTGCATATGTATGCCACATCTTTTTTATACATTTATCTGTTGATGGACACTTGAGCTGTTTCCATAACTTGGCTATTGTAGATAATGCTACAATAAATGTAGGGATATTATCTATACTTTTAGCATCTCCTTAGAGATTACAACAGACATGCAGACTTAAGAAAGTTGACTTTGATATCACATGATTTCACTCATATGTGGACTTTAAGAAACACAACAGATGAACATAGGGGAAGGAAAGGAGAAATAAGATAAATACAGAGAGAGAGGCAAATCATAAGAGACTCTTAAATACAGAAAACAAACTGAGGGTTGCTGGAGGGGAGTTGGGTAGGGTGATGGGCTAGAAGGTGATGGGCATTAATGAGGCCACTTGTTGAGATGAGCACTGGGTTTTTACATGTAAGTGATGAATCACTAAATTCTGTTCCTGAGACCATTACTACACTGTATGTTAACTAACTTGGATTTAAATTTTTAAAAAATAATAAAAAGGGGCTCAGTCGGTTAAGCATCCAACTTCGGCTCAGGTCATGATCTCACAGTTTGTGAGTTTGAGCCCGGCATTGGGCTCTGTGCTGAAAGCTCAGAGCCTGGAGCCTGCTTCAGATTCTGTGTCTCCCTCTCTCTCTGTCCCATCCCTGCTCATGCTCTGTTGGTGTCTCTCTCTCTCTCTCTGAAAAATAAATAAAACATTAAAATAAATAAATAAATAAAAATAAATAAATAAATAAAATAAATAATAAGAACCAAAAAAAAGAAAGAAAGTTGACTTTGAATCAGTGCATTTATCATTTGCCAGATGTGCAAGTACCTGGCAAAACCTTAACTCTATACCACCCTTTGTGCAATTGTCTTTTTTTTTTTTAGCTTCTATATGGTTCGTACTCCACAAGACATTATTATTGACATTCATTTCCTTTTATGTACACACGTAAATTCTCAGTTGCTTTTCATTCTCCTCCATGTTTGCATATTTCTGTTAGGGACAATCACTCTTCTGTCTGAAGAACAATATTCAAGCATTTCTTTACAGATCTCTGCCGGCAAGACCTTTTTCCAGTTTTTTCTTTCCTTGAAAATATCTGTATACAGTCATTTACATGGGAATTCTAGGTGGTAGCTGTGTTCTTTTTCACTTGAAAGATAGGATTTCATGGTCTTCTAGCTTTCATTGTTTCTGTTAACTAGTCAGCTTTCTTGCTTCTTTGAAGTAATTGACAGTGTGATTTCTTTTTCTGACAACTTTTAAGATTTCTGTCTGTCTTTGGCGTTAGCGTTTACCAGTGTGTGCCCAGATGTGGTCAGTTTCTTTGGATTTTTCCCATATAGTTTCATAGAGCTCCTCAAAGCTGTGGCTTGTTGACTTCTGTCAATTTTAGAGAGTTTTTTACTCACGATCTCTAAATTTTACTATTTCTTTTGTGCTGTTCCTTCCTTCGCTTCTTATTCCAGGACTCCAGTTAAACATAGTTAAATATTTTGTCATCTCATGTCTTTTTTAATTTGGGTGGAAGGGGTTATTATTGTTGGCTCCACTGACAAACTTTGGCTTGTTTTTTTTTCTCATTCCCAAGTACCTTTTGTTTTAAGTATATTTTTTATTAAAGGGCATATTTATATTTATTCCATTTCTACTCATGGTTAGTGTCTGAAAGCTAAAAGGTTAAGATTTTGTAAATATGAAAGATAAAAATAATAGGGTAAATCAGAACCATAACAAGCAAGATTCTCTTCTGTGTCTTCATCACCCTGTAGTGAAAAACAAGAACTATCATTCTATCCCATGTTGCCCACCTTTCAAATGTGCCTCTTTTTCTTCTTTCGTGGTTAATAGCACCACCCCTTGCAAAGCTGGGATGGAAGCCTGAAATGGAGGGGGGGGGGGATGTGTGTATGTGCTGGCGAATGCTTTCACTTTATCTTTATGTCTGATTAGTCACTGATTTTATTGGTTTCCCCCCCCGACATCCCTCTTCTTCCCCTTCTCCCCATTTCTCCCATGTACCCACATCATCTCTTACCTGAACAGCCCGTCTCCAAATTTGCCTCCCTGCCTCAGTATCATTTCCTCCCAAATCAGCCCCCTCATTACACATGAAGTCATCTTTCTATAATGCCAATCTGAGCATATCATTGCCCTGCTTGAATCCCTCTAAGATATGTCCAGAAGAGGCAACTCCATAGAGACATAAAACAGCCTAGTGATTGCCAGGGCCCGGCAGGGAGAGGGGAATGAGAAGAGATAGCTAATGGATATCGGGTTCCCTTTGGGGTGATGAAAACATTCTGCAATGAGATGGGATGGATGCACAACACTGTGAATGCACTAAACGCCACTGTTCATTTAAAAATGGCTAGAATGGTAATTTTGTGTTACGTGTATTTGACCACACAAATTGCCTCCCCTACCCCGCCCAGCAGCACATCATATGGGGCATCACATGGGCTCACTAGCATTTTTCTGTTCAACTCTCCCTTCTCTTTCTCCTTTAACCCTTCATACATGGAACCGCTTGTGGGTCATTGCGTGTCCCGTGCAGTTTCTCACTCCTCTGCATCTGCAAGGGCAGTTTCCTCTGGGTCCAGTGCATCCCTCCCCCACTCCACCCAGCATCGCCTGTCCAGACATCTGCTCCTCCAAGACTCCCATGAAGTCTCCCCTGATACGCCTACATCAACACTCCCAGTGTGAGTTTCCCTCTATATCTTGTCACCTACCAAAGCACAACTGGGAAACCTTTACAGCCAGGTCCATGTTTCTGGTTCCAGGGAGAATTATATCCTTTTCTAAAAAATAAAGTGGAATGAAGCTTTAAAGTGTTTGCATAACCCTTTTAAAATTCATGACACATTTGTGACCCCCTGGAACATCTGGAATACATGAGTTTAGAGGTTTTAGTTCTCGTGTGGAAACACCCAACATATACAGTTTCTGTTGATGAGACCATTTCTATCCAGGGAGCCTTGGGATTAATCTTGTCACATTTAAATATGGAATCACGGCCCTGTCACATTTTGTTACACACCTCTAAAAACCATGGCGTGGTTTGCGCCCTTGATTTGTGAGTGGTGAGCAGCTTGGCTATAAACAACAGAGTGATTTTTTTTTCTGGCACTCGTAAATTTATTTTTTGGGTTTTTTTTTCTGGCACTCATAAATTTATTTTTTGAAGTTAACATGAGTAAAATGCTCTATTTTAATCTGCTAGGGAACATGCTTTGAAAATTTGTGACATGCGAAAAAGACTTTGTTCCTAAATGAGTTTTTCTTTCCAATCTTCATGGCACCGTTTATGATGTGATTTGGTCCTGGGCTGGGGATCATGCAGGTTACTGAGAATAAGAATTGTAACACTCAACCCAATCTCTTCTTTACCACTTGATTATCACGGTCATAGAAGTGTGTGTGTGTGTGTGTGTGTGTGTGTGTGTGTGTGTGTAAATACTAAGAGAGCAGATGATGAAGAAATACACTAAGGTGAGATCATGACTAGGTGTTAATTTCTGTTTGTATTCTCCATTGATATAAATAGATAATTGGCTGGTTTGTCACAGAATGGAAGACGTTTTTCTAAAGAGTGGTCTTTGGACCAATGGCATCAGCATTACCTTGGAATTGTTAGAAACGTCAGGCCCTGCCCCGGACCTTCAGAACTAGAGGGTCTAGGGCTGGGGCTCAGCAATCTGTCCTAACAAGCTGAAGTATTTTGATGAACGGTCAAGTGTGAGAACCACTATTTTAAACAACACCCTCAAACCAAGATTTCTTGATGCTAATGTAGGAACGCAATGTTTTGGGGTAGTTTGATACAAGCACTTTGATTCTGGATTTTGAATAGGGATGACCATTGGAAGAATAATGACAATGCCCAGTATTTATTGAGTTCCATCCCAGTCCAGACACTGTGTTAAGTGTTCTGTGGACATTACTCCATTAATTGCTCACGTAATTCCCAACTACCCCAAGTGATACAGTTTATTGTACAGTTAAGGAAACTGAGGCTCAGAGCAGATAAATTACTTGTCCAGTGTCACACAGCTTGCTGTGCCTCAAGTCTTGATCTTGCGCTCTGACTCCAAGCCAGGCCATAAAGCACTGTGTTCCCCTCCCCCTTCCCAACTCCCCCCGCCTTTAGCTGCAGCTCTGGTCCTGGAGGCAGACTGACCTTTTAGCTCTTGGATTCATCTTACCACTGTTCCGGACCATTGCTGCCAAATTCATTTCCAGTTGAAGCAGCAGCTGGGTTTTGTCACAAACATGACTTTGTTAAGTGTCCTCAGCTGAGCTAAAGTTGCACAGAATCAGTCATCAGATTCCTGCCAAGGCTGGAGATTTGGATGGGAATATACAGGAAGAGAATTCTAGCCTGGGATTGTGGGGGCAGCAAAAGTTTTCTTCCAGAGTCACATACAGGGGCTCATGTCACACCTATGTTTACTCTCAGTCTGTGACAAAGTGAGACATGTTGGGTTTCCAGATGCGAACCTGAACGCAAATAGTAGATGGGCTCCACTGTCATTGTAGCAAGGCACAAATGGCCATTGATGGGGTGTTGCATGAGGCAGGTGTTTCCAATTGCATGTGAGGGTTAAGTCCTATCTCACTTATCTACGATGGCGGTCTGCTTCCCCAGCCTCAGAGGGCTGTTGAGAGGGGGGTGAAATGTTCTGTGACTAAGCTGTAAAGGTTGGCTCAAATGTAAAGGATGAGTGTACAAATACTATGATTTGAATAGAAACACTGGTGTTTGCATCAGAAGCCAGGTTCCAGCTCATTCTCTCAGTTACAGTTGTGTGCCTCCTAAGAGCTCTGTATCACTCAATCACCGAGGCTGGTGTGAATGGTGGTCTCTACGGTCTCTACAAACAACTTGCATAGCCGTGAGCTGCAAAGCAAAACTCATCTAATAATGTTGATCCCACTGGCCGCATGACAAGGTTATAAGATGCTGGGGGTTGGGGGGATATTTAATATAATAAATGCACTATGTAAATATATTTGTATCTTTTTTCCTGCTTTGGTTCCCTTCTGAATGAGGCAGATAAAACGAGCTATGAAGGGCTTTGTCAAAGGGGTCCTTACTTGGGGCGCCTAGGTGGCTCAGTCGGTTGAGCGTCCGGCTTCAGCTCAGGTTATGATCTCGCGGTTTGTGAGTTCAAGCCCTGCATCAGGCTCTGTGCTGACAGCTAGCTCAGAGCCTGGAGCCTGTCTTCAGATCCTGTGTCTCCCTCTCTCTCTGACCCTCCCGTGCTCACGCTGTCTCTCTCTCTCTCAAAAAATAAATCATTAAAAAAAAAAAGGTCCTTACTTGCCGATTGTGACTTCATAGCTAGAATGTACTGAATATGATCCCTTTACCGCATGTGTTCGCTCACTCCATCCACTACTAACAGCTGCCCACATGTGCCATAGACTATCTCAGGCTACACTGACTTCTCCTGCAGGAGGCCTACCAACACTCACTCTCAGTTCTTTCCCTTTTGGTATTGAATCATGAAGACCTCTCCTTGTCCTCTATTTGGGACATTTGCTAAGCTTAGAGAGTTTCTGAGTACAGAGACCAGTACCCCTACCCTCACCCCCACCCCCTTTTTTAAATTAGTATGGCACCTAGCACTAGGGTCTGAGTTCGCCTTAACTATAGTTGTTTAAGAATGCATTATACATCTTGTTAGGTGTATCCTATCCAGTAGATACACACTGCTGTCCAAACTCAGTGAGTCTGCACTAAACCCAAGTGCATTTCATGGTGTGTTAATTTTTACATAAAGTCTGGGGGAAGTGTACTGATACCCATATTTTACTTTGAAATGTGTCAAAAAAGAGAAGATGGACTAATAGGTGGACAGTGTGAGAAAATGAGTACCGTGGGTATTAATGAGAGAATCTAGATGCTAAGTCTATGAAATTCTTTCAGATTTGCTGTATGTTTGAAGATTTTTCATAATACAGTGTTGGGGAAAAAGAATATTCTCACTCTGTGCTACTCAAAAAGATGGCCTTTTAAAATTTCAGGTGTCAAAGACTTCCATTTGTTGTCGTTTTAATTTTTTGGAGAATCCAATATCCCCTGTATTAATGGCAAACGCTGAGATGCCAGGTAGAGCACAGTGTGAGGGCCACATGGGTCAGCAGACTGAAGGGAGGATTGGGTACGTCCCTCCATCCAGTTGTGGGCTGAGCTGGCCCCGGGGTAGGTCTTCCCACCTCAGGGACCTCACCAGGTAAGAATAACAGACCATAGAGCAGAAGACGGCTCCCTCCCAAGAGGAAAAAGACAATTTTCATGTTTTGTGCATGTGAAAGATGAACACAACTTTCTGTTAAATTAGCTAACCACACACTTGTAAACCTTATCCTACCTTAATGTAGCTGTTAATTAAAGCTATCAAATCTAAGACAATCAGCATACCCAAAGGCATGGATTGATAGCATATGTTCCGTATTTCATGTAAGCTTTAAAAATACTTTAATCTGGACTAAAACTTTCCTTTCATGTAGAATATCCATTTCTCTAACTTTTAACTTTTATTTTTCTTCTCTAAGGTAATTGTTCGAGGTGGAGGACACATTTTACCCTATGACCAGCCTCTGAGATCTTTTGACATGATCAATCGATTTGTTTTTGAGAGAGGATGGGATCCTTATTGAAGGCTTTCCTATAAAAAGTTGCTTTCCTAAAAAAAAAAAAAAATGTCCTGGGACTTAATCTTTGAGAAGAAAACTTTCAAAACTGAAAATGTCACATAAATAAGAAAATTACCTTTTATATCTTTAAAATGTTTCTTATCAATAAAAAATATCCTTGAAACAAGTAAGTTTCTGTTTTGGGTGAGAGAAGGCTCATTACAAAATTAACTATAAGAAAATGCTATGTGGAGGCACCTGGGTGGTTCAGTCGGTTAAGTGTCCAACCTCTGCTCAGGTCATGATCTCGTGGTTCATGAGTTCGAGCCCTGCTTCCAGCTGTGCTGACAGCTCAGAACCTGGAGTCTGCTTCAGATTCTCTCTCTCTCTCTCTCTCTCTCTCTCTCAGCCCCTCCCCTACTCATGCTCTCTCTCTCTCAAAAATAGATAAACATAAAAAAAATGTTTAAAGAAAATGTTATGCATGATTAGGTATGATATCTTTTTTTAAATTTTTATTTAATTAATTTTTTAAAATTTACATCCAAGTGAGTTAGCATATAGTGCAACAGTGATTTCAAGAGTAGATTCCTTAATGCCCCTTACCCATTTAGCCCATCCCCCTCCCACAACCCCCCCCAGCAACCCTCTGTTCTCCATATTTAAGAGTCTCTTATGTTTTTGTCCCCCTCCCTGTTTTTATATTATTTTTGCTTCCTTTCCCTTTTGTTCACCTGTTTTATATCTTAAAGTCTTCATATGCATGGTCATATGATATTTGTCTTTCTCTAAATGACTAATTTGGCTTAGCATGAAACCCTCTAGTTCCATCCACGTAGTTGCAAATGGCAAGATTCATTCTTTTTGATTGCTGAGTAATACTCCATTGTATATATATACCACATCTTCTTTATCCATTCATCTATCGATGGACATTTGGGCTCTTTCCACACTTGGGCTATTGCCGATAGTGCTGCTATAAACACTGGGGTGCATGTGTCCCATTGAAACAGCATACCCGTATCCCTTGGATAAATACCTAGTAGTGCGATTGCTGGGTCATAGGGTAGTTCTATTTTTAGTTTTTTGAGGAACCTCCATACTGTTTTCCAGAGTGGCTGCACCAGTTTGCAGTCCCACAAGCAGTACAAAAGGGTTCCTCTTTCTCCGCATCGTTGCTAACATCTCTTGTTGCCTGAGTTGTTAATGTTACCATTCTGACGGGTGTGAGGTGGTATCTCATTGTAGTTTTGATTTGTATTTCCCTGATGATGAGTGATGTTGAGCATCATTTCATGTGTCTGTTGGCCATCTGAATGTCTCCTTTGGAGAAGTGTCTATTCATGTCTTTAGTCTATTTCTTCACTGGATTATTTGTTTTCTGGGTGTTGAGTTTGATAAGTTCTTTATAGATTTTGGATACAAACCCTTTATCTGATATGTCGTTTACAAATATCTCCTCTCATTCCATTGGTTGCCTTTTAATTTTGCTGATTGTTTCCTTTGCTGTGCAGAAGTTTTTATTTTGATGAGGTCCCAATAGTTCATTTTTGCTTTTGATTCCTTTGCCTTTGGAGAAGTGTTGAGTAAGAAGTTGCTGCAGCCAAGGTCAAAGAGGTTCTTGCCTGCTTTCTCCTCAAGGATTTTGATGGCTTCCTGTCTTACATTTAGGTTTCATCCATTTTGAGTTTATTTTTGTGTATGGTGTAAGAAAGTGGTCCAGGTTCATTTTTCTGTGTGTCACTGTCCAGTTTGCCCAGCACCACTTGCTGAAGAGACTATCTTTATTCCATTGAATATTCTTTCCTGCTTTGTCAAATATTAGTTGGCCATATGTTGTGGGCCCATTTCTGGGTTCTCTATTCTGTTCCATTGATCTGAGTGTCTGTTTTTGTGCCAGTACCATACTGTCTTGATCATTACAGCTTTGTAATATAGCTTGAAGTCTGGGATTGTGATGCCTCCTGCTTTGGTTTTCTTTTTCAAGATTGCTTTGGCTATTTGGGGGTCTTTTCTGGTTCCATACAAATTTTAGGATTGTTGGTTCTAGCTCTGTGAAGAATGCTGGTGTTATTTTGATAGGTATTGCATTGAATATGTCGATTGCTTTGGGTAGTATTGACATTTTAACAATATTTGTTCTTACTATCCAGGAGCATGGAATATTTTTCCATTTTTTGTGTCTTTTTCAATTTATTTCATAAGCTTTCTATAGTTTTCAGTGTATAGATTTTTAACCTCTTTGGTTAGGTTTATTTCTAGGTATTTTATGGTGTTTGGTGCAATTGTAAATGGGATCAATTCCTTGATTTCTCTGTCTGTTGCTTTATTGTTGGTGTATAGGAATGCAACCGATTTCTGTGCATTGATTTTATATCCTGCCGCTTTACTGAATTCACTTTGCTAGCAGTTTCTTGATGGAATCTTTTGGGTTTTCCATATAGAGTATCATGTTGTCTGTGAAGAGTGAAAGTTTGACCTCCTCCTGGCCAATTTGGAGGCCTTTTACTTCTTTGTGTTGTCTGATTACTGAGGCTAAGATAGGTCTGCTGCAAACCTGTTCTGTCTTCTTTTGTAGTTTAAGGACTTTTTCCCCCTTGCTGCTTTCATGATTCTTTCCTTGCCTGAGTATTTTGTGAATTTGACTGTGATATGCCTTGTTGATGGTCGGTTTTTGTTGAATCTAATGGGAATCCTCTGTGCTTCCTGGATTTTGATGTCTGTGTCTTTCCCCAGGTTAGGAAAGTTTTATGCTATCATTTGCTCATATAACCTTTCTACTCCTTTTACTCTCTCTTCCTCTTCTGGGACCCCTGTGATTCTGATGTTGTTCCTTTTTAATGAGTCACTGATTTCTCTTATTCTTAAATCATGCTCTTTCACTTTAGTCTCCCACTTTTTGTCTGCTTCATTATTCTCTATAAGTTTGTCCTGTATATCACTCATTCACTGCTCTGCCTCATCCATCCTTGCCACCGTGGCATCCATTCAATATTGCAGCTCAGTTATAGCATTTTTTATTTCACCCTGACCAGTTTTACTTCTTTTATCTCCATAGAGAGGGATTCTAATCTATTTTTGACCCCAGCTAGTATTCTTATTATCGTGATTCTAAATTCTGGTTCAGACATCTTGCTTGTATCTGTGTTGGTTACGTCCCTGGCTGTCGTTTCTTCCTGCTCTTTCTTTTGGGGTGAATTCCTTTGTTTCATCATTTTGAAGAAATAAAAGGAATTAAAAAAGTAAAAAAAAATAATTAAAAAATTTAAAACAACACACACACACACACACACACACAATCAAATAAATGATGATAGATCCTAGGTGTGTTTTGGTCTTGCTATTGAAAGGAGCTTGATTGATTAGAGAAAAAGGGGAAAAAATGAAATTAAAAAATTAAAAACATCACACACACACACACACACACAAAATCAAATAAGTGATGCTAGATCCTATGCATGTTTTGGTCTGGTTAATGAAAGGAGCTTGGTTGATTAGAGAAAAAAGAGGAAAAAAGAAAGAAAACACTTGAAAATATGAGGAAATGAATACGATGAAATAGAATAACTTGAAATGATGGAAGTAAAATAGAATTTGAAAAATTTACAAAAAAGTAAAAAATTTAGTAGAAAAAATAAAAATATTTTATATAAAAATTGAAAATAAAAATAAATTTTCCCCTTTCTGTATTCAAGTAAAAGAAAAGAAATGAACAAGAAAGAAAAATAAAGAAAATTGAATAGATGGACCAGCACGCAGACTGAAATACGATTGAAATTACATTGTTTTCCCCTAGTCAAACTATGAAGCACTTTATGGTCCATAAACAGCAGGTGGAGAGATTTGTGTTGTTCCTAAAGAGCAAGGTTGGCCCCAATTGGGCGGGGCTTAGTGTTATGACTCCGTTCTCCACTAGATGACGCTGCTTAGCTTACAGGGGTGGATTGTTGTGGCGCTTGTAGGTGTGTGTGCACGCGCATGCGTGGGCGGGGTGAAAATGGCGTCACCCAGCTTCCTCGACTCTCATATCAGAACTCTGTTCTCCGCATCAGCAATCGTGCACCCGTCCTTTGTCTCCAGCTTCTGTCCACTCCCCGCTTTTACACTGTCCGTGATCATGCCGTCAGGTTGCCAGACCTCGCTCCTGAGTTTTATCTCAATTGTGGCTGTTCCCCAACCCCTCACTTCTGAGAGACTGTGGCTTTGACCTGCTCAGATCCTCTGGGGGAGGGTCTCACAGAGCAATGGCCGGGAGCTGGCCGCACCCAGGAACATTCGCAGGACTGTGCTGCTGCCGAGTCCAGAAACTGCGGCTGGGTGCCAGCCCACCCCAGAAAGAGCTCACAGGCCCGTGTAGCAGCAGCGTTTCCAGGATTATGGAAAATCACGCATGGCCCGAGGACTTCCCAGACCCACTCTGCTCCTGGGGATTCGCCCTTCCCACCAGAGCACTACCAGGTATTGAACGGCACGGTTTCAGATCTGTGCTCCCCCTGTTTGTAGAGTCTTAATGGAATTTAAACCCTCTCTTTTCTCCTTTTTCAGTTCAGTCCCTGCGGCTGTTTCCATTTTTCCACTTTCTCTCTAGCTGCTTTGGAAGGGGGGCACTTTTCCCGTACTCTCCCACTGTCTCTGTCCTCTCTCTGCAGCAAAAACTGCTCCCTGCCCTCCGCGGCTCCTCTCTCCCCCAGTTCACCGCTCCTCGCCGTATACCTGTTGAGTTCAGTGGTTCAGGTTGTGCAGATTATTGTGTTAATCCTCAAATCAGTTTTCTAGGTGTGCAGGATGGCTTGGTGTTGATCTGGCTGTATTTCATGTACACGAGATGTTTCGGAAAAAGACTTCCATGCTGTTCCGCCATCTTGGCTCCTCCCCGCTCCTCCCCTCTTTTCTCCCCCTCCTCCCCCCTTCTCCCCTCCTCCCCCTCCCCGCCGGAATGGTCTTTTAACTTAAAGGATGGGAAGAATGGATTCAGAGACACTGTTTCAGATGGAAGCAGATAAATAGAAGGTGGAGGTCTTGAATAGGAATTTTAAATTCCTTCTAAGAGTATGGGCAAAGTGCAGTGCATGCGTAAAGTTGTAACAAGATTTTGTTCTATAAGTAACAGTAGAGTTTGTCATAGTATGTACCTGGAAGTATTTGGGAAGTATTATATAAGAGCATCTCATTATCACTCCAAAGGCATGGGTGTCATCATGATGGTGGTGGGCAAGACTTGGGAATGTGGAGAGTCTTAGCAAGAAAGGTAGCTTGGAATTTTTTGAAATAGAAATTTTATATATAAAAGTAATAATGTACCAATTGGCAATACGCAGAGAATCATATTCAAAGAACACACTGAATCTTTGTCTTTTCTTTCTTTGTTTTTTGCTTTTTGGGGTTTTTAGTTTGTTGGTTCAAGTATACCCATTTACCAAACAGCCTGCAGGGCCGCATTAGTTATGAGCCTTTTTCAATTTGGATTTCAAATTCTGTGCTTCTTTTAGCCAAATAGAGAACAAATGAATTTTGTATAATTGTTGGAATCTCAAAAAATTTGAGACAATCTGGCATCAAAATATATACATTTATAAATATGCATACATTAGTAATTTTCCAGCTAAAATACCATATCTTGGCACATCTTGCCTATTTATGCATCATGTGCTCTCATGTCTAATTTTCTACAGCATGTTTGGCTTTTTCAACATCATTTCCCTCTCATATTACCCATTTTTGAATTGGCTCATTGGAGAACTAAATTTAAAAAGTCAAAACTTGTTCTTGCTGCAAATATTTTGGGTTCTATTAATTTCTCATTTTGTGCCTGATTTCACTCAAGTTTGTGAACTTCCTCTGTCTGTGTGTGTGTGTTTTATATATATTTTTCATCGTGCCCATATATGACAAGTCATCAAATCATTCTGATCAAAAACAGATTTTAGTTACTGCAGAGAATAAACTAGAGTTTTGCATGTAGCCCCACCTGCCATTTAAATTGTTGCTTTTTATTCCAAAAATATGCAGTGGAAAGGGTACCAACTGTGGCTGGGAAAGCAGGAGCGTAGTGCCATGTGTGTCACACCAGCACTGGACATTTCTGGGTATGTCATCTCACTGTCCTTGCTTCGCCAAGTCCCAAAGCAGGCTCCCAAGAGATTGCTGTGCTGAGTGAGGTTCCTTTCAGTTCACACATCATTGTACTGGTATTTATTTCACAAGGGTACCATGAGATGATATAGTCAATCTTCATTATTCATAGATTCCATATTTGTATGATCTATGCACTAAAATGTATCTGTAACCCCAAAACCAATACTTGTTCACTTTTGTGCTCATTTGAGAACATGTACCAAGGGATGAAAAATTTGAGTTGCCCAGTGTGCACATTCTCAGCTACGGTCAAACAGGTGTTGTTTTTGTAGTCTATTTAGTGCCATGTGTTTTTTTGTTTCGTTTTGCACTTCTGTGCTTTTTGTTGGTCCTTTTGCTGTTTAAAAGGGCTCCTACACACATTGCTAAAATATTGTCTAGTGTTCCTCAGTGCAAGAAGGCTGTGATGTGCCTTGCGGAGAAAGTACATCTGTTAGATATTCTTCATTCAAGCATGAGTTACAGTGCTGTTGGCCATGAGTTCAATATCAATCAAGCAAGAATATATATTTGTAAGGTTTCTTTAAACAGAAATACACATAAAACAAGGTTATTTATTCATTGGTTGACAAAAATATGACCAGAGGCTAGTAGGAGCCACATGCTATATTTCCCCCAGGATCAATGATTCAGAATTCACTAATTTGGCATTTGGGAAGATGGTATAGAAGATAACTAGAGTGAACAAAGAGAATCGACAGCATCTATAGAACACTTAGCAGAAGCACCAACACAAAATAACAGCTCATAGAAGTTGTAGGTGTGGTCATTTTTATCATCTCCCTGCACCAGGCATAGGACAGTGGGGAGGACTGGGGGACGACCTGCCAGGTCTTCCCAGGACAACCCTAGCCAACTCCCCTGAAGGTACAATCTTCTGGAGACTAAATCTGGCAGGTTATTTTACTTTAAAAGAAGGGAGAGAAGAGCAGTTCAGAGACTAAAGGAAAACAAGCTTTTGAATTCACTTGGAGAGAGTCCTTTGTGTAAGAGACCCTTTGAGCGGGGTACACACCTTCCATGAGAAATTCAAGACAACCCATTAAGATGCTCTCTCTTGGTCCAAACATGAGACAGTCTGATGTCCCACGTGGCTGCCATTACTGTGAGCAACTTCCACACAGAGAGGGAAGTGATGGTTCTGGGTCCAGCGTATTTCCAATTGCAAGTTCTATGCTTACAGGATACTATGAATCAGATTAATTTCATAAAAACAAAGCCTTCAAAGAGTAGGATCTCTAGAGGGTGTGCCATGCGATGGGGAATGGCTAGGTAGTGCCTCTTGTACCATACCCGTCATCTCATGGCCGTGTACTTAAAGAGCTGTAGAACCTGGGAACGAGTCGTGCATTCTTTCTTTGACAAAAAGGCAAGTGTTGCAGACGAGCTGTCGTTTTCTGTCATGGCAAGTGGCTATTGTTAGTATGTCGTCTAGCAGATATTATTTAAAAGTAAACACACACACAAATAAATAGTAAACACACAATCTGTCCTTTCAAGGTAGAAATGACACTTTAACAATTATTGAGAAAGTTATTTCTTGTTTTTAATTTTTTTAATATTTATTTTTGAGAGAGAGAGATTGAGAGAGAGAGAGAGAGAGAGAAGAGAGAGAGAGTACATGAGCAGGGAAGGGGCAGAGAGAGAGGGAGACACAGAAACCGAAGCAGGCTCCAGGCTCTGAGCTGTCAGCACAGAGCCCAACACAGGGCTCGAACTCATGAACTGTGAGATCATGACCTGAGTCCGATGCTCAATCGACCGAGCCACCCAGGCACCCTGAGAAAGTCATTTCTTTTCAAAAGAAAGTCAACCTATGGCAAGAACATTTTGAAAACAGATGTTTGGAAATGTTTCCATTTACTTTGTGGCACATTACAAAGAATAAAAAATCTTAAATCAAGGAAAATTTTAACAAACCTCTGAATAAAGGATAGATAGGATTGAAAAATGAGTTTGGGGAGTTAATAAAGCTCATCTAATGAGGTATTTCTTCCATTTGGATCTATGTGTCTCCATTTGTAAAGTGTCCCCTTCAGCTCTGATGGACTTTGAAACCAGATGTCAAAGTAAACTGAACATATAACCAGACTTTGAATTGCTGTATCACAAAAGGGTGACCCTAGATTTTTTCAGACATGACAAACCATATTCAACACATGGATCCTATTAAAAAGCAGTGATATATTAGAAAGTAAAAATACTTATACTACTAAAAATCAAATACAGTTTTTGAAAATTAAGTATGTAAAATTTCATCTTTATCATTTTAAAGTTTCTATTTTGATTACTATTTTATAATGTAAATGTTATTAGCATAGTAGTACATGATTATACTCTATAAATGAATGAATAATTATTCTTTTGGTATGCCTTCAGCAACTTTTAAATGATGGGCTGAGAGATACATAAAGATTTGGAGAGCACTGTTTGAGAGGACAGAAAAAGTCCACATTTAACAGAGTATGTTAAATTATGTACTGATTTTTTTTGAGTTAATTTATTTATTTTGGGAGGAGAGAGCATGCGCGCAAATGAGAGCATCCCAAGCAGGCTCCGCTATCAGCTCAGAGCCCAAAGCGGAGCTCACACCGAGGAATCTAACCATGTGATCATGATCTGAGCCAAAATCAAGAGTCAGACGCTTAACGTACTGAGCCACCCAGGCGCCCTGTACCTATTTTGTTAAATTAAAAAAGCAAAGCATGTAACAATACACTATGCTTTCATTTATAAGAAAGGAAGGAAGGGAAATTAAATAGACAAGTAAGAGAAAGAGGAAGGGAGGGAAAGAAACAGAAGTTTTGTAAAGGATTGGTACTTCTGGGAAGATAAATAAGAAACTAAAGGCAGTAGTGAAGGAAGGACTGGGTGTTGGTTGTAGGGGAACGAAGACAGGATTTTTATGCAGTTTTCTGCTTATGTTGTAGATATATACACATGATATAAACTATATACACATTATAGATTTTATATACATATAAAATATACATATTGTGTGTGTGTGTGTGTGTGTGTGTGTGTAAGTAACTGGCCCCAGAATCTCAGAAAGAACTGCCCTTTGGTTAATTTTGCTATGGAGGCAGAGACCTGGGATAGGCCTCGATGGATTAAATCTGCTCAGCAAAATCCCAGGAGTGTTTCCTGGACAGCCTGAGAGTGGGGTGATGAGGGCGCCAGAACTTTGTGAGAAGGAGGGGTTAGAGGAAGCCAAGAGGGAGACTGGCCATGTGTTGGCTGAGATCAGAGAGAGCTGGAATTCTACAGAACCTGGAATTAGGAACCAAGTCAGCACTGCTCTCCCCGCCCCAAATGTGCAGAAAGCAGGGGAGCGGGGGGGTGGGCAAGGGAGGTTTACTGAAAGCTGTTGCTGCCTTGTGCTGAGGGTCGGAGTGGGGAGTGAGTTGATTTGACCTTGGATTGCCATTGTCAGGAGGCAGAAAAGCACTTGTGCTGCAATGGACTTGCCTTTAGGGAGGCCTATGGGCTAGGTCTGCAAGGTTCAGCCTTGACCGCTGAGGAGTTGTTCCCACGTGGCAAAAGAGAGGTTTGTTCTAGCTGTACATACCTAATTCTGTGAAATCAGAGGTAATAATAACTGCTATCCTGTCTAAGCCCTTAAAATGCACCAGATGTTCACAAGATATCACCAGGGAGATGGTTTTCCCATTCCACAGATGAGGTCATGGCCCCTCATTGATACAAAGCGATCTGTGCGTTTCTACAACCCTTGGCAGGGCCAGTCCAGATTCAAACCCAGGGGGTCTCTCCTTCAACTCCATCATCTCTCCATGGAGGCCACATCCTGCCTGCTGATCCCCAAGTTCTTTCTCCCCTGATGATATGGACAGGTATAAGTGTCAGTGACCTATGTGGGGTCAAGCGGTGTGTACCTTCATTAAAAAACGCGCTTTATTTTGAAGGTTGTGTAAGCCAGATTCTTGGAAACGGTATCTGCTCCACCCAAGAGGAACTCATGTGAACTTGAATTATGATTCTTTGAAAAGTACTAAGAGTGTTAATAAATAATAAGTTAAAAATAATTATTTATTTATGTGCAGTTCTTAAATCGTCTTTTCTCTTGCCACCAAACACATGATAGGTAAGGCCAGAAACCAAGCACAGATCCTGTGACAAACTGCTGAACTTGAGCCCCGATTTATTTTGGAAAGTCCAATGTCCTCTTCCTTTCTTCTCCTGAATTCTGACAAGACCCCCACTCCTACTGCTGATGATTAATGAGCCATGGCCGTGTCGGTCTTCATGCCATTTAATCTTCTGGTTCTAAGCTCAGAAGCTACTCCATGCTGAGCCCCTGCTGCATGGATGCCCAGTGGAGGCTTGCCTCCCCACCACCATCACGCAGGAAGTTTGTACCCTGGGATGAAATACAGAGACCTGCACAGATGTGTTTAGTTTTCCTGCATCCTGTAATGGTTATTGCTATTATAATTCCAAAGATTTAAAAAAAAAAATCCAGAAAACAAACCTGAAAGTGATTGATTTTGTTGCCCTTAAGACGACAAGCCTGGAATTGAAAGCAGGCCGTTTGTGATGTATATCCGCTCGACCCCAAGAAAAGACATCTGCTCAATCATTTTAAAGGGATTTTTGGCAACTTGAGGAGTGTGACGCTGTGCTGTCTGCATTCCCCTGGGCCCTGTGCGTTTGAGCAGGAGAGACCAGGGCTGTGGTTGCTGTTCAAATGGATTTAACAGGAACATTCATTGCCGCTTGCCAGATCTTTGGGGCAAATAGGATTATTTTTCTTAGGTCTTTAATTTTCAAATTGCCCATTGCAAAAATTAAGTAGAAGCATCCTCTCCACAACCCCACACTGTACGCAGTGATGACTACTGGTAACTCTTCCCAGGCCAACAGAGAGAAGGCCACCTTGAACTCAGTACCACCAAGGCTGCACCCAACAGTGGCAGACAATTACACCCCCCTCCAAAAAAAATCCCAGAGTGTTGTTAATGGAAGATAGGGGGCCTGCAGGCTGGGAAGCCAAGAGCCAAAAAAATTCCACCACATTCAGAAGTCAAAGCTCAGTAGAAAGATTAAAGCCAGCCTCTACATTTTGACGTGTAGTGGAAATACATGCTGGTAATTTCCCTACTATCCCAATGCATATTTATAACCAACATTTACATGTACATCTATTAACTTTTGCTGATAGTTTACATCTTCTTACATGAATCAAAGGAGAAAAGGAAACTACGAGGCTGAGAGAACTGAGGACAGAAGAGGGACATTCTCTGAAGACATTAGGAAAACCCAGATATCCACATCAGCATTATGAACAGAAATTCCCTGTGAATCCCTGACCCATGCATGCTTGCCATCTTATATTAGGATGTACCATATTAAACTTTCTATACAACGGGACCTGTTCTGGGTGGTGAAGATACGGAGACAAATTTGGCCCACTCCTCTGCCCCTTGAAATTGGGGACATGGGGCCATGTGAAGGGAAGGTGGGTGACCACTGCATAAATGACCATAATCCCAGAGGGCCAAGTACTCTACTGGAGGAAAGTACAAAGCCCTTTGAGAGCAGAGAATAGAGAGTGACTAGTTACTTCTGGGAAGAAGGAGATTTCCAAACTGAGGAGTAAGGAGGAAGGCTGGAGGCTTTCCAGAAGCAAAGAGGAAGCAACACTGACCAAGGACTCAAGAACAAGTCTAGGTGCCCCACGGACGGTGAGCGTCCAAGCACTCCCTGCTTCTGCCTTCTCTCCTCTCACCTGTATCCCTCCACCTCTGATAGTTCCATTATTTTGCTACAAAATCTGAATTCTCAAATATCTGAACTTTTTTAATGGAGGAAGTAAAAGGGCTGCCTTTTCATTTCATTTCATTACCATAATCAATTGATATGAATCAACCCCTAACAACCTTGCTTTAGTTTTCTCATCTTGTCTCTATGGAATCAGGGAAAGATCTAGAAGACTGTCTCCTTGTAAGCCCATTCATCAAGTGGCTTTGGTGGCAAGAAAGATGACATTACTTTATTAAAATTCCCACACACAGGGGTGCCTGGGTCTCTCAGTCAGTTAAGTGGCTGACTCTTGATCTCAGCTCAGGTCTTAATCTTGGGGTTGTGAGTTTAAGACCCATGTTAGGCTCCATGCCCATGGAGCCTGCTAAAGTAAACAAACAAACAAACAAACAAATAAGATAAGGGGCACCTGTGTGCCTCAGTTAAGCATCTGACTCTTGATTTGGCTTAGGTTATGATCTTGTGATTTTCAAGTTCGAGCCCTGTAATGGGCCCTGCACTGACAGTGAGGAGCTTGTTTGGGATTCTCTCACCCTCTCTACCCCTTCACTACTTGAACCCTTTCTCTCTCACTCACTCTCTCCCTCTCTCTATCTCAAAATAAATAAACTTTAAAATAAATAAAAATAAAATAAAATAAAATCCCCCGCACACTATACAGTAACATCTTGGGACAGGCTGTCATTTACTCAATTTCCCATCTCCCCTGAGAAGAGAAATATCCTGTAAGGAGATGATTTTGAAATGGTCCCATAGTGTGACTCACTGAAGGGAAATGCCAAAGGCTTTGGGCAAATATAAACAAAAGTGAAAAAATATGCCAATTCTATTAAAAAAGAAAGGCTCGGAGTGATGTTGCACTAGAAAATTGCATCTCATCTTGGACAAGCTGGAGGGAATAGTGGAGAAAGATCTTGTTTAGTCAAATGAGGTAGTTTGTTCAGGGTGAAATTTCACCAGCATGTACTTTCCTGGGCTGTGAAGGACAGAGGAAAAGGGAACTCTAATAAGGCACAGCTCCCTCAGATATGCCCCGTCTGCCCCTGAAAATATCATCACATTTGTTAGCCTAGAACATAAGAACAGGTCCTTACGTTCTAGTTTCTTACATAATGAGAAATGCAATTCTCTTTTGGCCTCATAAGTAAACCAAGCTCCACATAACATTGCTTCTAGATCATCTTCTTCCCTTGCTGGGTGGTCAGAGAGAAGAGAAAGAAATGTTCTGTGAATTCCAGCTCTTCAGTGGGTCCCCCCGCCCCCCATCTTGGGCTGGAGCAGAGTAAAAAGAGTTGATAGCCACATTTCCAACTTGGAAATATTACAAAGATGAGATAAAGAATCCAATAATCCTATGTTGTTAGGGTATGCCCAGGTATGAAAGTTGAAATCAGGTGGTTTAATACTAGTACCAACAATTCTCATGGGATTGTCTTTTAGTGAAGACAACATCAGTGAGGCTAAGAATGCAGAGAAGTTTGTGTTGTTCTTTTCTAGGTCTCACTTCATACAAATCCCTAAATCCCCAACAGAGGTACCACCAAGTAAAAACAAAGATCAGATCTGGAGAGACAAGGGAGGCAGGGAAAACCTTGGAAAAGACAAAAGGGGGTAAACAGGGAGATGGCTTCCTGCACCATGGGGTGCCCAGCCCAGAATGAGGCAGAGTCTCAGCTTCCCCTCTCTCACTTGCTCCAGTTGTAGATTCGACAGTGACCTTGAAGCCCTAAGTGCCATTGGTCTCCGTGATGAGCTCTCCCTGCCCCATGTCACCCCTCCCATCTGCCTGAGGGCAGGAGAAGATGAACTTGGATGGGAACAGAAGTTCAACATGGGCAAGAGAGCGTGGGAGTCGGAAATGCTGGCCAGGAGTAGTTCCTGCTTTTCCAGGTTTATTACGTTGAGGAATTCGGCATTTTTATAGATTCCTAAAAAAGAAATCTCCAATGAATGGTATACAAAATGTAAGGAAGAGAGCATGTCTAGCAGAAAACACAGAGAATGATATAATTAAAATATGCTTCAAACTAGATATGAGATTTTTTAAAAAATTTTTAATGTTTATTCATTTTTGAGACAGAGACAGAGAGTGAGTGGGGGAGGGGCAGAGAGAGGGAGACACAGAATCTGAAGCAGCCTCTGGGCTCTCAGCTGTCAGCACAGAGCCCAACGCGAGGCTCGAACCCACGAACCGTGAGATCATGACCTGAGCCAAAGTCGGACGCTTAACGACAGAGCTACCCAGGCACCCCGAGATATGGGATTTAAAGGCCATTTCTTCTCTTTCTGCCTGGATAGATTTCATAAAACCACCATAAAAGGATTCTGTATTTATGGAGAGAAAACTTGAGGTGGCATAGGTCTGCCCTTTTATTCCTCAGGAACGGACTCTTTTTATGTTCCCCAGTGCAGCTGTTTCAAACTGTGTCCACAGTCAAGCTCCAGGGTGACCCAGGGATGGCTCCCCTTACTCTCAGCAAACAGCCTTCCTGCCTTCTTTACTGAGACAATCAAAGCAATGGCGACACCGGATCCCTTCATTTTCCTCCCCAACCCCAGCAAAGGGCTGCAGCATCCTTACCCATATCCCCTTCCAGTCATGGGAAAGACCGCTCTTCTGAGCTCCCCGCCCACAGCTCCAACTTTCCTGATGGAAACTCAGATCCCACATAAGCAGCCTGTTACCTTTCCCCCACAAGCCAGCAGCTGCTCTTGGTTTTCCCTCATCTACAGAGAACACCTCCATTCCTGCCATCACCATCCTTCTTTGTGCCTTTCACATTGAGCCAGTGGTCAACCCTGCATGCTCTACGTCCTCAATATCTTTTGCATCTCTCTTCTCCTTCTGCCTCTTAGATGACAGGAATGCTCTCCCTGCTTCTGGCCTTCCCAATCACCAGCCCCCACCATCAACCCATCCTTGACAGTGCTGCTGTTTCATTTTCTAACACACACTTCTCATCTCCTCGCTCTATGACCTGGTGGCTGCCAACTACTTTCAAGTTAATGTCAAAACACCCTGACTTTGAGGGCCTGTCACAAAATGACTCCAATCTACCTTTTGGGACACTTCTTTTCCCACTGCTCAAACACATCCAGTCAGATGAGATCATTTGCCATCAGCTATACACCACCTCTGTTTCCCTTTTGCTTATGCTTCTCTCTGTATCCCCCACACTCCATGAAATGAAATACTGCCCGGCCTTCCAGGCTCACTCACAAGGGCAAGATGCCTTAAGTCTTCCTTTTGCCTGGATTTCACTCTTTCCACCCCTGCCTCAATGGAATCATTTCCTTCTCCGCATTAGAGAGAAGGAGGTCCCACTCCCATAACCTACATTTCTGTCTTGTGTCAGAGTTGTTTGAAGTTCTCCCTTTCCGTTCCCCATTTGAGCAGGTAGCAGCCTCCACATCCTTTGCCTCAGGGAGGTAAGTGCAGGATGAGAAGCAGAAGGATTCTCGCTTTTGTTTTCTAAAAGCCAGAGGCCCAAGGGGAGGGCAGAGTTTGAGAAAAGCTTAGTGGCTTAAAAACACAGTGGGGAAACAACAGATGAAAAAGAAATCCCTCCAGTTGTGGGGAGGAGCACGTACTGTGGGTTCTGCTTCCCGGCAGAGGCCATGTTGGTACAAGACCCCAGAGAGGAAGAGATTTTGGGTAAAGCATCTGGGGAGCTGAAGCTATAGGCACTGACGTTTTCAGCCTTGCCCAGAAACGGCAGATGGCCACCAGGCATGAAGGGACCATGGGGACAAAATGTGGTAGGTTGATTAGCAGTGTCCCTTCTTCAAAGCCCTTTTCAGTGCATTAGACTCTTAGAATCTTGACATCCCCACCCGCTGAGAATGGGTAGGGAGGGAAGAATTCAGTTATTAACTGAAATGAAATTTCCTACTGGTGCAACAATGTTGGGGTTAGAATTTTAAGTATATTGTAAAAAATAAGGACACTGTATTTCTGAATGCCTGAATCTGTAAAATTCATGTAAAACACATACCACAACTTTTGCATTGAGGAAGAGAACAATACTTACTGAGTGCTCACTATGTGCCAGGCACTGGTCTAGATGGTAGAGATCTATCAATGGAAAAGACTGAAGACCCCTCCTCAAAGACAGTACATTTTGGTGGGAGGTCAGTGTTCAGCTATATATGTATCTCTAAAGATATATATTGATGAGTGTCATAAAAAAAATCAGAGCAGGTGAGGGCATGATTGTGTTGGGTGGTTAGAAAAAGCCTTCCTGACATGCTGACATCTAAGCAGGGTCTGAAGAAAGGGCAGGAAGGAGTCTCGCTTGTATTTGAGAAGGCACACTACAGCAGATCCAGAAAGAAGGACTGGTGATGTCAGACCCATGGGAGGTGACAGATCAAGGTAAAGACTTGGGACCTGCTCAGCTTTCCATCCCCCACGGAGCACCAAACCCAGGAAGTATTTATTGACTAAAGGATGGACCAAGTATGGCTTTCTGTGCCACACTAAGAAGTAAAAGATAACATGGAAATATGAACAAATACATAGAACACCAAAAGTGACCCATAAGCCCACCGCCAAGATATAACCAAATATAAACTTTAAACTTTAATCCTAGTCCTTCCAGTCTTTTATTTATTCTTTTTTCACATTTGAGACAATACTATGTCCTCCTTCCTTCACTTAGTTTGTAATTTTTAATATCCTCCTCTAATTCACTGAAATGTAGTATGCATCTCTAACCAGATCCCATCACTTGGACAACGTGATTATAAGGCAACTGACTCTTTCAAAGGACCAACGGCAGCCACTGACTTTTATGAGGAAGGGGATGCTCAGACCACCAAACCTTGTAGACCGAGATGGAGTGACAGCATGCTGGCCCACATGGCCCCCGATGGCCGCTGGCTGAGGGATGCCTCAGTCTGCTCCCTGACACAAGGGATGTCCTTGCCTCACAGTGCACAGGATTTGTCATCATTAGCAAGACGATGCCTGCAAAACTTTCCCCTCCACATTTGAGCTCGAGGCATTGGAACATTTCCTAGAGAGGCAGTTCGTTCCCTTTCTGTCTCTGCTTACACCGCCAGTAGCTCCCCCAAGCTGTTCCTAATTCTCTCTCCTGGTGAATGACTCAGCTTGATTCTGTGTCTACAACGTGTGGCTTCTTAAAGGAGCCAGACCACTTTGTAGCACAATGACACGTAGCCCAAATCAAAGTAGCAAAACCACCGACGAGCTCAACCATAAATTGGAAAACCTAACATCTATTTATTTTCAATGTCCAGGATTATAAGCTCTTCGGTCATGAACATAAACATGTGTCTGGGTAACAACAAACAAAATCAGAGAGGACTTACTAGAAATCAGGCAGCAAGCCTAAACACTTTCCGATGTGGCCTCCTATTCTTGCATATGCTTTGGGAGGGCTCTTTCTGGAAGAGCCACAGGGCCTGCCTGTGCTGAGGTATGTTCTTAGAGCCCAGAGAAGGAGACGACATGTTCATGACCAAGAGGGAAGGCCCACTGAATGCTGTTGGAGTAATGCAGATTTTAGCAGTGAACCACCCATTGTTACAGCCTAATGATGTTTTTGGCTGGTTGTTAAAGCTGTTTTGCCTGTGAGCAACAAATGAATTTATTCGTCTTGCATTACTGAAAGGAAAACAAACCTAAGGCAGGACATAATTAATGGGAAATTTTAGGAAAAAACACAACCCACCACCAACAACAAACAACCCTGTTTGGCGGAAATAATTAGTGCCAGATGGAGGAGGGAGTCCAGGTGCCCAGATTGGGGGGCTGGGGGGTGCGTGTCTAAGGATAGAAGCAGCTGTGCGTTAGCCAGCACAATCCAAAAGTTCATATCACTTGCAAAGCAGAGAACTATTTCCTTTCTTCCTCTTTCTCCCCCTCCTGTGTCTCTTCTTCCTTCCTCTTTCCCTGTAGCCATGAGGATGTTCTAGGTTGGAACTCTTCCAAACGGAAAGCACTTTGTGACGGGGCTCATACCAAAACTAAGGAGTGGGGTTGGATGGAACAGAGCAAAGCACCAAGGAGGGGAGTCATGATTTCTCATCATTTTCCCCAGACTCTGGATTTAGAAATCAGACTCCCATCCAGAGATAGGAAAAGTTGCATTTGGCTGCCTCTATGGCTGTCCTGTAATCAGTTCACAGGGGGTTGTTAGATGCTTTGAGCTTAACCAGACCTGCACATGTCCTCAGTCTAATTCCATCTTGTGCCTCCTAATGTCATCATATGTAGCCTCTGGCAACTAAGCCATTTTCCAATTGCTGACATCCTCTCCCTTCAGCACGCATCCTGCCAGAATCTTTTACAGCTCTGCGTCTGAATCTCCCCAGGAAAGATGTTTTTTCTTTAGCAAGATGGTTTCCAGAAAACAACCCTTTCCGTAGGACAAATGAATCTAAAAGTTCTGTTGATTACAATCAACACAATAGTGAAGAAACTCAAAGATCCTGGTGTTCCATTAAAGGAAAATAATGTCACAGAAGTCCTTTGTGCAGTATTTTTTTTTATTTATAATTTTTATCACATTTGCCACTTCACCCATTTAGTGAAGAACATTAGTTTGTTCATATCAACACTTTGTTAATGTTTCAATTCAATCCAGAAGCCCTTACGAGGAGCTACATGAGCTCTGTAAAGACAGGGATTTTGCTTTATTGTGTTCAACCCTGTATTCACAGCTCCTAGTAGAGTACCTGGCACTTCATAAGTGTTCATCAATATTTATTGTGGAATAACTGAGGTATTTTCTAATGGGAAACGGAAGACTGCCCACCTTTTGTGTTTTGTGTGAAACAGAAGTGTTTATCTATCTTGGAGTTAAGAAGGAAAATATTCTGACCTAGTTTCACTCTTAGGAAGCAACGAGACTCTTAAAACAGATGTTTATCTAGCTTACTTTAAATTTGCAAACCACCGCTAGGTATTTAGAAAGCCAACCCTTTCTTCCATTACAAATAAAAATCCTATTTCATGTCAAGCACTACTCCTTTGTCAGCTACAAGCTAAGTTGCACCAGCAATAACAGATTGTTCCCCTATGTTATGCAGAAGAGGATTCTGGACTCTGGCACAAGGGCTATACTGCACATTCGATATGCCAAGATGAAATTTTGTTAGTTCTCTTCACCTTTGGGTAAACACAGCAAAAGTGAATGTATGATTCTGAAAGTACTCCATATTGTGTTATTCTTAATCATCCCTAGCTATTTGAGCTAGTGGTTGAGGACTGGAGAAAATATAAAATTTCAACCTCTGCTTTTCGCAGTTAGAAAAAAAGCTGATTTAATAGAACTCCAACAAGTGTTGGCCAAATCCCAGATGAAGCTGTACAGTGTGGTTCTTAAGTGAGTTTTTAGAAGTCTGTCTTATTTCTAATGAAATTATATACTAAAACCCAGACTGCTATATAGAATCTTTTCCCACAGAGAAAAGTCTATCCTGAATGTGTTGACAGCTAGAGAGAAAGCGGGCAGTACTCCCAACAGTGAAACCGGCGGGGACGACAGAGGTAGAACTAAATCCTTTGACTGAAATTCAGATGGAGACTTACGAGTTTCCTGGGTTTCCTTTCAACCTGAACATAGGGAATATGTACCAACAAGAGGCAAAACTAATTTGTGATGATGTCGGATGTGCGGCTTCTAAGATCGCCTTCCACTTCCCAACCCGCATGTGGAATTACCAGGGAAAAGAACAGCATGTGCGTTAAGAGATCTCCTATGTGCTGTTGAGGAGTTGGGGGGTGAGATTTCCACGTTCTTTCTGTTTTGATAGTTTTACAATCAATTACCATGAAATCCGTGTACAGTCCAGTTGTGGACGTAACCTGTGAATGTGGCCCTCTGGTAAATGAGCAAATCAACGTACCCCTCATCATGGACAAATGCTGCTTTGTTCAACACCAACTATTTTGCTAACTGTATCAGGAGTGACTGAAAGAACGGTCATGTCTATTTGTAATGGAATAGTACATGTAATAGTCATTTCATTGCATGTCGTGACTACTACTGAAATATAAGAAGTAAAAAAAGCTCCTTTCCACGCGTTCTCATTTTTTCACCTGTTTGGAAATGTAACCCATGCACATCTTCTAGGACTCGGCCCCGTGAACAGAAAATGAGATTTAACACCCCTTAAGCTTCTGAGAGTTAAAATGGATTTAGTTATTGACTCCTTACCAGCATTAGCCGGCTTATTAGAAATGTATTTCGTTAATTTGGCTGACAACGAGGTTGACAGTAGAACAGCATTACTACCAAAAGCAGCTTTGGTTTTAATGAGAAGGAGAATTTTCATACCAGAGCAGCTTGGATTTGCCAGGGAGTCATGCTTTCAGGGGATTATGCTGACGATTATAGCAGTGGAAGCCTTGTGGAACAAGACTGGATATTCATTTTAGAAATGCAGCCCTGTGTCCCTACTGGCAAAGATGCTTGAAGGTTTGAGGATTCCTGTCACACTCCAAGTTGCTGTGAAAGTGTGAAGCAGCTAAAGAAAAATCCTCCTAGAAAAGGCTGAATGGGAGTTGGTGGGGCAAGTGTAAATAGGACCCAACCTTTCCCATGTTAGAAAATTCAAACGCGTCTTAGAGCTGGAAGTAGAAATGTCAGAATTCCCCTAAACAATGAGAAGGTAGCAAAAGTGCTGGTTGATTAATTAAAGAAGATACAATCAGGAAACAGAGTCGTGGGGTGGTGTTAGCAAAGAGCCGAAGAGGCCTCCATTCTTTAGGCCAGCGGAAGCCAAGTGTCAGGTGGCTGAGATGTGGCCTGAGGCAGCCTCTTGGGGCTGAGGCCATTGTGCTGGTCCGGGCAGCCCTCCAGCCCCAAGCTGAACCAAGGGGCCCGGCTGCACAGGCTGAAGAAGAGAACTGCCCACAAATCATTTAAAATGTTTCATGATGAAGGGAAAATGGCTTTGAAGCAGCACTGTCTCCATGAAAGGACTTGGAATAAGACCAATAATAAAATTACCAGGACCTCAATTTGAGCCACTAACCTATGTGGCAGCATTGGCTGTGTCATTGGCTCCCTCCTCAAGAGAAAGCCTGAGCCCATGCACAGGGAGGAACATAGGGCTCTTTCCTGGCTGCAATCAGATGACTCGTTCACATGGCATTATTCATAAAGGGGGGGGTACTCCTAACCAGCCCCCCACCCCCCTGCCACAAGCCATGTTTGCATATTCAAAAGGCGACAGAATATCAAGCTTCAAGGTGCTTGCCATTCATTTGGAAAAGATAAGGCTAAGACACACAGGGATAGTATTTTAGAATACTTATTAAGCAATAAGTAGCCAACTGCTGGATTTCAGAGTCTAGTTTAATCCCATTTCACCCATTTAGAAGTCTGCACAAGAGTGTCGGCAGGTGTAATTCCAAATGGAAAACGACACGAACATTGCCAAATATATGCCGTGACAATATTTTCCTTAAATGGAAATGTCCTTAAAGCTCTTACTGATTAAAAGAGAAGATTGAGAGCAACACACATATCCATTATCTGAGTCTTCTTATAAAAATAGGATGCATGCTGTTTTTTTGTTTTGAACTGGAGAATGAGGAAGCTTGCTTTGTGCTGATATGAAAAAATCTCTGTCACTCAGTGTGCAAACGGGAAAGGAGGAACCATTCCATATTCTATATTTCAAGCAGAGAAGGATGCAATGTAGGAAACTGGTTAAGAAACTGTTGGAAGGGCTAAGGAGCAAAGAAAGAGGGGGCTCTTGCCTAAAGACAGAAGCTGCCACAGTCCCTTGGCTGAATTGTATGACACTCACTGCTGATGTTGCCGAAACTACCCCCAGGCTGCTGGGGCCTGTAGCACAGGCAGTCAAGCCCAGTTATGTCCCTGCTGCTGCCTATAGCTAATTTCTTCCTTCTGCACTGGAACCTACCACCAGTGCCTCCCATTGGAAGAACCTAACAGGAAATTGGCCAGATGAGTCTGGAAAAGGTGGGTACTTTGAAGGATGAACTTGAACCCGGACCCAACTGCCATAAGACACATTCTGGTACATTCACCCTTTTGCTACTCAGATCCACACATTCCACTGCACCCACTCAACAACTGTATTGTGCTTCCACCCAAAAGAATGCAACCCTATTCCTCAAAGCAAAGGAATGCAGGCTCACTCTCTCCCCCAAAAGAGGGGAACACAGAGTGGGACCATGTGAAAAGGCAGCCTCAGCCACTGTATTCAGCTCTCAGTGATGGCACTTTCTCTTCTCTTTTCATCACCATTGCACCCTGGATATTCTGCAACCTGAAGGTCAAATTGTAAAGTTAACGACCACCAATATTCAATGTTCTACATCACAAGCAAAGAAGAAAATGTGCGTAGTTTCTCCAGTTCTTGTTTTGGTAACTGGTAACAAAACTAGTTGGTTGACAGTGATAATAATTGAGTAATAATTGATGATGGGCTTCTTCCAATGTCCATTCCATGTTCCCTTCACCTTGAACCCAAACTTCAGTTGTTTGGGGTTCTTTACCTAACAGGATGACTTCAACTTTCATTTCTGAAAGGCCTGAGTTTTTTTCAAAAAAAAATTTTTTTAATGATTATTTTTGAGAGAGAGAGAGAGAGAGAGAGAGAGAGTGTGAGTGAGCATGAATGGGAGAGGGGCAGAGAAAGAGGGAGACAGAGAATCTGAAGCAGGATCCAGGCTCTGAGCTGCCAACACAGAGCCCGATGTGGGGTTCGAACTCATGAGCCGTGAGATAATGACCTGAGCTGTAGTTGGATCCTCAACCAACTGAGCCACTCAGGCGCCTATGAACAGCCTGAGTTTTTAGTAATCTGGCAGTTTGCAATATTATTCCAGTAACTCTTAGCACATTGATGGGCTAAAAAGCACCCAGGAGAATTTCCTGGGCTCCAGACATAGCCTTTTCTGCCACCACTGTGTCACAGCAACCCAATTCCTCTTGGGAATTCTGACCAATCACTCCAGCCAGAACAGTAACCCTCTTCTTTGCCTGTCAATTCAGTGGTGTGAGCAACTTGAAACGGGCAGATGGCACTATCTACTTCCTGTTCAGTGGAACAACTGTATGTCCCTAGAGGAAGCATTCTCTCCTTAGAATAAAGACCTGTAAACCAGCTGATCCATGATGCAAAGAAGGCAGGCAAATATTCTGAGTGATATGCTGCATGTGACAGTGAGGGGAACCACTCCCATTTTCTCCCCTTGATTCCCAGATCCATGTTTCCTGACCATAAGAGACAGAGCACTACTTTTTTTGCTGCTTATTCAAAGTCTAATCCACATTCTGCAAGAAAGTCACCCAAATTGCAGAGAGTTGTCTCCCAATGGTGCCATTTTTTAAACTTCAATGATCTACTCCTGTACTTTATAATGATAACTGCCTTGGGTGATGGAGCATATTTGGAAACCAGTAAGTCCCAAGGGCATGAGCCAATTCTATACTTTCTTTGCTATAAAATCAGTTCTTTCATCATAAGCAATGTTGTATAGGACATCATGTCATTGAATAAAGCATTATAAAAGTTCACAGATGGTGGGACTGATTAAAACATTGCAGGCAGGGGATACACAGCATATTTAGAAACAGTGTCTATTCCAGTAAGAATAAAATCATGCCTTCCATAATGGAAAGAGTTCAGTGTAATAAACTTGCTACCAGGTGGCTTGGTGGTCCCCCTGAGGAAGAATGCCACATCAGGGCTCAATACTGGTCTCTGCTGTCAGCAGATTAGGCATTCAGCAGTGACAGTAGCCATGTCTTTCTTGGAGAGGGTAAGCCCATATTACTGAGCCCACAGAGAGCTTCCATCCCTGCCCCAATGGCTGTGCTCTACATGAGTCTACTGAATAAGCCTCAGGTGGCTAAGAAAAGGGCTGACTGACATCCACAGAATGGACCATCTTGTCCAATTGATGACTAAGTCTCATCAGTGAATGCCCCATGGTAAGCGTTCACATAGGACAGTGCCCATATGGAGAGGCCCATCAGCAAACCTCTTTCTCAGACTCCCAATATGTCAGTCAAACCATTAGTCACCCATGAATTGTGTATATCCTTACCTCTGGCCATCTTTCCATCCAGATAAAGTAGATAGCTGCTGCGTTAGCCTTGAGAGAACTTCCCTTACCACATTCCTGATGTGAGCTATAATGTTTCAACAGTCAAAATCCACCTGGTGCCTTCAAATTGCAAGGGACCATCTGTGAATATGGCCCAAATATTTTCTTCCACTGTCAATGGTCAGTTCCAAAAGGACGTAGCTCACCCCCAATCTGGTATATGCTATTGACAATGGATAATGGATTGTTGCGGTGCATATGCCCAATCTTACAGCCTGGTGGCTCAGTATACTAGTTATCTATTGCTACGTGAGAAATTACCCTAAAACTTAGCAACATGCATTTGTTATCTCACATGATTTCTGGGAGTCAGGAATCTGGGAACAGCTTATCTGGGAGGATCTGGCTCAGGGTCTCTCACGAGGCTGAAGTCAAGTTGTCAGCCAGTGCCAAAGTCACCTCAAGCTTAACTAGACATGCAGTAGACCAGTGGTTTTCATATGGGAGTGATTTTGCTCCCCCAAGCACATTAGGCAACTTGTAGACATTTTCAGTTGTCCTAACTGGGTAGTAGTGCTGCTGGATTCTATGAGTAGAGACCAGGGATACCGCTAAACATTCTATAATTCTCAGGATAGCCTCCCCCATCAAAGAATGATCTGTCCCCAAAATATCAAGAGTGCTGAGGTTGAGAAACTCCACTAGTGAGCCTTCTTTTGCTCTGGTCCCAATGCAGATTTGGCAGCTTTGTGCGTTACACAAAACATTGCCATAAAAAATACACTCAAAAGGCATATGCTATCTCAAAAATCAAAAGAGGGACAAAACATTGTAGCTCTTTCTCAGTGGTAGGTGGTGCAAAATATAGCAATTTGCCTTTCGCTTCAGAGAGGAAATGCCCAATTCCCCAGACTAAGGGGCCCCTAGAAACTCCACTAGGGAGTAAGCCTCTGATTTTTCTGGGGGTTTATCTCCCACCCTCTGGCATACACATGTCTTATTAAGGTATCTAGGGTATGTACTATGTCCTGCTCACCACGTCAATAACATAATATATCAGCATGCTCTTCTGGGGAATATCAGGGTGATCAAAGTCCCTGTGGACCAGCTCTTATCAGAGAGCAGATGAGTCAACATAGGCCTGAGGTAGGACACTGAGGGTGTTTTGCTGATCCTGCTAGTTTGAAAGCAAACTCCTGCTGGTAATCTTTGCTAATTTGGTAATGAGGAAGAAAAACATCTGCCAGATCAATAGCTGCATACAAAGTGCCAGGAGCCCTGCCGTGTCATCCAGTAAAGAGACTACATCGGGTCCAGTCCCCAAATAATTTTACAGGAACCCACAGTCTCTCACCAATAACCTTCTCTTGTCTGCACATGCCACACACATGAGCTAAATGAGGGTATGACAAAACGAACCCTGTGTGTTCAATGGTTAGATGGAAATAGAGATCTCTGCAATCCCGCCACCCTCCCCCGGCCCCAGGGATATGGGATTGCTTTCAGTATACTCTGATTTAGGAAGGGTAGGTTCCAGGAACTTCTGCAAGGCCATGCCTCCTATCCTAGGGCTCACTACTCACCTTAGGGAATCAAAATGGGGGCCTTCGAGTTGCTGGATACTTACTACAACTGTATTCAGGAGGGGACAATAACCATATGTGGATCAATGGACCCACTGGAATCCTGCAAGGCAGCCACAGGCCAAAATTTCATTTATCCCTAGATAACCGTAAGTGACATCCACTCCCAGGGGTCCAGAGGCATTTTGGGCCTCTGGAGGTTAGCGCTGACTCAGAACCAATGTCCAGAAATCCCATCAAGTTCTGGCTATTCTCTCCTCAGTGCACAGTCACCCAGTGAATGGCTGCAGGGTTTTTGGGAAAGACTTAAAGGAAGATTTTTGCTAGAAGCTTACCACAATGTTATCCAGCCCTTTCTTCGACTATGGTTAGAGTTCTCCAACCTGAGCATGCACCAGAACCAGCTGAAATGCTTGCCAAAACACAGACCGTTGGACCCACCTTCAGGGTGTGTGTGTCAGGAGGACTGGGTTGAACCTGAAAACCTTGCACGTATCACAAATTCCCAAGCCATGCTGCTCCTGCTGCTGCTGCTGCTGCTTCTCAGCCACAGTTTGAGAATCAGTGATCCGAGGATTTCTAAATCTCTGAACCGAACTGACTCAGGTCTGGGACTTGGTGATAACCAATGACTCTCCATCGAACAACTTAACGTTTCTGTTCATTAGACCTAGAGATTTCCTAATAAATCAAGCCATTCTTAGCAGACTGCCCATCTATTTTGGTCCTAGGGCCACTGAGAACAATTAGCCAACACTAAAGACCCCTGGGTGCTAAAATACTCTGCTTGCTGCTTCAGGCACTATGCCCATCACAATAACAGCACCTACCTTGCTTCTAACTGTTATGGACTGCCACTTGGCTCTGCCCCTGCTAAAGCCTGTCATCCACTGAAATCAAGAAGTTTATTTTAATGAAGACATCTTCTCCCATTAGTGGGTCTCTTAAGAACCCCTGGGCAGGAAAGAGAGCTCAAAACCTCTGCCATGTCTGGAGAAGCTTGACCACAATAATACCAATCGAGAAAAGACCTTTCCTCATGGTTACCACTCTGTCTCCCCAAATCCCATCCTGGAAGGACCAGAAACCATGGCTAACATGGTGGGGTCATAGGGTAGAAGCGCTGAATGGGCAAAGAGAGAAGAAACTAATCACAACCCCATCCCTACCGAAGGCTTCTCACTTGCTTCAGGGACGAGAAGGAGGCTTATCTGCAAAGCAAGCTTTTGATTGTTACCTGAAATTTAATTACTAAAATAAGAGTATATTTCGTGACTTGAAGTGACTGGAGATCCACGTATACTACTAAAATAGTGACCAGAGAGCTCAGGCATCTGCCTGTGTGTCCGTCCAGGTGATGGTAAAGAAATATCCATGGAGTGGCTTGTAAGAGACCCTGGGAAAGACAAGTATGGTTGCTTTGTAATTGGACCCTCTAAGACCTGTTTGTTCAGTGTACCTGCTACAACAGCAAATGATGTGGAAACACACAGGGATGGTTATATCTCCATAGAGAAGGCAGAAGATAAAAAGCATGCTCCCAAACACAGCCAAGACCTCCCAGAATCCCAAAGGACCTCAGAGTTAGGCGGCTGTGGATGGCGGCCTCCCGAGCAATGAGGATTCTGCCTGGAAGCACACTCATGGGCTTTTATACCTTCCTGCTCTCCCTCTCACCCGATTGGTCCAGGACTATGCTAATGTGCATACACACTCATGGAGTGTTAACCAGAGATGGAGTGAGATGAAAGACAATCTCACAGGAGTATCCTGCAGGAGGCTCAGACTTTAGATATGCCCGAGCTTCATTCCTGAATGTCTCCAAAGCATCTTTTGGAAAGTATATCATTTCCTCTCATTTTAGCAAATGACAAAATAAGTATTTTAAGTAAGATATTCAAATATATAGACAAGTCTATTTCTGGATTCGGTTCTCTTCCTTAGATGCATTAGCCGAGGCTCGCACTGGCACCAGAATAGCGAAAGGGCCAGTGGGGCTGGAGTGAAATATAGGAAGGAAAAAGAATAATAGGAGACCTCAGAGAGGAATATTCTCAGGGGTGGGAGGAGATTCACATTTAGCCTTTAAACTCTGAGCGAGCCACTGCAAGGCTGTGAGCAGAGGGTGAAGTGATCTGGTAGGTGTTAAAAGGATGACCCCGGCTGCTGTGTTTTGTGGAGAACAGGCTGTGGGGCGTATGAGTGGAAGCGAGAAGTTATTGAAATAATCCAGGTGAGAGATGACAGCTTCCTGGACCAGGGGGCTAGTGGTGGAAGTGATGAGACGGTGAGAATCTGGGTGTATTCTGAGGGTCGAGCCAGCAAATTCCCTAATGGATTGGATGTGAAGTGTGAACAAGAGCAAGGTCAAGAATCATTCCCAGGTTCTTGTCTGAGTAACAGGAAGGATGGAATGACTACAGCCTAAAATGAGTGTGGGGGGAATACGTTTTAGGAAAAGATCAAATTTGAGATATGTTTAATTTGAAAGATCTCTGATATTTAAGGAGAGATGTTTGATACATGAGTCTTATGGTTACAAGAGAGATCCAGGCCAGGGACAATTTGGGGTCTTTAAAATAGACACAGTATCTAATATCATATGATTAGATTAGATCACTAAAGGAGGGGGCACAGACAGTGATGAGATCTAAAGACTGGGACCTGGGGCATCCCAACATCAAGACATCATGGAGATGGAAAGAAAGCAGCAAAAGAGAGCGAGAAGGAACAGCTTATATGGTCGGAAGAGAGTATGGTGCACCTTACTACAAAGAGAGGGGTACCTGGGTGGCTAAGTTGGTTAAGCATCGGACTTCGGCTCAGGTCATGGTCTCACAGTCTGTGATATTGAGCCCTGCATCGGGCTCTGTGCTGACAGTTCAGAGCCTGGAGCCTGCTTCAGATTCTGTGTCTCCCTCTCTCTCCCCCTCTCTCTCTCCCCTCCCCAGCTCATGTTCTGTCTCTCTCTCACTCTCAAAAATGAATAAATGTTAAAAATTTTTTTTTTACTTTTTTAAAGATTACTACAAAGAGAAAAATATCTTTTGCTAGAAAGAAAAAAGCAAACTTAACAATTCTGGCTATGCATTATTTTGTTAACATAAAGGACATTTTCTTCTATAACATTTAAGGAGAAATGCCATTCTCTTCTAGGCTGTTCTGGAAAGTAGAGAGGGAAAACCCTTCCAGACTGATTTTTACTGAACCAGCAATGTCTTTATTCAATAATTTGCAACACTGGAACATACATTTTCATTATGTACACGCGATTTAAAAGATTCTTAGTTTCAAAGTGTATTTCTGTGGGGCATGCAATAGGCTTCCAATAAAAACTTGTTGGGTTGAATCAAATCAGTAATTAGATGAATGTCAACCCTAAGCATGTGGGAAATGGAATTGAAATACAAAACATTATTGAAGTTCCCTTCTTTGTAAGTTTGTAGGTATGTATGTCTCTATGTGTACGTACTATAGATTAGCATCTGTGCAGTTTACTGTACAGAATACAAGGGGGCTATGAACTAAACCAAAAAGCCATCTTGATATAATTTAGCAAACTATTTCATCATATCATTAACAATTAAGTTATCAAGTAGCAGGGCGCCTGGGTGGCTCAGTCGGTTAAGCGTCCAACTTCGACTCAGGTCATGCTTTCACTGTCTGTGAGTTTGACCCACGTCGGGCTCTGTGCTGACAGCTCAAAGCCTAGAGCCTGCTTTGGATTCTGTGTCTCCCTCTCTCTCTGCCCCTCCCCAACTTGCACTCTGTCTCTCTCTCTCTCTCAAAAATAAATATTAAAAAAATTTTTTTTAAAAAAGAAGTTATCAAGTAGGGATGGAAAAGAAAATGAGGAGAAGACCAATTTCCAGAAGCAGAAATCATTCCTGAGATTGGAGTCTTAAAATGCACCCATACTGAATTAAGAGGGTATTTTAAACCTAAAGGTACTCAAATGAAAAGTTCTTAAAAATTTTTAGTGTCTGTCAGCATGGAATCTCTTGTTTAGTACTTTCATGAGCCACATTCATATTGGAGACCATATTGAAGCTCTTGATGGATGACAAGACCTTGAACTGCCTTCTGAAATATCGAGTAAGACTGCATTCCTTCCTATGTTTTTAGTAGTAAGCATACTTCTCGTAATCAAATCTTTTGAAAACTAGCACTCTGTGCTACAGAATAGCATCATATATAATAATCCTCTTGTTTCTCAACCTTAAGCATTAGGGATTCACTGCTATTTATTTAAGCTTGTGTGTTTTTTTCTTTCCCTGGTTTACTGAATTATTTATTAGTTACATAGTCTTCATGCTCTGTGCTAAGTGCCACTTCTCTCCCCTTTTGTGGCTGGAACACAAGTAAATATTCAATTTCATTATCAATTTAAAGCTCACCTGAAGCTAAGGAAGTAATCATTCATTGTGATGGAATCGCTGGGATGGTTGTATATTTTCAAAAACATTAAGATTTTGTTTTTAATGTTGGGTCTATTTGCTGCTTTTTTGTTTGCTAATAGACAATGATATATAGACTATACATAAAATCTTTACACTGCGGTGCAATTATTTGCAGGCAAGATTCACAACTTGACAGGCTTCCGAGATGAAAAAAGGTGAAACTTGGTTCGCTGACAAAATGTTCATCTTGAATTCAAACAGGAATTGATTGATGGAGCATTCTCATACCTGTATGCAAGTCTATGCAAGGTGCTGTAGACCAGTATTTTTCAGACTTTATAGTGCATACGAATCAACAGGGGATATTGTTACCATGCAGAGGCAGATTCACAGGTCTGGGATGGGACCAGAGAGCTTGCATTTTTAAGAAGGTCCCAGGTGATGCTGACGCTTCTAGTTCTTAGACCTCACCTCGAACAGGAAGGCATAAAGCAATGGTCACCCATCCTGGTTGCACATTACAGAGGAACCTAAAAGAAATATACATGTCCAGGTCCCAATTCACATCAACTGTATGAGAACCTCTGGAGATGATTTTTTAATGTTTCCCAAGTGGTATGGACTGAACGTGCTCCCCCAAATTCATAAACCCTCATCCCTAATGCGATGGTATTTGGAGACAAGGCCTTTGGGAGGTAATTAGATTTAAATGATGTCATGAGGATAGGGCCCTCATGATGGGACTAGTATCCTTATAAGAACAGATGCCAGAGAGCCGTGTGACACAGTGAGAAGGTGGCCATCTGCAAACCAACAAGAGGAACCAGATATGCTGGCACCCTGATCCCAGACTTCCAGCTCCTAGAACTGTGAGAAAATAAATCTCTGTTGTTTCAGCCACCCAGTCTATGGCATTTTGTTATGGGGGCCGAAGCCATGACACAGGGAGAGTCTAACATTATGCAGCCTAGGTTGATAACCATTGTTATAAAAAATAGTGAAGTAACATAATCATAACTTTGTTGTAGGATGCTTATAACCTACTGGGCAGCTAAGACTTGAGCCTATAAAAGTCATTGGTACTCAAGCGTAAGCATGGGCCAGAGAGGTAGAATATTAAGAGATTCAGAACAAGAATGCAGCCAAGGTAGAGATGATGAGGGAAGAAGGCTGTCACTTCTTAAAGAGTTCTGCCGAGGACAAAATTTTTAAGACTGAAGGTCTAACTTGCATTACACAATAAAAGGGCTGCACAGATATTAAACATTCTGTTATGACTTTGATCACTGTATACACTCAGTGTACTCACTACCTCAATCAAAAATATAGAACACTGCCATCACCTCAGAAAGTTCATTGGAATTCTGTCTAGTCAATTTCCACCATTCACAGAGGCAGACACCATTCCAATTTCTATCACCATAAATTAGCATGGTCTGTTTTATAATTTCATATAAATGGAACCCACCATGTATACAGTTTTGCGTCTGGCTTCTTTTACTCAGCATAATGATTTTGAGATTTATCCACATTATTACATGTATCAATATGTGTACTCTCTTATTATGGCTGAATGATATTCCATGGCATAGATACATAACAATTTGTCTATATACCTAACTATTGCTGGACATTTCAGTTGTTTCCAGTTTTGGGCTATTAGAAATAAAGCTACTATGAATATTCTTCCTAACGTCTTTTTAAAAAACACATATTTCCATTTCTCTGGGATAAATACGTAGAGGTGACCTTTCCAGGCCATGGGATAGATGTACATTTAACTTTATAAATAAATTGCCAAACATGGGGCGCCTGGGTGGCTCAGTCAGTTAAGCATCTGACTTCAGCTCAGGTCTTGATCTCGTGGCTCGTGAGTTCAAACCCCACGTTGAGCTCTGTGCTGACAGCTCAGAGCCAGAAGCCTCCTTCAGACTCTGTGTCTCCTCTCTCTGTCCCTCCCCTACTTGTTCTCCCCCCCCCAAAAATAAAGAAACATTAAAATTTAAAAAATAGGGGTGCCTGGGTGGCTCAGTCAGTTGAGCGTCTGACTTCAGCTCAGGTCATGATCTCATGGTTCGTAGGTTTGAGCCCTGCATCGGGTTCTGTGCTGACCACTTGCTCAGAGCCTGGAGCCTTCTTTGGATTCTGTCTCCTTCTCTCTCTGCCCCTCCCCTGTTCACGCTCTGTCTCTCTCTGTCTTTCAAAAATAAATAAAATGCAAAAAAAAATAAAAATTAAAAAAAATTAAAAAAATAAATTGCCAAACAGTTCCCCAAAACGAATGTATAATTTTATGCTTTCACCAGCAATGTACATGAGTTCTAGTTGCTCCATTTGCTCACCTTAGTGTTGTCAGCCTTTTCGAAAATCCACTCACCTATGTGACAAGACCAAGACTTTTCAGAAGCAATTTAGCAAAGTAGTTAAGAGTATTGAGCCCTTGGGGTACCTGGGTGGCTCTGTCGTTTAAGTGTCCTACTCTTGATTTGGGCTCAGGTCTTGATCTCATGGTTCATGAGTTCAAGCCCCATGTCCAGCTCTGCACTGACAGTGTGGGGCCTGCTTGGGATTCTCTCTCTCTCTCTCTCTCTCTCTCTCTCTCCTCAAAAATAAATAAACATTTCTTAAAAGAAAAAAAGAAAAAAGCTTTACTTTTTTTAAAAAAAAGTACTGAGTACTTAGAGGATAACCTAGAAATACAAAGAGAGAGATGTAATAACCCTCTGAACAAGCAGTTCCACTTCTAGTAATCTGCCTACATTTTTATCTGCTCAACTATAAGAGATAAAGGCACAAGTTTATTCCTTGCAGCACTATTTGCAATAATGCAAGGATCCAGTAACAGGGAACTAGTTGAAATAAACTACAGGACACCAACACAATGGAGTTCTAAGAAGTTCTAAAGAAAGAATGAGGAAGGATTGTATGTACTGATGTAAAGAGATCTCCAGAATATATATATCATTAAGTGGATAAAACTTTTAAAAAGCAAGGGGTATGTGTACAAAGGGAGGGGTTAAACTAAGGCTGTATATCAACACACACACATATGCATACTTACATATGCAAAAAAACTGTACTAGAATGGACATATAAATAAGGAACTAATAAAATATGGTCATGTGTAGAAGGACAGAAAAACAAAGTAGAGAGAGCAGGGGTAGAAATAGACTTTTTTTAAAATGTTGATTTATTTTTGAGAGACAGAGCACAAGTAGGGGAGGGGCAGAGAGACAGAGGGAGATACAGAATCTGAAACAGGCTCCAGACTCTGAGCTGTCAGCACAGAGCCCAACGCAGGACTTGAACCTATGAACTATGAGATCATGACCTGAGCCAAAGTTGGACGCTTAACCCACTGAGCCACCCAGCTGCCCCGAAATAGGACTTTTTTGTGAATATTTTTCCACAGTGTTTTCATTTTGAATTATATAAGTGCATTACCATTAAACAATTACAACTAAGGTACTCAACTGAAATAAATTTACTGTATTTTATTAAACTTTAAAAAAATTTACAATTAAAAAAATCCTCGAACTAAAAAGCAAACCTGAACATATATCAAAGTGATAATATAATCACACAGAAAAATCGTGGGAAGAAACACACTGATTTCTTTTATTTTTTATTTTTTTTTAATGTTTTATTTATTTTTGAGAGAGAGAGAGAGAGACAGCATGAGCAGGGGAGGGTCAGAGAGAGAGGGAGACACAGAATCCAAAGACAGGCTCCAGGCTCCGAGCTAGTGATCAGCACAGAGCCTGACGCGGGGCTCGAACCCATGAACAGTGAGATCATGACCTGACCTGAAGCTGGATGCTCAACCGACTGAGCCACCCAGGTGTCTTGAAACACACTGATTTCATGACAATCTGGGAGTTCATAATGCTACTCAAACAGAGACAGGCAGAAATCAGTGGTCATCACTGAGATTGTTATGAACAAATTTTTCCCTTTGAGAATCGGCCAAGGGAGAAGCACTTCTCCTGCTTCCCTAGTCTGCAGTGTTTTTCAGGGTAACCAAATAGATTGAATTTAATTAGAAAGAGCTCTTCTTCACTAAGGAGTAGCAGCTAATAAATGTAGGAGAAATGACAAATGAGAACAATTTTGCAATTTCTAACAAATATTAATGCACGCAAGGGCTATCGAATGGAAATTGGCCCTGTGGTGAATGGTTGAGGGGAGACTACACATCTGTATGGTGTTAAAGTAACCCCACCAAATACTTTCTGGTCACAGGTGGAATGACATTCTCCGGCCGCCAGCTCGGGTGGCTATCACATACCCAGAGGACAGTCTGAGTGTTGGTGACAGTAAAACCAGATGGCAGGTACCTCCTGAAGAAATGCCATGTGAAACATACAATGGCACCCAAAATGTATTCTAGACAAAACGTATTAACATAAGTCAACTAAGCCCTTAGGTGTAACTTCTGACTTACAGGAAATACAAGGGGACAGAGGAGCAGGCTAGGTGAGGGCATGAGGAAGCCATCAGACAAACATTGAGCAGGAAAGCAAACAGATGAAGAAAAGGACTGTTTTAGATTTAAAACACCTAAGACACATAAAACTAGATAAATTGTATGCTCTGGACCTAAACCCTGATTTGGACAAACCAGCTTTGGGGAAATAGTTGAGGGACAATTAGGGCAGTTTCAATATGATTGAGATATTAGATGCTATGGAAACTTATTGACAGGGGAAGAAAGATTATTAAAAGAAAACAGTTTACAATATTATGATCTTGTTTTATAAAACATTACATATACATATATAAAAATATGGAAATATATGTAATAAAAGATTAACACTAAACAGTCTCTGCTTGGTGGGTATATTAGTGTTGTCTTGTCACACACATTACCACAAACTTGGTGGATCAAGACAATAAAAACAGATTATCTCACAGTTGTCAAGTTCTCGGAGTCAGAAGTCCAACATGGTTGTCACTGAGCTAAAGTCAAGGTTCTGACAGGGCCGCATTCCTTTCTGGGGGCCCTGGGGGAGAATCCATTTCCCTGCCCTTCCTGGCTTCTAGAGGCTGCCCGCATTGCTTGGCTCATGGCTCTTCTCTCCAGCTTCCTCCATCAATACCAGGTGGTGCTGTTCTCACACTACATCACTCTGAACTTTCTCTTCTGCCTCCTTCTTCCATCTGTTGGGACCTCTGTACACTGGCCCACCAGAATAATCCAGGGTACTCTCCCATCTCAAGGTCACCTGACTAGCAACCTTCATTCTATCCCCTACCTTAAACCCCCTTTGCTTCGTGACTTAACAGGTTTGTAAATCCTGGGGATTAAGACATAGGGAATTTGTGAGAGGCCACTATCAGCCTACCACAGTGGGAACATGGAATTTATCTCCTTATTGCTGCTTCTCTGTATTTTCTGGCTTTCTACAATGCTCATATATTGGTTCTGTAATAACAACAAGCTATATTTCATTTAAAAATAAGTATAGTGATGATGGAGGAAGTAATACCGTGATACCATTACAAGATCATGAATAAACATCTACAGTAAAAATGCAGAAAATGTATGGCCTAATAGGTACTGGGGGCTTGGAAAACTTCCACTGACAGAATCATTTTATTTATTTATTATTATTTTTAAGTGTTTATTTTTAGAGAGAGAGAGAGAGGAGAGAGAGAGAGAGAGAGAGAGAGAGAGAGAGAGAGAGAGAAAGCACAAGTAGGGGAGGGGCAGAGAGAGAGGGAGACAAGAATCCAAAGCAGGCTCCAGGTTCTGAGCTGTCAGCACAGAGCCCGATGCGGGGCTCGAACCCATGAACTGTGAGATCACGACCTGAGCTGAAGTTGGACAGACATTCAACTGACTGAACCACCCAGGCGTCCCGACCGAATACTTTTTAAAAATGCTGTAGTTCAAATAATGTGTGTGAAACAGCAGATGCTATATTCTGGGAAATGTTATGTATCCAAAAAATGACCCTAGGGGTGACGAGGACACCATGATCAAAAACACATGTGAAAAGTATGAACAACAGTTTTCATAAAACATGGGTCCAAGTCCCAGCTCTGTCACCCCCTAGCTGTGTGACTTAATGCCAGTTATTTACCTCTCTCTGCTTCCACTTTCCTTGTGGGGTTGTTGCAGGATTAAGTTATTTAACTTGTGCAGGGCTTAGAACTGTGCCTGGCACATGAGAAACACTCTGTAAATGCTAGTCAGTAACGGTTATGATTCTGGCGGGCGTTTGTAGCCATCTGTTTCAGAGGGAAGACCACTCTGGAATTTTGGTTAAGCTGGTACTGATATTCCATCACTTCGGGGAATCACAAGAGTCATGCACGGATCATCAATGCGTTTCTCACACTCAAGGATACTAGAGTAATTAGCCTGAGTATTTCATTATTGGAATTTTCACCAAATGGCTAGATTTCCAGGAAACATCGCATCAGTGTTAGCACAGTGGCTAATGAATATTTTTGAAGCATCAACATTTTTTTAAGCCCAGAACCGTCAATACGCCAAATGGTACTTACAACTATGGGTTTCTAACACTCATATCCTGGTGGAAAGAAATGTCTAAATAATTTCCTAGTTTGACAACATGGGGGCAAACCAAACAAGTTTTCCAGGACTGTGAGAGATGGGAGATAACTTACAACTTCAGTATATGTCATCCTGCCTACTGTGGATCCCTATTAAGCCAATCAGATGCCGTGAGTTATCGAGATCAGTTAAGCTCCACATAGAACATCATATTTAAGGAACTTTACCTTTAACACATTCTAGTAATATTGCAGAATGTTCCATGGATTCCTTAATGTTTCAAGCTGGAGGAGATTTTAGTGATCATTTTAATCCAGTGTGTCTCACTGTAGGTTAACATTCCTACCTGTCACCATCCCCCATGACTCTCCAAGACTGAGACGTGGTATATGGCCCATGCTGACCACAAAACTCCTTTTCTCCACCCCCGG
>CM053559.1:55216254-55281788 GCA_028646485.1 Cryptoprocta ferox | reverse complement strand
TGGGTTCGAGCCCCGCGTCGGGCTCTGTGCTGACAGCTCAGAGCCTGGAGCCTGTCTTCAGATTCTGTGTCTCCCTCTCTCTCTGACCCTCCCCTGCTCGCGCTGTCTCTCTCTGTCTCTCAAAAATAAATAAAAAACATAAAAAAAAATAAAAAAAAAAGGAATAAGGGAATATTTATTTGGAAGTCATTGGATGAGTGAGGTTGTGTGATACTGTTAAAGAAAAAAAAAAAGCAGATGTCAAAACAAATTTCATCAACAATGACAGAAGATCCAGAGGTTCCTAAGGGACACTCTTGCACAGGTTCTGCAGGCTCCCGGCACTTTCCTCCTCTGGAAACCTTCCTCAAGCTCTCAGTCCAGGCCAGGTGCCCTCTCAAGGGCTCCTACAGCTCCACCCCTCAGCGCTTATCACTCGGTGCTGCACCTGGTCCTTGCCCGTCAGCCTCCCCACTGAACTGTCACACCTGGGGTCTGGCACTGAATCCTATCAACCGCTGTATGCCCACTGCTCACCCTGGAATTTTGCACTTGGTAGATTCTCACTAAATACTTCCTGCCTGATCACCAGCATTCAAAGCAAATTCGGTTTTGGATGTACCATGATAGCTCTTCACTACCAGGGGCTCGAAGTACTACCGAATTCAAGCAAAATACTGTTTTAACTCCTGGAAGAGAGAGACGGTCTAAAAATAAATCTAACACCTGAACGTGTAGCATTACAGAAATGGAGACCAAGGGGGAACACATAGGAACATCGCATAAATGTACTCTGAAGGATTTAAGTGTCATTCATTTGTCAAGTTGACCTCAAGTTATATGCCTCTAGAAAGGGAAACATTTGTTAAAAAGGCAGTAACCACGCTTTTTCAGAAAGCATTAATCTATGCACAAACACCTATGTGTTATCACGTCATCTGTAGGTCTCAAAGTCTTACTCTTACTGAAACTGACTGAGGGCGCAAGCAACACCTACCGAAAGCTGTGTATACTTACTTGAAGTATGGCACACTGTCCCTATTTTAAGCAAGGTTAACTATATGTGGCAGATGGATTACTTCAAGAAAATGGAATGTTATGGAAAAGCAATTGTCTTTTGACCTAAACCACGTACGATGTTATTTCTACTTGCAATCCAGCACTACTGGTAGAAATGTTAAACGCCGGGCAATAATACCAAAGACATTGAAAAATACCGAACATCTGCAGGGATCTGATGACTCTGTAAATCTTCCTTAGAGGCACCTATAACGAAAGACACTCCGAGCGGAGTGAGTGATTAGGCCAACTATAGAGGTCCTCTGATGGAATGCCGCCTGCTCTCTCTCCTCACTCTGCAAGTTTTCTGCAGATGCAGGAGGAGAGGAAGCTTATGCAAAGGGATGGGATCTGATCTCTGCATCCCCCTCTTCCGTGTTACACCTCTTTCAGCTTCCAACCTCTTCTCTGATCTGATGGCTGTGTGTGCAATCCTCACACCGTGGGCTCAAAACCAGATGCTGGCACAGCGCCATCCTAGGTAGATCCAGGGGTTTGGTTTGAAAGCCAGTAGCTTCTTACCATTCTTTCCTCTGAAACAACGGGATAATCTCTGCTGCCAGCAAGAACTTCTGAAAGTCCTCCTAACAGCTTCTGGGGCCCAGCTCAGGATAGCTTAACGCTCCACGGTGCCAGCCTGGGTTTCACCCACTAGGGCAGCCATGCCTTCCTAAAGAGGACTAGAGTCAAGAACTAAAAGGTTTCAGAAGTTTCTCACAATGAGAACGAAAAACCAAACTATGGTTAATCTTGTTAAGACAGATTCTTCGTTTCCCATATTCATCCTTTATTTGAAAACTCAAAGCACAGCACAAACCTGGTCTGTTCACTGTGCCCCGAATGGGCATTTCATACTGACCACCCGCTAGCTCTCCTCCACCCATCTCCCTGGACCTGGGCCCCCGCTTTCCTGGAAGTCATAGCTGACCATGCAGCCAGTGATCTCATCTTTCCTTAAATTCAGAACTTGTCTCTATCAATTGCCTACATGAGGCTAAATGAGGCACTCAGTCACTGCCAAACACCGGAATTACTAAAAATCACCTCGCTCTCAACAGCTTTTTCTTGCTACTGCCTTATATTATTACTTAATCTTTTCATGCCCTCCCTAGTGGATGGTCAGCCTCTTGAGGTGAGGATATATCTACTTTAATTTTCCACACAGTGGGTCCTTAATATTACATTTTCTGAACATTTGGGGCAGGGAGGGGGAGAGAAGGGGCCTTTATTTTTAGCAAGACAGTTTGTATGAACAAATACTAAAGCAGCTATTCCTTGCCGGCCCTCATTCTCAGTAGGGGCTGCCCTCAAAGGAGCCAGTGACAAATGCTCCATTCTATATTGATAAGTGCTAACATTCCCTCTGCCCCTAAGCCAGGCCTGAGAACCTCTGGAGTCTAAAGATTTTTTTTTTAATTCAACATTTAAAAAAAATTTTTTTAATGTTTTTATTTTTGAGAGACAGAGAGAGTGTGAGCAGGGGAAGGGCAGAGAGAGAAGGAGACACAGAGTCTGAAGCAGGCTCCAGGCTCTGGGCTGTCAGCACAGAGCCTGAAGCGGGGCTGGAACTCAGGAACCCCGAGATCATGACCTGAGCCGGAAGTCGGCTGCTTAACCAACTGAGCCACCCAGGCACCCCTAGGGTCTAAAGATTTTGAAGATCACTTCAAGCCCAGGGATCAAGGGATTGCCCCCCCCCCCCCCGCCACCCCCGCGCCACAGGCAGCAGTTATCAGAGGGTCTGTGAAGGTTATTTTATATATACGCACACGTGCAGAGCCTACCCCAAGGCCTGTAAGACTGGAGGAGGATTAATGGGACTAAATCACCAGAATCTGACAGAAAAACTTCTACGGCGGTAGAACCAGTTCTGAGAGGCTCCAGGCTCTTACCTACAGCAGGGCCAAGCGAATACTCAGTTCAGATCCCTAAAGGAGGCGATGCCTCCCCTGGGCTACCTGGACGGCCAGGTCAAACATCCAAACACGCCAACGGTCAGAAAGGGCGGGCCTGGCCTCTTCTAGTCCACCGACAGCTCTTTGTAGTCAACGGGGTGCTGCCCTAAACTTTTTACAGAATGTTTGCGCACTCCGTGCTGCCTGAACTTCCCGCAGGGTGGCACCTGGAAGAGCAAGTGACTTAGAAACGAGTAAGAGCATCCGCGCTCCCAATGCTCCGAAATGCCTGGTGTACTCATCTAAAATAAAAAGGTCTATGTCTGCAAATTCCGTTTGCCGGCCCGGTAATCCACCCCCGCCCCCAGGCCTGCGTAGAGGGCCGACCCGTACAGCTGTTTTTAATCCCTACTTTTCTCACTCGGCGTCCCCGGCTTGGGCTGACCAGACGCGGAGCCACTTAGCGTTTCCTCCTCCCCCTGTCGGTGTCTGTCCTCCCTCCGCCGTCTCCTCTTTCTCCGCCTGCATCCCCGGGGGGCAGAGTGTGGGAAGAACGAATTTCCGCCCGGTTTGCCCGCCACTCGCCGACTTGGGTCCCTTCCGGACGCAGCCTGCGCACCCCCGGCTCCTCCCCCGGCTGTTCCACCGAGGCCGCGCTCCTGGTCCGGGACCCTGAGCCAGGAGGCTCGGGCTGCGGGGGCCGAGCCACCGGGGCGCAGCAGCCAAGCCGCGCCCCGAGGAGCTCTTGGAAGGGCTCCCGCCTGCAGCTGGGGAATCCGCTTGGCGGGGAGAATCCGTGCCAGGGAATCCAGCTCTCCGGACTCCGCTGCAAACAAAAAGCTCAGGTCTGACTCCCTCCCCCCGACGCACACCGGGAGAAACAGTTTTGTGCAGAAATGCAACAAGTAGCACCCGGAGCGCCCTGCGCCGCCTGACTTGGCTGGGCGAACCCGCCTGCAGAGACCCGGGCCAGCGCCGGACAAAGGGCGGAGGAGGGGCCGGACCGCGCTGCGGAGTCCGAAAGAGGCCATTTAGTGACTCTGGCCAGGCCAAGGGGAATGCAGAGGAGACACAGAGCCGGCGGGCCAAGAGGACGATCCGGCCGCAGCACGCAGGACGGGCGGCGATGGAGGCTGCCCGCGCCGTGCGCTTCCTACTCGTGGTGTGCGGCTGCCTCGCGCTCCCGCCGCGGGCCCAGCCCGTGTGCCCAGAGCGGTGCGACTGTCAGCACCCCCAGCACCTCCTGTGCACCAATAGGGGGCTCCGCGCGGTCCCCAAGACCAGCTCGCTGCCGAGCCCCCAGGACGTGCTCACCTACAGCCTCGGCGGCAACTTCATAACCAACATCACAGCCTTCGACTTCCACCGCCTGGGGCAGCTCAGACGGCTGGACCTGCAGTACAACCAGATCCGCTCTCTGCACCCCAAGACCTTCGAGAAGCTCTCGCGGCTGGAGGAGCTCTACCTGGGGAACAACCTCCTGCAGGCACTCGTCCCGGGCACGCTGGCCCCGCTGCGCAAGCTGCGCATCCTCTACGCCAACGGAAACGAGATCGGCCGCCTAAGCCGCGGCTCCTTCGAGGGCCTGGAGAGTCTGGTCAAGCTGAGGCTGGACGGGAACGCCCTGGGGGCGCTGCCGGACGCGGTCTTCGCCCCTTTGGGCAACTTGCTTTACCTACATCTGGAGTCCAACCGGATCCGCTTTCTGGGCAAGAACGCCTTTGCCCAGTTGGGCAAACTGCGCTTCCTCAACCTCTCTGCCAACGAGCTGCAGCCCTCCCTACGCCACGCAGCCACCTTCGCACCGCTGCGCTCCCTCTCCACCCTCATCCTCTCGGCCAACAGCCTCCAGCACCTCGGGCCGCGCGTCTTCCAGCACCTGCCTCGTCTCGGCCTACTCTCGCTCAGGGGCAACCAGCTCACACACCTCGCGCCGGAGGCCTTCTGGGGGTTGGAGGCCCTACGCGAGCTGCGCCTGGAGGGGAATCGGCTGAGCCAACTGCCCGTGGCGCTGCTGGAGCCTCTGCACAGCCTGGAGGCGCTGGACCTTAGCGGGAACGCGCTGTCAGCTCTGCACCCCACTATCTTTGGCCACCTGGGCCGGCTGCGCGAGCTCAGCCTGCGCGACAACGCGCTCAGCGCCCTCTCCGGGGACATCTTCGCTGCCAGCCCGGCCCTCTACCGGCTGGATCTAGACGGCAATGGCTGGACCTGCGACTGCCGTCTGCGGGGCCTGAAGCGCTGGATGGGCGACTGGCACTCACAAGGCCGTCTTCTCACAGTCTTCGTGCAGTGTCGCCACCCCCCGGCCTTGCGGGGCAAGTACCTGGATTACCTGGATGACCAGCAGCTGCTGAACGGCTCTTGTGCGGAGCCCTCGTCCTCAGTTTCCCCGACCGCCGAAGGCCTGCGGAGGCCGTTACCCACAGCCACCGGGGAGGAGGTGGCGCCCCCTGCAGGTGGCCTCGCGGAGGAGCTGCAGCCGCAGCCGCAGCCACAGCAGCGCGGGCGATTTCTGCCTGGGGTGGTCTGGGACGGGGCAGCCAGGGAGATTTTGGGCAATCGCAGCGCTCTGCGGCTGAGCCGACGGGGCCCAGGTCTCCAGCAGCCGGACCCCTCCGCCGCTGCTGCCGCGGGCCCGGCGCCACACCCTCTGGACCTGCTTCAGAAGCCCGAACGGGGACCTCCGACTCCTGCAGATGCTGCCCATGCGGAGCCCACCCCGACGGCCGCACCCGTCTCTGCGCCATCGCCCGCTGGCGACCCCTGGCAGCGCGCGGCAAAGCAGCGCCTGGCAGCGCAGCAGCAGGAGAGCGCCGCCCACTCCGACGGCGGGGTCGGCCTGCCGCCGCTGGTGTCTGACCCGTGCGACTTCAACAAGTTCATCCTGTGCAACCTGACGGTGGAGGCGGTGGGCGCCGACAGCGCCTCGGTGCGCTGGGCCGTGCGCCAGCACCGCAGCCCCCCGCCACTGGGCGGCGCGCGCTTTCGCCTGCTCTTCGACCGCTTCGGCCAGCAGCCTAAGTTCCACCGCTTCGTCTACCTGCCAGAGCGCAGCGACTCGGCCACATTGCGGGAGCTGCGCGGGGACACCCCCTACCTGGTGTGCGTCGAGGGCGTCCTCGGGGGCCGGGTCTGCCCGGTGGCCCCCCGTGACCATTGCGCTGGGCTGGTCACCCTGCCGGAGCCTGGCAGCCGGAGCAGTGTAGATTACCAGCTGCTGACCTTGGTCTTGCTGGCCGTCAACGCACTGCTGGTGCTCCTGGCCTTGGCGGCCTGGGCGTCACGCTGGCTGCGGAGGAAGCTGCGGGCTAGGCGGAAGGGTGGGGCCCCTGTGCATGTTAGACACATGTATTCTACCCGACGTCCCCTGCGCTCCATGGGCACAGGCGTGTCTGCCGACTTCTCTGGATTCCAGTCCCACCGTCCGCGCACCACCGTGTGTGCTCTCAGCGAGGCGGACCTCATCGAGTTCCCCTGCGACCGCTTCATGGACAGCGGGGGCGGCGGCACCGGTGGCAGCTTGAGGCGGGAAGATCATCTCCTGCAGCGATTTGCTGACTAGATCCAGAGCCTCCAGGGGTGTGGAAACCTTCTCTTTGGCCTTGAGGAGCCACTTTCCGTGGAACCCCTCAACCGGCCTCGGGGAGATCTCACTTTATCAGAGCCTCTCCTTTCTCCCCTTTGTGCATTTGCCAGACAAGCCAAAGGGAAAGCCGATTCGGCAACCCCTCCCCACCCCCAGTTCCCAGTACCCACTCATGAAGTGAATGGGTGGTCCTTCCTTGGTGGTCAAGGCCAAGAGTAGGGGACAAATGGATGGTGGAGCTCAGGGGTGGGAAGCCTTCTTCTACATGGAGACCTTGGCACAGCTGTGTTTCTGGAGTTTGTAGCACTGCAATGCAAGAGCCTGTCCCCCTTTGGGGTGGAAAAGAGTGCTTTTGCCCCCACTACGTCCAGAAAGAGATTTGGGTGCATGCTTTTTTGTTTGTTCAATGTGAAACAGAAGAGTTTTGTTCTATTTAAGGAAAAAAGGAACTTACTTAGTATTACAAAGGAGGCTTGGCAACTTGACTGCACTGGTCTGGTGGTCTCTGCCAAGAAGGTAGATGTTGTAAACAGGTGGTAAAGTTTAACACACTCACCAAGGGACTCTTTCATGTTGGTTAACAGAACATTCAGGATAATGTTTAAATAATTAGAGACGCTATTTTTTTTTTCAGCAATGTGAAGATCTCTGCCATTTAACAAACTGACAATAAACTCAAGGACTATTTTAGTTGAGCTGAGTGGTTCAACTGGTATTTTCTTTTTAACATTAACACCACAAGAACATTTGCTGACCTTGGGGTTAACTAAGATGACCTACTTTCTCAGGAGAGGGCTGTGCGCAAGACTTCTCTGTCAGGGTTGCTCCTGGGGCTCTTTCCTTTCATTTTTCTAAACCTATATATGGAAAAGGAAATTTCAGTGTCAGACTTGATAAAAGAATGTAACTAATGCGTGCATAACCCGTGACCCGGCAGGGAGCAGCAACCTTTTAGTTCACTTCACCGCATCTCTGACAGTGTGTCCAGATTGGAATAAATACGATGCGGTACTTCTCATGTTTTTATCAGTGACACGCAGTTGACTGTGCCCTGCTTCTCCTGGGTTGCACAGTTAAGCGATAAAGGTAATTTCCTAATAGCAGGGAAGCAAAAGGTGTTAGTCAATTGGTAGTGTAACACTCAATCACACTAATGTCTTACTCTGTATAAAATAGAGGGGAAGAAACTCTTGGGGGAAAATGTGAAAAAGTGTACATCAATGGTTGTCTGTTTCTACTAAAACCCGAAGGTTGTTAGGAGTACTTAAACCTCACTGTGAAATAATTATATATTTTGCAAGTTAATCCCTCCACTACCCAGTGTGTTACCACGTTATTAAATCTTATCTTTTAGTTACTAATTGCAGTATTTCTTTTAAAATGTTTTTTTTTGTTTGTTTGTTTTAAATTTAGGATTAGTCTCCTTTATTTGCTCCATTGTTTTCAACTATTTGGGACACTTTGGTTCCCTGATATTTATGAAGTACATGTTTATCGCTAAATGTAGTGCTTTGGTTTACATTAACAATTTTGTGTGTGGTCTAAAAAAGCGGTCCCAGAGAAGATCTGCACGGTTATACTCTCCGTGGTGATGGATTCACTGGCAGTGGGGTGCCGTGGGTGGAGGCGACTGCAATGGTGCTAAGGCTAACAGCGAATCTTCTGTTTAGGGCCTTATGCCCCTGATGGTCTTGATGACTCAGGGAATCTATCCTAGTCCGGGGTCCTTCCCCAGCTCTCTCATTTTATGTTTGGTCCATTGAGCCAAGCCTGCCCTTGGCCCAGCAGCTGAGCAGGGACCCAGGCATCTAAATGAACTGATCTGTGTTTATGTTCAGATGAGTAAATGTCCAGACCACTTAAAGTACAGCTGCTTCTCTGACAGATTTATCTGTGGGGCCAGAACTTAACCCACCACAGGAAATAGGCTGTCATTCTTACTCTGCTGCCGAGCCTTGTGTCAGATCCCGAGCCTATTAGGACACGGGAGAAGAGTTGTTGTTGACTCTATTTTGCAACCTTTGGGCTATCTTGCACCCCCGGTGCCCCTAGTTTTGTTCATTTGTACAGTGATGGCATCTTTTAGCTGTTCCTTTTGCACAGCAGGGAAATATTGAGCCCCACTGAAAGTCTGGAAAAGACCTCTGGATCTTCCCACCACCCACCCTTTCGACTTGCAGAACATCACTGAAAACACTTCACGGAAAAACAGTAAAATCTATGTAAAAACAGTTTGACTGGAAAGTCTTTTAGTGGGAAATGAATAAATGTTATATGTTGTTATGTTCAATTATGTCAATAAACCCACTTACTAATGGAGATGTTTTATTGTTGGAGTTTCCAAATATTTTATACACTTTCATAATGATCCGCTGTGGTTTTCTACAGCAGTTGTCATCGATGACAATGAAATGTGAGCTTAAAGTCTGCCTGTCCTCATTCAGTGGTTTTTAATTGCCATTTCTATGGTAGAGTACGAACTTTATTTTTCAGAAATAGATATGTGACTTTGTGCCCAGAGAAACAATACGGGGACTCTAAAAGTGATGGTGAGCTGTGATATGAAAACGCTGTTAAAATACCCAGTGACAGCAAGATGATTGGGTCTCAGCAGGCATCAGCTATTTAAAGGAATCCGAATTAAAAGTGAAGCCCTTTGACTCCCATGGTCAATAAGGAGAAGGAGCTATCTTGAACTGGAGGTCATTTTTGCCATTATAAAGTTTATGAAAAGATAAGATTCCTAAGGAAAAAAGACTAAACTTTGTGTCAGGTAGGAGTGTTCCTTTAAAGCCCCATTGAAGCAGTCTGGAATGTGGTTGGACCCTCTGCTCAACCTGTAAGATTATTACTTTCAGAAGACAGATGGTTGTGCTGTCGCTGCCTGGTAATAACTGGCACGTGCTCAGAACCCCCTCGCCAATTTGCAAAGACCTGGTTTTCACCAGAAGTACAGCAATGTGGGCAGCTACCCCTATATTAAGAAACCATTAAAATAGACCCTGGTATTACTTCGTACTGGTACTTGGCCACTCCCCAATCTTCTTCTGAAACTTAGAAATAAATGACAATGAAGCAGTCTAACGCCAGAAATTTATCAAAAATCGAGGCCGTGACCCAGGATTAAAACAGATTTCAACTCACTGTTATACCTTCACCATCTCAGAGGATTACAGCATCTTTAAAGTTCAGTATGATTTTAGGAAGCGTTGAAAGCATGTCCGTCATCTGGGACTGCATTTGTTCTATTAATGTAATCTCTTTGTACCTCCATCTCTGCATCAGGTAAAATGGAAATCCAGAGTCCTGCCTGCACAGTGCCATTTTGAGGAATAAATGAGTAAAAAAGCATTTGACAGCACCAGTCCATTGGCAGATGTTCGAAAATATTAGATGTATTACTAGTAGCATTATTTTGTGCACAGGGCAACAAAGTGTTGGAAGATACATTTTAGAAATGTCTCTGCCGGACAAGGCATTTCTGCTTAAGCCCTAACCCATCAGAAAATTCAGATAATGAAATTCAGTGACCCCTCCCTTTGTTCTGGTTCATCTAGGCTCTTCTGAAATTGAATATGGAAGGACAGCTCTTGAAATCCTTGTCATTATTTTATTTTTTTCTTTCTCATTATTAAAAATGAATATACTAGTATTTGAGCAAACTTTGTACATTTATTAAACTCTTGGCATAAGTGCATTCATCTTTTACACTGGAAATACTGATGTATAAATGGTGTTGCTTCCCATTAAGTGAGTGATAGCATCCCCAAGTGTCCTTTTACTTAGTTGACGTAAAAGAATATTTTGCATGAACAAATGCTTTTTCTTCCCCCTATGGATTTCAGGTCACTTCATCCTTATGTGGCAAATACTATTCATTTTACGTGGGGGACTGAGATATTTGGAGATTATACTTACATTAGTTATTGAAATCATTAGGGAGAACTATAGCTTCCTGTTACCTGGTTGCTTTGTGTTGGGGCAGAATAGTTAAATATCGCATTACATCTATTTGAGAGATTTTTAAGCTACAAGTGGTGTGATTCCTTACTGGCTACAGAAATGTAGCTTTATGATTTGGCTGTGGAATGGGATCAGGTGCTAGATGGAAATAAACTGTCATGCACCAGCATTTCCAGCAACAGCATCTCGTGACTCCAAATCCATAACATTTTTTTCAAACTGACAAAAGTTTCAGGTGCTAGCTCCTTCCCCCTGCTCAGTCCTCAAAACCAACTACCGCTGTTTAGTAGGATGTGTTTCCTTCTAACAGTCAATTCTTATTCACACAAGTTGTGTTGTCTAAGGTCACCGCAAACCCAGAAGGAACAAATACTGAATTCTTGCTCTGAGGGGAAATTCAGGTTTGGGTTCCTGTAAGCACCTGGTCACATTTTCATCAACTTCTCAATACAGAACCTTATTTTATGCTCATTTCTGTGTAAAGACACCTTATTTGGGGCGCCTGGGTGGCTCTGTTGGTTAAGCATCCAACTCTTGGTTTCGGCTTAGGTCATGATCCCCCCCGTTTGTGGGATCGAGCCCCTCATTAGGCTCTGTGCTGACAGCATGGAAGAACCTGGTTGGGATTCTATCTCCCTCTCTTCTCTGCCCCTACCCTGCTCCTGCTGTCACGTGTTCTCTCACTCAAATAAATAAACTTAAAAAAAAATAAAGACACCTTATTTAATATATATTGTTGATTCATGAACATTGAATTCTCGGCCAACAGCCCTGTTCTAACTCATGCCTGAACGAGGTTTACCTAACACACGTGCTTTCTAAAACATCACTGCCGTCCTTCACTGAGGAACTCTAGACAGCACTTTGGGGCTATGTTTGGGGGGCCTTTTTAAACAGCAAAATCACACACACAAAAAAAGTAAGAAAGTGTGAGAAATGTGGCACTAAACAGGCTATGAAAAGCACACTTGTTTACAGTGGGAGAACTGAAACAAGCAGGTGAAACATTGCATCATTCAGTCTCAGCAAGGGGCATGCATGGGTAACTCACATTTTCCATGGCTCTGCCTGTGTCCCCAAATGGCCATGAACATACTGCAGAGTATTGATTCTGGGCTCACAAATAAATGTTGGTGAGTAAGAGCTCTCAACAAATATATAATCTGCAAATAATGAAGATCAACTGTGCTCTTTATCTGCCCAGATCCGCCTCCCGTGACCCCACCCCTTTTCTCAGTGCCATCAATGACCCACCCTATCCCTAGGGCAATCTTTGGTCCTTTGAGTTGATGACCACACCTAACATTCCATTTGTATTATTGGTGATGGTAGCTTTGCCTGTGTATGTTAAAGGTGAAGATTTGCCGAAGCTTTTATAACAATTTCAGTTTGAGATTTTCTAGCTATTCAGAGTGGTTTTTGCTACCATGCTACATAGGTACAGTTTCTATTGCTTCTTTGGGAGAACTTACCATATCTTAAAAATATACCTATGCAGCTCTTTTAGCTCTGCTCACTTACTGCTCCTGGTTTCTCAGGAAAGGCTCCAAAAAGAAGAAATGGCTAAGTGTATCTGTAAACTAAGTACATCTCTAGGCTAAGTATAACCCCTGACCCCCATCCTCTCTGGGCTCACTTCAGAAGATGTCAGCCTCTCTTCCCTTTTACTATGAAAGAGTCTCTGACACTCTTAGACTCAACGGCATTCTTCTGTGTGCCAAAGAAAAACATGGCTTGCTCTAAGAATATGGTTTGCTTCCTGCAAGTTCTTATTTATATACTCTTACTGCCTTCACATATCTCGCTGAGTCATATAATTTTCCTATTTTTATTTTGACTGCCGAGCACACATACACAAACATAGCTTTTTTGTTTTTGACTTGTGCTCATTTCTATTTAGGTATTCTTATATCATGTTGTGTCGCTGATTATTATCTTCTCTCTTATTTGGTTCTTTAAACAAAACTTTCAATTTTATATAAGGCCAACAGACACTTGAAAAGATGCTCAACATCACTCATCATCAGAGTGATAAGCAAATAAAAACTACAAGGAGATATCACCTCACAACTGTCAGAACATCTAAAATTAAAAACATAAGAAACTAGTGTCGGTGAGGATGTGGAGAAGAAGAAACCCTCTTGCATTGTTCGTAGAAATGCAAAGTGGTACAGCTACTGTGGAAAATGGTTTGCAGATTCCTTAAAAAGTTGGAAATAGAACTACCCTACAATCCAGTAATCACACTGCTGGGTATTTATCCCCAAAATACAAAAACACCAATTCAAAGTGATTCATGCACACTTACATTTATTGCAACATTATTTACAATAGCTAAATCATGGAATCCCCCCAAAGTGTCAATCAACAGATGAATGTATAAAGATGATGTGGTTTATCCATTCAATGGAATATTACTCAGCCATAAAGATGAATGAAATCTTGCCATTTGCAACAACATGGATGAAACTAGAGACTATAATGCTAAATGAAATAAATCAGAGAAAGACAAATACCATATGATTTGATTCACATGTGGAATTTAAGAAATGAAACAAATGAGCAAAGGGGAAAAAAGAGGAGAGAGAGACAGGCAAACTAAGACACTATAGAGAACAAACTGATGGTTACCAGAGGGGTAGGGAGGGATAGTTGAAATAAGGGATGGAGATTAAAGAGTACATTTGTCATGATGGGAAAAAAAGACAGAACCCCAAAGTGAGATAACTAAAATTTTTTAAAATAACTTATAGTTTTAAACTTAAAAAAGCTTGCAAGACTATTTCAAAAAATTACTGTATTCCCAGCTTTACTGTTAGTATTTTGCCCCATTGCCTTTATTATTGTCTCTCTCAACTGTTTGAGAGTACACTGAAGCTATCATGTTCCTTTACCCCTAAATATTTCAGTTATACATCCAAAGAACAAGGACATTCTCTTTAAATAATCATAGTGCAATTATCAAGAAAAAAGTTTAGCACCAACCAAATGCTGTTTTCCAATCCACAATCCATATTTAAAATATATCAGCTGTCTCATGGTGCCCCTGGGTGGCTCAGTCAGTCAAGCATCCAACTTCGGCTCAGGTCATGATCTTGTGGTTGGTGAGCTCGAGCCCCACGTTGGGCTCTGTGCTAACAGCTCAGAGCCTGGAGCCTGCTTCAGATTCTGTTTATCCTTCTCTCTCTCCGTCCTTCTCCCACTCTCTCTCTCTCTCTCTTTCTCTCTCAAAATAAATAAACATTAAAAAATTTTAAAAATAAAATAAAATATATCAACTGTCCCCAAAGCTATTATCCCCCTTGTTCAATGTAGGGTCATGCATTGGATTTAGTTGTCATGTTATTATGTGCTCTCTCTCTTTTTCTCTCTCTCTCTTTCCATTTCCTTTGGTTTGATTTTCTCCTCCTCCTCCTCCTCCTCCTCCTCCTCCTCCTCCTCCTCCTCCTTCTTCTTTTCTTCTTCTGGTTATTGAGATATAATGAAAATCTAATTATATATATATTAGACCATTTGATATTGTCCTACACAGCTCTTGGATATTCTGTAGTTCTTTTTCTTTGACACTTTAAAAATCTTTGTAATTCAGCTTGGAAGACTTGTATTGACCTATCTTTATATTTACTGATATTTTCCCATCTGGTTCCATCTGCTAATTAGCCCTTTAAGGAATTCTTCATCTCTGATATATGTTTATTTTCCTAGCATTTCTTTTGTTTCTTTTTAAAACCATGTATAACTCTCCTTTGATATTCTATATCTGTTCATGCATGATGTGTAGCTTTCCACTAGATCTTTTAATATATTCATCTTAATTGAATTAAAGTCCCTTTCTAATAGTTACAACATCTTTGTCATCTCTGAGTCTAGTTTTATTGATTTCTTTATCTTTAAACAATAGGTTGTTTCTTTTGTGTGCCCTTTTGTCTTGTAAGGCTTGTAAGTCATATATTTATGTGTCAAACAGTATGTTTAATCTTAATTTTTTAAATTACTTATTTTCAGAAGCATTTATTATGCATAGTAAATAAGAAGTTCTCTTGATTCAACAGACCGTTTTTGGAGATTTGCACACATAGACAGATGTTCTTAAGTTAAATTTATGTAATAGTTTATGCTAATATATGTGCAAATGAGCACCCAGTGATATGTTTTCTTTTTACTTAACTCTTTTCTCTCCAACATGGCGTAAAACACAGGGACCCCTATCCAAGTAAAATTAATGAGAGACTCCTTTTGTAATGAACAGCTCTGTGAATCGGAATACATTTAGGTGACATCTGAAAGAGTTCAAGTGAAGGAGAGTACAGAACTGTGTACTTTTTTTTTTAATGTTCATTTATTTTTAGAGAGAGAGAGAGAGCACACACACACACACACACAGGCAGCGGAGGGGCAGAATCCAAAGCAGGTTCCAGGCTTTGAGCTGTCAGCACAGAGCCCAACACGGGGCTCCAACTCACAAACCGCAAGATGATGACCTGAGCCAAAGCTGGACGCCTAACCCACAGAGCCACCCAGGCTCCCCAGAAATGGTGTACTTTTTAAAGCCCTGTGTTTGGGGCTCTTGGCATCAACTTGAGAACATTGCCAATCATGGTATCGTGAATTCTCAATTAGACAACTTTCTCTACACTGCATTTGCTTAGGAAGGAACCCTCTCTTGTAAAAGGCAATGACCTTCTATTGTACATGTTGAACTGGAAACAATGCTCAATCTGAAACCACATTGGTAGAAGAGGAGCACAAGGAATTATCTACAGTAGGATTTGTGTTTTGTAGAATGACGCCTCACTCCTGGCAAGGATTGTGCAAACCCAAAAGAGATCACCAGATCTCAAAATTTATAGACAAAAAAAATAGCTCCTTGCCACAGAGAAAATAAAAATACTTAATTTTCATATTCCCTACCTCAAAGGTATTATTAACTGGCAACATAGAAAAACTTCTAGAAGGGAGATGCTGTATCTGAGACTTTAATCTTTGTTTTATGCATATATTATTTCATTTATGTAAAGACTTAACGTGGCATGGCATGAAATGAGTATGTAAGACTGAAGTATTGAGCATTTGGGGACACAGGGTATTTAATTTATTTAACAGATTCTTACAAGCATGTATTTTGTGTCAGACACTATTTTAAGAGCATTCTCACACGAATTAATTCAGTCCTCATAACAACCCTCTGCGGTAGGTCCTGTTACTTTCCCCCCATTAGAGCCAAGGAAACTGAGGCACAGAGAAGTTATGTACTCTGACCAAGATTCCTGAATGGAGAGGTGTTAGAGTCTGGATGCCGGCTCCAAAGCCCTTGATGTCCATCCTGACCCCCTGCGGCCTCATGTGTATACATGACGACTGGTGTAACATCAGGGGACTATTCTTGTGAATATTTCTTCCCCCAACCCGCAATACAACACTTTAAAAATCATCTCTAAGTAGTTTGGCCTTTATTTTTGGCCTATTTTTCTCAATCTGTATAAAATATCAAGGGCAACATCCATTCATCTTTAAATATTTAATGAGTGGCAGTCCGTCTCACAGACACAAATGCTTCACTCTGTCTTGGGTCACTGTTGTGTGCTCAGGGGTCAGTCCTTTCCACTAGTTTATAAGCTCCCTTAGGGCAAGAATCTCCTCTTGTATTTCTCCTTGTGTTTCCACAGGGCCCGGCTAGCTGACAGTTGGGTCCCTGGCTACCTGCTTACTGGGGAGTGCTGCAAAGGAGCAGTCCAACCTCTTCCCACCGAGATGCACGTGCTAGACACCGTTCACATAGGCAATATGAACCTGTGTATTGGGCCCGTTCATTTAATATAATTCTACTCAAATATCCATTCCTAAAACAACAGTGGGAAACTGATGTAAGATGGAGGGATGATATGACTCAAAATTTTCTATCTTTATTATAGGAATACACTTCTCAGGGCATGTGGGTGGCTCAGTCGGTTCACCGGCCGACTTCGGCTTAGGTCATGATCTCACGGTTGGTGAGTTGGAGCCCTGAGTCAGGCGCTGTGCTGACAGCTCAGAGCCTGGAGCCTGCTTCAGATTCTGTGTCTCCCTCTCTCTCTCTGCCCCTCCCCTGCTCACACTCTGTCTCTCTGTCTCTCAAAAATAAATAAATGTCAAAAGAAAAAAAATTTTTAAAAAGTAATACACTTCTCAAAAAGTGAACATTTGGGAAATTGAACATATTTTTCCCCTCAGATACTCTTTATAGATTTCATGTTGCTGAGAATAAATCTAGAACTATGTATCATTTATGACAGTAGTCCTGTCATCTAACATAGGGCATTTCACGTAGTAGTTTCTCAATAAATGCTAGTAGTTTTTTTTAACTTTTTAAAAAAATGTTTGCCTATTTTGAGAGAGAGAGAGAGAGAGAGAGAGAGAGAGAGAAACAGGAGGGAGGGGCAGAGAGAGAGGGAGACACAGAATCTGAAGCAGGCTCCAGGCTCTGAGCTGTCAGCACAGAGCCCAGTGCAGGGCTCAAACTCACAATCTGTGAGATTATGACTTGAGTGAAGTTGGTCGCCCAACCAACTGAGCCACCCAGGTGCCCCAGATTTTTTTTTCAATTAAGCATTAGTACTATTAGGAAGAGAGTTATGATAGGAAGAATTTGTCATCACAGATCTTTTGGGTCTATCAAAACCTGAGTTTTTACTTTCTAGGACATGGAACAGAATATGGCTGTATACACGCTGGTAACTTTATTTTCCACCTAGTCTCCATTCTTTAGTAACTTCTTCCCCCACAGAACCATGACCAAGATTTTGTTTTTTAATCCAAGGCATAGCAATAATTTATGAATTTCTTTCTGTACCAGAAAGACGCAATAAGACAAGTGTTTTGGGGAGATAAGAAACATTTGAGCGACACTGTGAGGCATGAATTGAAGTATAGGCAACGAGTTCCACCAGGTAAATGATTATCTGCCGTTGCCAGAGTAAGCAGTCTCAATGGCTGATGAAGCTACTGACCTTGGCATATTTATCATCATTATCCCAGGGGATGGAAACCAATACATCTATTCTTGTGAATATACATCCATAAAAGGAGACACAATCCAGTGGAAAAGAATTTGTGTTTATAGGTGGTGTGTGTGTATGTGTGTGTGTGTGTGTGTGTGTGTGAGAGAGAGAGAGAGAAAGAGAGAGAGAGAGAGAGAGAGCAAGAATGTTTCATTTCTTACATTTTCTTTCCACTTTTAACTTCTTTCTATTTATACTGAACAGGGAAGATGACATCTGCAAGCTCAGATTTGTAACAGCCACTCTGATCTGCGAGACTTCAAGGGGCATAGTTTTTCCTTATAAGGGAGCTGAATAAGGCTGAAAAACAAAGACAATCTGTCTTATCATCTCCCAGGCTGTGATTGCTATCTGATTAGGGGAGGCCAGAGGTGACGGATGTAACCTTGGATGACGCTCCCGCTGTCATCTGCCCCACCCCCCACCCCAGCATGGTGCTAACTGCTTTCTGGACTGGAGTTTCAAGGCAAACTTTGGGACCTGAGTTCACAGAGAGCATCAAGCATGCTTAGATGATAGTGAAGCAGAGACCCATGAAAACTGTTATGGGGAGGGGGGTGCAAGAGGGAGGGGCCAAGGGCTCTGTCCATAGCAGTCCTGGGACAAGGTTAAGAAGATGAGACAGGCTTTATTCCTGGAAAGAAGTGGTTACCATTTGGTTTGCTTGGGCTGCTGTGACAGTATTGGGAATTGACTCAAACAGAAATATATGGTCTCAGTTCTGGAGGCTAGAAGTCCAAGGTCAAGGTGTCAGCAGGGTTGGTTTCTTCTGCGGGCTGTGACAGAGAATCAGCTCCATGCCTCTCTCCTAGCTTCTGGTGGTTTTCTGGTAATCTTTGGCATTCCTTGGTTTATAGACTCATCGGCCCCAACTCTGCCTTCATCTTTATGCAGTGCTCTCCCTGTGCGCCTGTGTGTGTCCAGATTTCCCCCTTTTATAAGGACACCAGTTATCCTGGAGTAGAGACCCACTTTACTCTGCGATGACCCCATGTAACAATAATTACATCTGTAATGACCCTATTTCCAAATAATGCCATATTCTGAGGTACTGGGATTTAGGACTTCGACATCTGAGTTTGTACAATGGGAGGACAACACAGCTCAGCCCATAACAGAATTCAGAAACCAGTTGATTCAGGTGGGGGAATCTTCTTATTAATTCAGGGAAACAGGAAAGGGACATGAAACCAAGAGAAGAAATGATGGAACAGCTCATTTTTTTCTAACAAGGAATCCAGACGTGGGAAAGTGAAGCCTGTGGGGCATGGTGGTAGGATCGCTTCATCGTGTATCAGGACACTCAACTTTTTGAGGACACTGGCAGTATCTGGCAGTATCTGCATTGAAATCTGATCCATGGGTCAAAGAGGACCAAAGTCCCCAAAACTTGTGCAAACTCCCGGTGGTATGGGGATTTTAGCTGCCCAGAAAAAATAACCCAAAGTCCTTGGCCTAATGCCTTCAGAAATATGGGTGGGCTTACCGGGGGGCCTTTCTCCTTCCCCGTGTTCTCAAATACCGTGGGAACGATTTGAGAAGGAGCAGCTCCTGCGGAAGCATCCCACCTTTTCAGCCATTTAGCTGCCTAATTGTACGCAATAGGTCACAGTACATTATCTATTTTCTTGACAAACGCCAAGGTAGGATGAAATTGGTTAAGACAGGGTGCCAAGTGCTTTGTTAGATACTAGTAAACACTATCTCAGTCCTCGCAGAAGCCCATGTGATTATTCCCATTTTCTGGATGCTGAAATCAAAGCTGAGTTCAGCGACTTTCCCGGGGGCTCAAAGGAGTCATTCATGAGCCCATTTGTTTGCGCTCTGTATTCTTCACACTCTGCCTTGCTGCTTCCCTAAGCAAAGGGAAGCAAAGTATTTGAGGGTAAATCTTTGAAGAATGTGAATGTTTTTAAAGATGTTAAATGTCACATGGAGGTAAGAATTCATTTTACCCCTTTGAGCCTCTGGTGTAAAATGAGAAGACTGGATTCAGAGAATCTCTCTGCATCCGTCTAGCCCTAACATGCATCTAAAATTACGATTTTATTTTCCTGTTTTGGATGTAAGAAGAAGAGGATGTAGGCTGTCCATCTGGGGTTTTTTTTTGTTTGTTTGTTCTTTTAAAGATGGAATTTTAACATCTCCTTGTGGAATTTCCTGGTTCTCAACCAAGTATGTAGATCCCATCTCTCAGAAGCTTGTCTATTTTTGACTGCAGTGGGATTACAATCGGGTTACTTGGGGGGCAATCTCTTTGGAGCCTCCCATTTTTGTTTCCTCTTCTTCAAGTACCCCTGTGCTTCTACTGCTCCCTCGGAACTGACTGCATGAAGCCTGGTTTACACCAAGCAGTAGCCAGGCTCCCTGGCTAGGGACACACTCCTGCCTTTCTAGGTGGAGATCGACTTCCGCTCTGGGCACATCTCCTGTGGGCCCGCGAACAGGCTTTGACTGATTTAGCTCAGAACACTCGCTTGCTTGTGGATATGGTAATGACGCCAGTAAAATTCAATTACTGCGTCCCAGAGGACCGAAGCAAGCGATAATAAATTAGGGAACATGAGCTTTGGAGTATCTGAACTGAAATTATAATGGGGCTATTGAAAAACAAACAAACAAAAATCCCAAGCATTCATTTAATAATAGATGCTGCAGTTTTCTCCACCAAAAATTAGTTCATCAACTAACCCTTTGTTCTTGTCATAAAAGAATATGCCTTAGACACAGCCAAGGACATCCTATCTTAATTACTTGGTATTGTTGTCGCCCCCAGAGCACACCTGGCTTCAGGGTAACTGGTGCGTGGGGAGGAAGTAGCTGCCTGCTAGGGTCCCCCAAGGCCAGGCACTAATCCATGCTGGGTCCACAGATGCTCGCAGCCGCCCATGGCCTTGGGTTTCAGGTTGCCATCCAGGGCTGAGGTTTGAATGGAGGTTGTAATCTCAGAAGGTCCAGCTAGCACTTAACCACTGACATCCATCAAGTATGTCAAGGCTTGCATTGTCTCATTAATTTGAACCAGCTTTCCTGCTATCAGATCCTTTTTCATTTCTAACCTTTCCACCCTGCCTTTCTTCCTTTGTGCACAGTTTATAGCCTCCCCTGTTTGTGCCTTCTGTCTGTGAGCTATGCTCTAGAAGGCCACTCTTGGGGGAAAGAGGTGCCTTTGCCCTCCTCCATGCCACAAATAGGACGTGCGTGTTTCTTCTCCACATGAATTTCAAGCCCACGGATGGAGAAAGAGCATTTACGGCAGTCTGGATGAGTCTGTAGACTCTATTCTGCAGATAATGTTAAAGCTAAAATTGTTATCTTCCTTCACGTTGTTTCCAGATTCCAACATTCAAATGTGTAATGCAGAATTGATGAAATGATGAGCAGAGGAGATCTGAAGAAGATAACCAAGGTGCTAACAAATACTCCGAATTAGCGGCAGATCATTTTCCACCTGTAGGAAATACCTTTTGGGGTAGCTATGAGACCAAGCCCCTTTCTTGGAGAATTGCTCCTCCCTTCCCACCACCACTGCAGGTCTGTAAACGGGGGTCACACTTACTTTACATGACTCCATGAGGCTGGCTGACTCATGACCCAAGCTGGACACAACAGAATCTTGCTCTAGGACCTAGAATGTCAGCCAGTTGTTTGGTTGTGTTGGAGTTTGGAAAAGTTAGAGCTGTGGGGTTTGGGGTTGCCATTTTCAGCCATGTGTATAGAAAGCAGGAAAGGGAGCGGGTGGAGTAAGCTTTGCCATGAATCAGAGATGTTGAGAGAAGCAGACCAGAGCCATGCAGTTCTTTGATAAAGGATGACCCTCCATTTCCCCTGGGGCCTCCCCTTGACTGTGTTCTCTCTATAAGACCCTATACCTAATGCTGCCTCTTAAGCCTCAACCCTTCATTACCTCTTAATCTAATTAACCTCTTGGCCAATGCCTGCTATGTATTCATCTTCTCAGGGCCTTGAAATTTTTTTCCAATATGCCCACAGATTATAAAATTTTAATATATTATTTCATCAGAGAAAAGGGAACTAGCAATCTGTGGCACACTATCTTAGGACTTGTCAAAATTAAGGGTGATTCTTTCCATCACAAAGAGACGGAAGTTTCAGGACATCGAGAGACAAAAAAGTAGCCAAAGGATTTTACTGTCCCTTTATTTCCCGTGAAATACAACCCTAAGTAGTGTTCATATTTTCCCCACACTGCTTCCTGTCCTCTGCCAAAGGAGGGACTTGATCCAATGTCCCAGCTGTTCTGGGGCCTGCACTGGGGTGGCTGGGTTGGAAGGGGGATGGGGGGGACACACAGGTTTTGCTCTCATGCCAGCTGCGTCTGGGGCCTCTTTGTGGGCAATCAAGCGACCTTCCCTCAGGCAGAAGCCTGTGGAAACGTCCAGTCTGACTCTCCTCATTTGGCACAATGAAGGGCAAATATCTCTCCATTATCTACTGGTAAATGAATGAGCAAGCACAATCTCTAAATCAAGGGGGACTTAAACAGGAGATCATATTTCCTATTCCCTAGGTGTTAGTAATATTCTGCAAAAAGGTCACAGGTCTTGGTAACTAGGTTAAGAACTACAGTCACAGTCTATTAACCTTTTATGTTCATCTTTGGAGAAAAAAAAAATCAGAATATAAGGTGTTTGGGCCAATATAACACCAAACCTAGGCATGCCAAGATCTGTGTGGGAGTTTTGCAGGTACCATATTTAAATATCACCTTGGTTCTATAGTATGACCACATCACCATGAATTGTCTAAGAAGTTTAAGTGAGTGCCTCAAAGGTCACACAATTGGTAAGTAGAAAAGCCGTTAAGTGAAAAATCTGGTAAATAAAAAAAGGTCACATAGCTGGAATGTGCTCTCGAATTTACCTTACTCTTAAAACCATCCTAATTCCATTGCACTCTAATGCAATATTTCCCAAACTTGTCTGATAAGACTCCTCAGTCTGGTGAGACTCCTCAGCATCAGAGCTTGTTAAAACTTCACTCCCTCTCTGTCCCTCCTGCACTCACCTTCTTTCTCTCCTTCAAACAATAAATATTAAAAAAAATTTTTTTAAAGGAGTGCCTGGGTGGCTCAGTCAGTTGAGCATCTTACTTTGGCTCAGGTCATGGTCTGGTGGTTCATGGGTTCGAGCCCTGCATCGAGCTCTGTGCTGACAGCTCAGAGCCTGGAGCCTTACTTAGGATTCTGTGTCTCCCTCTCGCTCTCTGCCCCTCCCCCATTTATGCTCTGTCGCTCTCTTTCAAAAATAAGTAAACATTAAAAAAACAATTAAAAAAAAACAACAACCTTCAGTCCTGGGTCCAACCCGGCTGCAGATCTAATAAGGCAGAATCGCCTAGAAATGGGTTCAGGAATTCACCCCAGGTCAATCTTACCTGGCAGGTTAGGTAAATACTGCTGGAATGCCTTAATTTCTTTTTAACCTAGTAATTCTTGGCAAGGTGTGTGCAAAATGTCTTCTCTTTTTAATAAGCTTTTTATTTTGCAAGAACTTTAGATACGCATAGAAGTTGCAAAGATAATACAGAGAGAGCCCATATACTTTCTCCCAATGTGAAGATCTTACACAACCATGGTCCATTTGTCAACACTAACTAACACTGACAAATTACTATTGACGGTGTTAGGAATCACTTGTCCTGGACATGGAATGACAGCGAAGGACAGGCTAGCCCAGAGTCCCTTTTTCTTTCCCTATTCCTCAGTAAGCTGAAGGCACACAAAGTTACTAGAAGGTATGTAATCAAGAAGGAAGTTGAGTTTAGCTTTTTGCTGTATCTGTTGGGAGAATGAAGACCATTTTCAGCAATCAGACTGTTGACATTCCAGAAAATGTCAACACCACTCTGAAGGGACCCACTATTACTGGGAAGGGTACCCGAGGAACCCTGTGGAGGGACTTCAGTCACATCCATGTAGAACTCAGTCTCCTTGGAAAGAAAAAGCAGAGGCTCTGAGTTGACAAATGGTGGGAAATGGAAAAGAAGTGTCTACTGTTTGCACTATCTGTGGTTGCCTACAGGACATGGTCAAGGACCTAACACTGGGCTTCCTTTACCAGCGGAGGTCTGTGTATACTCGTTTCCCTTTTGATGTCATTATTCAGGAGAACGGTTCTCTTGTTGAAATCCAAAATTTCTTGGGTAAAAAATAGGAGCGCCTTGGTGGCTCGGTTCGTTAAGCATCAGACTTTGGCTTAGGTCATGATCTCAGGGTTTGTCAGTTAGAGCCTCGCATGGGGCTCTCAGCTGTCAGCACAAAGCAGATTGGGATCCTCTGTCCCGGCTTTCTCTGCCCCTCCCCCGCTCACACTTGCATGCTCTCTCCTCTCACTCTCTCTCTCTCTCTCAAAAATACACATTAAACAAATACATCCACAGGCTGTGGTTGAGGCCAGGTGTTGCTTGTTCAAGTATCTCAAGCCCAGAAAGATGAGTTAATTCGTGAAGGAAATGACATTGAAATTGTAGCAACCTCAGCTGCCTTGATTCAGCAAGCTGCAACAGTTAAAAACAAGGAAAATTTGGGGATGACATGTATGTTTCTGAAAAAGGAACAGTTCAGCAGACAGTTGAATAAGATCTAAGTTGTCCAGCCACCAAAGTAACAAGAGCCAGATGATTTTTCAGACTTATTTGTGATATTTTAAAGATGCAATAAAAGCCGTATTGATTTGAAGATTTTTCTTAAACCAATAAAAATAAAAAAGAAGCAAGCTGAGTTTATTTCCCACAGGATTTACACTGTTTTGGTAAGAACAAAATACATATGCATGTACAGGCTATGAAATGCAAATTGTGTAATTTTGGTGATTTCATAGATGAGTTAAATACACTTCTTTTTATTTTTTTTTCACATTCCACTGAGTTCTTTTTTTTTTCTAATGCTTATTTATTTATTTATTTATTTATTTTTGAGAGACTGAGAGAGAGAGAGAGGCAGTGTGAGGAACAGAGAGAGAGGGAGACAGGGAATCCCAAGCAGGCTCTGCACTGTCAGCACAGAGGTCGACATGGGGCTCGAAGCCACGAACCATGGGATCATGACCTGAACTGAAATCCAGAGTCAGAGGCTTAGCCAACTGAGCCACCCAGGTGCCCCGAGTTAAATATGCTTCTATTTGCCTTTAGAATTGGCCTTGCAGAATTCATACCAACAATTAAACATTTTGTTTTCTTTACTCTGCAAGGCATTAAACAGCAAATAAAAAAAATCATAACTAGTTGAGGTAGAGACTGGGGAAGATGGAAAAAACTTTATATTTTAGTTCCATAACTGCACTTTTCCCCTACTTTTTGGACCAGGGGCTCCACATTTTCATTTTGCGCTGGGTCCCAGAAATGATGTAGCCAGTCCCGCTGATCTCTAGTCAAGAGGCATTGTCTTAACTCCACAATCCCCACCATCAGAAAATGGTGGGGATTGTGGATCCCAGACAGATAAGTAGAAAGATGTGTCAGGAGAAGGGGACTTCTGCCTTCCTTGGCAATGACAGCAATGGAGGGGGTTTATTCTCCCGCATTAACCAGCCCAGGGGGCTATAGGCACCTCAGGATGATTCCTGATATTTTAGCACCCCTAGATATGGCCTGGAGCAGTGGGATTCAGTTGGACATTCCCAGTGGCCTTGTACTTTTTGATGAAGAAAGTGTAATGGCAAATGTGACATAAAGAAGCAGTTAAACACTTGACCTGCCCCAGGCGTGTGGCGTTTGCATGTACCACTCTATATTGCACGGCTTAATTATTTTTGTGTTCCACTGGGCAGTTTTTCCTTTTTAGCTTGAGTATTAAATCAAAGAAATATCCTCTGCATCTCCAAAACCCGCTAACTCATCAAACGCAGAATGAGGGGTTTCTGTACAGAGACAGCGCAGTGGGTTTGGGACAGAAGCTTTAATTTATATCCGAAAACAAATTAGGCTAATGGAGCAGAACAGCTACAAATGCCGTATGGCCAACCTGCACCAGGAAACAGAACATGGCTCTTTGGCTAATTAAAGGGCACGATGGCTCTCTCTCCCACTCTGAAATTTTTTTTGCAATGTGCCTTTTAGTATGGTGTTTCTTTTAAAATAGAAAAGGGGGGCACCTGGGTGGCTCAGTGGGTTAAGTGGTTAAGTATTGGACTTCGGCTCAGGTCATGATCTCACGATTCGTGGGTTAGAGCCCTGCGTTGGGCTCTGTGCTGAGCTCAGAGCCTGGAGCCTGCTTCGGATCCTGTGCCTTGCTCACTCTCTGTCCCTCCCCTGCTCACACTCTGTCTCTCAAAAATGAATTAATGTTGAAAAAAAACTTTTTAAATAAAATAAAATAAAATAAGAAAGATCTCCAGGTGGTGATGTGAGGTCTGTCCTTCCCCATGGAGTGAAACCATGCTGCTGGGACACATGAAAATAGACTCCAGCCACAAGCATGAGGAACAACCCTTCATGTGTCAAGGTGACCACTGGCAGCCCTGGACCTGGGCTTATTCTTCTTGTCCTGTGTCCCCCCGTGGTAAGACTTGTGATCAAGCATCAAGCATAGTTAGTAGGAGGCCCACTTGAACATCCGCCTCCCAGAGCTGTTCCCTCTGTGGAAATCAGAATAGGGAGCTTCTCTCCCTTTCCCTCCCTAGCCGGCCTCTCACTCGGCTTCTCCCAACCTCCAGTTCTTCTCTACACCTCTTGTTCTCATACTCCGTCTTCATTTGTCCTCTTTATTGTTTCTTCCTTCGCCTGCACCAATGTGATTTCTGCCAAGGTGGGGACTTTCTCCTGTTTGCAGCTGTATCCTGGTCCCTTACACATTGCTCAGTACGTGGTAAGGGCTGGATAATTATTTGTTGAATGAATTGTCAAACGCAACTGTCAAGCCTACTTCTCTCCATGCCAGCCACATCCTTAAACCCCACCCTGTGCTCCAGCCGCATCAGATCTGTAAAGATCTGAAACACACCTCCCCAAATTTGCATGTGTGTTTCCTCTCTCTTGCAATAAGCATCCCCCTTTCTACCTGTGCTGAGCTCTCCTCTCTCTCTCTCTGCATCCTCCAGGAGCCCCTACACCTTCATAATGCCTTCCTGAGGTGCACACTCAAGTCCACATTCTCCCCTAAGAAACGCTAAGCAGATAGTGCCATTTGTGTCTTTCTCCCCCCCGCCCCCCAGTGCTTTAGATGTTTGATAAATGTATATATGAATGACATATCCAAAACACACTGCTAGTTAGTGCCAAGGACCAGGCTAGTGCCCAGATATGCTGGTCTTCCATACATGGTACTTTGTTATTTCCATCAGAGAATGCCCTTGAGAAGAGCTTCGCACCAACTTCTGCAAAACCCACAATGTAGTTTCCGCATGTCTACAAGCGTCAGCTTCCTGGTACCCAGCCCGTATTCTGTCTTCCCCAAACAAACCTTTCCTTAATTCATCATTGTCCTAATTCCTTACATTAAATCACAATGTCATCTGATTGATTAATTTTCACAAAGTGTTAAAGCACAGAGAGATTTGGGGCATGACGATTTGGTTGGAATTTACAGATGTTTTAAAGTTACTTAAACCAAAGGAATATGTCCTGGGCATGTTTGCAAGTCTTTCGGTGTCTGTTTCATTAATACATTTTCTTTTTCATGAAAAATTTCAAACACACATAAAAATAACAGGATGAGTACGTTAGTAGGAATAACATAAGCCTCATAGATTCATCATTCAGGTTAACAGTTATCAATGACTTGCAACATTTCCTTTTTCTTTATTATTCTTTGTTGAATTATTTTAAAGCATATTCCAGAGACAACATATCATTTTATCCTTCTTTAAAATGCCTCTTTTTTTAAAAAAAATATAACCGCCCCTAACAAAGTAACAATAATAATTCCTTAGAAATGCAATAACATTTTCATGGAGGTTTTTGGGGGTGGGGATAGAGCTCTGTACTCTCTAATTGTATAACAGAACAGAAATAAACCCCACTGAAGAAGGCTATGTGTATCCCTGTTACCTCCTCACAAATTTTACATGGAAGTGTGAAATGGCCCATACTTCTTTTCCAGGATGAGTAGAGCTTCATTGGAACTTTCTTAATAATCTGGAATTTTCTCCTCTTAGGGTCTCAGTACATGCTGGCTTCGGAGAGCTGCATTCTTTCTGTGGCCTATCCATAGGCCATGCTTACACCATCCAGGCCTTTGAAAGCGGGCCTCTCTGCTTCACCACCAAATACCACAATTAGGGTTGAACTTAGATGACCAGATATTTTCATTTTCTGCCTTCTTTTTGATTTTCCGGGCCCTGACATTTAAGCATAGTGACCAGGTAACAATAAAGAGAAGGTATTCTGATTAGTTAAGTGAATTAATATTCAAGTTTAAACTTTCAAAACTCCTGATATTGTCTACAGTATCCACAGGGCTGGGAAGAGAGAGTAAAGAGACCCCAGGATGTGAACCGCCTGGCCAAGCCTTTCTTGCGTCACAAGAAAGCACTTGACCATGGGCAGGTCCCCCCAGAAGATTCTTTTGCCCCTTCCAAGGCCGACGCCCATGGTGCCCATCACTGCTCACGCCCTCCCAGATTTGGCTGGACCCAATTCCTCCCCCTCCTTCCCTCCTTCCTCCCACCCATCCCTGGAGCTCATTTCCCTTCCTTCTAGAGCACAGCTTGTTTTCTCTCGTTGCTAAGCAGCCTGTCCCCTGGCTGGCAGTGCTCGCCCTCGCCCGTCCACTCCCGCCCTATTCCGATTATTCAGATTAACCCTCTGTGGCTGGACATAGATTAAAACCCTGGGGTTGTGTGGCAGTACAATGAATCGCATCAGAGAGCCAATAACAATCTACACTTTGCATTCCCTAGCACCTTGTCCTTTCTGGGGGCAAGGAACTGTGATGGCTGAGGGCTCCGCGTCCACACACAGCTGACTTTGAGTTCTGATCCCAGCACTCAGTAATGGAGGGATTTAGTAACTTCTAGGAAGTTCCTCACTCTTTCCACCTAAGTCTTGGTCTTCTCATCTGTGCAAGGGAATAATAACATAATGGTTGCTGTATTTGCCTTCTCCAAAGGTTAAATTACTTAAAGCGTGTTGAGGGCTCAGTATCGTGTCTATTATGTAGTGAGAACTCACAATATATTAGTTGATACTGATGCATTTGTACAGCCCTTCCACATCTGTCATCTGCTTTCACAACAGTATTAGTTACCTGATGGAGGGAACCGTTAATACTTCCCATTGTGGGCATGGAAAACACAGGCACAGAGAGGTAACACCACTTGCTCAAAGACAAACAGCTAAATTCATGTTGGAGGAAGACTAGCTTTATGGTTTTCCTACTTTGTCACTGGGTCCCAGACATATCTAAGTCATACGATCAATCCCACCCAGACCCTTCTTTGGGGAAGAGAATTTATTTGGAAGCAATCGACCCCATGGGCCTTGTTTCCCACTTTGAAACAGTATAGTATTTGAAGTATAGTATTGGATCAATATGTTAAATCCTCCCCAAGATGAAAATAGGTGTGCATCCATTTCCATCTCTGGTATAATGCAAATGAAAGGATAATTTGGACTTCAAATCAGAGCATGAGGACTGGAAGGGAAAACTTGGCCTTGAAGTACTTGGTACTGAATCACATCTGCAATTCATACTAGGAATAGGGCTTAGGGAAGCCAAGCCTCATAAAAGAAAAGGAAGGAAGAGCACATCATGCTACTCTTGAAAAAGTAGATAATGTTGAGTCTTATCTCTCAGCCCCTAATTCTAATTATGCTACTTCCACTTGTTTTTTATTTAAACATTTTTATTTATTGTGAGATGGAGAGAGACAGAGCGTGAGCAGGGGAGGGGCAGCAGGAGAGGGAGACACAGAATCTGAAGCAGGCTCCAGGCTCTAATCTGTTAGCACAGAGCCTAACGTGGGGCTCAAACCCATGAACTGGGGGATCACGACCTGAGCCGAAGTCAGTTCCTCAACTGACTGAGTCATCTAGGCGCCCCACTACTTCCACTTGTTAAAGGTGGTGAATCCAGCCAGGTTCCAAGGACACAGAGGCTCAGATGTGATGCCTGAAACTCCACCTTCCCTTTGTGTGTTTCATAGCTCCAAGCTACACTTGACCGCAGCTGGTCCTGGTCTGTCAGGGGACCTAGTGAGAAGCCCAAGCCTTGGCTTTCTCCTTTTCTGGAGGATCAGCTTTAAGACTACACAACACTAATGTGGCATTTCAGTACCACTTTTGCAATTTTTGTTACATCCTCGACCATTATTTAGTCAATATTGTCTTTGAATGCCTTCCTTTTATGATTTAAAAGTTTTTTAAATCCTTGTATTTTTTCAGGAGAGGATGGGCTGTGTTGAAATAATAAGCCCTGATATCCCAACGGCTTAACACAGCAAAGGTTTATTTTTTATTTATGTGAAATCCAGTGTGAGTCCGATGACCATTCAGAGCAGCTTTTCCTAGGAGGGGAGTCGTAGCCAGTGGCCCTGCCATCCAAGCCCCTCCATTTTATAATGCCACCGCCTCAAGGTGTGGTGGTGAATTCAGGTCCTGCTACCCCACAGTGTGCCGCTTCCGTATACTGATTATTTTGAGTTGAAGGCATTTGAAAAAAAACAGCAAAGGCAGGGAGAGGGAAGGCTTACTCTGAACTCTCTTTATTTGCCTAACAACCGAGGTTCCAAAAGGACTCAATTATCCTAACCCTCCTTCCCAAGAGCCAGGGAAGGTTGATTCTAATCACAGGAGAGGAGACTGGATGGGAACACCACACCCAGACAAACTGGGTCACAAACGATCAGGTCTCCCATTTGTTCTTCCAAGGGCCCGTTCATCTTTCCTAAAAATCATTTTCTCTCCCCTGAGTCACCCTTCCTCCACTTCCCTTGTTAAGATGGTACATGACCTCTTACTGAGGCAGGGGTATTCATGTTTTTTCTCGTGATGGCCCATGCACATAATATTTAAAATTAATACACTTGTATATCTTTACTTCTTTTTTTAATTTTTTTCTTTTAATCTTTATTTTTGAGAGAGAAAGAGAGAGACAGAGTGAGAGCGGAGAAGGGACAAGAGAGAGAGAGGGAAACACAAAATCCTAAGCAGTCTCCAGGCTCTGAGCTGTCAGCGCAGAGCCCAACATGGGGCTCAGACTCACAAAGCATGAGATCATGACCTGAGCCGAAGTCCACCACTTAACCACTGGTGGACCCACCCAGGCGCCCCTGTATACCTTCACTTCTGTTAATCTGCTGTCGTCAGTTTACTTTGTAGACCCAGCTATTGAACTTAGGAGAGTGCAGGGAACGTCTTTACTCCCCGACTGTGGCATCCAGCGTCACTGAGGCAGGAGAGAGAGGTGGGAGGGCTGCACACCGGCTTAGGAGTGTTTGAGCCCAGAAGGGACATCAGTTGTCTCTACTCAAATTTTGCTGGTGATGAGCGGTCCCGTGGCCCCGCCTACTGCAAAGGGGCGTGGAAGTGGAGTGGGTCGTGTAAGGTATTTGATGAGCCCAACGGCCCGGCCAGTGGGACAGAAATGGAAGGCTGGTGTTATTGCTTGCTGTAAGAGATGGTCATAAATAGATGTAATGAGGACAATGTGTTAAAGTCTAGATAGGTATTTTTGTCTGCTAAACATTCTGATTCTTAGAGTTATTTTCTTGTGCAAGAGATGTTGGGGGTGGAGGGTGGAGAAAGAGAAACAGAGAGAGATACAGGTGTTGAAGACATATTCGCACCACATGGAGACCCCTCTCTCTGAAGGAATCAGAACGATTGAAGGATAATTGAAACAAGAATAACTTTCTCGTTATATGAATCATTGTTTTGCTTAATACTTTGCCGGGTGCTATCTAAAATCATCTCTTTCCACCTAAAAACTTCTGACGGACAGCAGGCGTCCACATGCCACGCTCTGGGACACGCTGCTCTGGTGAGACAGAGTCAACATCACTCTCCAAGGCAGCAATAAATATTTATGAGATTCGTGGTGTGCCTGGTGCCGAGAGCACAAAGATGATGATGACGGTCCCCACCCTTAAGATTTCAGAGAATGGAGAGACAGAGAAATAAACCGAAAGTTCCAATACAGTGTACAAAATGCATTTGGGAACTATGAGATGTTATTGCAGTAGCCCTTGGACGACAGCTGATTTTTCAACAACTTCTGTAACGTCCTCATTGTTTTGTGTTCACTATTTGATTCTGCTTCCTTTTAATTTTTCTTTTGGTAATGTTAATGGTATTCTATTTAGGGTAAAAGGCACAGGTAAAAGGAAAAAAAAAACCAGCTAATGTTTTCTAGGTACTTTGAATTTAGTGCCTTTCGAGGCATAAGACATGCTCAGGGGGCCCCATGATAAGAAGCATAATGCCGTTTCAGGATGTGGGGCAGCCAGATTGCAAGTTGTGGAGACGGTTCATAACAATGTCAGATCAATACAGCGGTTATCGATTGAACTCACTAAATGGAGGGGAAAGGCGGCAAGCCGTGGGTCCAGCCCAGGGTCCCGGTCCTTCACAGTATGTAGCACCGAGGGCCTTGTGAGCAAGTTTTCTTCTTGGGAAACTCAGAGAATTGGACGAAATGTGCAGTTCCTGAACTCTGAATGAAAGGGAGCTCTCCCATCAAGCCTGCCCACAGGGGACAGATGACCTTGTAGTTCCTGGGCTCTATGTTTAGCCTCAGCCATCCTCTCATTTGTTATTCTAGTACTTTTGGGTTCTGTTTTTAGGTGTGGGGAAAATAGGACTAACATCATCACTGCTGTTTCCATTTACTTATATCTTATTTAGTACTTACTGTGTGCCAAGGGCTTTAGCAATATTAATTAACATAATCTTTATAAAATGAGTACCGTTATCATGTCCATGTTAGAGATGGGAAAACTGAGGCACGGGGAGTTTGAGTAAGTTCTTCAGTATCAGATATCTAGAAAGAGACAGACAGATGTTCAGTCTCAGGCAGTCTGGGTCTAGATCTTGCAGTCACTACCTTGCGGTGGCTCTAGGCAAGGTAGTTGAAAGTACTAATAATAAGACGAAGAGTGTGATAATGACACCTACAAAACAGGGATTTTTTTGAAAATTAAAAAGCTTGAGAAAATGACAGATGTTGCACATGCACCTGAGTGAAGTCCTTTTAGACAAGAAACAGCATGAATCACACGGTGTGAGAGAAGAGGAATTGCCTGATATGGTTTTGGACCTACCAGGCTTTAGGTACATTTTCTCATTTGCTCTTCCCAGCAGCCTCAGGAGGTAGGGCGATTACCATCCCCCAGCCAAGTAACATGTTTAAGGTCACACAGCTGGTACATGGTGGAAGTGAGGTCCCCAAAAGGACCAACGTGCCTTAAGGCAGAGTTGGTGTCTCAGACCACTGCCTGGACACCAGCGAGGGCAGGGCCAGGGAATCCACATCCGTCAGTCGAGGATCCACGGGTCTGAGTGTGGCGAGGGGGCAGCGGGTGGCACCTTTGCTGGGGACATGGAAGGCGTCCTGAGTTCAGACATCTTAGGGCCAATGCCTTGCAGTAAACAGGTCTTCTGTTTGGAGATGACACTGTGCTGACAGGGCTCCGAAAGAGGGGTGTAGCTGCCTTAACATAGTCCAATCTGCCTGACGTGTCTGCCTAGGGCAGACACCCTGCACATAGGGATGCATGAAGAGTGTCTGGTTTTAAGTGCTGCGGGACTAGATTATACCCTTGTTTTGTGGGCATCATCTACAACCTGCAGTCACTCTGGACCAGGGTTCCTCAACCTGAATTGTTCTTCTAGTTTCCCTAAAATTTCTTCCAAGTCTCAGAACCTAAAAAAAAAAAAAAAAAAAAAGTGGATTTGCACACACAGTACTTTATCATTCAGTTAATTTTTAAATGCTTAATTATTTATTTTGGGAGAGAGAGAGGGAGGGAGCACAGCAGAGAGAGAAAAAGACAATCCCAAGCAGGCTCCATGCCATCCTCGAAGAGCGAGACGTAGATTGGGGGACGAGGGGGGAAGGGGCTGGATGCCAAGACCCGGGGATCGTGACCAGAGCCAAATCAAGAGTCCGTGGCTTAACCCACTGAGCCACCCACGCGCCCCTCACTCAGTTAATTTTTGATATTTCGGGGAGTGTATGGCTATGGTGAAGAGAGCTTGGAAAGCATACTCGGCACACTTTACAATACTGTTTATTACTCCACCTCCTAACGTGTGATCAAATTCATGTCTTGCACCATACTGTCCCCTAGCGGGCACCTTATTTGTAGCACACAGAAGAAAGGCGCTGATCAAATGGCTTTTTAAGACTGAAGTCAAGCGGGGGACTTGCAGGGGAGGTGGGTGGGGTTCGTAGACCACCTGCAGCTTCTGGCTTAGCCGAACTGTGACCCTCCGGCATCGCCACGCCACCACGGCCACCGAGAGCGGCGCCCCTCTCCTCCCCGAGCCCCATCGTCTTCCTGCATCCCCACTCTGGCACATTCCCGCACCCAGTGACCCCTGGGTCCTTCCTGCCAGCAGACTAGGCCTCTTCTTTGAGGAGAGAATTCAAAGCTGTTCCAAAGTGCATCCTGTCACTAGAAACATCCGACAAGAGGTGTTTTATGAATGCCCAGAAGAGAGCTGCTGCATGAAAAATAGAAATGATTCAGCTGAAAAAATATGGATGATTCGTTGTTGTTGTTTCAGAGTTGGCCTCAACAACTTCCCAGGAACGTGCTTCCCCCCAAGCGGAGAGTGTGCTGCTTCAGGTGTCCGTCTGTTCTCCTTACCTAGGTCCGGGCCACTTAGAAAACCGGATGCGACAGGGCAGTCAATGCATGTATTTGTCGTCTCAAGAGCTTTGGTAAGCCCAGCTGAATTTCAAAGAACTAGAGACTACCCGAATGGCTTTCGGTCAATAGGTGACATTGTGCGATTAGGAATCCTATAAAGCTTTTTAAGAAAAATATTTTATTTTTATTTATTTTTTTTAGGGAGAGAAGGAGCACAAGCAGGAGGGAGGGGCAGAGGGAGACAGAGAGAATCTTAGACAGGCTCCAAGCTCAGTGCAGAGCCCAGCACAGGGCTGGATCCCACCACCCTGGGAAATCAAGAGTCAGGCACCCCTCCTGTAAAGCTTTTTTTCAAAAAGGTGGAAACCAAGAGAATGGAGACTCAGAAAGCTACTCTACAGATTTTAAACCTTGTCTTCAAGAAGGACATCTTTGGGGCACCTGGGTGCCTCAGTTGGTTAAGCACCAGACCTTGGCTTTTGGCTCCAGTGATGATCTCGAGGTTTTATGATCGGGAAGTTTCCTGATCTCAAGGTTTCCTGAGTTCAAGCCCCGCACTGGGCTCTGCACTGACTGTGCAGAGTCTGCTTGGGATTCTCTCTCTCTCCCTCTTTCTCTGCCCCTCCCCTACTCATGCTGTCTCTCTTAAAAATAAATAAACTTAAAAAAATAATTTAAAAAATAAAAATAAAGAAGGACATTTTTAAAAAGTATCTACACATGGGCTTCAATGGTATATTTACCTGTCCCAAAGTATAGCCCTCATGTATCAACCCACCCAAGCTTGGATGGTGAATTCATGATTGACATTTACTTTTATGCAAAGGGTGTTTTCTATCTCCAGAAAGTAAAAATTTATTTAAGGCCCTGGGAGCTAGAATTTTTCTTTTTTTGGCAATTATGTCAAATAACCAAACAAATAACCAAAGAATTTTAATTCTAGACTACAACTATTGAAATAGTTCTGATTTGGGGCCATATCACCAATGCACAAAAAATAGGCAAGAGCCTGGAAGGTCGGATACTATGAACAGGAAATTTGCAGAAGCCTTGTGGATGGGCAGCGACGGGGTGTCCTTAAGATTTATAGGCTTAATAGAATAAACTTGCACTTGTTTATCTCTGCTTCATAGGAACATTCTCCAGATGAAGAGACCCCACTACTCCCTTTACCCTGCCCCACATGTAAATAAATTTTCCTTTTCTTTTCTTGCCTCTCAGCATGGATGGTTTCAGTAACAGCTTGTGTTGAAATAATAAAACGGGCACAGATGTTTTATGAAGAGAAATGGACAAGATAGAAACTTCCAATGTATTTGTTTATATTTCTGAAGTTTACTTCACCTTTACTTCTTGTCACTTTATTCGGTTTGACCCCAAGACTCCAAGGTTACAGGAGCCTGCACCCCAATACTCTGGTGCTAGATACTATCTAAGAGAAAAGATGATCTCTGTGGAGGTAGATGTAAACTTGACAATGTGAGCAAGAATGAGTTGGTCGATATGACCGATACAAATGGTGAAGTCAGGTAGTCTGGGACAACGAGGTCGGCCTGGCAGGTGAATTACCCATCGTCGGATCCAAGGATCTCATCCACACTTATAGCTCTATAGATATGGCCCCCAAGATGACTGGAGGGGGCTACTGTGTGACAGGGAAGACAGGTGCTGCTGCAAACTTCCATGACCAGCAGTTGAATTGTTCAGAAATTTTTAATCCCTGCAATGGAGGAGCTGGATGAGGCAAAATAATACATGATTGATCATCGGTGGTTAATATAATCAGATGATTCATGTTAACCAAATGTCAAAAAAATTATAGGAGTAAAGTCTAGATCTTGTCTCTAGCCATTTGGTGCCTGTGGCAATGTTATCCTTTTGGCTTATTATTCTATCCTATTGAAGCCGCTCTAAGTGTGCGAGAACTCTTCTAAGAGAAGAGACGTGTATTTAGAAGGTCGCTTCTTTTATTTATATACTTATTTATTTTAGTTTATTTATTTTGAGAGAGAAAGAGAGAGCAAGCAGGAAGGGGGGGGGGCAGCAGGCTCCATGCTGTCAGCGCAGAGCCCGATGTGGGGCTAGAACCCAAGAACCATGAGATCATGACCTGAGCCAAAGTCAGACGCTCAACTGACTGAGACATTCAGGCACCCCTTTGGCACCTCTTTTTTCATGTCTGTAAAACAAGGGTAATCAAATATGAAGTTTATAGTGCACAGGGCCAAGTGCCTGGCATAGAGCAAACACACAATGGCCTTCACCTGATGGAGGAATTTATTTTAGAGTTTGATCTTGAAAGTTATTTGTGTGTCTCTCTGAATTTGCCTCACCCCTACCTCCCTTCACTTTGACTACAGGAGACATTGACTATCAGCGAAAAATCCATTTCCTAGTTAATGTTCTCCGGCTTGCCTTTTATATTGTCTGTCGGATCCAATCCATCACGCATGTAATCATATTATACGTTGCCATCTCTATGAATAAGAAATGAGGGGATGGTATTTTGTTTGCTGCCGTCCACCATCATGAGAGACTAGATACGGGATGAAAGTTTTAGCTCTGTGGCTGCAGGGAGGGTACAGATAATAAATCATTTAGTATTTCTGGGGTGGAAGACAGTCTCCTTGGGGATTCTGTGGCTGTGGAACCTGTGGTCTCTTCATGATCGACACTTTGGTGCCGGTCTGCGCTGGCCAATGGGGAATGAATGGAAACCTTAAGGTACAGCCGCGTCCTCCTGGGTGGGGTGGGGAGCCTTCCAGAGTCAGAGTGTGGAAGTGGCTTAGGTGAAGTTCCTGTGGGGTTTACACTCTCTCATAGGCATCAGTTAGGTGTTAGGGCCCCAAAAAACTCCTCAGTGCTACAGAAGGTTTTGCAGTCTTTGGGTGCTAAGAACAGCCACTTCAGTTGTTAACATCTTAGCTTCCTAAGGGAGCATAAAACTTCCCTTACCTGTTTCACTGGATCATGTGGAGGAAAATGTAATAATGAAAGTAAAAATGCCGTGTACATTCAGGGAGAGCTATAAAATAATTACTATGAAAGTCAATAACATTAGTTAATATTACATGCATAATTTCACAACCTACATTTCAGCGATGGCTTCCTCATACTTCTTGCATTTGCATTTGGGTGCTGCTTTATTGTATAGATAGGTTATGGAAGCGAATTCTAAATACTAAACTCCAGTGGGGTCTCTCAAATTGGAGTAATACAGGGAAGGCAATTCATATACACATAGTTTTGTTTTCAGCGTGGTTGTCTGGAACAGGTTGCTAAAACGTTTCTCAGATCAATGAGATAGCGCCACCGTGTGGCCTAAGGATGTAATGCCCTTCACTACTCATTCGTCTTTGAATTTTTATTTGTAAACACGGCTTAGGAAATAAATATCAAAAAGTCTATTTCCTATTTAAATAAAAATACTTTTTATATATTTACCTGTGAGATGCATAGAACTCACGGAAATTTAAGGAAATTCAATGCAACCTCCGTCAGCTGTATTTGTGAACTACTGGGTAGAGAAAGTTATCCTCTCGTTTTTGGCCCGAACATATTTGAATGTTTGTGAGTGATAACAAACCTAATATCAACCACAATTCTGCCTCTTTGGTGGTGATAACTTTGGAAATATACCTTTTCCAGGATATCTCCCTCAATTCTCCAATTAAAAGTTATGTATATTTCACAAAATACTTTTTATTAGGGGCATCTATATGGTAATAATACATATTTAACAAAAAGTAAGAATTTAAAAAATGTAATGTACTTACAATTAATTAAGACACGTTCACCTATACTTGAATTAAGTAACTTAAGGCTGAAGGACTTTTGGAAATGATGTGATAGCCCTGGATTGGACTGATAGTAAATGGAAAAACCTAAGTAAGGATGTAATTGTCAGGGAGAGTATCAGAGTGAGGATTGGCTAATTTTTTCAGTGACGTATGAATGACAATAACAATAACTCACTAAATACTTAGCAAGGCATTGTTAAATTTAGTAATTATGGGGGGGGGGGTTCAATCATGGCCCTTTAGAAAAATTTAATACAATTTAAAAAGAAAAAAAAAATCCTAGCCAGTGTAAGTAAGCAGAAACAGATCTTCAAGTTAGAAGCTAAGCATTCGCCTGCAGTTCCGGGTATTCAGTAGTTAATGCTCTGGATGGTTGGTGCCCTCTGGTGGCCATTAAGGGAATTTACAGATTTAACCCTGAAATTCGACCTAGTAATGAACACACCAGGGTACTTGTTGGTGAACACAGAGTCCTGTCCAAGGAAATGAAGCCACTGGTGTGGCTCAGTCGGTTAAGCGTCCGACTTCGGCTCAGGTCATGATCTTATGTTCGTGGGTTTGAGCCCCGCGTCGGGCTTTGTGCTAACAGCTCAGAGCCTGGAGCCTGCTTCGGATTCTGTGTCTCCCTCTCTCTCTGTCCCTCCCCCGTTCCCGCTCTGTCTCTCAAAAATAAATGTAAAAAAAATAATAATTAAAAAAAATGGGCTGACATGGCCACTGTCTGTTTTCCTATTTTAGCTGTTAAATCAAGCAGGAGCAAGCACTGAAAACACTAAGTAAATCATCAAAAGGGTAAACAAACTGGTGTATTCATCTGATTCATTTAAAACTGAAAGTTGATTATTGCACTATATAACACATTTATCTGCATGTGTGCATGCACATGTGTGTGTGTGCATCCACATGGGAAATTGCAAAAATATACACATCAAATCGTTAATAATTGTGACCTCTGGGGATTAGTATGAGGACAGGAGAATGAAAACTTGCTTTTTACTTTATCATTCGCTCATTAACACAAACCTGTATTTCTTTCATCGTAAGACAATATTAAATGAAATAAATAGATTTTAAAAAACCAAACTTATGCCCCTCTGAAATATAACATGCCCTGAAACAGGGTTAGGGAGATGTTATAAGTTATTTTACTATTTAGAAATTTAAAATGTATAGAGCCGTATGTATTAGTTTTGGTGGAATTTGTATGAATTCCCTAGTGTTTTTCTTGCTCCTTAAGATGAAATGGAGTTTACTTAACCATAGATCTAAAATATTTTCATTACCTGCTGCAGAGTGTGAACCAGCAGTTAGGACAGGAAATCTGGAATCCTTCTTTTAAGTCACAATTTTGCTATTCCTGTATTTGTCTGTCTTGTTAAAAAATGTTCTTCTTTACAAAACTGACACAAAAGGCAAGTAATGTTTTATAGACCACATTAAAAGTCACTGTGATGCCATTATTTTATGTGCCAAAATATTTAAGGTGGGTCTTTTTTTGAAATCTATATAGAATACAAAATAACAAAATAAAAATAGGTGTGAGGGATAAGGAGAAGGAAGGAGAGGGTAACAACATAAGAAGAACCAGATTTGGAACAAGTAAAAGCAATGAATGAAAATGAAGATCAGTAGAGCTTTTGGTGAGGGTGAATCCTAAATTCAGATTGGGGTTTGCCAACAATCGAAACAAAGAAGAAACATGAAAAGCTCCAGGAGTCACTGGCCCAGGAGACACAAACGGATCAGTCGTTACAGAGAAACAACAGCTTCTGGGCTAATAAGACAAGAAAAAAAAAATCTGTGTCTGCTCAACTGGCTTCTAGAAATATAAGGTGTTGCTCATCCATTACAGAGGAAGATGGGATACATGTGCTAGAATATTCCTTTATCTCGGGCTCCAGGCAAGACTGACTATTAGACTTCAATCCCCCAGAGGTTTTCACTGCCCATTTTTAGTGGTCTCCATGCTTTGCCGAATCTTACCCCCAACCCCACCCTGTCCTTGGGGGTCTCTATGCTTTCTCCATTTCTTCGAGGTCAGACTGTGCTCCATGGAATGGTTCTAGAAGACTCCATAGTCATGCATAAGTGATTAGGAATTCAAGTGTGCTCAGTCCCTCTTCAGGCATTTGAATTTATTTTTTGTTCTCTTAGAATGGCAGCTGGGTAGTTGGGTGTCATTCTTCATTCTTCATAACAATGATTCCACTTCCCTCGGCGACATGGGTTACCAACTCCTCTGACTCTTTCCTGTATTTATAAATTCTTCTTTGGCTGTGCAGATCCCAAGTGAACCCTAACCGATTAAATTATGTCAACTTTATTTAATACATCCTGGTGCTATCTTCCACATATTTTATTCTAGAATTGCTTATTTTTCTTACAGCCATCGCCCACTGATAATCAGGTTAGGGTCTGCTACCACCCCAGCATCTTCTAAATCAGTCTTGAAACCTTGTAACGAGTCCTCTCATTCCCACTTGGCTGTTTGTCATCCCCTCCCCCTCTCCTGCTTGAAGTGTTCATTTAGCATCCAAGTTCACACATAAAAAACACATTGTGCAATGACAGACTGCGATGCCCTAACCCGGGGCAATAAATGGACCATTCATCTCACCAACGTCTTGGCCTAAGAAGCAGACTTGAAAGGAAAATAAACAAAGTTGTAAGTTGGTGTAGGTGGAACCCTCCAGATTTCCTTTCCCAGACAGCACCAGGCAATTAGGCTAAATGCCCACAAAAGTGTAGGCACCGACATTCTTTGCCTCTGCAGTTTTCCTTTATGGAAGGCAGGAAGGTGGTGGTGAGTCCATCAAATTACATACACTAGGTAATGGATGGGCCAATTCAAAAAGCCAGAGACTCTCTTTAGGACCAGTGTTCCTTTAGTTATTTTTGGTCATGAGCAGATGATCAAGGTCTAAGAGCAACAAACTTTACGACGTGGGCACACACAGACCAAGATCACTGATGGTCTTGGGGAGGAATCGGTGCTGCCGGGAGCCCAGAATCATTCTCATCCGACCTTGGCCCGTCCGATGCAGCCTTCCTGTCTCGCCATGTCGCCCCCGCCCCTGAATGTACTATACAGTGAAGATGAACTGGCATGCCTTTTCTAGAGAAGGTCCATGTACTAGACCTGCCATCAAGGTGCTGTTTTGTCCTCATGAGGAACAGAGCCAGAGTAGGTTATAGGTTTTCTGACCGAGGAGGTGGCAATGGTGCAATTCACCTAAGTGAGAGGAAGTTCAAGTTGTAGACTCTGTCCCTACCATCATCCATTCTTACATACTTACTTATAAATGGGTATGTGCATGGTAGAGGCTCAATGTATCCCCTAACAATGTTTTTGGCAAAAGTTTTATCTTTCAAATATTTTGCTTAATATATTTCAACTCTAGTTGATTTGAAGCATCAAAGAGGTTTGCAAGTGATTCCCTGAGGTGCATAAACTGAAGTGGATTGATCTGTCAGTATAAAAATGGCATTTTAGTCTTATTTGCTTTTAGTTTATATTTGCTTGAAAATGCCTATAATTTGCTTTTAAAATAAAACTATATGGAAGTATAACCTATATACAAAAATGAGAATGTATAACTCAATGAATTTTCCACAGTGAACACCCCAGTGTAGCCAGTTCCTGAGTCAAGAAATGGAACACCACCAGCATCCCAGGGGTTTCCTCAAACCCCCTCCCTGACACCACCCCACCTCCAAGATATACATTAACCTGACTTCTTTTTTTAAAAAAGATTTTATTTATTTATTTATTTATTTATTTATTTATTTATTTATTGAGAGAAAGAGCGAGAACGACCAGGAGAGGGGCAGAGGGAGAGGGAGAGAGAGAGAGAATCCCAAGCAGACCCCACACCAAGCACAGAGCCAGACGCGGGGCTCAATCCCACGACCATGAGATCATAACCTGAACCCAAATCAGGAATTGGATGCTCAACTGACTGAGGCACCCAGATGCCCCAAAGATTGATTTTACAGTAATCTCTACACCCAACGTGGGGCTCAAACTCACAACCCCGAGATCAGGAGTTGCCTGTTTCACCAACTGATAACGCCAGGGCCCCACATTAACCTGACTTCTAACACCAAACACTAGTTTTACCTGTTTTCTTTTGTACCTTCTATAAGTGAGATCACACAGCTCATGCTGTTTTGTGTTTGACTTGTTTCATTCATCATTGTACTCGTGATGTTCCTTCAAGTGCTTGCATGTAGAAATAGCACATTTGTTCTCTTTGCTGAATAGAAATCCATTCTATGAATATATCACCATTTATCTATTTTATGGTAACGTACATCTGGGCTGTTTCCAGTTTGGGGCGATTGTATATTCTTAGATTTGTCTTGGGTGAACACATATATAGATGTTTGAGTTTGATATTAAACGAGACGGTCACCCTGGGTAACGGAGTATGCCAATGTTTGATTTAGTAGACCCTGCCACATCATTTCCTACAGTGGCCGTACCAAGTTCACCCCAGGAGCAGTGGATTAGAGCTGAAGGTGCCCCGCAACACTTGGTATCATCAGTCTTTTCACTTCTGGTCATTCCAGTGGATACGCAGTGGTACCTCAGTATGGTTTCCATTTGAATTTCCCTGATGTCTGATGATATGAAACACCTTTATATATGCACATTTTCAGTTGAATATCCTCTAAATGAAGGGGCTGTTTGAGGCTTTGGCCCATTTTTCCATTGGGTCGTCTGTCTTTTTCTTTTTAGTTTGTAGAAAGTCTTTATATATTCTCCATGTAAGTCTTTTGTGATCATGTCCATTGTAGATCTCTTCTCCTGCCTTGTGATCTGCCTTTTCACTCTCATAATGGCATGTCCTAATGAACAGAAGTTCTTAATTTCAGTGCTATACACTTATTTTTCCCCCTTTACAGGTAGTGCTTTTTTGCGACGTTTCGGAAACCTGCCTACCCCCCAAGGTCATGAAAATATTCTCCGAAGTTCTTTTCCATAGTGCTTTATTGTTTTAGCTTTGATACTTGCTATTATCATTTATCTGAATTGCTTTTGTGTGTGGTGTGAGGTAATGGATGAGGTCCCTCTCCCCGCCCCCAACCCCTGTATGGTTATCCAGTTAGCCCGGCACCATATGCTGAAAAGTTTGTGCTTCCCCACTGCTCTGTGGCATAACCTCTGTCATGAATCAAGCAACAGCGTAAGGGTGTTTCTGGATTCTCCGTTCTGTTCCCTGGTCTATTGGTTTATCCCTGTGCTATTACCACACTCTCTTAGTTACCTATAATTTATCTTTAACTTGTCTGTCTTTCAGTTTAGGCACACCCTTTATTAGCAGCTTATCACTGGATTTAGGTTCCCTAAACCCACCTTGAAAATAATGTCTTTTGAAAAAAGAGGTTTATGAAACCATTGATCTTTATTGTTACAGTTGATACCTTTGGCCTACTTTTCTGTTTTGATTATTTCACATTTCATCTTATTTTATTTTATTTTTAAATTTTTAATGTTTATTTATTTTTGAGAGAGAGAGAGAGAGAGAGAGAGAGAGAGAGAGAGAGAGTGCAAGCGGTGGGCAGCAGGGGGTGGGGGTGATGGCAGAGAGAGAAAGAGACACAGAACCGGAAGCTCCAGGCTCTGAGCTGTCAGCACAGAGCCGGATGCAGGGCATGAATTTATGGACTGTGAGATCATGACCTGAGCTGAAGTTGGATGCTTAACCGACTGAGCCACCCAGGTGCCCCTCATCGTATTTTAAAAACACCTAAAAACAAAATAAGTTTACCTATTAAAATCAGTAAGTGTACAAGTATTAGCTTCTTTTCGGTCATCTTTGGTCTCAGCTCTGTTGCAACTTTCCTACGGTTTCCTGCACTTTATAGGTTGGAATCCCTGTCCTTTATAGATCGAATCTTGTGTTTGTCTCCATAACTGTCACCTCTCCTTGGCTTCCTCATTTTGTCCTTTCTCCTGATCTTTTAATTTTTTTAATATTTATTTTTGAGAGAGAGACACACACGCAAGAGTGGTAGTGGGCGAGGGGCAGAGAGAGAGGGAGAGAGAGAGAGAGAGAGAGAAACACAGAATCTGAAGCAGGCTCTAGGATCCTAGCTATTGGCACAGAGCCCAGTGTGGGGCTTTGAACTCTCGAACCATGAGATCATGACCTGAACCGAAATCAGATGCTCAACCGACTGAGCCACCCTGGCGCCCCTTTTCTCCTGCTCCTGATCTTTTAAGAGATTTCTCCACCTCAGTGATTTGTTGTCCTAAACCATCATTTTTACTCTTGGACATTTCACTGTTAATTTTATTTTTGGTATTGTAATTTTCGTTTTTTAGTGTTTTTGGCCCATCTCTTAGTCTCTGAGCCAGGGATCAGTCAGTATGGAAAGCAGTAGATCCAATTTCTACCTTTCTTTCTTTCTTTTTTTTTTTTTTTTTTTTGGTTTGGCAGGTTGGTTCTGTGTTCCTGACAAACTCTGGCCTTTAGTGGTCTCATATTTTCAGTCTAGCTCTACAATCTCTGTAAGTTCATGGAAAATCTTCCCTGGTTATGGCAATAACTTGACTTTTAGATTTAGTTTTTCGTAATATGATATTGACATTATCTGTGAAGTGGGATAGATGTAGTAAAACACCGAGAGGTTTCCTCCGCTGCTAACAGCTAGTGGTACTGGAACCTCTCCCACCAGCATCATATAGACTACATCTTTCTAGCTTCTGACAAATACAGTTTTGAACAGTCATTGCTACCACCTTAGAAGTTTCACGTTTCAGCAATCTTTCAACCTTGGATCTTCAGTAATCCTGACTCATGGTCAGTACCATTCACTCTTCCCCTGGAGTAGCTTCTTTTATGAGACCGCGTCTTGCTTCTTCCGCTAGATATATGTTCTTGCCTGAGTCACTCAACTGCTGATGATCTTGGCTTCCTTACTCCAAACAATGAGGTGCCTGAATTAGACTCCCTGATTTCTTACAGTTTGAAACCCCCTGCTTCTGTGAAATGCCACAAACGGTCATTCCTAATTTTTTTAATTACAGTGATAATGATCACCAAACCAAACCAGCTTGCAGAAATCATAGTTGTTGGCAATAATAACATGTTCTTCCTAACAGCTTCTTTTAGTTGAATTTTGCCCAGAAGCCTCTGGCACTGTGGCAGTGAAGGGCTTGTTCATAACCAAAATATACCCACTCTGCCTCTTTTCGTTGGATGGGATGGTAGAGTTAATGTGTCCCCACTAGGTACACTTGTTTATAGGAGCTTTGAAGTTGCTCCCTCACAAGGCTTCTGTGGAAACAGTGCGTGGCTGACATATTAAGCCACACTTTGATGACAAGAAAGATCTTTTAGTGGGGATAAGGGAAATCCTTCAAACCCTCTGAAAAGAGAAAAGATAATGAGACATCAATGACTCTAGAAAACATGAAGTTATGACTTAAATCCTCTTTCACGTACATAAACTTCACAGTTTTCCCTACTATTCTATCCAAGAAGGGAGATATTTCTATGTAGTATTTTTGTTTGCTTATTGACACCAAAATCGGTTCCTTTTGTAGACCGCCGCTATAAAAATAATCTGATGGGTCAGTGGCTCATCCCATAAATATCCGAGATATAAACAAAGGAAAATAAACTTCAAGTCTGAATTCTCAGTTCCACATTGCTGAACCCGGGCCCTTTGGGACAGCTGCAAAATCCGAGTTTCTCTCTCTGACTGTCTGGAGCTGTGCACATGGAATGTAGTCATGGGTACATGAACAAGGTGGAACCCCAGGACGGCAGCTCCTTTCTTTCAGTGTTTAAATGACTCTCTATGAAATGAAATAATGGTTTTACATGTCCAAAGAGGTTTGGGTAAAGCTTTTGAGTTGTTGCCTCCAAAAAGCTTTTTACAGTCCATCATGGGAACGGGTTTAGCATCAAAGACATTGTTTCCAGCACGTAAAACACCACTTTCATCCACAACGAAGCAAACTTTAATCCTCAGGAAAGCAGGGTTAGCAGAGACTGGTGGTATTTTAGTACCAGACATTGTTGGTAATGACCTGTAAGATTTTTTTAAAAGGTTCCACCAGTGAATTCAGAGGGAGGCAAAATGAAACGTGTCCAACACTCCGGCCAGCCTGTAGTCGCCTTGCATCTTAAATGAGAGGCAGGTGTCGCTCTGGAGCCAGGTGAGACAGTGGTCATAAAATCCACACGTATCTACTTGAAAGTTGCAGGGCACATAACCATTGACATCAAAGGCAGCCTTGGGGTGTGCAGTGATCCTTAGCCAGTTTGCATAGACACCCACGGGTCAGAATATTTTTAAAACAAGAAAAGTTGGTGAGAAGAGTTTGCAAACAAGAGGCTTCTGTTTTGAGGTTCTTTTAGAAGCAAATTAAATTTTAAAGCAATTTAAAAATAACCCAAAACATGTCGCATCAAAGGAAAAGTAGCACAACCAGTATTTAAAATTTGTCGACAAGAGTCATCAGTTTCTCAGCAAATCCTGGTGGATTGTTTGCATTGGGAGGAATCTTAGGGATTATCCAGCCCAACCTCAGTCCCCTATTCATTCAGGCCACAAGTATCTATTCAGCCCTACTATGCACCAGGCATAGAACTGAGGAGTAGAGATCAGTGGTTTTCCCAGCATCACACCACATCTAATAGTTATCTAGGTAGGTCCCAAATGACCCCCAAATTTAGCCACCTAAACAACCTAACAGCTTACAGTTTCTGTGCATCAGGAATCAAACACAGCTTAGCTGGGTCCTCTGCTTCAAGGTCTCCTCACAAAGGCTGCAACCAAGGTGTGAGCCAGGGCTGCAGTCTCATCTGAAGGTTCACCTGAGGAAGAGTCCCCCTTGCCAGGCTCATGTGTGTAGCTGTTGGCAGAATTCAGATCTTAAGGTTGTAGGACTTTGGACTTTGGTTTCTCATTAGTTGTTGGCTGGAGGCTTCCCCCTAGTCCCTTGTTGCTTGGGATGTCTTGGAGATGCACTTTATTTCCTCAAAGCCAGGAAGACAGAAAGTCTGCTGGCAAAATGGAAGTCACTGTCTTCTGTAGCCTAATCACAAAGTGACCACCATCACCTTTCCCATATTCTGTTGGTCCAGCCAAAGAGAGGGGATTTTAGGAGGGCACTCAAGGGGAGGGGATTATATAAGAGTATACATACCAGGAGGTGGGGATTATCTTAGACATTCACCTCCGATGCAGAGTAAATGGTTAGACTTAAAATATGCTACAGTGTGCTTTCCACGCTGCAGCCACGGTACTTTAGGTAAATAACAAAAAAGCATGCATTCCCCTCTTCTGAGCTTTATAGAGTGGTATCTGCAGAGAAATCCAGTTGATTTTTGTCAATAATTTTTTAATATCCCACCAATGACTTATTATTTAGAGGAAGTGACTTTAAAATGTTTTCAGAATGACAGTCATAATCCAAGGGGCCCTGTCTCCTCACTTTCTATTTCAATCCACTTATATTAGGATGAACATATAATTTATCAACCAAATGAGAGCTTTTTGGGGAGTGAAAGGGGATGGTATGACATTAAAAGTTACGGAGTAAACCAGGGCCAACCCTGGTAAACCTGACAATATAGCCCCTCTACTTATATCCAAATGCAAGAAAAATCCTCATCCAATTAGGAAGCTCAAACTTGAATGATGAGGAAGGGGAGAGAGATGGAATCAACCCTGACCTTCAGTGGGACTGCAGACCTGCAGTCAGATAACCCTCCCGTCCTGCATCTGACTTGCCTTCTCTGGGAGCTTTTTCATGAAATTAAGGGTTGTTAGAAGTCCAAAGGGCTTCTTTTTCTTTAAAATTTTTAAATTTTATTTATTTATTTTGAGAGGGAAAGAGAGAGAGAGCACTAGCATGAGCAGTGGAGGGACAGAGAAAGAGAGAGAGAGAGAGAAAGAGAGACAGACAGACAGAATTGTAAGCAGGCCTCATAGGGTCAATGCAGTGCTGTATGTGGGGCTTGAACTCAGGAACCCTGATATCATGACATGAGCTGAAATCAAGAGTTGGCAGCTTAGCAGACTGAGCCACCCAGGTGTCCCTTCTCTTAAATGTTGTTTATTTATTTTTTGAGAGAAAGGGAAAGAGCATGAGCTCTGCATGAGGGGCAAAGAGGATCCGAAGTGGGGTCTCTGCTGACAGCAGAGAGCCCAATGAAGAGCTGGAACCCACAAACTGTGAGATCATGACCTGAGCCCAAGTTGGCCGGTGAATCGACTGAGCCACCCAGGTGCCCCTGGAAGCCGGAAGATCTTCTTAATGGCCTTGTATTGTCTCTCCTCTCCTCGTTGTCGCTTCTCATTCCTTTTTCTGTTAATCTAATGAAAAAATATGAAATCCACCTTGCCTCCTTCATGGTTTTGTGGTAGTTCTGTTGTTCTTCAGCTTTTATCTCATTTTTAATATTTCCAAATGCAGGTTGGGTTATTTCTTGATACAATATTGACAACAGGTTGCAATGGAAAATGATAGTCCAGTGTTTCATTAAATGCTTGTTTAAAAATAAAAATCTGAGACATCACTGTCTATTAGTTGTTGGTTCTCCTCCCTCATTTAACACTCATGCCAAATACTTCCAAACTAAACACGTAGTAGACATTTGTAGAACTTGATTACGTTGACTACATAAAGGCAGCAAGTATTTGAAATATTTATTGAAGCTCATGGAAATATTTTCTGCAAAGCAAGCATTTCTTTGTTAAAAAAATATCTGTTGAATATTTTCACTGAGAAACAAAACCTGGTAAAAACATCTACTTCGTTTGAACTGATATACTCACTATTTTAAACAGAGTCCTAAACATGGAAATCATTTGTGTATGCCCAGGGCATCAACTAAAAGTGAGGTCAGACAACGAAAGGCAAATACTGTATGATCTCACTTATCTGTGGAATCTTAAAAAATGTGTATTCATAGACACAGAGAATAGATTGGTGCCTGCCAGAAATGGGGGATGGGTAGGGGGCAAAATGGGTGAAGGTGGTCAAATGTACAAGCTTCCAGTTATAACATAAACAAGTTCTGGGGATGTGATGTATAGCATGGTGACTATAGTTTAAAAGAAAAAAAGTGAGGTTTAAGACAATTTCCTCTATCAAAGACTTGCCAGAAGTATAGTGTATGTATGATTGAGTTTGTCCTATGGTGGCCTCTTAGGGACCCCCTCCATGTCTGAGCTGTCCATCAGGGGTCTTTTATTGTTTTCTAGCCACTCAAGCAAGAGAACCATGAAAATGATCATAATTCCACTTTTATACCCACCTGACCATCTCTGCACTTTTCCCTGTATGTATACATATACATATATATACATATATATATAATATGATATGATAAGATAAATATTTCAAACTTCACAAAAAGTCATGCAATCAAGCACACATTATCATCTCATTTCCTGGGGCCATAATTATTAATGATTTCTTTTATATCCTCCCAGAAGTTTTCTATAATATGCACACATATAAACATTTGCACATATGTTCTTCTCTCTTTCTTTCTTTTTACACAGAGGAGAGGGTGTTATCACATTTGAGAAGAAAAACAATTTAACACTATACTTTGAAGATCTTTCCGAGTCAGTACTTATTTGTGGATCTGTGTCATTATCTCCAGCAATGCCCCCAAGTATTACACTGATGGATGTGCCATATTTAATGTAGCCAGTCCTAAACATGGAGGTTGTTTTCTGTTAGTGAAAACTTGCTGCTGGGAACATTCTTGCCTTTGTGTGTGAGTGCAAGTATATCTGTTCTTAAACCCCTAGAATTAGAATTGTGGGAGCAAAGGAAATATATACATTGTAAAATTCTGATAAATATTACCAAGCTAATTGAGTATAATATACTCAAAATATCTCCAGATATAGCTAACTCATACTTCCATCCACAGAAAATGAACGTGCCATTTCCCTGCTTCATTAACTTGTGTGTCACCAAATATTGTCACTTATCTCACAGGTAAAAATGTTCTTTATTTTCTAAATTGATTTTCTTTAATTATGATTATGGCCAAATATCTTCTCAAATATTTGTATTTCACTTATAGTCCATTTTCAGTGAACAGCATACTTTCAGATTACTTGCCCATTTTTCTGTCAGATTGCTGGTTTTCCTCACTCTGAAAGTAGAAAAGCTCTGCTAGCTTTGGGTGGAATTTTTACATATATATATTCCACATTTATATAGATATATACCAAATCCTGAATCAAGCGTTCTTGGGAACAATCTAACCACCATAATGTTCCTATATATGATTTTTATTACCCTTCAGCTGCTATGGCTTTGGGCTTTAAAAAATACACAAGGCCTGTCTTTTACAGAATGGATTTCAATTTTTAATATCAGCTCTTAAGAAGGCCTTGCTCCTATCTTTCCCTTAATGATGTGCTGGCACTCAGCATCCACAGACGGCATTTTGTTTCTATGAAAGCATTAACTCTATCTGGTCCTGGTTTCCATTGACTTTCTCTGGATTGCGGTCAAATACTGTGGTAATAATAAAAGTAATTCTGAGCTTCACTTTGAAGTGTTAAAGTTGAGGGTCACTTGGAGAGGCTGATTTTATCTGGCCAATGAGAGAAGGCTTCATGAAACTGGGGCACGGGGGTTTGTCTTGATCTCGCTAATGGAAGTCTTCAGAGAGGCTATGCAAATAGAATGTATTTATCCATTCTTTTGATTTATATGTTTTCTTAAAGGTCATGATTTACATTCTGGTTCTCCATCTCTCCTTGTGCTGCTTTCTGAGAAATGCAAAACCTGTGAGGAGAAAGCTGTATTCCAGGATCTGGCTTTTGAGAAATTCTCAAATGTAACTCCCATGATTATCACCAGAGGTGGGGCTCCCCAGTCCTTCCTACACCAGCCAAATGCCTGGAGGGGAATGGATTATCTTCCTCTCAGTTACTCCATGGGAGATATTTTCAATGGTTTATGCATTCTGGCCGGAAAATGCTCCCTGCAGACATGTGGGGAGATTTCTTCCTGTGTTCTCCGGCAGAGGTCCCTTGGGATTGAATCTGGCTCACAAAATGTAAACCCCATGTACTGTAAAGAGAAGATCAAGGGCAGCATTGGCACTAAGTGGTTGTTCAAAAGTTTCCAACTGCTCTAGCTTTTCAAAAACAGAGAGTGAGTTCTGGCTGCTTTCGCCTCAGGGAATACTTTAAGAAGGTGTCTTTAAACACCCACACAAAGTGCCCAGATTTTCAGAGGAGGGGAAGAAACCCGTAATGGGAACAGAGCTATTGGTTCCATGTTTGGAGAAGAAAACAGAAAGGCAATAAATAAATAAATAAAATGCAAACTCTTCCAAAGCAGACATTCACATTTGTGGAGAAGGCATGTTCAAATGCACAGCCAAACAATGGGTAACCCCAAAATTATCTGGTAGCTCACAAGTGTCTCCTTCACATATAATGATATTGCATTACAGTTGAGGTATCCATAACATCTTTTCGTGATGAAACAAGGGGTAAGCTTGGTCAACGAATAATGTGCTTTTGGAAAATTAGCAAGAAAAAAAATCTTTGAGGGTGATCCAAAGAAACAAAAGAACTTTCTAAACACACCTTTGGGGTGGAGTCCTTTCTGTATCTCAAATCCCAGATCAGGAATATTGGAAGATTGATGCCATCACCCAGTGCGCATTCAGTCAGTGCAGCTTCATCGCGTAATGTTTTTCTGGTTGTTCTACGAAGCTTGAAGGACAAAAGGTTAACAAACACTTAAATTACCCGGCACATTAAGCTTTTATTTTGTGATTCTGAGGCTCCAGGGAGGCCTACAATTTTTGACTTGAGCTGATAAAAGGCAGATTCAAGGAATTATTTATTTTGCTCTTTTTCCATCTGGGCTTCCACATTTAATTGAATGGATTCATTTGGTGCCATTTTTGTTCCCTTTAGAATTTTGGTCATGAAAATTAAGAATCATAACTCTAATATCTCACACAGCCTATGAGTAATGGCAGGATGCTTTATTGCTCTGACCTTTCCAGTTTGCTAAGTTTTGATTTGCTGAGTTCTTTCCTCCTCTTTCTTGCAGTTTACTTATTATAATTATTAATGAGGAAGCAGAAAAATGACCATTCAGTCAAACTTTAGGGAATGGAACATAATAAATGGTCTCTGTCTAGGATCTAACATTTGCCCCTAAATACAGTAATTATTAGGTTGCCTGATGATATGCTGAATTTTACAAGGCTCTTATTAGGGGAAGAAAAGGAACATAATAAATCCACTAATGTGGGTAATGACTGGTATGGAAATTGAAAATGGTTCAAAATGAACCCACTCCTTTTTTCCATCTTCTAAATGTCCTCTGGGTCCTAATATTATTCATCATATAGTATCTTTGCTTTTCTCTCATTTTAAGTCGTTCTGCATTGCTAAGAAGCTGCAGAATTGTTTGCAATTAAGTGCTATCTGGCCTTACCCAAGCACTGCCAACAAATTAAACAGAATCTGGGGGAAAATATAACCATCTTGCATTAGTAGATTGAGTCAAACTTTGGACTGTGAGACCTTTGTATCTTACCCATAGGTAGCTAGCTCCCTGGTGCTCTGAACAGCGCAGGACCAGAGAGGTCCCCAGTGAGTGGGAACTTTTAGCCTTATCTCCAGGTATTCCACGATCACTGCTGGAGAGCTAAAGAGCATAGGTTTCTCTTTAGACTTTCCCACTTCTGTGTGAAAAGGTAGTCGTATATTAAATGCAGGACTTCCTATATGCCTTTTAGAGAAGCCAACAGACAAAAGGTGAACAGGGGGTGTGGTGAAAATTGAGGCAGGGAGAGTATAAAGAAATGTTTTCTACTTCATTATTTCAAGAATATTTGAGGTCTGACGTTCACTATTTGCAGTGCCATTTTCTACCTTCCAGGTTGTACAAAACACTGCATTTATACAATACGTCTTTGGAAAAAATTCCATTTCATGTGTAGATGTAATTATTTGTTGAGGTTAACACTGAAAAGAGATTTGGATTGAAAAGGAACCTTAATGGCACCCTAAATCTGTTTTCCACATACCCCCAATTGGTATTTGCAATTTTTTTAAGCTTAATTGAAATCAGAGTGAGGTAGTGGGGGAAAAGTCAAACTCAACTCGGACAAAATACCAGCTCTGCAAAACAAAATAAAAACAACGGAAGAAACAACAACCAACCAAATAAACAAAACCACACCAAACCTTTAGTAACTTACAACAGAAAAAAAGTTCCTCAACCTAACAAGGATTACCTACCAGAAAACAAGAGCAAACCTCACACTGAAGAGTAAAATATTAGAAGTATTAAAAACTGTAAAAAGAAAAGGGGAAAAAATCACCGTACAATTCAACACTATATTAGAGTTTGCCAAAGTCATGAGACAAGAAGAAATTAGAAGTATAAATAGAATAAGAGAAAGAAATAAAACTGTCATTATTTGCAAATATGTTAACAAATAGTGACAAAGTTGCTTATTGTTATTATGGGCTGAATTGTATCTCCCAAAATGTATATGTTGCAATTCTAACCCTCAGAATGTAGTCATATCTTCATATTTGAAGATAAGTTCTTTAGAGAGATGAGTAAATTAAAATGAGGATTTTAGGGTGGGGTCTAATCTAATCTGACTGGTATCCTTATAAGAACAGAAAGCTTGGACACACAGAAACACCAGACACATGTGCAGTCAGAAGTGTGACCACTGGGAGACAGAAATGAGAAGCGGCCATCTGCAAGCCAGGGAGACAGGCTTTAAAAAATCCAAGCCTGGGGCGCCTGGGTGGGTCAGTCAGTTAAACGTCCCACTTCAGCTCAGGTCATGATCTCATGGTTCGTGAGTTCGAGCCCTGTGTCAGGCTCCGTGCTGACAGCTCAGAGCCTGGAGCCTGCTTCAGATTCTGTGTCTCCCTCTCTCTCTGCTCTTCCCCAACTCATGCTCTGTCTCTCTTTGTCTCTCAAAATTAAATAAATGTTAAAAAAAAAATCCAAGCCTGAAAAACACTTGATCTTGGACTTCTAGCCTCCAAAACCGTGAAAATAAATCTCCAGTGGTTAATCTACCCAATCGGTGGTGTTTGTTACTATGGCAAACCTGGCAAACTGATACAAATATCTACCTAAAAATGTAACTGAATCAAATGAGCTCAATAAAGTAGTCAGAAAATGATTAACATATAAAAATCAATTGTGCTTTTATACACTATTGTACTGGGGAAAAAAGAGATCCCATTCAAAATGGCCACTTGCAACATAATATAAACTCCTAAATATAAATGCAACTGAAATTATGCAAGACTTAAAAATGATAAAATTTTACTGAAAGACATTAAAAAGACTTAAGCAAACAAAAATATACCATATTCCTGAATAGGAATAATTAATTGTAAAAATGACAATTCTGCCCCCAAATTAATCTAAAAATCCAGTGCAATTACAATGAAGTTCCTGTCAAGGTGTTTTTATAAGGCTTAGTAGAAAGAGTCTAAAAATTTATAAGAGAAACTATTAAAAAATTGATAAGCAATTTTTTAAAAATTAGAAGACAGGGGAGAATATTTCCCTATTATCTATCAACATACTTTAAAGATACAGTAAATAAATTGATGTATATTTGTTTAGGACTAGATCAAAGGAGCAGAATAGAAAATATTCATGTGCTTCTTATAGTCTTTCTTTTTGTTTTTTAATTTTTTTTAACATTTATTTGATTTTGAGAGAGCATGAGTAGGGGAGGGGCAGAAAGATAGGGAGACACAGAATCCAGAGCAGGCTCCAGGCTCTGAGCTGTCAGCACAGAGTCGGACATGGGGCTCCAACCCACGAACTGCGAGATCATGACCTGAGCCAAAGTTGGATGCTTAACCAACTGAACCACCCAGGAGCCCCTAGTCTTTCAAATGAATAGCAAACATGTGTCTATTTAATAAATGGTGTTGGGACAGTTGACTTGCCACTAGAGAACAATATAGCTAGACTCCTACTGAACACCAGGAGCTTAGATTTCAGATAGCTTAAAATGAAAACAAACCCAAAGAACTACCTGATGAAAAGATAGGGGATACTTTTCACTATAATTTGAGGCAGGGAATGCCTTAGCAAACAAGATACAAAAATCAGATACCTAATTAAAACAGAACAAAACAAAAATTTTTGTGTGATAGTATAAATATATCATAAATAAAATTAAAAAATTATGCAACAAGCTTGGAAGAAATCGCTATATAATATATAACAGTTAAAGGATCAATAAGAAAAATTTATAAAGCATGCCTACTAGTCAATAAGAAATGATCAAGACACTATCCCAATAAAGACACAGGAAACAAATAGTTATTTCATACTAGGTGTACCATAAGTGGTCAATAAACTTAAGAATTCTGAGCCTCATTAGTAATCAAGTAAAACAATGAAATACCAAATTTTATTCATCACTGGTGAAAACTGAAAGGATTTATATGTCAAGGATTGGCAAGTATAGAAAAAAATGATGCAATTTGACAATATCTGTCAAAATTAAAAATTCATCACATGCTTTAACTGGAGATTTCTCTTCTAGTAATCTAGCCAAAAGAAATACTCACATATGTACACAAATATGTACATATGTATGTATGTACACAAATATGTACATATGTATGTATGTACAAGCCTTTTCACCAGAGTGGTCTATGTAGCTATAAAAAATTGGTATATTATTTACTTAATTTGTTGGCACTGCCATGATGAAGTACCACAGACTAGGTGATTTGTTTCTTCACAGTTCTGGAAGCTATAGTCCAAGATCCAAGTGTTGGTAGGGTTGTTTTCTGAGGCCTCTCTTCTTGTAGATGGCCATCTTCTCTCTGTGTCATTTATATGGTCTTGTTTCTGTGTGTGTCTGTATCCTAATCTTTTCTTTTATGGACACGAGTCATACTGGTTTAGGACTCTCCCCAACGACCTTATTTAACCTAATGACCTCTTTAAAGGCCCTATCTCCAAATACAGTCACATTCTGAAGTACTGGGGGCTAGGACTTCAACATGTGACTTTTGAGGGGACACAATTCAGCTATAACAGTTGAGAACTGTTATAATGCAAAATAGGAAGGTGGTTATGGTACATTCAGTCTGTGGAATAGTATATAACCACTCATAAGAATGAAGCAGACTTATGAAAGATTTTCAAAATCTTCAAAATCTTAAATGAAAAAAGAGTCACAGTGTATATGTATTGTATGATTCCACTAATATAAAAAGAAAAAGAGAAATTGATATGAGTACACATATCAATGTACATTTTGAGAGAGAGAATTAAAAGGGAATACACTAAAGTGTTGGGAATGGTGGCCTTTGCTTGGGGAAGGAAGTGGAAATGTGGCTAGAATGAAGGGAAGCATAGCAGATAAAGGATGAACTTTATGTTTTTCTCCATATTTCTATTTACTTGAATATTTTACAATGGGAATGAATTGCTAAATTACTTAAATAACTTAATTACTTACCAAATTATTTAATAACTTAATAAAATGGCACATGCACAGACAGTAAAGGAAATTTGGAGTTTGGAGTTGAGCGAAACAGAATTTATAACTATTCAACACCCGATTCCACTCTCCAGCAGAGTCCAGAGCAGCCCTAATTCAGTGTCTCTCTTCCCTGCTGTTTTCTCCCATGAGGAATGTGAATTGATGCTCTGGTCAACTGGCAGAGTGATGTCAAAGTGTAAGATTCAAAGGAGGAGCTAGAGAAAGTATCTTCCTGCTTGCTCTAAAGAGGGATCACTGAGGAAGATGGTAGCAGAGAGGTAGTGCTGGCAAGGCTAGGCTCTGATAAGAGAAAGGGAACTGCAGTCTGTTTCTTTAAGTTTATTTTTATTTATTTTGAGAAAGAGAGCACGCGAGTGAGAGAGCATGAGCAGGGAGCCGCACAGGGAGAGGGAGAGAGAGAATCCTAAGTAGGCTCTGCTCAGTGCAGACTTGATCCCACGACAGTGAGATCATGACCTGAGCCGAAATCAAGAGTTGGACGCTTAACTGACTGAGCCACTCAGGTGTCCTGAAACTGCTGCCTTTATGGCGGCTCTTTACCTCCCTATGTCTTGGGATCCTAGGAGCTGTCAATGAAGAGTTTGGGGGCAGTAACTGGTCCTGGAGTGAAAGCCTCAGAATTGGCTGGGGATTAAGCCCCACGAGTCCAAGCAGCTCTGCGCTGGAGCTCAGCGGAAAATTAACCTGGTGAACTGGAAACCCTTAGGCTGGCAAAACAATAATCCCTATGCCCAACAACCTGAATGTGTGCCATTGCCCTAAAAAAACTTAGATCCCAATAAAACACTCAGCCATTATTAGACATGTCAGAGTTTAAATAAGAGCAAAAATAAATGATTGGCTGTTGTATTGAGTGTGGCTTTTAAGGCCACCACCTACTCATCTAAGATTTATATTTTTCTAATTCCAGTTTCTTTCCCATAGAAACTGCTGCAGGGGAGGCATCTAGGTGGCTCAGTCAGTTGAGCATCCAACTTCAGCTCAGGTCATGATCTCGTGGTCTGTGGGTTCAAGCCCTGCACTGGGCTTTGTGCTGACAGCTCAGAGCCTAAAGCCTGCTTCAGATTCTGTGTCTCTCTCTCTACACCTCCCTCACTCATGCTCTATCTCTCTCCCTCTGTCTCTCTCTCTCTCTCAAAAATAAATAAACATTAAAAAAGAAAGAAAGAAACTGCCACAGAGAGGAGTATGGGTGGGAAGAAAAGCTATGAGTGTCAGCGTACATGAAAATTCTCACAAGATAAACAAATCAATTTGCAACCAACACTTTAAAGAATGTGTCATGGTGGATAAGCAGGTTGTGATTGTGGAGCTGTCTAAAGGGGGCAAGATTTGAACTGTGATTTCTGGGGCATGGTGGGAGTGGCCAGCAGTCGTGAAAGAGGGAGGTTGTTCCTGTTGTAGGGAAGATCAAACAAAGATGTGGGGTTTGAGCACATTGCCAGTGAGAAGGATGTGCACATGGAGAGGTGTCAGCTGGGAAGGACAGGGGCTGCTGATAGAAAGTACTTTAGTCTTCTGTGTGGCTTAGGCTGATCTTCTAGTATTTATGTCTCTTTTTCTCCATATGAAAGTATCATATATGATATGGCCACCCTCCTTAAAAGCATGAAGAGAATTAATGAATTCAATCTGTAATGTACTGTGAAATATCAATACCTTTATTTACAATTTTATGCATTCTTCATATATCTGGGATATTAGCCCTTTGTCTAAGGTATGTGTTGCAAATATTTTCTCCCTGTTCATCAGTTGTCATTTGGCTTTTTCAAAATAGTATTTTGTTTGTTTTTGTCTTACAAAACCTTTTAGTTTTTATTAATTAAATTTATTTTCCATGTCTTCTCAGCCTGGCTCTGGATTTTGAGTCATTGTTAGGAAGACTCTCCTATATTGAGACTACAGAAGAATTCACCCATATGCATTTCTAGTGCTTTATGGCTTTATTTTTTTTATTATTTTATACCTTCAGACTATTTGAAGTTTATTCGTATGTGTAGTGTGAGATATTGGGTTTAAGTTTCTTTTTGCAAATAACTATTCCATTTTCCAATATAATTTATTTTAAAAATTCATCTTTACTCCAGTAGTTTCAAATGCCACCCTTGTCATATATTACATTTTTATGTTTTTGAATTTATTTCTGCATTTTTTACTCTATTCTATTGGCCCTGTGTCAGTACCACACTGTTTTAATTATAGAGGCTTTATTGTATTTTTAGTGTCTGCTGGTCCCCCCTCATAAATATTCTTTTTACGTGTTTCCTGGCTATACCTGCATGTTTGTTTTTCCATATAAACTTTGGTATCAACTCCATAAAAGAGCTTATTGCTATTTTTATTGGAGTTACACTACATGTGTAAATTATCTTAGGGAAAACCCACATCTTTTAATGTTGAGCTGTCTTGTGCAAGAACAGAAGATGACTTTCCCTTTGTTCAAAACTACTTTTTAGTCTTTTAGGAGTTTATTAGAATTTTCCATGTATAGGTTTTACACATTTACTATTGAATTTATTCTTATGTAGTGTTTTGATGGTAGTGTAAATGAAGTCTTTTCTACCACTTATATCATCTAACTTTCCATTGTTTGTGTATAGGAAAACTATTGATTTTTAATATTAATTTTATATACTACCTTCCTGAATTGTTTCATTGTTTGAGTTTGTTTCACCACTGCTTCTCTGGAGGATTTACTGGTATACTATCATATTATCTCCAAATAGAGATTGATCATTATATTTCATTTTACTTCTTTACCCATTCTTATGCCTCTAATTTATTTCTCTTGTCTGATTGCATTAGCTAATAACTTTAGTACAATGTTGAGTAGAAGAGACAGTGGTCATCCTTGTTTTGTTCCTTATCTTAGTAAAAATGCCTTAAAGATCTATTGGTTTTACCTCGTCAGTGACTTTTCTCTGTTTTTCACTTTCCATTCTCAATGATAATGCCCAGATCCAGACCTTATCATTCTTTTCCTGGACTGTTGCAAGTCACCTACCTAAATTACCAGGTGCTTATTTCACTCATCTATCTCCTTTCTAATCTACAATGCATGCTGCCATTAGAGGTGGTCAATCTAATAATAGATAGTTCAGAGTATGCAATTCTTCTCGGAAACCTCCCCACTGCTCCATGAGCAAAGTCCTAATTTGAAAGTGTGGCATTCATGATCTGATCTCACATTATATTTTCTTCTACAACCTCTCCTCATTCTTATTTCATGAATCTCTGATCTAGACATCCACCTTTATACTTTAACTTATGTTCTTTTCCAATTTTTGAAATCCTCTCATTTTTAAGAACCCAGCTGAAGTGCCATCACCTCCTCAAAACCTTCCCTATTCCTTCAAGTCAGAATTGTTTTTCTTTTATATTCCCATAGCATTACTTGTAACAATATTTAGCATTTACCTTATCAAATATTACGAGTTAACATAAGTTGAGAGTTTGCTATATGCTAGAGGGAGTTAAGCTCTTGAAAAACATATCTCATTTATTCCTCCAAATTCAATGAGAAAAGTCATTGCTATAGCCATGTCATTTGAGGTGGATACACTAATAACAACTATCTCAGTGCCTTCTATGAAGTAGACTCTTATTAAATAAATTGTGCTGAAACAAAGAAGCTCTTTATTGGATGACTCCTCATTGGCCTGGAAGTCTTATTACTAACAAGAGGTCAATTCCTCCTTTCAGGAAATTAAGTCAAGGAAATATTTATTGAACACTTACCATGTGAGCACTTGTAGATTTCATATAATCTTTTTTTTTACTGTTTATTTATTTTTGAGAGAGAGAGAGAGAGAGAGAGAGAGAGAGAGAGAGAGAGAGAGGCGTGAGTGGGGGAGGGGCAGAGAGAGAAGGAGACACAGAATCTGAAGCAGGCTCCAGGCTCTGAGCTGTCAGCACTGAGCCCAACGCGGGGCTCGAACACACAAACTGTGAGATCATGACCTGAGCTGAAGTCGTACTCTTAACTGACTGAGCCACCCAGGTGCCCCTCACATGATCTTTAACACAAGTTCTATTATTATGTTTCCCACTTTACAGCTGAAGAAACTGAGGTTTTAAGGAAGTTAATTAACCTGCTGATGGCCACACAACTGAAACTAGAACTCATTGCTTTCTGTCTCCAGAATTAGAACCTTTAACTATTCTATTATATATATCATGCCTAAAAGGGCTAATGATAATTAGAATTGGTTCCAAATTTGATATTCAAAGTACTTGGCATGGATCACTATTTATCTCTTTAAGTCCATCCTCTTTTTATTCTTGGAAACATGGCTTCCCAGCTGGAAACAAAATTTCCCAGCCCCCTTTGCAGTTAGGAATAACCATGTGGCTGTCTTTTGCTAATGGAATGTAAACTGCAGTGTTGTGAACAATTGCCACCTCACTTTTATGAAAGAAAATTATTTGCTTTCTATTTTCTCTCTTTCCCTTTTCCAAGGGTGGAGTGCTCTTTTTGTTATAGCAACTTAGCCTTTATTACCCTAACTAATCCACCATCCATTTCAAATTGACGTTATCCATGCTTTTCTGAGGACAATTTGAAGTTTCTCATCATCAAATTCTCAGAGTGGGAGACAGATATAGACCAAACAGGTACTTGTGAATGCATCAGTCACAGACCAGGCATCAATGAATAAATTACAATACTAATGACACAGCTAAAATGTTTTTCATCATGCTTTATGATTCCCAATTAGAATCTCTTTCCATTGCAAACTTCATTTCTGCAACCAATATACTGTAATTTATACTAGCTAGCAATCCAGCCACAGAATGTTAATATTTTTCTTCAGCTAATATGGAGCAAGCCCTGAGAATTTAATGAAATAACCAGCTGGGTGACACTGAGTGTATTCCCCTCCATTCTCTGGATGCACAAAGTGGGGAAGAAAACTGCCCCATCAGGGGAATAAAAATAGGAAGACACCTGGCCAGAAGATAATGAGAACCACATCAGTGTAGAGAATGGAGAATAGGCTCCAGAGGACTGTTAAAATACCAAAGTGTCAGAATAGAAAAACTGTCCAAAGGAAAAATCATGTTTATTCTATATGTGCCATGAGCCAAGGTGAGGCTTGGTTTGAGAGGCTAAAAGATTTAGGTCAGCCACACACACACACACACACACACACACACACACACCCCTACCAGGTTAAGGATGAGAGAACGAAAGGGTAAGAAAAAGGAAACGAAGGTAGGAAAGAAGAAAAGAAGGAAGGAAAAAAGGAAGGGAGGGAGGAAGGAAAGGGGATATATGGAGAAAAACAAAAACATGCTACATGAACTGTATAGATAGGTTAGTTCATGTTCCTCCCTTAGAGGCCATAAAACATTCTTGTGGGCCTCCCTCTGCAGATGTGTGACACACCCAAAGGAAGTCTGCACAGGGGCTCAATGACACAAGAATCACACCTCATCTCGAGGTCCTTCCAGCTTCTGGCAAGACTTTCTGTGAACTTTACACTTAGGCAGAGTTTTGTTTCTTAGGCAGACACTTCCCTTGTACAAGGAGGAAAAAGAGCCAGAGGCAATGGAGAAGCATCTTTGCTCCAAAATCTGACTTCTTTGGGGGTTTTATGTTTTCTAATGGCACACTTGCCATGTGAACGTTTATACTCACGGAGAGCTAAGGACTCACATAGAACATTTGCTTCTCAGTCCACCAGGGAGCACAGGAGGTGGACTGGGATATGCACCAACCTCCCCAGTGAAAGGGCAGGCTTGGGGTCCACCATGGGATGGGACATGGGGCGACTAGGGCTTCAGTGGTCTCCAGATGCACTTCACTTTCCTAGTAAATTCCAACTTTACAATCTTCTCTCCTTCCTGGAAAACTCAGTGCTTTCACTTTTTATACATTGGTTTGTCTGTTTGTTTTTCTAGAAGACTTCAGCTGTTGGTCCCTTGCATTGGATGTTTTAGCTATAATAGATCTTAATTATAAATTTGCAACATAATTTATAAAGATTGCCCAGAAATAAGAATATAAGCTTCTATAGCTCAACATTTAATGGAAGGATTTTTTCTTTTCTGTCTGAAGTCTAAAATGAACTCATATTTCATGCCTAAATGTTTTCTGGTGTGAATCATTTAGGGCTATTGGTGGGTTTGCCCTCTTAAAAGCATCATTGATAAAATGTTAGAGAGATATATTTAAACATTCTTTAACAAGACTGATCTTGAGAGCATGTCTGGAAGACTGTGAAAGATAATAAAATAATCTTTCACTTACAGAAGTGAAGGAAAGAGGGAATTAAAAATTAACCCAAAATATGGCAAGAAAAAATGATAAATAGCACAAATAACAAGAGGGACCAAGAGGGACATACAGAAAACAAATGGCAAGATGGCAAATTCAAACTTGAACGTATGGGTAAATAAATATAAGTGGATTTAAAACTCCAAATAAAAGACAAACTTTGTTAATGAGTAATTAAACAAAACTCTTGTATATTATTTACAAGAGACTCATATTAAATATAAAGGATACAGAAATACTGAAAATCAAAGATTAGGAAAAGATATAAAATGCACACATTAAGATAATGAAAGCTACTGTAGTTATCTTTCTATGACAAACATTGGACTTCAACACAAGCAATATTACTAGAGGTAAAGAGGGATATTTTATAAAGATAAAAGATATAACAATCAAGAATTTGTATGCAATACATAACATAGTGTCACATAGTATAAAGCAACGACTGATAAAACTAAAAGTAGGAATAGCCATCTGTACAATCCTAGTTGTACTTTTAAAAAAATGTTTATTTATATTTGAGAGAGAGAGAGAGAGAGCCGGGAAGGGCAGAGAGAGAGGGAGACACAGAATCTGAAGCAGGCTCCAGGCTCTGAGCTGTCAGCACAGAGCCCCACGTGGGGCTCGAACTCATGGACTGTGAGATCATGACCTGAGCCGAAGTCAGACACTTAACTGACTGAGCCACCCAGGCACCTCCCTAGTTGTACTTTTTTTATCAAATCTCTCTCATAACTGAGAGAATAAATGAATAAAATTTCAATGAATACATAGGAAATTCAAAAAGCCAGAGTAACTTTACCAGATTTACACGGAAAGAACTCAGGACCCACCATCTGTAGAATAAACATTCTTTTCCAATACACACGACACATTTACCAAAAGAACCCCATATTTAGCTGTAAAGCAAGTCTCACCAAATCTCCAAGGAAGGAAATAGTCTATCTGAATACAATGGAATTAAAGTTGAAATCAACAATAATGAAGAACCACTATGGAAAAATCCCCAGATGTTTGGACATTAAATAATACACATCTGAATAACCCATGGGTAAAGATACAATTACAATGAAAAACTTAGAAATAATAAGTTGAACTAAAAGATAATGAAAATATGATGTATTAAAACTTATGAGATGAAGCTAAAGCTGTAATTAGAGGGATTTGTATAATTAAAAAATCCATGTATTAGAAAAGAAGACTAGAGCAGCAGCTGGGTGGCTCAGTCAGTTAAGCGTCCAACTCTTAATTTCCGGCTCAGGTCATGATCTCACGTTTTGTGAGATCAAGCGCCCTGTTGGGCTCTGCACTGACAGTGTGGAGCCTGCTTGGGAGTCTGTCTCTCCCTCTCTCTGCTCCTCCCAGCTTGCACTCCCTCTCTCACACAAGAAATAAACTTAAAAAAAAAAAAGAAAAAAAGAAGACTGAAGGTGAACACTCTATATGCATCTCAAGTGGCTAGAAAAAGAAAAGCAAATAAATGTCAAAGACAGTAGAAGGAAACAATAAAGATAAAAGCAAAACTACTGTAATAAAAGATAAACATACACTAGAGAAAAATAATCAAAGCCAAAAGTTGGCTCACGGAAAAGACCAGCCCCTTCTGTAGGTAACCCCCTGCACACACAGAGAAACCCAGAGAACTGAGAGATTACCAACATGAAGAATGGGCATTTCTGCAGAAAACCTCAAGTGTTTAAGGAAGAAATAGTATTGATTTTATATAAATTCCTCCTGAGCATTGAATTTTGAAAACATCAACAAAATATTTAGAAAGTGAGTCCAGCAGTATGTAAAAAGGGTAATCCTATGACTGCATTTCTTCCAGGAATACAAGGCTGGTTTAACATTTGAACATCTATGTAATTCGTCACATTGTCAGAACAAAGAACACTCAGATAATGATCTTAATAGCTGTAGAAAATTATTAAATAGGATAAACCCCAATTTGTGGCAAAAAGTATTGGCCAACTAGAAATTGAAGGGGACTTTCACAGTTCTATCAAATTTTGGAAAGTATCTCCCCCTGCAAAAAAAAATCTGCCTACAATTTAGTGTGGAAACATTGAAAGCTTTCCCTGTGAGACGGCAAATGAGACAAAGACATATACTGTCATGGCTTCTATTCAACATTGTACTGGGAGGTCCGACTGTGAACAGCTCCCAGGGTAGTCAAACCTCAGGAAAAGGTTAGCCCTTTCAAGAGTAGAATCCCAAATCAAACGGCTTGTTTCCAGAGAGGACTGTGGTCTCAGAGTAGTCACACTGAGGAGGAGGAGTCTTACAGGATCTCAGATAACATTTAGGAAGGACACGAAGCCTTGGGGACCTCCTGAATGTTGGGAGAGAGAGGCATAAAAATATTTCAGTATAATTATTCACAGTATTAATTCCTCCTAACTCTTCTTTTTTTAATGTTTTATTTTTCATTTTTGAGAGAGAGGGAGAGAGAGCACATGTGATCAAGGAGGTGCAGAGAGAGAGGGATACAGAGGATCCTAAGTGGGCTCTGCGCTGACAAGCAGAACCCATGAACTGTGAGATCATGACCGGAGCTGAAGTTGGACGCTCAACTGACTGAGCCACCCAGGAGCCCCAGTTCCTCCTCAATTTTTTTTTTT
>CM053559.1:54776542-55215754 GCA_028646485.1 Cryptoprocta ferox | reverse complement strand
AAAAGCATATAACCAGCCAAGAGGAGAGATAAGAATATGCTACGGGAAATATATCTGGATGGCAGCAGAAAAGGAGAAGCAAAGAGAAAAGAAAAAAAAAAAAAAGACAACTCCCCTGTGCGGATGGGCGTGGTCTGGCGTCAGGTCAGGTCTCGGGGGCTGCTCTCTCCGAGGCCCCGCCTTGGTGGTTGTGGGGAAAGAGTGGCACCGCTTCAGAGCTTTGCCGGAACCAAGCGTTGCAACCGCCCTTCTGAGACCGATCTCCCTGTGCCGCGGGCGAGCCAAACTGTATTCTCCAAGCTCCGCCTCACTTCCAAATCCTAGTCCGTGCAGTTCAACACCGTTACTGGGGATGAGATGCGTTCCCGCTGGCGGCTGGCCTCCGGGCCAGCTTGCGCCACCCTTTTCGCGGAGCCGCCATCGCCGCCGCTGCCGCTTTTCAAGGCACCTTTATCGGCGCCGCCGCCACCGCTTTTCGCGCCGCCACCGCTTTTCGCACCGCCACCGCCTTTACCTGTGCTGCCGCCGCTCCCGGTGCGGCTTGGAGTGGATGCCACTGCCACCGCGCCCAAGGAAGGATTTGCTGGCCAGATGGGACGGATTTCTCTTCCTGTGCCCCGCCGTTACATATGGGGAGACGGGCGAGTTTTTCCTCCCTTAGAGATGGTTCTAGGTGCGTTTTCCGTCTCTCTTTCTCTTCCCCCGGTCTCTCCGGGGCACAGCGCGCTCTCCCTGTGTTGGGCTCGGGGACTCCTTTCCCCTTTACCACCGGGACCGCCCGTCCCCTAATTTCCCAGATCACAGTCACTCACTCAGGCATCTTTGAGGTTGTCTTCTTTCTGGCGTCTGTTTCTTCTTTCCCCCACTTGCAAATCCAAGTTTTATCCCTTCAGTCCTTCTCAGTTCAATCCATACGGGTGTGCGCGGATTACAGAGCTCCCTGCTTCTCTGCCATCTTCCTCCTCCTCAATTTTTAAGAGGCATTTTTGTCCTGCTAGATTTCCAGGTCTTTGCAGTACTCTAAGAGGAAAGGGCTCATTAGCACCTGTAAGAGGGTACTGCTGTCACCTGGGGCTGGGTGGAGAGATGGCCAAGATGTTGGTTGGAAGAGGGTAAAAGAAAGGACAGGGGAACATGTGAACGGAACCCGGAGCCCAGATGTCTGGCTTTGTGTTTGGTCAGGATAGAGGATAGCGATTTGGGAAGAAGCCAAGGTAAGTAGAATCTGCAGAGAAGAGATGGTGAAGGGGATTTTTAGAAAGAGAACTCCAGTGACGACCTATTATGTATTACTTTTCAAGGATTTCTGAAGTATTTTGTGGTGGGAGGGCAAAAATACCAAGTTTCGTTCAAACTTCTTACAGAATATCCTCTAATTAGGATTGCCAAGTAAAACACAAGACGCCCAGGTAACTTTGAGTTTTAGATAAATAAATACTTTGCTTTAGTGTTAGTGTGTCCCAAATATTGTACGGGACTGTTAAAAGACAAGCTGAGGCATATTAGAATTTTTAAGAGTTTATTTGAGGGGAAAAAAAAATGATTAGACTAGGGGGCCACCAAACCGGAAGTGGTTAGCAGCCTTTCACCAACAAGATCATGGGAACAGACTGTTATGGAGAAAAGAAAGAAGTAAAACAAAGAAATTATTGATTAGCTATAATCTTAGTGCTTAGTTGGCTGTTGTGATTGATTATTCTTAGTGTTTCAATTTTGTAACCTTGAGGTATTTACAGGCTTAGATTTCGGCTTGCTTACATGGCCTACAATAGCATTAGAGCCACAGTCTAATGGCTTCCTTGTTTACGTAATTTAACAGAATAAACTTATACCAAAAGGACGATTAGTTGTTTATATGTAATTTGTTTAGCTGGGCATCCTGTATTTTAATTTGCTAAGTCTTGCAACCCTATCAATGTAAGAATTGTAAATGACATGCAAGAATTTTTACTATAACATTACCATCATTTGTTCATTGCAGTGATCATTTGCATTTTGGTATATATAAATAGAGATGTAAAAAAATTTAAATTATACTTTTCTCTTGATAAAAATATTTTCTAATTCACTGTGGCCAAGGTGTTTCTTAATGAATAGTTTATGTTGTTAATAGGCTGCTGGGTGAAAAGGTGTCCTAGATTGTAGGGCACCAAGAGAAGTGTGACCTAAAATAGATTTTATAAATGGAGAGAGGGGCACCCGGGTGGCTCAGTCGGTTGAGCATCCGACTTCAGCTCAAGTCATGATCTCGCTGTTCGTGAGTTCAAGCCCCATATCTGGCTCTGTGCTGACAGCTTGGAGCCTAGAGCCTGCTTTGAATTCTGTGTCTCCCTCTCTCTCTGCCCCTCCCCTCCTTGTGCTCTCTCTCTCCCTCTCTCTCTGTCTCTCGCTCTCAAAAATAAATAGATATATTTTAAAAAATAAGTGGAGAGAAAGTAGGGTTTACAGGAGCTATAGGACCCTGGATGGTAGGGAAGAGATGAAGATGAGAAGCTGGGAGCACCCAACACAAGCTTTGGAGACTGGATTCTGAGCTACACTTAATTTTTTAAAATTTTTGTTGGAGAGAGAGAGAGAGAGACAGGTAAGGAGGGTTTGAGAGCAGGAAAAGGGGCAGAGGGAGAGAGCGAGAGAATCTTAAGCAAGATCCATGCTCAGCTTGGCTCTACACTCAGCGTAGGAATGGTGCTTAGGAGTGGATCCTAGTGTGGGGGCTTCAGCCCACAAGCTTGGGATCATGACCTGAGCCAAAATCAAGACTCTGGCATTTAACCAACTGAGCCACCCTGGAGCCCCTGAGCTACACTTAATCTGTAATCATAGCAAAAGTCAAACTTCCTTTTCGCTCAAGCCAAAATTACTGAAAAATCATTTCCCTATCATTTTAACACTTACATTTGTTATGGTAGAGGATTTCGATTATTGGTTTCAATTCTCTTCTTTTCATCTCTGATATTTCTTACCCTCAATATATTTCCTGCCTATATTTCCTTTTTCTTATTTCTATCCATTTTTCCAGTTGCTTCCAGCTCATGAACCACGAGCATGTTCTCTCTAGCAGGTGATATTTAAAGGTATATTGCAAATTCTTTGCACAGGTATTATTTCTTTGTAAACCAATTTTCAAGTTTCTTTAAAATATACCCTTAGGCAGGTACACATTTAACAAGTTCAGGGCTACCTTTTATGCTCTATCATATACTGGCCCTGTGAGTCCTGTGTGTGCTCCATGGTCTCTCTTTCTGCACCTTCATAAAGAATATAAAACTCCATTCATAAACATGACTTACAATACATCCTGGGTACAACATTTAAAAGATTGTTCAATTTGTATAACTGTATCTCTAGCAAAGAAGCCCAAATAAACAACCTAAGGAGTCAATGTCACCATTGAAAAGAATTTATTCAACATTCACTGGATGGAAATGCTCAAACGATTTGTGCTGTTTTTAGAGAGTGACTTATAAAATGTGTGGTCCATAGAGAGTGGAGAGTTTATATTTATAGCAGAGTGCCTAAGACCCCTGCCCCCACCCAGAAAATTTCAAGTTCATCCAATCACCTTGTCTTAGCTTTATAAACATGAAACCCTGTATAAATAATACTGAAGAAATGAGAAGACATGTTGGCATTAGAGCTACTTCAGAATAAACACAAAAGTAATATTTTAATGTGACTTTATTTTCTAAAGGAAGAAGAAAGGGTCGATCGTTTGTGTAACATATCCCGCTGATGCCTTGAAGCAAAAATCAAAAAGTAAAGTCAAATTTCACCAACTGCATCAGAATCACTTGGAAATCTGAATTATTTGTGTTTAAAGCAATAATAGGTCACTCTCCTGAAAATGGAGTGTATGTGGCACCTAGAATAACTAACAGGCATTTCCAATAACAGTAACCTTAGCCTTCAGTAGAGGAAGCTAGATAAGAGATACTATTTTTAAATAAACAATTAACATCTTTTCTCATTTTTTTTGATTAAAATGTTTGAAGCTCATTTCCCCCCTAAAATTCTAGTTGTAACTTACTTCCCAGGAGGCCCTACCGGTTACCAAGATTTATAAAGGAGAAGACATATTGATCAAGGCAACAGAGCAGAGGGCCCATCAATGTCCCACGTGCATGAGGCAATCTTGCTACTTGGAAGAGGTGGTCTTGCAGATGGGTAAGGAGGTGGATAGGGGGATTCCAATCTCATACCATAGGCAAAAAATTATCCCCAGTAGGTTAAATATTATTTAAATGTTCAAAGTAAAACTTTAAGACTCTGGCTTAGGAGGCCAATGAAGAGAATATCTTTATGAAGGCAGGACGTGGATAGATCTCTTAGTGAAGGCACAATGAAAAGTTCAATACATTTGACTACTTCCAAAGCTGAGAAATTTGTCAAAAAAACCCCATAAAAGTGAAAGGACAAGCCACACAATTGGAAAAGACATTTACACTTCACATAATTGGCAAGAGATTAACACTGAGTATTTATAATGAGCTATAATAAATCAGACACTAACAGAAATAAGAAAATAAGCAAAAGGAATAAATACGTGTTTTGCTGAAGGGGACACATACATGACAAATTCAATTGTGAAAAAATGGTCAGTCAACCTCATCATTAATCAGGGAAATACAAATTAAAACTGTAAGATGATTTGTTTTCTATCTGCTTGATTGGCAAAAATGTAGAAGCCTGACTATATGGTATTGGTGAAAATACCATACTCCTCTGGTGACTTATAAACTGATACAACCTTCTTGGAATTAAATTGCAAAAACCTCCCCAAAAGCTTTTGAAAAGCTTATAAATCAGAAATTCCGCTCTGAATTACATATCCCAGAGAAACTCTTGGACGCATGTACCTGGAGACACATACAAATTCACCAAGAATGGAATTGTTCATAACAGCAGAAATGGAACCGCCTAGAATGTTTACGAACAAGAGAATGAATAAGTAAGCTGTGGTATATTTCTAATAAAGTTTATTGTGAAGCAGTGAAAATAAATGAACTGTAGTGAACTCCAAAATATGAAAGAATTTCAGGAACATGATAGTGACAAGGTGCAGAAGATTTAGGCAGACAGATTACATTTTTTATCACATGTTCCTAAGCTGAGTGTTACACCTGGGTCATGGGAGATTGAACAATTAGTTCTATTTCTTTACTCTTCCCTGTATCCACAGCGTTTGCCATATGCCTTTGCGGTTCTTCCCACTAGCAATGGAGGTGAAACCCCTGCCCCTTGACTAGGGTACAGACCTGTGACTTGGAGATGCACACGGAGGCATTCTGCCCCACTGTGAGAGGACTATTCTGGTGGCAGCCTGCTTTTCCCAGACAGATGAGAGCAGACATGGTCAGAACCCGCAGGCTAGAGCCAAACCCCAGTGAGATCAGCAACATTGCCCCAGCTAACCTGCAGATGTTCGTGATAGAACAGGTGTTTAAGGTTGTATGCCACTGAGTTTTGAGTGGTTGACACAGCGTTGTATTGTCACCAGATGACTGATACACTCATTGAAGGATTACATAGCTTTCCAAGGGATATCAATTACCAAAGGGACCACTTGGCAGCAATGACACTTTTCACCACCACCACCACCATCATCCCTTATCATCACCATCATTAGGAAGGCAATAATAATTGCTACCAGCTCTGAAGCTGAAATTCTGACTTTATTCCTAGCTCTGCTTCTTAATGGCTCTGTAATCCCGGGCAGGTTTCTACTTTAAGCCCAAATTTTCTTATCTACTTACTGTGCCTACCTCTTGGGGATTCCCAGTGCTTATTCACATATTAAAGACTCTGAGAAGTTCTATAATAAAAAAGCTTTAAATTTCTTTAAGTTGGTTTTCCTCAAAGTTGTTTAACCGTGAAATCCTTTTATTTCCAGAAAAACATTTAATATTTCACAGGACACAACACACCACTGGGGACAGAAAACTGGTTTTCAAGTATTGTTTAGTGGCCAGTAATGTGGTCAAATGCCTTCCATGCAGGGGAGTCTTGCCTGGTTCTGAAATATTTCCTTTCGAGCAACACTAAAACTTTACTACCTTTTTCTCATTTTTCTGCTTAATAGAATAATGGTAAACAAAGCCTCACTTTAACTCTCCAGTTCTAAGCATTAAGTCTTTGGGTAACTCCTCAAATATAAGCAGAGCTTGGTCCATTTAAAAGGAGAAGTTTAGAGTCAAAATTATACTGCCTATAGAATTATCAATTTCCCCTCGTTTTTTTTTTTGTGTGTCCATGAACACTGTTCCCCAAAGCCAGAACTTCATCTCTAAGCCCTTGCCAAAGTACCAGATTCATATTTTCTTTTAATTTTTTTAATGTCTATTTATTTTTGAAGGAGAGAGAGACAGAGCGTGAGCAGGGGAGGGGCAGAGAGAGAGGGAGACACAGAATCCAAAGCAGGCTCCAGGCTTTGAGTTGTTAGCACAGAGCCCAATGCGGGACTTGAACTCATGAGCCATGACATCATGACCTGAACCAAAGTTGGACGCTTAACTGACTGAGCCACCCAGGTGGCCCATAGATTCATACTTTCTGTTCTCTGGCTAAACATTTTTACCAGCACCTGAAACTCAGAATGTCCAGAGTTAAACCAGACATCAAGTGGAACGGGCTCTTCATGGTTTCTTCAGTATAATGACAGTGCCTCTCTCCCTGAGCCCTGGGCTTGAAATCTCAGAGTTATTGGTCCTTTCTTTTGCTCGCTTTTTCTAAGACCAAGCAGTTAGTGGCTCTTACAGATTTGATCCCGTCCTGTCCTTACATCAGTCACTTCCTTTTTACTTCTGATACTCAGGGTCAGCGATGGCAAACTTTTTATGCAAAGGGCCAGATGGTAGAAATTTTAGGTTTTGCAGGATCATATGGTCTCTATCACAACTACTACTCATCTCTGCCATGGTAGCTTGAAGGAAGCCATAGACAATACCTAAATGAGTGGGCATGGCTGTGTTCCAGTAACAGTTTATTTACAAAAATGTTCTGCCTGCAGAGGGTGGAGAGCTGTAGTTTGCTAGCTCCTGTTCCAGGCCAACCTTCTTCATCTTCACAGTTAAAACTTGAATTTGTTTAGAGATTTATAGGCTGGTTTTTGCATGTGTATGTCTGTGTTATGCTTTGCAAACTCCCAGTCATTCCACACTGCAAACATTATCTTAGTTGGCAGAGGAAGAAATTGAGTTTGGAGGGATTAAGAAATTTTTACAAGTCCCAGAGATAATAAGTGGCAAAGCCAGGATTCAAACCTGTTTTCTGCCAGAAATTCTAATGCTCTGTTCATAGAAATTGTCTAGACCACAGGGTCCCCATCTTCTGCCTCCATCTTCAACATTTGTCCTTGTAAATGACCACATCATTTTTCTAAGTTACAGCCTGCCTCTGCTCAAACCCTTCATTGCTCTCTATTTCTCAGTGGGGTACAGGCTCCTTTTCTAGCCCTCAAGACCTTTCACAGAAAAGTCACAATTGCCTTTTCAACAATAACTACATGGTTGTCCTGTTGAAATCATACTTATCACGCAAGACCGATCACCCTCACTAAATTTCTTGTGAAAAATTGTCTGATCTACCCAACTGTTAGGGGTTGGATTCTCTGGGAAGCAATCTCTGAGCTGAGCTATGCATGCAGGATGTTTATTAAAGAGTCTTTGGCGTTAACACCAGTGGAAGGGAGGGGGTGAAGCAGGAGCCACCATGAAGGCTCAACAAAAGATCAGTCAGCACATGGGGAGCTCTGAGGCCAGAATTGTCCTTAAGAAGTATCCCAAGATGAACAAAGACGGCCAAGTTTTTACTTCTATATCAGGCATTGAGTGAATATGGGCTTCTCAGGAAGGGGTATGACTTTGGATAAGGTGGTTCTCTATAGATGAGGCAGTCCTTAAAAATTGAAGGTTGTATGTCACCAGCACTCCCAGCAGCTGGGACAATGAGCACTTCATTGAAAGGGGATCATCAATGTCCACCACATCACACATATGTTGAATTTCTTTGGGGTTCTTTGATTCAAAATTTCTTACACAATTTAGTATAATCTACTCTGTACTATAGTTTTGTGTACACTTGCATTTCCATATTTCTATACTTCCATTATTCTCTTCTTTGTGAGTAAAGGAGACAGTATGGAAAGAGCATGGACTTCAGAGTCAGATACACATGGCTTGAATCTCAGCTTTGCCTCTTATCAGCTGTGTGACCCTGGGCAAACTCCTGAACTTGATCGGGCTCTTGTTTCTTGATGCAGAAAATCACAGTAGCATAGTATCATGAGTGGCCACAAAAACCCCATGAAATGGCAAGTTCAAGTGCTTGGCTCATGGGAGCACCTGATCAGTATCAATTTCTTCCCTTTTGAGCAAAAAGACTCCTTTTGGTGTCTACCAAAGCAATTATCAGAGTGCCATAAGCATATAAGTCACTTGATACATCTTTGTTGAATTGAATCTTTGAAAGCTTCTTTAAATTAATTCCTACTACTGATATGAATTCTTCATATGCAGATGGCCTATGTTGGATCTAACCTAGAGACTCTGGGAAAAAACTAAGGGAAAGTGAGTGAGAGGTTGGGGGAGGTTAGAGAGAGGGGAGATAAAGGATTTTTTAAGATTTCTTTGTATGGGTTTGAATTTCTATATGCGTAAGGCCATTGGGACCACTAGATAAACACTCCATGAGTGTCTCTTGTTGGAAATTCATCATTTAAAAACCATCTGTCTTAAGAACCATAGGGCAGTAACAGAATCACAAAAAATTAAGCAAGGCCTTTGTTCTCATAGTTGGCAGTGCTTAATGACAGTTCTGGCCCTCTCTTTGAGGCTACAATCTCTTTTGCACAAACAGCAGTAAATGTCAACTCTGAAAGCCACCCAGTTTGACAACAAATGATTTAAGCACTAGGGGTGACAAGAAGACCATATTTTATTGAGCCATTGAGCTGGATTTGAGGACTTCCTTTCTGGCATTTTATATCAGATGGGCAAAAATGCCTACAGTTGCAGATGGGAAGTGTCAGCCTGAGAGTACGTATGTGTGTGTGTGTGTGTGTATGTGTGTGTGTATTTTATATATATATATATATATATATATATATATATATATATATAATAAGCTTGCAACAAAGGATAGAAACTAGAGCTGACTTTCCATATTTTTTAAAAGAATTTTGGATATTCTCATAGTCCATATTCATCTAAGTATAAAATCCCAGAGGGTGATACTATCCTAGTCCCAATTAGAAGCTGATCATGGATTTTGGATGCTATCACTCATAACTTTCCAAGAAACCCTTGAAACTGGGAAATTGGAAGCAACTTCTTGATTTATCTGAAAATTCATCATTTCAATGGAATATTATAAATGGAGTTTTACAAAAAATGAAGCTTACTAACACATAATGCCTCCTTTCTTTTTTTTCTTTTTAAATGTTTATTTATTTTTGAAGAATAGAGAGTGAGATCAAGCAGGGAAGGGGCAGAGAGAGAGGGGGACAGAGGATCTAAAGTGGGCTCTGTGCTGACAGCAGAGATCCCAAGGCAGGGCTTGAACTCAGGTACCACGAGATCATGACCTGAGCTACCCAGGAGGCCCTCTCCTTTCTTATCTTAACTGCTATTGCCTTAAACACAAAGCCAAAGCATATATTTGTGAAGGCTGCACCTTGCACAAAAGTATCTATCCAGGTAGATGGGTGGGGACTGAAACCCGTGTTTAGAAATCAAGCTCTGGCTGCATCCACCACAAGGGGACGCTTTTTTCAAAAGTTCAGGTGCTTTCACTGAAGGGAAATAATTTTCGCTCATTTGGTTTCTCTTTATTATGCATAAAAGTTCAAAAAAGCTCTGAGAAAACTAGATACTCTATGGGGAAGGGAGAGGGGGGTTGGCAGGTATGAGTATGAAAGAGTGACATGGGGGACACTTGCAGTGTTGGAACTGTTGTGCTCTTGACTATGGTGGTGAGTACACAAATAAGCACCTGTGATAAAATTGCACAGAACTTATATGAACACACACACACACACACACACACACATATGACCACAAGGAAAACAGGAAATCTGAATACTATCCATGTCAATAATCTGGTTGAGAGATTGTTGTATAGTTTTTGTAGGATGTTATCCTTGGGGGCAACCGGGTACAGGGCACATGGGCTCTCTATTAATTCGTACAACCAATGTCAATCTACAATTATCTCCAAATAAAAAAAATTAATTAAAAAAGTAGATGCTTCAGACATCACAAGCGGCTATGTCTTTTACAGGGTGGTCCTTCTCCATTTTGTGGCAGAGCTTTAACTTTCTCAGCTAGTGGGAAAAGATGAATGGCTTACTCTGTTTTATTAATAATAACATGACTTGGCCAGGACAGAAGGAAAATTATTCTTGATCACTGTCTGTGCGCATTACAATGACCTTATCGCGAAGCTTTTTTCCATTGACATTTAAGAGAGAATATAAATATGGGTGTGCGTGTTTTAAGCAAGCCCCAAGAGACAGGAGCTTGAGATTACAAATCTTCAGAAGTGTTTTAATAGTCTGTCAAACTCAGTTGACAATGTTTTATCAATTATGGAAGCTATTTCCATAATGATAAAATTAATGGGTTAGAAGGAGATGGAGAATTTCTTTGACATCTAAGCACAAAAGTCATCCCAAGGGTTTTGCATATAAATCAAACCCAGTGCTCCCTCTGTTAATGAAGAGAACCCATTTCAAGAACATACTTCAGTTCCAGAAATATCATTAGTTGAGAAGGAAATAATAAAGAAGTTACAGGGACATGTTCCAGGATGTCAGATAAAAGGCAGTCCAGATTAAGAAAATATTAAATACTAACTAAAATGAAGTCAGATGTTGCAGAAAACACACACCACTCTGGTGGTGGCCGGGACTATGGTTTTCTTTTCTTTTTTTTAAACATTTATTTATCTTTCAAGGGGGGAGAGGGGTAGGAAGAGAGGGGACAGAGGATTTGAAGTGGGTTCTGTGCTGACAGCAGAGAGCTCGATGCAAGGCTCAAACTCATGAACCAAGATCATGACCTGAGCTGAAGTTGGACGCTTAATCAACTGAGCCACTCACGTGCCCCGGGACTATGGTTTTCATGCTCTTTATATCTTCAGTTTGCATAAAGGACTTCAGGGGGCAGAGAAAGAGTCCCACAAAAGGGGAGTATGTATTATCTTGTCTCTCTTTCCCCATGCTTCCATAACTCCACACTCAGCCCTTTTATTTGTTTCGTTTAGTTTTGCTTTTGAGGAAAAAAAAACTTATAGCCACACTGACACTCAGCATGTCTAAGAGACTATTAAGGAGCCAGTTTTTAGTGTTCTGCGATACTTACTTCTTTTCACTTCTTAATTCTGCCTCTTTGTCTTCCATCCCTATTTTCTGTTTCAGATTTATTTAGTAATGCTCCACCGTGCTGGAAGAAAATTAAGGATGAGCCCCTTTATCTCTTAAATAGCTTTAAAGTCAAAGAAATGAATACACATTAAATGAATCTGACATAAAATAACATTTTTTTTTTATTTTCCCAAGCTGTTTCACAGAGGGTAATATCCCTCCAGAAGGCACTAAGTGCCCTGGTGCTCCTGTTGTAAAATTGATGGTTTCATTTATTATTGTTAATGCTAGCAATGAACTTGACCAGATCAACCAAACCCAGAGCCTTTCATTACAAAACCTCAAGAGGCAGAAGCTGACGCCAATAAGAGGCAAATGGCAGATGAGTTTTTTTCCCCTCCATCTGCCGTGTTAGAATCACAGAAAATGTAAATATTAATCTTTGAAGATATTGTTTTCTTGTTATTTGAAAATAGTAGGGTTCAATAGGTTGGCTGGAGATCACCTAGGGAATCCACTGATTGTGGTCAGAAACATAGATCAACAAGGATCTTTGCTGAATAAACAATTCTTTTGGAGACTTCGGCCAGCAATCATTTATGTGTATTTTCTTCTTTTATCTAGCAAATGGGCATTCTGAATTCAAGGCCTTTGAGGACAGGGATCACTTATCTTTTTATCTTTTAGAAGAATGAATCCCAACATTGAAGCTGGACCTCCTGAATTTCCACTGAATGTTTCTCTCTCATACCTTCTTCTCCTGTTCCACTTATTTACCAGACCCTTCAGAAGATTCCCGTGGTTCTTCAGATCTCAGGAGAATGGCTAAGGTCCCCAGTGTCACTTTCCAAGCCCTGCACGATATGTTCCTACCTACTTCTGCAGCCACACTGACCTCTTGCCTTTCTTGACCCCCTCAAGCCCCTCATTGCCATGGAAGGTTTCATCATGTCCTCATGGGAGTCTTCTCTGAGCCCCTTGACCAGCTGATCCCCCATGAACGGCACTCAGAGCATACACCTCTCCTAGCAACCCCCATCAAGTAGCAATTTTCATCTATTTGTGAGCTTTTAAAAATTAATCCCTGGCTTCTTCATTCAACCATAACTTTCTTGATGGTTTCTTTTCTCTTGCTTTTCCATTAAATCTCCAGCTAGCATTGTGCCTAGCACATAGTGAGTGTCCAATAAATGTTGAATAGGTTCATCACTGTATGATGCAGAAATATTTTACTCATGGCCAGGTTTGGGCATGGGTAGGAGAGAGAAGAAAGGGAGTATGGGAAAAGCAGAGAGAGAGAGAGAGAGAGAGAGAGAGAGAGAAAGAGAGACTATACAGTATATGTAAATATTTTACAAAAGCAAAGAGGGATCATGTAATTACATCCCCAAACTCTACCATGTAAACCAAACCCATGTAAATATGAAATATGCAGGGTCAATTTTGCTGTTCATTCATTCAAAAAATGTTTCTTGAGCACCAATCAAGAATTATGCTCAGTGCTAGGGCCACAGGAATGGAGACAACACCGTAAGTTCCTGCTCTCAGTGACCTTGAGCTCTATATTAGCAAATAAATATTTAATATATAAGCTGGTGGTAGAGCTATGTAGAAAAATAAAGTAGGATGAGAAGACAGTATAGAAGGTGCTAATATGGTGGTCAGAAAGTTCCTCTTTAATGGGGCATAGACTTGAGTGAGACCAGGAAGGAGATTTGTGGATCATGGAGCAACAGCCTTGGTCTGAAGGAAGACCAAGTTCAAAGGCCCTAAAGCAGTAGTGCACTTGGTGAAGGAACAGTTAGGAATGCAAATGCTTTCTTCAGATGTGGGGTTTTTAAATCTTACTGCTCATGCATTGGTACTCTCCTTCTGCCTTCTCTGGGTAAGTTCTCTTGGGCCTGGTGGGGGAAGTCTCTGCTCCTTTCAGCCATGAGGAATCTCAGTTAATTTGTAAAAGTATCCAGCAACTGGGAGATTTGAGGAGGCTTGCACCTGATTCTGTCTTAACCCTGATTTATCTGTCATCTACATTTCTCTTTCGACTATTTTCATCTTGCCCTTTATGCCTGACTGCCAACAGTGTCCTTGCTATCTCTTGATTGTGACATTCAACCCAGGGCTGCTGGGTTGACTGAACCTGGGATCAGGCTCTCCATGGTACTCACCCCTTCTCAAAGCCACTTCGTCAGACTTCACTAGGTTCTTGGAACAGAACCAGCATGGGTTAGGCATCAGCAGTCCTTGCCAAGGTGTTATCTGATAGATTTTCAGTGTTAGCCCTCCACAAGAAATTTCAATGTCAAAAATACCAAGTAATTTCCAGGGGCGCCTGAGTGGCTCAGTGGGTTAAGCATCTGACTCTTGATTTCTGCTCAGGTCATGGTCTCAAGGTTCATGAGATCAAGCACCATGTTGTGCACTGACAGTGCAGAGCCTGCTTAGGATTCTCTCTCTCCCACTCTTTCTCTGTCCCTCCCACACTTGCACTCTTTGTCGGTTTCAAAATAGATCAATAAACTTAAAAAAAATATATACAAAGCAATTTCCAAGCATGCTTCTTAAAAGGATGTAGAAGATGTTGTAACGCAAGAGAGGTGGTTGTTTCTGCCTAATATGTCCCTGATAGAGTCTCTACATTATCAGAACATCGGACTTGATTTGCAATGTCATTGGTAGTTTTGTATCTCCTGGGGGAGGGAATTCATGCCATCGATGGCTCCCTGGGTCTGTTCTGGATGATACACCTGTAGAAAAGGATATGGAACACAAATGCCACCACCCTTCCCTCAGAAACATATCTTACTGCTCAGGGGCCATCCTGGAATCTCCTTGTCTGGTTTCTGTCTTTCCTCTAAAATGTGACAAATGTTTGTTTGCATTTCTCTTAGGAAGACACTGTTAATCTCAAGACAGATAAAATAACATCCAGTTTCATGGCAGTTTGGTTTTTAACAAGTGTAACTACACAATTCTAAGGGCTGGTGGGAAAGATTGTAACAATGGTGTAGTGGAGAAAGTAATATTTTTGCCCTAACACACTGTTAAAGTAAACTCAAATATTGTTAACATGGAGAAATAGTATCGCCTTCTTCTAAGCTTGGATAAGACAGAATGAATTCTTTAAAACTTTCAAAGGTTATTACAAGATCTGGTTTCTAAGGATCAGCTATGAAATTATCAGTGAAATGTGGATCCAGATACACATAGGGGCCAACAGTACATTCAAGAAGAACAACAGAGCCCTCTCATGACCTTCCTGCTATCAATAGCACATATTCCACACTTAGTGACCATTAGTTATCCAGGTACTGATAGAAAGTGCCTCTTTTAGTGTTTGTTCAACCTAATAGTTGGTTGTTTGAACAATAGTTTCTGTTATAGGACTTACTAACACATCAAACCAATATTTATTAAGCAAGTGATACATTATACTGATAAATATTCCTTTGTTCATATTTCTGATTTGTCCTGTTGAAAGTATAGTGCTTAGAGATTAAGGGCCTTTAATTAGATGTTTATTTGCTGCTTAACTGAAGACAATAATGAATATCAATGTCTACACGTACCTTTTCTGATGAACACATACAAATATAGAGTACGTGCATATGCTGGTAATTTAAATAATAAAAGTTCCACACTAATGCATTCAGATTATACTTACCATAATTTATAAAATGAATGAATATGCATAAAAATATAGATGGGTTGAATTTTGTGGTGGGCATTCCTTCATGACTGGCTGCCCTTTTCTATTGGCATTCCAATTTCCTTTGGGAGAATTATGAAATCCCAAGGCCAGTCTCCCAGGAGATGTGTGGTGTAAGAATCCCCTTGGCTTAAATTTGCCAAAAAAATTTTTTTTTCCTTTTATCCAAGAATCCTAACTGATGTACCCTTTATGAGGAACAAAGAAAATAAATAAATAGTGGTCAGAATTTGAGGTATATTTAATAACTGGTCATCTGATAAAAAAACAAAAAAAAATTGTGGTTGGTATTCCAAAATGATCCAATGGGAAAGGAACTTTGCATTTATGTACATTCTACCTAGGCACCACATTATCTTCCTCTCAACAGTAACATATTCTCTTGTTTCTTCCCCATAAATAGGAAAATGCCATATCTTAACATCAATGGACATGGTGAAGTAAGTGGGTTAGTAGTTATGCTTCATCTTAAATGTCTTTGGATGAAAAGTGCTTTATTAGAACAGCAGATTATTATTACTGACTGCTCACTGGGGTATGAAGAGGAGAAAAATCAATAGTCAATAGTGTTTTCTAAATCCCTATGTGGTCTGACTGGAGTTATTCCATTTTTTAGAAGTGAGAGTGATGAGCAAAAAAACAGCATAGTGTAGGATGTTTCTAACATTTTAAAAAATTTTTAATATTTTTTCAAATGTTATTCATTTTTGAGGAGAGAGAGAGAGAGAGAGAGAGAGCGAGCACAAGTGGGGCAGAGAGAGAGAAAAAGAGGGAGAGAGAGAGAATCCCAAGCAGGGTCCATGCTGTCAGCACAGAGCCCCATGCTGAGATCAATCCCATGAACCGTGAGGTCATGACCTGAGCCAAAATCAAGAATTGGATGCTTAACTGACTGAGCCACCGAGGCACCCCCCACCTTTTTTCAGATGTTTATTTATTCATTTTTGAGAGGGCAGGAGAGTGCATGAGCAGAAAGACACAGGAAGAGATGGAGGGAGAGGTCTAATATATTTTTTTAAATGACTTACTATTTATTCTCCTCCACTAGATAGTGGCACCCAGGCAGATCCAGTGGTGGCAGGGAATTGCTGTCCCCTCCCTGCCCACATACTTAAATTTTGCCACAAAATCACCTTTTCCATGGACTACTTAGAAAATGGGCCATTTCCTCCTAGTGTTATTTGTCCAGGATCCATAGAATGTTCAATGTAAAAGGTACTTTAGAGATCATTTGGTTTAACCCTGGCATGTACTAGAGGAGAGAACAGAAGTTGAGTCTAAAAGAACACAGGTAATTTGGGTGTGGGAGAGCAGACAAGAATTTTATTTCTAGACATGACTTCAATCCTTTCACTGAAACCATTGAGTTTCTCCCATAGAAAACATCATAAGGCATGGTGCTGTGGTCAGTGCCTTACCCGGGAAAACCGTATATTTGTTTAATCCTGTAGGCAACACTGTCCAACAGAACTTTCTGCAGTGATGGAAATAGTCCATATCAGCACTGATGATGTGACTAATGGGCCAGTGTGACTGGGAAACTGAATTTTCTTTAACTTTTTGTTGTGCAAGTACAGAGAGTTCTCCTTTATCCTTCTCCCAGATTCCATGTGATGTTGACAACTTACATAACCCCATTGGATTTGTCAAAACGAAGAAATCAACCTTGGTGGAAAAGTGTTAACTAGCCTAAATGCTTTATTCAGATTCCACCTGTTTTTCAACTATTGCCCCCCTTTTTTTTCTGTTTTAGGATCCAACCCAGGATCCTACATTGTATTTACTCACTAGGTCTTCAAAGCCTTAAAGACCTGAAAATTTACCTTGATTAAATATAAATTTAAATGGCCACATGTGGTCAGTGGCTCATAAGGGACAGTGCAGCCACGGAGTGTACAAAACACGTTCACATCCACTACTTTCTTTAATTCCGACACCGACCCAACGAAGACCCATTATTACTTCCAAGTTATGGCTGAGGAAATGGAGGCAGGGAGTACGTGTGACTTACTCTTGTCACATCACTTGTGAGTAGCAAAGTGGTTGAAAGCTTCCAGGGCTTTCTGACCCTTGGCGTCACACATTTTCTACTCTACCACAGCTGCTTCCCCACAGTGACACATGTGACTTCAAACTCACAGGAGACTCTGATGTAACATTTATTACTAAGATATGTGGAAAAATCTATATGTGTTAAGACATCTTTTAAAAAGCAAACAGCCCTTTGGAGTGGAAAAGGTCTCAGTATTCTGGAAGAATGGCTCCTCCTCCCCTTGACCTCTAGATAGATGTTGGGTCCCAGTCCCCAGTCTTGGGACCTCTTCTGTATTTACACTCTCTCCCGAAGTGATCTCATCCTGTTCCATGGCTTTAAATAACATTTATAAACTGAAGGGCCCCAAATTTATATCTTCAGGCCAAAACTTGCCCTGAAACTCCACCTGCTTCCTTCTCACAGTCATGTGAGTGTCTAATGGCATCTCTAACTGAGAATTCTTAACATTGTGCCCTCCCTAAGGCCCCCAGTCTCTCCAAGCCTTCCTATCTCTAGAAATGGCTGCACTACTACTCAGTTTTTAGTTACTAAAGCTGAAAACCTAGAAATTGTTCTTTATGCCTTTTTCTCTTATTCTCATTGTAACATCCAAACTATCTGCGAGGGTTGTTTCTCCAACATGTACTTGTTATCAGCCACCTCCTTGAGGCTCCATCCTTTCTCACCGAGGCTGCTACCCTGGCTCTCTGCTAATCAGTATCCATCAGATCTTGTAATTATTCTCTTTCAAATCATCTAACATCCCATTGCCCTTAAACTAAAATCCAGTCACCTTGTGATGGTTCAAAAGGCTCTAGATGATCCCCTATCTATTGCTGTCTTCCTTCTCTCTATTCTCCGTTTATGACATTCCAGCCCAACCAGACTTCTGTCAAACTGAAAACTCAAGCCCACCAAATAAGAACTCATCCACAGGGCTTTGCAGCTAATGTTTGCAGCTACTGTTCGCAGCTACTGTTCCCTCTGTCTGTGAGTTCCACCTCCAGATCTTTGCATGGCTGTTTCCTGTTATGGCCTTAAATGTGCCCTCCTCCTGGAGACCTTTCCTGAATGCTCACTCGCTCTCTGTCACCTTGCTCCAATTATTTTCTTAGGAGCAGTTATCCATTCTGAAATTATGTTATTGTCCTTTTTGTTCCCTTGGTTATCTTCAATTGGAATGTCAGCTCCATGAGACTAGAGACCTTATCTCTCTTGGGCACCGTATCTCTAGTGCCTGTAAACGTTTGATCCATGGTAGAAGCTCCATAAATACTGTTGAGCCAATGAACGAAAGAAGGCTCCCACGTGAATATTGACTTGTTGGACTCTCAGCAGTAATGAAAATCCATTCTCATTGCGCGGTGAGTGATTTTCAGAGTGGCACTTCAGGGTCAGCCAATTATTGGGTCTGTCTCTCTGGTGAGATCAATAAAGTGGTCAGCCACGGCAACCTGGGCCTCACAGTCAAGAGGATAAATAACAAAACGACAAAGCAGAAGTAAAAGTATCATTTTTTAGATAGGCTGGGCCAGGCGAAGCTGCAGTAACAAATACCCTCCAAACCTCCGTGGCTTTACTTAGCAAATGCTAGGACAGTCCTGGTCATATTCTAGGGCACTTCTTCTCCATGTGGCAATTCAGGAGTCTAGACCGTTTTGATGTTATGGTGCTATCATCACAATAAATGGCTTCCTGGTCTCACCGCAGGCAGAGAGCTGATAGTTCACACACCAGGTTCTAAATGCTTGGGCCCAGAAGTGACAAACACTATGTCTGACCACAGCCCATTAGCCAGAACTGCCCATAAAACTGAGTGATTGCCAGGGGGCTTGCAATATGGAGGTATACATGTCTATTCGGTGAGTAGAAAATGTCTCCACAGCAGTCCACCCTTGAACACATAACACGACAAACACCTCTCCAAGGTAGCTTATCTAAAGCCCCATCTAGTCATTGCATCTAGCTCTTGCATCTAGCTCTTGGTCCAGGATCTCGGGGCGGGGGGAGATGTGGCGTCTCCATGTTAGATGTGGCGTCTCCATCAGGGCAGGACACAGCTTATTGTGGTCCAGAGACCTGTGGACTGAAGTGACGTTACCTACATTCTCCCATACCCAATACACAGTAGTGTCACAGGGAAGGGCAACCACAACACACACCCCCTTTTGGAAAAGAGAAGATTGTGAGATATATCATGGTCTCAGGTCCATAACAGCATCCAGAGTTCAACATGGCCTTTGGTTCCACTTCTGGAAGTTTCTTCCTTTTTCATCATTTTCCTTTGTCAAGCAGGAAGTGAGTATTGGGGAACACGCTCTCCTAGAGACATGCATGCCTTTCTCAACCCAGTTCTTGCTTGTAAGATATTAAATCTCAAATAGTCTCTTTCAAACCAACAGCAATTTTCTCATCTATCTGCTTCCAGTCAATACTATAAGCCAGCAATAACACCCAACCTTTTTTTTTTTTTTAAATTGTTTCTGATAAACAATTTCATGTTTATTTTCTTGCTTTCTTGTCTCTGATGCCCTCCATGTCTCAACTTCACGATCCTGTCTGCTTGGGTGGTATCGTCACTCCTTCCATAAGATTTTACCTTGACTCTTTTTTATCCAACAGAAAGATGTTATGGAGGTTCACACCATTCGTCTGATTCTTTTCCCTGAGTTTCTTTGGGCCAGATGTTTTCTCAGTATTATTAGGAATCATGAAATGGTCCCTTGAATAAATGTAGCAGGTCTCAAGTTTCTGGAATGTATCTTCTTTGTTTTCTTCTTATAAAAGAGTCCGTTCTTTTTTGAGCTCATCTCTTTCTTCTGACCCTTTGCAACACATAGTCTATAGCAATCGCTTCCCTGGAGTTATTGGCTCACAATCCTGTGATCTCCTCCTTTATTGCAGGTGATAGACTGCACAACACGAAGTAGTATGTCCCCCAAACTGGACATTGGTTTCCAAACTGCCCACAGCCTAACCATCCAGGCAGTGCTATATATTTTAATCCTGAGTACTTCTGTTATTGCAGCCCCCTTGGACTGGGTGATCTCCAAGATCCCTTTAAACATCCTATGATTCTAAGATGATGCACTTTGCTTTGTCCTACAGTAAAATCCTGTTGCTGAAACACCATTGTTAAGCATGTGCATTACACCCATGAATAAGTCAGGATACAGAATAACACTGAAGTACATTTTCCTCTTGCGTGTGCTTAAAAAGAGAGCAGAAGGAGAATAAAGAGGCAGTAGTGTGATCTGGAGTTGTAAGTCTTCCATAATTTGGGGGGATGGTACCGTGTCAATCCAGGAAAAGGAGAACAAGAGACAGGGAACAGCGGAAAAGGCAATCTAGTATGATAAGGGAGGGAGGAACAGAGTGCTAAAGAATGTAATTGAGAGGAATAATGTCTATAGTTGAAGAGGGTGTGGTGGGAGAAGGCAGGAAGGACTCCACCTTTCTGAGTCTCCACGGCTGCTCAAGCAAGGAATTTATGTCAAGCTTCAGCAAGTGACTCAAGAAAGAAGCAGGGTTAGCAGCTAAAGCTCACGGTCTTAGAGAGCACTGGTAATACCAGGCTTCAATGACTTTCTTTAGGGGTATTTGAAATTCTATTAATCCTGGTCTTTGTAAGAGCCTTAGCCAAACTAAGGGATGGGACTATGGTCATGGTAGAAACTGGTGGTATAGTGAGCATGGCAGGGCCCAGGGGCAAGTGACTTGACCCCTTTGAGTGTCACGTTCTTCCTCTGTAAAATGGGAGACAATAAAAATACTTAGATTGTGATGACGAATAAATAAGAGAATGAACATATGTAGCATAGAATTCGTGCAGAGCAATTGCTAGTGCTGGCGATAATGATGGCGATAATGATGGCGCTGATAGTAACGGTGCCATGTAAGAGGTAAGAGAGCTTCTCAGCCTTCTCTGCACATTATAAGTGCTTGCAACCTTTGAACAACTCAATACCTAGGAGGCACCTCACCCATTAAATCAGAATTGCGGGGGGGCAGGATCCAGATATCAGTACTTTAATATCTCCCCTGTTGATTCCAGTGTGCGGTCAATGTAGAGAAGCCCTGATTAAGGGTTTCTGAGAGAACAGGGATAAAATATTAAAATAAAATGCCTCAAAAATAGAATAGAATAGAATAGAATAGAATAGAATAGAATAGAATGCCTCTGAAAGCACTGCACATTGATCAGGAAAATTTTCAGAGATGTGACAAAGAATTGTCCATAGGAGTCATAGGTGTGGATCCATTCATTTATACAGTTGTTCAAGAAGTCTTTCACTGAATCCTCTGAACAAGACAGAGAAGCTGTTCTTGGGGAGACAACAGTCAAGTGCGGAGCTAAGCAATATGACCACCCCCAAATTTGAATAGCAGTGGCTTCAACAAAAAATGGATCACAAAGGGATCTCAGCTATTTTTATCATGGCTAATTTCTTTTATTTGCTATTAATTCTTTAAAGTTTATTTATTTTGAGAGAGAGGAGAGAAAGAACATGATCAAGTGGGAGAGGGGAAGAGAGAGAGAGGGAGAGAGAGAATCTAAATCAGATTCTGCACTGCCAGCATGGAGCCCGACGTGGGGCTTGAACCCACAAACTGCAAGATCATGACCTGAGCTGAAGTCGGACACTTAACTGACTGAGTCACCCAGGTGCCCCATGGCTAATTTATTTTAAAAGGAAACACTGAAATCAAAACATCAAAGATTTCTTCAATTTGGCTGGTGAGGATGTGGGCACTTTTTACATTCCTTTTTGGACATTTCTCCTTGTTTGGAATATTTCATCAAAGAAGATAATGCTACATGATCATAGCACTTAGCTGCTAAGTGCTATGATGGGGGTAAGATTAGGATGCGGTGAGAACGAAGAAGAGGAGGGCCACTCAGAGTAGGTGTAGGAGGGTGGGGGGAGAGGGTCAAGGAAAGCTTTCAAGAAATCATTGACAGGGCACCTGGGTGGCTTAGTCGGTTAAGCGACCAACTTTAGTTCAGGTCATGATCTCATGGTTTGTGAGTGTGAGCCCAGCGTCGGGCTCTGTGCTGACAGCTCAGAGCCTGGAGCCTGCTTCGGATTCTGTGTCTTCCTCCTTCTACCCCTCCCCCACTAGCACTCTTCTCTCAAAAATAAATAAACATTACAAAAATCATTGACCCTTATAAAATAGGAAGGTGTCACAAGAGGATTTGCATCTTAAAAAGAACACGGGGAGAAAGCAGAGATATGGAGCCGGAGGTATCATTAGAAGACCATTTGCCCCTCATGTGAAATGTGTAAGGCCTAGACTAAGGCACCTACAGTAAGGATGGGAAAAGGAGTGGAGACCAGAGACATTCTGCAGTGAGCTGACAATTTCAGATATAGATACAATTGGATGTGCGAGGTAAGCAAGAGGAAATCTGGAATGCCTCTTGAGTTCTTGGGGTGGGCTTTTGGGCACACATAGTTCTTGGCATAAATAACTCAGCTAGGGCTTTCAGGATGAGCAATGGATTAGAAGCGAGGGAAAGCATTTGGTGAATGGCGCTTCTGGTACATCTAAGTGTCCACATCAATAGACTACTTGGGCTCAGGAGAGAGGTCCAAGCCTGGGATGTAGATGTGGGATCACAGTGTACGTTTTCTCTCTTGAGGAAACAGGATAAATTCAAAGAATAAGATGAGCCATACGGAGCCCTTGAACACACCTGCTTTATAATCCTGAGGATAGGGATGAGAAGAAAGTTCTTCCCAAGAGGGCTGAGAAGAAGCAAATAGACTAATAGGAGGTAAGATCAGGAAAGAGTTCTGTCCAAGCCCAGGGGAAGGTGTGAATACCAAGTAGAAAATAACCCAAAAGGTAAAAAACCATCGAGAGGTCAACTCAACACCCAGGAAAGGTCTCACTAAATTTAGCAATTTATTTGCAGGCCAATGGTGATTCCAAAAGCCATATCAGGACACCAGGCTGTAGAGGGGAACTTGTAGCCTGAAAGGTACTCATTAAATGTTTGTTGTATTGCAAATGCACTGGGTTTCCATCATGGAATAAGCCTTGAGCCTCGGAGCAGGGGTAGCAGATGTTGGAGACCGAATGAGGTCTTTCATTGGGCTTCTCAGTCTGGCCCACGAACAGTGGTTCTGCTGATGAATCTCGAGGGGAGACTCCCTTTTCCTAGCCCGGTTGACTTTGCCAATATTTTTGCTGACATTCTGCACCTCTGATCCATTATCAGTAAGTGTCACCCGTTAGCCATATATAGAAACAGCAAGCAAGGAAAATGTGCTGTGGGGGCGGATGACTCAGGGTGTTTGGCAATGGGATAAATACGCATTTTACCTTTAGTGGTGATGGATTGAGGGCCCTCAAGGCGAAGACTGCTGTCTGGTTCTCCTCATTGTTCCTCCTCCTCCTCTACTTTTGTATAGCTCCAAGCACCCACCAGTAGTACCCACAACAAACCATTAATTAAAGCCAGCTTCTGGTCCAGGTTTGAATCGTGCAAAGTTGCCCCGTGGAGCTGGGTGTGTGTATGAGAGAGCTTCCCAAACAGCCATTGCCTCTCTCATTCACCACCTAACGTAGTAGCAGGTTCTGAAGCCCATATTCGGGAAGGGATCCTGTCTGCTGGGTTCTTGGTTGCGTCTCCAGAGCACACTGCGTTATGTCTACACTGGTAGATAATCAGAAAATACGAATGACAGGAGGAATTTGGATGGAATCATTCTGGCACTCTGAATTTCCTTAATGCTTTTTTCTGATTTAAGCCACGTGAGTTATATCAGCTATGGTTCAACCAGAGACGCAGAACCAATATAGACATCCACAGTAAGAGATCTATTACAAGGAATTGCCTTATACGATTGTGGGAGCTGGCTAAGCAAGTCCAAAATTCGCAGGGCAGGCCATCGGGAAGAGAAGATCCCAAGCAGAGTGGAGCCGGGGGGCATGGCCAAAGCTGTGGTCCACAGGTGCGATTTCTTCTCTGTCTCTGTTTCTCTGGGACGTCTCAGCCAGGCTTAAAAGAGCTCCCAACTGATTAAGTCAGGCCCATGCAGACTATCCAGTATAATCTCCCTTACTTATAGTCAACTTATTAGTGATTTTAATGACATCTGCAAAGCCCCCTCAACAGTCTCATTTAGATTAGCTCTATTGTAATAGCTGGGGGCTTTAGCTTAGCCAAATTGACATCAAAAAGACCGCACGTGGGTTTAAGAATAATGTGTTAGAGACCTTGTAGATGAAGAAGATTAAGTTTGTATATGTGTAGAGAGGAGAGAGAGGAGAGAGACAGGAGAGAGAGAGGAGAGAGAGGAGAAAGGAAAGATAGAGAGAGAGAGGGAGGAGAGGGGAGAGAGAGAGAGAAAGCTGGTTCTGGAAATCGGGGGACCTCCTTGTTCTCCCTTTGGAATCTGGAATCTCACAGAAGTCTGTTTGGGGGGGAAGGTCATTGGTCTCTAACATATTGCTCAGGGAAACCATGAGGTTCTATAGCCTTTACACACTGATGTTTTAGGTAGGTGATGGGCCATCAGAACCAGCAGCCCCCCTTGTTTCTTTCACGCCCAAGGCAGCAAAGTGCTACCCGGGATTTTCCTCCAGGGCTCCCCGCGCCGGGTGAATTTCTCCATATCGGCACCAGAGGGCGCCCGAACTGAGGGAAACGCCTCGGGACTCCAAGAGGAGCCCAGCAGACGCTTAGACGCCCAGCGACCCAGACCTCACTGGCACGGTACGGCCCCTTCCCAGGGACACTTACTACCCTTATGCGCACCTTTATGTGCACGTTTCAGGGATGAGCAGACGGGAGCAAAGAGCTAGCAGATTCGCTTTCCTTCATAAGGGGTGGCACGGGGCGTTTGCCGCGGAGGGAGGTGGTGGCCCCAGGACCAGGGAGGTGAGATGGGGCTATCTCTTGCCTCACTTGTCAAAGCGTAGGCTCCTACCTTCTATTCCTGAAATCCGTGGGCAACTTGTATTAGTGCTGAGAGTGTAGGAAGGCCCGCGTTCCCGGCAGGAAGGCACCTGGTGTCCGCGCCCAATCCCATCGTCCGCGCCTAAGACCATCCCTGGGTGCGTGCAGACCCGACTGACCAGGGCGCCCTGCACCCCGGCTGCTGAAGTTTGCAGGCCGATCTGAGTTGTCTCCCACTCAGCCGCCCCTCTCATCAGCAGCCCCACGCCCTAAAATTCAAGGGCCCAAAGCAAACAGTCAGGTCTTTTCTGTGGGTTAGTATCATTACTTTTAATCTTGGGATTAAAAAGAATGTTATTGCAGCTAATATCATCCATCTCTCTTTTCCTCTTCCCTCCTTAAAAAGTGCAGAGTCTTAATGAAATGCTTTTAAAAGCGATATAGATTTTGAGGGAAAGAAAAATCACTAGAGGACTTCCACTAAGGTTTAATGCAATGGCCTTGTTAAAAATAATAATGGGCATGGCTTTTTGCAATTCTCAAAGGTGGATAGTTACCAAGGACAAATAGAGTAGATCAGACAGTTGGAAATTATAAAGAATGGCTGCTGCACTCATAATTTGCACCCAAAGCACTCATAATTTGCACAATAGGGACATTTAAACACTCAGCGAGACTGAGTAATAAACACATTGCTCACTCAGATATAATGGAGGTCAGGGAGGGAAGCCACGTTCTTCTTTCCTTGTCTGATGTAGGCACCTCTGGCAGGAATGAGTGTCTGGGACTCTTCTTAGTTGTCAAGAAGTTCACATTTCCTCAAGAAACTCAACCTGGGTTCATTAAGCCATGCCACAGAGCAAAGAGAATTAAATATTTTTTTAAGACTGAGGCTAATCCTGCAACTGAAATATGGGGAAAAGAATCCCGCATATGAAAGGTCTGTGAAATTTTACAGGAAAAGTGCAAAAATGTTGTGTTTAAATATCCTCAGATGAAGAAAATTTGAGATAACACACCCTCGCACCCCCTTCCCCAAAACCCACCATGATTTTTAGCCATCTATTCTCAGACCTGTCCTCCTAGACATCAGTGAAATAAAATAACAACTTTTTGGGGAAATATTTGTATATCAGTGAAAGCAAGAAGATTCTTTGAAAGATGTTGCTAATGTGTATTTGAGTAAGGCCAAACCTTTTTATTATTTGGGCTTTTTTCATTGAAATCGTGGGCTCACATTAAGGATTTTCTCTCCCTTTATAAACATCAGCACAGTGCCATAACTTCCTTTATTTGCAATCAGTAGATCCCAAGGCTAACAAGGAACTTTTTAAAGAAAAAATGTGCCCTAATGAATTCAGTACTTCTTTATATGCATTTTTATATGCACTAAATATATAAGCATAGTGTGTCCCTGGTAAAATTGGTTTCTGCTGATGGGGTAACCGAGGTAAATCAACATAGAGTCCATAGCACATTATAAGGTCCATTTTATTGGGTTTTACCTTCAGGTAAAGACTTCTATTAAGAATGTACAAGTGCTTGCATACCTAACCTGCCTTGTTTTACACAGTGCTGTATACATAATCTCTTTTAAAAATTTTTTAATCAAAGCATGCTATATTGAATACATTTCATTGGAATCCAGTGGTTAAAAAATATAAAAATTTACTGCCGTAGCAACGTTTTGATTAGTACTTTCCATGAGCAAGTGTTGTTGAGTAAACTCTCTAACAGTCTATTTGCATTCAGACAAGAATTGACTTAGCAAAACAGGTGACACTTTCAACTGTACAAATATATTATTTCCCATAAATATTCCTAATGAAAGAGGTGGTCTGTTTCAGAGGAAGTTTCTGCAATGAAGACTTTTAAATGACCGAAAAGAAATTGTTCCCAACCTTGATAAGTATGGGCATGGAGGCTTGGAGGTTGAGTTATTAGGTGTGGAAAGGTAGAGTCTAGAAAACCTCTCCCACGTACATTTTAAAGTAAACTGCCCTACAACATGTCAGAAAGCATCTTTCATTGCCATTCTCTTACGTCAGAATCTTACCCTTTCTTCTTCCATCCAAAAAAGTGAACTCAGATACAAAGAAAGGGTGTTTTACTCTAATGAAACGTTTCAGGAAGATGAGAGTTTATGCTGGGATTTTTTCACTTGACTGTGCTAAGTTTTTTTTTTTTTAAGTAAATACAAGAAAGAAACAAAAGAGAAAAAAGTATTAATACCTTTAAATGAAATTCAAATGTACAAAATGTTCAATGCTCAGAATTTTGATCAACCTTCATCTGACGTTTACTGATCAGTTTGGACTTTATCAGTTAACGAGAAAAGTAAAAATAAGATTCAGGTTTGAAAGGGAATTTTTGTTCCCCTTTCTCCAACTATGATTCTCCGATTCAAGAAGGGCTGTGTTTCTCTCCAAGTGTATGCTTAAATATGGAATCAAGATGGGGGCACATTGTACCACCCGCTGTTTCCTGAGTAACAAGTCAGTGTTCTGTGTTTCATAGATGGCAGACCTCTGATTTCACACCCTGAAGTGTGCAAAAGCCCCATGTACTGGAGCCAGAGGTCTGAATCCAGACTTTTCTAGTACATAGTTTCAGCCTATTCTTCGAGTGAGGTGCAGTGAATATCTTCATTTGTATACTAGTGTTCTGTTTGGGCAGATTCCTAGCTACTATAATGCTGTGTGTGTGTGCGCGCGCGTGCATGTGCATGCGTGATTGGAATGGGGGGAGCACAAGAGCAGTGGGGTGGGGGGAAACAGAGAGGAAGAATCAGGGACGCAGAAAGCCTCTGCTTTGGGATATTATACGTCCTCCTTTTCTACTATCTTATTCACAATGAATTTATGCATAAGGGGCACATGTACCCCAATGTTCGTAGCGGCACTTTCAACAATAGCCAAATCATGGAAAGAGCCTAAATGTCCATCAACTGATGAATGGATTAGGAAGATGTGGTTCATCTATACAATGGAATACTACATGGCCATGAGAAAGAATGAAATCTGGCCATTCATAGCAAAGTGGATGGACCTCGAGGGTGTCACGTTAAGCGAAATAAGTTAGGCGGAGAAGGACAGATACCATATGTGTGCACTCATAGGTCTAACAGGAGAAACCTAACAGAGGACCATGGGGAAGGGAAGGAGGAAAAAGAGTTAGGGAGAGGGAGGGAGACAAAGCACGAGAGACTCTTGAATACTGAAAACAAACTGAGGGCAAAAGGTGGAAGGGGAAAGGATAAGGGGGGTGATGGTCATGGTGGAGGACACCTGGGAAGAGCACTGTGTGTTATATGGAAACCAACTTGACAATAAACTATAAATTAAAAATACTAATAAAGGAGAATAATATTATTTGGGGAAGTAAATCTCCCCTTCTTTTTCTCAAAATTGGTCATAGTTATAGGAGATGATCTACTCTGTTTCACGACTGTTCAGATGTGATGTTTCTATCCTCTGGCTTATTTTTTGTGCATGATACATTGAAAATATCATTTTACTACAAAGCAATAGATATTCTAAATTAAAATAAAGTCATACCATAGAGAAAAATTTAAAGAAGAAAATAAAAATCCGTCGTAATTCTGCCAACACTCAGGAATCAGTATGCGTACCATTTTGACGTACACACTATTTGGACATGTTTCTCCAGATACTTTTCTATGGATATACATATACCTTTTAAAACCCAAAATGTGCAGGGCGCCTGGGTGGCTCGGTCAGTTAAGCATCCGACTTCGGCTCAGGTCATGATCTCACAGTTTGTGAGTTTAAGCCCTGCATTGGGCTCTGTGCTGACAGCTTAGACTTTGGAGCCTGCCTCAGATTCTGTCTCCCTCTCTCTCTGTTCCTCCTCTGCTCACTGTCTCTCAAAAAGAAATAAAAGTTAAAAAAATAAAAACCAAAATGTACATTTATGCTGTACAATCTAACCTACTTTTTCACTTAGCAATAGATCATGTGCATCTTTTGTTAGGGATAAGTCCAGAAGCCAACACTATTTTGAACGCACTTTAGAGCATTACACCATGTAAATATAATGAAATTAATCCAATCAACTTTCTGTTATTAACCATTTATATTATTTTCAGGGTTTGTTAGATGGTTGGTTGGTATGAAATATAATTAAAAAATTTTTAATGTTTATTTTATTATTATTTTTTTGAGAGAGAGCTAGAGTGTGAGGGGGTACAGGCAGAGAGAGAGGGAGACACAGAATCTGAAGCAAGCTCTAGGCTCTGAGCTGTCAGCACAGAGCCTGACGTGGGGCCCAAGTTCAGGAACCGCGAGATCATGACCTGAACCAAAGTCAAATGCTTAACCGATTGAGCCACCCAGGCGCCCCTGAAATACAATTTAAAAACAGTGACTTTGGTTTTTGTATCTCCTTAGAAAGAATTAGTTTTAAAAACCCCATGCAGACAATCAAGAGGCCATTTGTCACATCCTGATTCTGCTTTCCTAGATGGTTCCAAGGATCTTCTCCCTAAGATGTATGCTTGTAAAGTGAATTTGGTTTCTTTAATGTTTGGAGCATCAGGAAGAGAAATCATAGAACACGTGGGTTCTGGTTGCGTTCCTTATGAGTCTGGGAATAAGACGTTCTGCCTGTACAGAAAGCAATGGCATTCAGCACACTTCTGCCGAATAATCAAAAAATACTGTCAATTTAAGATTTCGATAAAACCTCATATTGCTATGAGAAAAAAAATCTATTTCTAAAATCAGTTACCTTGTTGCATAGGCAGCACTGACCAAGTTTAAGAAAAGAAAAACCTACTCTCTCTTTAGAAAGTATACCTAATTGATACAGTGGATTTAAAAAAGGATGGATGTTTTTTAGGTGTCCAAATCACAGATTATTGCTTAAGAAATCAAGAAAGCAAAAAGTAAATGACTAGAACATTTCACTAACTGCCTTTATTCTTTACTTCATCCCACAGAACCTTGAAGGAAAAACAGAACTGTGTTCCTCAGCTCTATCCTTTCTGCTCACTTCCTATCACTCAAGATAAGATTTTTCAGTGGTGGTCTCCATTTTTCTTCACATATGGCTGCTAGATCAAGGGACTGACATTATCTAGAAATTGTAGAGTAAAAAACACCCAAAGACCCTTCCCTGGAGGTAGAAAAAGGAGGGTAGAAAAAAAAGGGGGGGTGGAGTGGGAATCTCTAACCAGGGCTCTCTGTTCACTGTTCTAGAAGGTTCTAGAATGAACAGGAATGCTTCTGAATGTCCCTGAGTGAACATAGATTCTAATGCTGCTATAGAATTTTCTTATTTATTTGTCATGTTCATTTATAGGCAGAATTAAAACCCTCGGTCCTAAACGAAAACCTGGCCTTCTGCACGGTCGGGGAGGAGGCCCGAATCTCTGCCTTGCTGCTTTCTATCTCCATCATCTCCTGCCAACAGGCTGCCTCGTATGTAAAGCCACGTTTGGCTTACTCTCATGAGCATTGTGACTATAGCCCAGGGTTGCCTGAATAACATCTTCCTCTGTCATATTTTGATAGATCCCTACTGTTTTTCTAACACAGATGAGGAGGGGTGGGCCGCTTAGGGGAAGTTGCGGTTTCTTTCCTGAGATGCTCCGTGAGGAGGATTAATGTGGGCCAGGGTGGGGCTAGGACCCGGCTGAAATCTTGGCGAGAGCCAGCGGGCGGACCCCACCTAAAAGCTGACAGAACATGAGGTCCTGGTCCAAGCTGTTCCGCAGACGTAAGCCATTGCCTTCCAGTTCCAGCTGATCTGGCTTAGTGGATGAAATGGCATCTTTCCCTGAGGAACGTCCATTCCTGAAATTTCACTCAAGAGATATGCTGCTTGTGATAACAGCGTGTCAAAGAAGTCAGCCTTTTACACCCAGACCTTGGGCGACCTCAGATGCAGGAGACATACCCACAGTCCTTCTCTCTCTGTGGAGAGAAGCTTCCTGGGAGGACAAGATCCCTTTCTTGTTTGTGGTGACCACTGCATGCTTGCCACAGAGCTTGATGACTGGGGTGGGGAGCCTGGCCACATGGCCTCGGGGGGTATGGTGCAGGGCGGGGGGGGGGGGGGTCGGGGAAGAACTAATACTGGAGGCCAGGGCTGCTGATGCGATTATTTATTATTTCACTGAATTACTGCTGAGTGACACGGGCTCTTTGCGTTCCTGCGGGCTGGCATCCACGGAACATATTTTTAACATGAATTGCTCAAGAAATAACAAAATATGAAATGGCTAATTAAAGAGCCATTTCACAAAGGTCCTGCCTGATGACAAGTTTTTTGATCAGCCTCACCATTTGCTAATTTCCAAGTGGAATGAAATCAGAGTCCATGAATCCAGGACTCAAAGCTCAGACTGGGGGTGGATGGGAGCAGGGAGTGAGGTAATAAGGCAGAACTATTGAGTATACCTTACTGCATTCATAATGTTTGAGTGAGTTCATTGTATTTTGGAAAGCTCTCTGTGGCCCCTCAGTTTTTAGTGGGAGGGGCCACAAAGCAAGTGATTCTAGACTATTATGGTATTTCTAAGACTAAGGTATTCCATGCTTAATGTAAAACTCAATGCCCTTAGCAGATTTTTTTCTCCTCTTTCATATTAACCATGCCTAAAAACTTGAGTGACTCCTTCCTGCCTGCAGTGAAATGTTACATTGTTTTCTAGTGATGAAGACCAAAGTCTCTATTAATCTTTGTGTGAGTAAACCTTTGGAGTTTATGGTAAAGATGAAAACTGGACAAGGAGTGTTTTCTCCATTGTTTGACAGGCTAATACTTAAACAGCTCCTTACATAGAGGTCGGTTTCCTTAAGTGGGGAAGACAACATCCTGGGAGCTTCCATAATTTCCACAAAAGATCTCTTACGCATTAGGAAGGAATATTATGAATTGCTGTATTGTTTGCCTGTGACTTATATAAAGGGAGAAGGTCAATCCCAGCCCTGGAATGGAAGAACACACAAAACAGAAGAGGACACCAAGGGACTTCGGTTTCTCTTTTATCTCAGTACATAACAAGATGACATCCTAAGTCATAGTAGGATTCTATTTCCTTTAGCATCGTGTGCCACTGTGGGATCTCTATGTTTTGGTAAGTGTTCCACTGCACAAACAAACTATCCCCCAACTCAGTGGCTTAAACCAACCATTTTATTTTGTTCACAATTTTGTGGGTCAGGCATGCAGGAAGGCATTGGCTGGGTAGTTCATCTCGGATTCACATGAAGTCGGCTGGGGCTGCTGGGACTGGAGACCCTTTCCAAGGTGACTACATTCATGTATCTTGTACCTCTGTGCTTCGTAGCCTCTCTCCTCCTCCCCCTGCCCCTCCTTTCTCCTCCCTCTCCTTCCTCTTCCTCTTCCCTCTCATTCACCACCCTTTTCCTTATTTTTCTCCTCCTCCTCTTTCTCTTCTGCTTCTCCTTCCTTTTCTTTTCCTCCTCCTCCTCCTTCTCCTCCTCCTTCTTCTCCCTTTCACTCTCTCCCTCTCCCTCTCCTTCTCCTCCTCCTCCTTCTTTTCCCTCTTTCGCTCTCTCCCCCTGTGTGACATCTCTTCTGCAAAGGCTTCTCCATGTGGCTTGGCCTTTTCCCAGTATGGTGTTCTCAGAGTAGGTATACTCCTTACATGGGGGTTGGCTTCCAAGAGGCAAGAAGTGAAAGCAGCCAGGCCAGAGAAGACCTCCAATGATTTCATTGCTACTCCCACAGAATTCAACTGGTGAAAGCAGTCACAGGGCCCACTCACATTTAAGGGCTGAAGACATAGACCCCTCCTCTTAATGGGTGATGGCCAAGGTCACATTGCAGGTATGTGGGATACCATTGCCATTTTTAAAAACTATAATCTGTAACAGTAAGAAACAGAACTCTGACAGCTCTGCTTAAGAAAATTTTGTTGTAGGGGCGCCTGGGTGGCTCAGTTGGTTAAGCATCTGACTTTGGCTCAGGTCATAATCTCATGGGTTCGAGCCCTGTGTCAGGCTCTGTGCTGACAGCTCAGAGCCTGGAGTCTGCTTTGAATTCTGTGTCTCCCTCTCTCTCTCTTTGCCCCTCCCCTGCTTGCACTCTGTCTCTCTCTCAAAAATAAATAAACATTTAAAAAATGTTTAAAGAAAGTTTTGTTGTAAAGACATCACCTATAAAGTCTTCATTTTCTATTCTGCTACCCAAGGCCACATTTCTTTCTTAAATTTTACTTTTTGAATCTGTGTCCAGTGGGAATCTCCATGCAGGTCACCTCCTCTGTGAAGCCCACCGGGCAATCTGCCATGCCTCCTTCAGGGCCCCAGCACTGGGCTCACTTCTGATACATCACCTGTCAGCCTGTTCTGGTGCTAGCTGTCCATCGTCACTGATGGACTGTGAATTGAGGCAGAAGTTGTGTCTTATTTATCACCATAATTGAAAACTGAGTGTTCTTCTTGAATTTTAGCTCACTTGAATTCTACTGATTGACTTAATAAGTGAATAAATGTCACCTTGACTCCAGGAGTTTAGCCCTGGCAGTTCATTCATGTTGGTTTAGGTAAGAGTATAGACTAGAAATGAAATCATGGTTTGCTTAATATTAGTGTTTTATTCTGTAGGACCAGGCTGGAGGACCCATGTTTTCCAGTGCACAGGTGGGGGTGCAGAAGCTCTTAAAGCAGGGAGAGCCAGCCTCAGCTGTCCATCTTTCACCTTCACTTTTACTCCATTGGTTCCTGGTGACAGCGTATTATTCATGAATATGGCTGCAGTCAGGGTAGACCCAAATGGGTTCCTTCTATTATTCAGACCACTCACATATGTGGTTCCCCCAAACCTCTAAGTGGATCGAGAGTAAACATTTTTGGCTCCTGAAACCTCTGGGGGGACTTAAATATAATAACATATAAGTGTGTGTGTGTGTGTGTGTGTATCTATCTATCCTGTATGTATGTATCTGTCTATCATCTATCTATCAAGAGTGAGACAGAGACAGAAAGACAAAAAAGCTGCTTAAAATATTACTTTGATAATAATAACATTACAGCTTTGTTGCAGGAAAATTAATGGAACTACTCCAACACTCCTTAAATCTAGGTCATATTATGGAGTATTTTCTTTATGGAAATTTTTTCCAAACACATTTTACCAATGAACGAAAAACCCAAGAATAATGCCAGGAATATTTTCCTACTTGGAATTGGGGTGAACCACGATCTTCTTCAATGGATAATACCACTGATAAGAGAGAAGTGGATGAGTGGTGAATAGCAGCTAACTAGCCTATTTATTTCTAGAAAATAGGATTTGATTAAAGATTCTCTTCAACAGTTCTTACCCATCAAAGGATTAGAACAATTGTCGCTACCCAGTACAACCTCTTGGGAGGAAATGATCTGGAAGAGAAAGAATTTTCTCCACCTCAAAATCAGAATAGGGAAACTATGGAAACAAAGATTTTTGGTCTTATATTTAGTGATTTAAAAATTCCATCCTCAGCACTCCAATGCCTCCCCCTCCCCTTTAGACTGAATGATGTTTTTGCTTACAGAATTTTAATGTAATTTTTGGTGTCTTAATCACATTTATTTGTTTACCACCTTTTTCTTTGTTTGTCACCTTTGAGACCTGCCTCCTGCCTAGAATGAATAGCTTATTGGCTAAATGAAAGAAAGTGTAGACAAAGTTTGTGCTCTCTGGTCGGGAAACAGATTAGAATGCCCGGATCCCAAGGGCAAGTTGGCAATCTGCTCTGATCTCCACATCTGTGGAGTCACAAGTTCTTTTCAACTTCAGCTTATCTGAAGGCTTACCTGGCAAAGACAGTCAGCTCTAGGGCCACCCATTGCGTATGAGTCAGAAAATGTCAGAGGAAGTGGCCCCGCCTAATCAAAGGGATGGCAGCACGCGTAGGGTTGAATGCAACCAGGGTTGATTGCAAACCCGTGTGACTGCTTGAAGGAACACATCTATGTGAATTTGGGGGAGAGAGCTCTCCTGGGCTCCCAGAGGGGTGGCTCTCCCACACAAAGTCAGAGCAGTCATCAAGGACACAGCCAGGAGCTGTGCAGCCGTGCTGTGTACATTCTCATCCACGTGTGCTTTTCAGGGAGCTTGCATGTTCCGTGTTCATCACATGACAGTTTGACTAATTGCCTAGAGAAGTTCTATGAGAAAAGTGAAGGCTATAGGCTGTGCATAGTTAGACAAAATATTCTTGCATGTGGGTCTCAGAGCCCTTAGGTAAGATTTTCATTTTGAGCTGGGGGCAGCTGTGTGTGTGTGTGTGTGTGCGTGTGTGTGTGTGTGTGTGTGTGTGAGAGAGAGAGAGAGAGAGAAGAGAGAATATGTATAACTCTGACATTATAGAAATTAATGACATATACTGGAAAAGATTTCTAAGTTATTTCTCAGTGCTAAGCTGTATGCTAAGTCATAAGGGATCATAGAAATGAATAAGGTGCAACACTGATCCCATAAATGCCGTAATCTGGCGAGAGAGAGAAAAACACATATAAATATTGATATGAAGGAAGCTGTGAAATGTGCTACAATAGGACATGATAAAGCACCGTGCAAGTAGAATAGATGGGTAGATGCATTTTAGTTGGCAATATCTCGGAAAGGCTTTCTGGAAGTGCGGGCAGTGGGCCCAGGCTCTGAGGATGAGTGAGTTTGGCAGGCTTCCTTGGGGCAGAGGCGTCAGTGGCAGGATTCCTGGCAGAGGGAACTTTATGAAGAGCCATCCAGGGACAACGTGCAGGCCCTGTGTGGGGAGCAGCATCCCTGGGATGGTGTGGGGGCAGAGGGCATGGGTGCAGAAGAGGCTATAGAGAGTGTAGAGAGAGATAGACAGATATAGAAGGATAGCTCAGGTGACACTGTGCCGTTGTATCTGCAGGCACCGAGTTACTAAATCTGGACTTTGCCTGGCATGTAATGAAGAGCCACTGAGGTATATGAGTTGGGGCAGGAATGTGTGTGTGAGCGTGTGTGTGCATGCGAGGGGTGGGCAGGGCAAGGAGGGAGGATGTGAGGACTCCCGTGCTTTGAAAGGGAAGAGGGTTGGCAGTTTCAAAGGTGCAAGGACATGAATAGAGGCAGGGGAGACCAGTGAGCAGGGTACTATAATAACCTAGCTGGAGATACTGAGATTCTATGAAAAGGAAGAAAGCATGGTAAAGAGGAGGCAGATTCAAGGTTTCTTATGAAGGCAAAATTGCCAGGGGTTGCTAATTAAAGTTGGGGGTGAAAGCATAGAAGACCTGTACAGGGGCCCCACGGCACCAAGCCGGCCTGAGATGGAGAAGCAGGAGGAACAAGTGTGCACATCCACGTATGCATTTATTAGCACACACAAGCAAATTGTTCCTGAGGTGTGCAGGCACCGAGCTGGGGACTGGGAGACAGGTGAGGATTAAAACAGATAAACGGAGCTCCAATGCTCTAGGAACTGGGGTCCGGAAATCATGAGACTAATTGGGGTCTACGTAATAGAGACTTGGGAGTTGTCCTTCTAGAAGTGATTGGTGAATCCAGGGGGTTGAATGGCTCATCCAAGAGAACGTTCATCAGGGAGAGGAAGAAGGTCTCATAAAATTATCTGATCCTCCAATCCTCAAAGTTTCCTTTAGCATGACTTATAGTTCTTTTGCTGAGAAAAAGAACACTGAGAAAGAGAGGAACAATTATTTCAGGGCTTCTCCCCAGTAAGGAGAAACAGAGGAGTAAGAACCTGCATATGTGCATGTGTATGTGTATGTACACGTATACACATACATGTATATTATATGTGCATGTACATGTATAGTCTTTGTTCTGCATTCGAGATCACCAGTTTTTTGTCTTTTCCTATGATTTCAATGCTATAGGCACAAACATTTAATCTTTCCTAAGTGAAGTCCCCTGGGCTCAGTCACTCTTGAACCTAGTTAAAGTAATAAGAGACAATTAAGGAATCTCTTTTCAAGAAGTGTGTGGGGTGTTTGGGCTCTGAGCTTGCAGGAGTCCACACCTTGGGAATCTCTCCTTGCATATCAGCACTGCAGCCGTGGCTAGATTGTTTTCCCAGTCCTTGGAGACTGACCTGATCAGGTTCACTAGTGACTGGATTCTTTTTGGTATTTGCTTACATGACACTATGAGGACACATGTCTTAAATATTTTAGCAGGTTTAAAGGGTAGTTTTCATAACTTGGCATTGTATGGCAAGCAGAACAGACTGAGGAGTGAGGAAGAAGAACCTGGCCTGTACTAAGTGACATAACTGTAATCCATATTCTGATATTAAAAATTTGATTAAGTTGATAACAGGACTGCAGGTATTAAGACGTTGGCTCTCCCTGTGTCGTAAAGATAGCTATTAAAGCCTAGTGCACTTTACTTAAGTGCATCTCCCTTGGTTGGTATAATTGACTCCTGAGCATAAAATCACACGGTCCTGACCCGTGTCTATGCAGCCCGCTGGTTCTGGTGAAACAGGCATGGGCTAATTAGCATGATTTGGCTGTTTGCATACCAAAATGGAGTTCAAATGCTTCTTATAATAAGTGAACACTTGGAAGGAGAGTGGAAATTTATCCATTAGCTGAAAAGCTGAATGCACTATAGGATGAAGAAAGCCTCTCTATTTGATTATTAAGTGTTTTGTAATCTGAAACTGTAAGTTAACCAGAATAAAATGAAACGACCCAGGAGCAGAATGTTTTTTTTTTTTTAATCTTTAAATGAGAGAAGCAGCAACAGCAGAGAAATTGCCAGGATCCTTTTAGGTCTTTTCTAGACTTCTAGCTGATTTAAAAACAGTGGCTGCTTTGAAAACATTCTCATATAAATATTTCAGTGTTTCCAACTAATTGTAATTATCCTAGCATTTCCACCTGACTCTTTAAACAGTGGAATCCTTAAGTTTTGCCTTTGACTAACTTACTCTGTGTCCCATGATCCTATTGGAAATACTTGCCATGAGTATGTTTCACATTTTTCTATGGAAGCTCATTGCCTTTCTTGGCCTAGACCGTCTTCCTGATGGGTCACTCTGTCCTTAAATCAGCACTTAAAAAATATTTTAATGTTTGTTTATTTATTTATTTATTTTTTATTTTTTAAATGTTTATTTTTGAGAGAGAGAGAGAGAGTGAGAGAGCGAGCAAGCGAGCATGAGCCAGGGATGGGCAGAGAAAGAGAGATGGATACACAGAATCTGAAGCAGACTCCAGGCTCTGAGCTGTCAGCACAGAGCCTGAGGCGGGGCTGGAACCCACGAACTGCGAGATCATGACCTGAGCCGGAGTTGGATGCTTAACCCACTGAGTCACTTAGGTGCCCCAAATCAGTAATTTTTTAAAAATATTTTTTAAGTTTATTTATTAATTTTGAGAGAGAGAGAGAACAAGGAGGGGACAAAGAGAGAGAGGAACAAAGAGAGAATCCCAAGCAGGCTCCACGCTGTCAGTGCAGCACCCGACGTGGGGCTCAAACTCATGAACTATGAGATCATGACCCGGGCTGAAGTATAGAGTTGGATGCTTAACCGACTGAGCCACCCAGGTGCCCCTCAAATCCGTAATTTTTAAATTTGAGTGGGCGTCCAAGTCACCTTGAAGGCTTGTTAACACACAGACTGCCAGGCCTTACTCCCAGCGTGTCTGGTTTAAAACGTCTAGGATGGGGCCAGAAATTTTTGCATTTCTTGTGGATTTTCAGGTACTGCTTGCTGCTAAAATCCCTTAGCAATGCTAGACAATCCGATGGGCTTAATGGAAAGTTTTCTGTCGTGATAACTGAGGGACTCAAAATAATGCAGCCTCTTCCAGTTTTTGATTAATCAGAAAACTACTTGATTGTATGAGAAAGGACACTTTTCACAAGTCCATTTATGCAGAGTAGTGGTAGAGTATTTTCAACGACATGGATAAACCTTGAGGATATCATGGGAAGTGAGATCAGTCAGACAGAGGAAGACAAATACTGTATGATGTGACTTATCTGTGGAATCTAAACAAGCCAGGCTCCTCTGAAATCAGAATAGAATGTTGGTTATGAGGGGCTGGGTGGTGGGAGCAGAGGGAAGATGTAGTTTAAGGGTACAAACATGCACCTAGTGGGTCAATAAGTCCTGGAGATCTAATGCACAGTATGGTGAATACAGATAATGATACGGTACTATAATCATCAAACTTCCTAAGAGATTAGATCTTAATTTCTCCCACTACTAAAACGAAATGATAATTATGTGACCTGATAGAGTTGCTACAATGGCAACCATATTACAGCATATAAATGTGTCAAATCCACATGCTGTCCACATTAAATTTACACAGAGGTAGGGCGCCTGGGTGGCTCAGTTGGTTGAGTGCCCAACTTCCGCTCAGGTCATGATCTCACAGTTCGTGGGTTCAAGCCCCACATGGGTCTTTGTGCTGATAGCTCAAACCCTGGAGCCTGCTCGGATTCTTTGCCTCCCTCTTTCTCTGGCCCTCCCCTGCTTGCCCTGTCTCTCTCACTCTCTCTCAAAGATAAGTCTTTAAAAAAATTTGAATTTCACAATAGTATAAATCAAAAATATCTCAGTTAAAAATGAATAGTAAAGAAAACATGTAGAGTGATATAAGTTTAAATGTTGGATTCTATTCCCAGGAAAAGGGCTTGACTGTTGAAATTCCTATTTGTGAGTTTTATCTATCAGCAGAATGAATTTGCTGCTGTACAAATGTAAAGTAGGCATTCAGATGGATAATATTTTCCCTGATGTAGACGGGAGGCCAAAGTTAGAAGCAAGCAGTGTTATTGGATGAAAGGGAAGCCTGACACAAATGTTTAGGTAGAGAGAGAGTACAAAAGGAGCAGAGCAAAGCCAAATTATGGAGGCTCTGTGTTTATGAGTGAATGAAGCTTTTACCTGCACTAGTGAATATACTGGTCTTCTTAGACCCTTTGGTTCTTTTCCAATTACTTCCCTTTCATGACCAAGGTCTCCACACTGAGGCTACCTGATGGGCACAACCTATTTATAAGAGTATTTTTCAAACTTTAACTGCTCATCAGTGACCTGGGTTTCTTATTAAAATGCAGATTTTGGTTCATTAGGTCTGAGGTGGGGGCCTGAGATTCTGCATTTCTCATCAGTTCCCAGGTGATAGCAATGTGGCTGGGCTGTGTTCACCAGGGCCGGTTTCATGGGTGTGTATCAGTGCTGTCATGTGGGGCAAAGCCTTAAAGCAGCACGTTGCTTTCTTCTGATTTATCCTCTTATCTTACAGCCCCTGCCATCAGTGTTTGGTTGCCTTACATAACTGCAGCTACGTGCTAAGCCAGTGGAATTATGTTTTTCTCCCTTTGTTTAAGTGATCCGGGTACTGCCTAGTTCATAGCTGGAGACTCTTTAGCAAATGCTCTCCTTTGTTAATTTTCACATCTCTCTCTAAGACAGGCATCGTTTTCCGGTGATAAATTGTTCGTTTGACTTCATTTTTCAAATGAATCTTGGATTACCTGGTTTCTGAGTTTTGGAATCAACTCTGGGTTTTTGGACCTTCCCCCTGATTCTGGGCCACGAAGATGAAATAGGACAAAGCAGGTGGGGAGCCCCATGGCTGTCTTTGAATCACCAATGCCCCTAGCCTAGGGAATGGATGATATCTGGTGGTTCTTTTTACATAGCAAGTCAGCTTTCTTCATTTACCTAAGTGCCTCCCTTTTCAATATCTGATGTATATCTAACTGCAGTGAGTTGCTGGGCAGGACAGTTGAATGTGGGCATCTTAGACCCTTTGGTTCTTTTCCTATTACTTCCACATTGCTGGTATAATGGCAATGGTGTGGCAAGAATCAGGACAATCAGGTAAGCTTTCTTCCTTCTGATCCCATCAGAATCCCCCCATCCACGTTATGCAAAAATAGATCTGGCTGCTTTCATGAAATCTGCAACTTTCATGAGCTTTTCCTCCAGTCGCCATATTCAGTAATTAGGTTTTGCAGCTAGTATTGTTTTCTCAAGTTCAAGTTTCTTATTCTGAAGTCTTTTCTTCACTTTTGGAAAACAAATATTTCCTAAGCACTGTGCTGGCCTTCTTGAGGCATCTCATAAACACCTCATGAGATATAAATTGTCCTGATTTTACAGATGCAGGAACCGAGGCCTTGAGAGGTTGATTTGACAGGTTAAACAGTCAATGACAGAAGCAGCATCCAGGCCTAGAAGTGCTGACTTCAAGTTCATTGTACTGGCTCATGGGATTTGTGCACTTAAAAAATGTTCCTCAAAGCTTTGTTCATTTGCAATTTTTATTTTTATTGTCCCTGATGAATTTGCGCTGGACTTTACTGTTCAGAAAAGCTTTAGCATTATTTTAAAAATAAATAAAACTAAGTGACTTTGGGGGATTGGTTTTGGAAAGTCTCTAGCTTGAATCTAAATATTTTAATCTCTTATTAGTTAATGCTATTATGATTTAGTCAAGTGGCTCAGGCACAATTAAGTATTATCAGGCCATCATTAATGTTTAATGCACAGTGTTTGATTTTAGAGACTATTATTGTAGTAACTGGACCTCCTGGTCCAAAGTGCCTGGAATTTGAGAGGCAGGCAGCTTACCCAGGCACACAGATCAGGCCACATAACTGGGACAATGTAGGAAGCTTTTCATTTGAATGAACTAAAAACAAAATCAACGTGCAAGCAGTTTTAATTTACCTTTGACTTCCAGTTAAATGTCACCTTCTCTCCCTTTCCTGTTTCATTTTTAAAAGAGAATTTCCTTATTTTGTTGTTTGTATGGACTCAGTTTGGAGGACAAAAATATATTCGTTTCCTAGGAAAACTGACTTAAGAAACCAATAGGGCCAATAGGAAAAACAAAACAAGGTGAACAAAGAACTGGTTTGGAAATCAGGAGTCTGGTGTCCCCTTTCAGCTTTGTGACTTTGAATGAGTCATTTTACCACATCTGGTCTCTGATTCTTTACTGCATAGTGAGGAAGTTATCCTAGCTGCTCTCTGAAGGTTTCTTCTAGTTCTGAGTCCTACTTTGTTAGTATTGCTTATTCCTATTAGACAAAAGCATGAAAGTGAATGCTTTTGTCTCCCTCCTTCCCTCCCTCCCTCCCTCTCTTCCTCCCTCCCTCCCTTCCTTCCTTCCTTCTTTCCTTTTGCATTAGTCAAACTAGGTTAACTGCTATTAGAAAAATATCTTAGTGGCTTAACAAAATGGAAGTTTACTTCTTGCTTCTGCAAGAAACGTGGTCCCCTGTAACTGCCCAGGATAAAATACAAAAGTTAGGTGAATGCATAGCATTGTCTCATCCACATTTTATTCGTTAAACAAATATTAATTAAGAGGCTAGTATATGTCAAGTGCTATAGTTGACATTGGAACATGACAGACCACTCTCTTCTTATGAATTTTAATTCTAGTCAGGGAAATTATATGTGCATGTGTGTATGTATGCAAAATATGTATATATGCAATATATATGTTGAATATTCTTAGTTCTCAGATTGAAAATGATATCACAAGGTAATAATAGATAAATTTTTTAAAACTTCTACACAAAGCATCATTCTCAAGAGTTCGTATGTGTGTTTATATATTTTTTCATTCAATCTTCTTAGTAACTCACAGAAATAGATGCTATTATTATTCTCATGTTGCATATTAGGAAACTGAGGCACAAGAGAGGTTAAAGACTTTGCCCAGGTTCAGACAGCTAGAAAGCAGTGGAACCAAGCTGCAAATCCAGGTAGTTTGATACCAGGGCCCACAGTCTGTCCTGCCATTCTGAAAGCATGTACTTGACTGTGGAAACGTTCCTCTAGCTGTAACTTTCTTCATACTCATTCATAATTAATTTGCTGAAAATTAAGGAACTCGCGAATGGGAATATGTGAAAGCACTTTGTAAACTGGGAAACATTATAACATAGCATATTGCTTTCTCAAACCACACTTGGCCTCAAAGTCTTTGAATGCTTCCTGTTGTCTATTGCTTAAAGTTTAAATTCTTTAGACCTTCACCCTGCCACACTAGACAAATCACCTTCCCAGAATATAATCCAAATATTGTCGGCCTTTTGTCTGTCCGGTGTCAGAACCTCATCCTTGGGCATCCAGCACTAGGTTAAGTCACCTCTGTCCCCTCCATACTAGCACACAGTTAAGTGCAACATCAATGCTTGGCAAATTAAATCAAAGGTAGAAAAGTAAGAGGAAGGGAGAACCATAGATAATACAAAATTTAAGGTGATCGAGGCAGACTCAGGTCCCCCCAGGAAATGGCAGATAGAATGGTTTTGCACAAGGCATGTTCCTCTTGAAATTCGTTATTCTCAGAGGCTGGGAGATGGTAAAGGAACAACAGGAAACAGTGTGGCCATCCCAGTTCAGCTAGAATGCTTGGCTTATGCCTGGCCAAAAAAAAAAAAAAAAAAAAAAAAAAAAAAGAAAGAAAGAAAGCAAGCAAGCAAGCAAGCAAGAAATCTGTTCAAAACGGAGTTATTTGGTAATGTTGCTATTAAGGTAATTGAACCATACTGCAAGACATCTGGAGAAAGGAGCTCTGCCTGGAGAGGCTTCACTTAATTACTTTGTACTGGGGGCCAAGTCTTAGCATACCTTCAAATGAGAGCTAAGGAAATAAGTACACAATTACTCAATGTCCTGAAATGAATACAATGGAAACTTACAACCCATTGTGGCAGATGCCGTTGGGCTCCCAGTCTTCTTTGGGGGTGGTGGGATGGACCTCACTCCCTGTAGGGTGGTGGCCTGTCCAACTCAGGGGATGGATGGGGGGGGGGGGTCTCAGGCAGTGCTTCCAAACATTTTTCATGACTTGACACATTGAAAATGATTAAATTTGCACAGAACTCTGTGCTCACCTAGAGGGGATTTGGAGGCATCATGGGGCTTGGAGAAAACAAATCTATTACATTCTCTTCATAGTATATAATTGTGATAAGAAAAGTAAAAATATTTAGAAAGATATGAATTCTTAAATTTAGTTAAAACTTACAAATAAAATATTTTCTGTTTTTTAAAATGAGAAACTCAAGCTTACTTCCACAGACCTAAATTTAAAAAAAATTTTTAATGTTTATTTTTGAGAGAGACACGGAGTGCAACTGGGGGAGGGGCAGAGAGAGAGGGAGACACAGAATCTGAAGCAGGCGCAGGCTCTGAGCTGTCAGCACAGAGCCTGACGTGGGGCTCGAACTCATGAACCACGAGATCACAACCTGAACCGAAGTTGGACGCTTAACTGACTGAGCCACCCAGACGTCCCACCACAAACCTAAGTTTTAATAATCATATTTTAGGCTTGACGTGATTAAATATAGTTTCTCATCTAGCATCTTTTTCTTTTTTGATAATCTCTTCAAATTCATGAAAGCCATCATAATTTTGCTCATACAAATTGGTGACTAAAAAAGAATTAGAAGCATATTTACAACAATTCAAAATTTGTAATAGTTGAAATGGCTTTTTAAGTCTCACATTCTTTTGACAAATATAATATTAAAGTTTTATGTAACAGTGTGAATGTATTTTAAATCTAAACGGTTCATATCAAGTATGTAAAAATCATGATGAAGCTGTAATTTGCAGGGCATATGAATGGGAATGTGTGAAAGCACTTTGTGAACGGGAAAATGTTGGAACATAACATGTTGCATGTGGCTCAGGTAGGTTGGATGGTACTGAAATGGTATATCAATTGCACAGGGACGGAAGTTTCTGGTACAGGTGAGGGCTGAAATTGAGGATAATCCACCAGAGTTGTCCTGCCAGGAGCCCCTATTAGACTTTCCTGACTTGCAACCCCTAATGACCACACTGTGCAATCTCTTTCTTGAACACCTGTTAGAGAAACCTCTCTGGCAGGCCCCAGACCACTTGTCCTTATGCACCACGACAGACCCTACAGCTGGGCTCCAGTGTGTACCTCCATGGCCAGGCTCACCATGTTGTCAGCAAGTGCCAGATGCTCACCACCTGATGGGACCATGGAGTGTCATTGGACACCACTCTTCTCAGGCCACAAGGTTTTCTGGAAGGCCCCGTTATCCTAGCCAGAGTCCACCAGCCAGAAAAGCCTTGCTATACCAAGAAACGGCCAGATCTGTTTTATGTGGCTTAACTGTAACCCATTGGCCTATGCAACACAGCACACTAGTTGGGAAGCTTGAGTCTAAACAAGCATGATGATCCTGCTTCCCACTATTATAGCCTCTTTTAAAGCTAAGAGGGGCCCGATGGTGAAACACAATTGGGTTGGCCAGGGGTAGGGGTAGTTCTGGGATAGTTTTTGTTTTCCAGTTAAAAAAAATACCAGGGAACGTGCCTGGCATTGATCCTTCTGCCTCCTTTCTTCCTTGATTGGGGATGTGCTCTAAAAGTTCAGCAACCATCTTGTGATCAGGAGGTGAGAGGCATGAAGGGGAGGCCAAGAGGGCTGTAGAGCTGCTGGTGCTGACATCATGTCATTTCCAGATCAGTGCCAAGAGCCCTATCTCTAGATTTCCTATTATGTAAGAAAGATAAACCCCTATTTGTTACAGCCCCTGGAAGTCAAGTTGTTCATTATTTTCAGTCAAAAGTATTACTTACACATTTTATTACGTACCTTGGGACATATAAGATATGACAAATGTTAGAGTTCTTTATCCATTCATCAAAATATTTAAAACAGTTCCAATTCAGGGCACCTGGGTGGCTCAGCTGGTTAAGCATCTGACTTTGGCTCAGGTCATGATCTCATGTTTTGTGAGTTCAAGCCCCGCGTGGGGCTCTCTTCCATTAGCACAGAGCCCGCTTCAGATCCTCTGCCTCCCTCTCTCTCTGCCCTTCCCTTGCTCTCTCTCAAAAATAAAAACATTAAAAAATAAAAATAAATAAAAGAGTTCCATTTCTAGGCAAGTGTAATGCTAACTTTGCGAACATTCCTTAAGAAGAAAAATGGTGCGGCTATCCTTCAGTACGAGTAGCTTGTAGGTCTAGTTCTAGGGAGCCACCTCTAATGCATATTCATGTGTGTGGAGTGAGAATGAGCTACAACGTGCTTGCACTGACATTACATCTCCTTTCCTCTACCAGTATGGCAGACACTCAAAAGGCTGAAGAAATTCTTCTAGTGGTTTCTCATGGTAACTCTAGGAATAGAGCATTGATTAGACCTTTGTGGCTTCTAAGAAACCCTCCTAAACTAGCTTAAGCAAAAGGAGAGCTTTATGAGATGGACGTTGGGCTATCTTATGATAAAAATATGCTATGAGGAGGGTCGTGGTTGCAGTGAGCCATTAAGAGCTATTTCCATAGGAAACGACCATTTCCAGAGCTCTCTTTCCACTTCTTGCTTCTGCTTCCACTGTTTTCCGCCTTATTCCTCTTTCTTGCTATAGACTGAGTTCCCTTACCTGGCAGAAACCTGGATCCTGGCAGGTCCTAAGTTCTTCAACTTTTTGATTCCAGGCTATGAGAGAGAGAGAGAGAGAGAGAGAGAGAGAGAGAGAGAGAGAGAGAGAGAGACTGACTCTCTAGGCCCCCTATCCCAGTATCTAGTTGCTGGGGTTCCTATTCCATTGGGAGTTAGAGGCAGAGTATTAGACTAAGAAGCTATGGCCAGAGGCTTGGACCATGGAATCTCTTGGAGGAGCCAGATGATGGAGAGGGGGAAGAGAAATTTCCAGGGAAAGTATGTTAGTGGTATTAGGCTGAGTTCTGTAGATAGGCACCATGGAAATAACTCCCACTTCACTCCATGTGTGTTTATACTGACAAAGGAGACAAGTGAGGAACAGAAATCTGTGTTTGTTTAAGATCATATAGGAAATCAATGGGCAATTTGGTATTAAAATGAACTATTAATTCTTACTCCAGGTTGTTATATTCTTTTAAGGTCTTGTTCTAGCCTTCTTGGTAGCAGTTGTTATTGTTTTCTTGGAGGCTTATTGATAAAAACTGCCCTCTTTCCTTGTCACAAAGGCTTCTTTAGTTCTTATAGTACCTGGAGGGAGTTTTAAGACAAGAATGTTTCTTAACCTCACCCTGGAGACATTAGGCTGACATCCCTACAAACACAAACACGCTGGAATCAGCTATAGAGATTGTAAAAAATATGGCAATGATCTTTCTTGGAAAGTATAACTGTAATCAGTCAGTTTAAAAGCAAGAGCATGGGAAATCATGGTAAACACAACAAACTAAAATCTTTCTTACTCCTTTTTTTTTAATGTTTATTTTTGAGAGAGAGACAGAGTGTGAGCAGGGGAGGGTAGAGAGAGGGAGACACAGAATCTGAAGCAGGTTCCAGTCTCTGAGCTGTCAGCACAGAGTCCGATGTGGGGCTCAAGCCCACGAACCATGAGATCATGACCTAAACAGAAGTCTGACCCTTACCCGACTGAGCCACCCAGGCGCCCCTTTCTCACTCTTTTTGACGGTTAATTTTTTTTATTTTGGATATTATGGCTTACAAACTAAGCCATAATATCCAGAAAATGTCTTAGCTTTGTAAAATAATTTTTACCTAATCTGCAATTAATATTCTATTTGTTTAAATCCCAAGCTTTCAATTAAACAATAACTCATTAACCATTCATTCATTCATTCAATAAACATTTGTTAATATCTACTCTATGCCCAGCTTCGCATTAATCTCACTGTACTTTTTCCTCTTCATATGTCTTAAGGGTAGATGACTACATTTGTATAGATTGTTTTAAAAATAACTACTTCCCTTTAGAAATCATCTTCTCCTCACTTCCTTTGTGGAAATCCAGTTCTGAGCTTTCCATACGTGTAGCCCTGCTTTTCTAGACATGGTTGATTGTACTAGGATTAAATGTCTGACCCCATATGGTCAATCAGATTCTCTCTGCTGGGAAATTGGAATAGAAAGATGGAGACTGAGTTGATGTTGGGTGCTTGAACTAGAAGACCAAAGATCTGCTGGAAGCTGAGGCTGTCATTTTGGAGCAGAAATGATGGGCCCACACAGAAACAATTAAGTGACTATACAAACCAGTTTGCAGAGACAGAGAGAAAGGGAGGGAGAGAAAGACAGAAGCAGAATCAGGAATGATATGACCCAAGAGACAAACAAGCCAGAGAGATTAGTTATTTAATGACTTTCCAGAGTTGTTGGGATAGTTGCTACAATACCGAGAGGGACTCTGTGAGCTACCTCTTATGGCCTTATAAGAAATCCACATTCACTCAAGCCTCCTTAACAGGGTTTCTATTTCTTTAAGCAGATTCACCCTAAGATTAATCAATGTCAGCAAGCTAATTTAAGTAGAGAGTGCTCATTTAAGAAAATGTAAATGTGGTAATAGTAGATCATGGGCTTATCTGTGTAAACACAATACTATCAAGTTTAGATACTCAGAACAATTTTCTTGCTGTAAGATTAGTAAGGAGTTAGAAATGTGTTGTGAAAATAAGATCTTCCTTTTTAATTCATTTAAAACAATTGTGGGCAGATCTCTTTCTGAGAAACGGCAAGTGACTTATAAGGGACCTTTTATAGCCCATCGGGTCTATGTGGATTTATGGACGATGGCTGAGAATTGCTGTGATTCAGCTTCCCCATTGGTACAAAGAAATGTGATATAAGCAAAGACAGTACCTGACAACATATAACATGAAACTTAGTGGTTACTAAAAGATTCATGACTTAATTTGCAGGTTTAAATTCAACCATTTTCAATAGTATTATGTTTTTCAGATGTAATAATTTATCCATCCTTTCAGCCATTTTGAAAAACCATCTGTAGTTGCCAAAAAGGACTTCTCCAGTGTGAGTCTAAACCCAGATTCTGTATTTTTAAAATCAGTATTTTTTTTTTCTCTTTTGTGGCCTCATTTTCATGCTTGTTTTGATAAAATCAGCATTGCTGCCAGGAGAACAGGTCTCACAAAGTGTCTTGTTTTCAATTGCTTTAAAAAGGGGGCTCATCATGCTCCAGAGTTTCATGATCTCATAGTGAAGATACTTAGGTTCCAAACCACAAGGAAGGTTGTTTTGATAAAACACTGTTTTTGTTGGATAAAAAAATATGTAAGGCAAAATTAAAACGTGATCCGGCAACCAACCAATAACCAACCACAAGAGCAAGTATAAGATAAAAGGATGTTATGAAGCTCCAGAGACAGAGGCATGAAACATGGAATGGAGATTAGAGCTGTCTATCTTCAAAGTATAAATGTGGGATCCTAACAATTTTTTTTGACCAAAAGTAATGGCTTTGAAATTGCAAATGAGGGTGGGATGGGCATTAGAAAGACTCTCTTGGGAACTATGAGTGTAGTGAGTGGTCTAAATGTAAATGTAACAGATGGGAGTGCCATTAGAACAGCAATCATCCTCCCCACCCAAATTGTTGTTTCTGTCCCAATTTCAAATATCCTGTCAGGCTGTGTGGCAGATGACACATCCGGGTACTTGGTTTAAAACATTTTTTTTTAATGTTTATTTATTTTGGAGAGAGAGACAGACAGATGACGAGAAAGGGAGGGGCAAAGAGACAGGGAGACACAGAATTCGAAGTAGGCTCCAGGCGCTGAGCCATCAGCACAGAGCCCAATGCGGGCGCAAACCCATGAACCATGAGATCCCAACCTGAGCCGAAGTCGGATGCTCAACCGACTGAGCCACCCAGGTGCTCCTGGGTACTTGGTTTTAAAATATGACTGCTGTGGCCACAGGACCAGGTGGTTGGGTCGAAGTGTTCTGAGATCAAGAAAGAAGGCAGAAAGGAAACAGAAGATTATCGACGCCACAGATGTTTATTTTGTGCCCATTGTGTATGACTGCTCTAGATGTTAGTTCACAAGGGTGAACAAAACAGAAAATGCCCTTGGACTTGTGGGACTTACATTCTACTTGGAGGAGACAGACAATAAAAAACAACTACAAAAAAATTTACCAACATCTATCAGATGTTGGTAAGTGTTATAGAAAATAAGGTCTGTGCAAGGCATGAGAATGAAGAGTGAGGGTGACATAATTTTATAGAGGATGGTCAAGAAAGGCTTAATTAGTAGGGAGGCAGATGAGAATGTGATGCTGACATTGGGAGAAAATATTCTGCGTAGAGGGAATGAACAGTGTGTGAAAAGACTCTCAGGTGGATGGCTCAAGTGGTGTTTGAGGAACTTCAAAGATATCAGTGGAGCTGGAGAGGTGTGAGGGGGAAGGAAAATGGTAGGAGATGAGCTCAGGGAACTAATGAGGGGGCAGGTCATGGAGGGCCTTTACAGAACTTAGTAGTAAGGAATTTGGCTTTTGCTTTGAATGAGTTGAATGAGGAGAGAAGTCCTTATGGGGTTTTGAGCAGTGGAGGGACATGGTCTGACTTCCATTGTCAAAGTTTTGCTCTGGCTGCCAGTTAGGAGAGTATTGCAGTAATCCAGGTGAGAGGTGCTGGTATTTTGGGACAGGGCCGTAATGGTAAAGTCGGTGATACGTGATAGTTGGATTCTGGCCATGCTGATGGATCAGACATCTAATATAAGAGAAGGAGGAGAGTGACTAAAAAAATAATGAAAGAAGTGCAGGGAAAGAAAGTAGAAGGGAAGGAAGGGGGGTTGATATCTGGAAGAGTGCACATCTAAAGGGGCTGACTGTCCTTAGGACTTTTCTGGAAGCCAAGCAACAAACTCTAGGATTTGATTGCCTGAGTGGCCAGCATGTGCTTCTTGGTTCCTCGAAATCTTGAACGTGAATTTATGCTGGCCATATTTCTTGATTATTAAAATGTTTACCCCAACGAGATGTTTAGTTGTGTGGCCAACCCACTGTGAATGCGTTAGACGAGTGGCCTCAGCTGGGAAGTTGGATGGAAGAGGCAGTGAGACTGTAGTGGTGATCTGGGAAGGAGAAAATCTCACCTCCTTTTGTCCCTAGATAATCATGACCCCGAAAGAGTAAGCCTTGGTTTACAAGGCATGAATGAGACCACATGCAGAATAGATACCGTTATCCCCAAACCCAAATTTCATCATACAAAAGTTACATGTATTATTTGCATTTGAGTGCTTTATTATATTGGAATTGCAGTGATATTATTAACATTTGTACAAATGCACAAAATCTTGTCTCTTCTTGCTCCAAAGAGATGTAAAAATCTGACCTAGTTGAACAGTCTTAATGAACTCATTGTCCATTGATAACAATAAATGTGTTCACAATGCAACAAAAAGCTTAACATAAAGTTGAACATTATTAAATGCTGCAGCGAGTATTTACATGTATGTACCCCCAAATTTTTTTCTCCTTCCAGTAAGGAAGGTGGTTGCTTTACAAATAGACAGACAAACATAAATGCTTTGCTGTTTACAATTACAAACAACCCCCCACCCCTAGTCCAGGACTTAAAGTGACAGCACCTTTTTTTTTTTTTTTTTTTTTTGGGACTTCCTTAGTTAGCACTTTGCATAATGCTAAACTTTTTTTTTAAGTTTTGTTTTTGGACAATATTTATGTTCCAATTGTCCTAGAACATTGTGTTTGAACGGAGCCATTTTTTCCAGCCCTTTTCAGAAGATCCCAAACCCTATGTCCTCTCCAGGGAGAACATTGCAAGCTTATCATTTCTCCAAGACAAACCTCAAAGGCAGAACTCCTCTCTCCATGAGGCAGGTGTGACTTAGCAGAACGTAGAAGAAAAGAGGGTGAGTAGGTCTTCTCTTCTACCAGCTGGCTGGTTAGGAAGGGTTCCTTCTCTGAAATGCCCTTCCCTGCAGCACCGCTGATACCTTCCATGGTCTCCTGTCTGTGACATTGGTATTCGAAAGGAGCCAACTAGAATCTAATGAGCTTATTGTGCATAAGACTTGAATGATATACTTAAAGCTAATTTATTCAGGTTCCACATTCTCAGTCCTGAGGCTAAAATGATTCTGTTTAAAAAAAAAAAATCCTAGAAAGTTCTATAATATGAAACTCAATGTAAGAAATCCTAATGTCTTGAGTAGCACTTTCTACATCCTGGCTTCTAATGAGCTAGATATTCTAAGTTGGTTGAAATATAATAGCTGATCATTACTGATTCCCCTCTGATGATAAGCTTGGACAGGTATCAGAGTGTGCCACTTAAGAATATCAATCTTTTAACAAATGCTGGCAATTTGGCCTTACCCCCCCCCCACTTCAACTTGTGGTAAATAGTTTCTTTTTTTTAAAAAATAGACAATTTATAAGGAAAAAAATATATAAACACTCTTTAAGCAATTTGGCTATAGGCATTACATCACTGAAAAACTCCACAAGAAATAGTAAAATATTTTGAGTGGACATACACTTTTTCATTTCCACAACACGATGAGCTAGGGTTTTCTGGTTTTTTTTTTAATTTCTTTGTTTTGGTATTGAATTTTACTTGTATGTTTATTGCTTCAGTGTCTTCTTGTCCTTTCTTAGATTATCATTGTAAAATAGAGGTGCTGTCCCTAATTACGTCACAAGGCAACATTGTATTTTTGAGACCTAGGAATGACACAGATAGGGCCACTATTATTTCAGCAGCCTCAGAGAGACAATGGCTGGGACAACAGTCCACGTGCACCACGATGCACAAAAGAGTAAGTCTCCTGGCTCATTCAGGACACTTTGGTTTGGAGGATGAGATAGAAAATTCTTAAGCGTAACTTAGCTGCTGCCTCACATCTGTTGCATAATATTACTTTTTTTTTTTAAACATGCTATGAATAAAGGGTTAAAGAATATAAACTGGCTCTTCTCCTTGGTTTTCCCATAGCAGGCTTCACCTAAGCTGATGTGAGGAATGGGTCTTTGCTAGGATACTATGCAAATGTACCTGGTGCAAATATTCTGTAAAGTATTTTAAAGGGTGCAGCTCAGAGCCTTAGGAGGAGGGGGATGGGGGAGCTGGAAAGTGGGGAGCAGAGGCAAGTTTGAGGACTCGGAGGGGGTCTGAGAGAGAACAAGAGAAACAAAGGGATCGAAAAAGCTAAAGTGCAATTTTAAAATATAAATTATCTTAAAAGCAGAAGAGAGACTCTAAATTGCTACTGCTCGCATAGGCACAGTTTTATTCAAATTTAAATGGGTTGTTTCCTTTTCCTTCTCAGATATACTGCATAATGGAACTTGAATGGCTTAAAGCTAGGGCACATTGTTTGGGAAAGGACAAAAAGAGCACTAAGGAAGCTGAATAGTGCAAGGCATTCTAGGAAACTGGGGTGGGGCGGAGAGAAGCAGAGATGAAAGTTGTTTTTACACTTTTATAAGAAAGTTATTCCAGTTACTGTTACTGATTCCCTTTAGCTGAACTCTGCTTCCTAAAGGAAAGAGCTTACTTTAAAAATTCAGAAAAAAAATAAATGTTTAAAAAAAAACTGTTCAGAACATAGATTAAAAAATAACTCACAGAGCAATAAAAATCCTTGAAATTTCTATGCACAGAGATCTAAGCGAAACATTTCCACCAAATGATGGAGAGTAGCCATTTGAAACCCTGAAAAATGAAGATATACACAATTAGAGTAGTTTATTATGAACTAACACTTTAAAAACAAGTAGATCCTACGGAAGAATACTGTTCAAATGGAATGTTTTAAAATAACATTTATTAATAAATATCTTATAAAATTCTAAATTAATAGATTCCTGTTCAAATTTTGCTTTGGTCCTTGAATTCCACTGTATACACGCATACATACATATATATTTTCTTAGGTGGTTTTTATTAACCAGAAAGAAGCACATTCTATCCTAACTGGATGGCTAGTTTGAGAGCAGTTACTGATGCTTAAAACTCCCCAGCCAAACACTGGTCTTTCACCGCAGCTGGTTTCAGATTTTAATGGCAAACTCAACTAACACACTGAAGTTTACTTAACGGGCAACAAAAACCACCTGCACATTCACCGTTGACCCCCCCGCCCCCTCTATTCACAACATGCGATGCATTTGATTCCTTTGACGGGATAGGCTCCAATGAGCATTTGCTCCAAGTAAGTCACCCTGATTGGAACAGTTCATGCGGTGATACCACACAAAACTGCTGTCTCCCACAGGCTGCGTTAAACACGGGGACTCACACACACTGACATGGAGGGAGAAGAGAGATGAGTGGGTATTAAAAAGAGTATTTTCATCCATGGCAAGGGTTTCCCTATACCTGCCCTGGCATCATATGTTGGGAAATGTCTTCATAAGGAACACTTAGGATGTGGATGCCTCAATTTAGGGTCACCTGGTAGAAATGCCACCAGGTGCCCCTAAGTTGTCACGTCCCATCACATAAGGCAGGGGAAGTGCGGTAGAAATTTCCAGGTAGGCTGGCAGTGACTTCAAAGGCAGACGCTGCCAATAAAAAAACAAAACAAAACAAAACAAAACAAAACAAAACAAAACAAAAAAAACACATGAATGAGGAGAGGCAGTGTTACAGGACCCTTCCCTCCTTAGCATGGGTGCTCTGAAGGTCACTGCAACAGATTTGTGGAAATATGGGTGGATAATCCAGTGATCGGGGTGAGGGGGGTGGAGAATGGGGCAGCAAAAAGATGTTTTCCCACAAAAATGTAGGGCAAGGAGGGATTTTCAGGCAGGCTGATTTATTCTATGGTCTGGTGAAGGCTGGACCTTCTGGTGAAGTCCTTATATTGATAAGCCGAGTGTTGGATTCGACCAATGAGCCTTTCTGTTCAGGGTTTCAAGAAGCCTTGACAACTAGCTGGCATCTTCCATTTACTGTATTTCCACACTGCTAATGAACATACCTAAAGGCCTCGAGTATAACAAGAAGACAGTTTATTCTAATTATACGTTGAGGCCCATTGCTAACGTGTGTGTGGTTGGTTTGCCTACTTAGCATAAAAAACAGACATAATTGAGCTCTATATAATGCACATCAGTCAAACTGTCAAGTTGCTGAATTAAGAAAACTCAGGCAAGTTCTTCACTACAGAGGCTTTCAGTTTAACAACTAAATATTCAATCAAGAGGTGGAACAAAAGTAAAGTAAACCATAATTTTAGTGACAGCCCACTCCCTGGACATTCTGATATTACCAGTGGATTTTTAAAAAAATCCATTTCATTAAGTGCTATGCATGCAGTAAAGAAAAAAAAGTTATTGTTTACTTTAAGCAAGAAATAAAATAGAAATAAAACAAAAAAATGTTTAAATCCAAGCAAACATTTCAATGAGCTTTTTTTTCTTTTCTTTTCTTTTTTTTTTTTAAAGAGACGCATAGATGGTCCTAGAAAGGAGTTTTGAAAAAAATTAAATTTAATTTTGGAATAGAGATATATCTTAAATATTTCTTAGGAAGCCAGTTAGGTTCAACCATTCAGCGTTTACTGCTGGGATTCAAAACAAAACATCTATGAATTCAGTATTTAAAATACTTAAAAAAAAAAGATATGTTTGTCTAAAATAGAATAGAAAATCCTTTTAATTTGCATTTCTTTTTTTCTCTTTTCTTTTTAAAATTTTTAAAAAATTTTTTTTTTGTTTTTTGTGTGTGTGTTTGTTTTTTGTTTTGCTTTTGCTTTTGTTTTGATTTTTAGGCCATATATCCAGTCATGAGTTTCCCCGACACTCAAAACTTTCTTTTGAAAGCACTGCATACATGAAAAAAAATGGTTGATAAATACTGACTCAAAAAGTTATTAGATACACCTGAAACTAGTTATAAAAATCATGCTTCACAACACTCATATTTTCTTTTTTCTCCAAAATAGATTCTTATGCTACAGGGGGAGATAAACACATATACACACACCCACACACATATCTTTCCCTTTTTTGAACTCTTATAAAAGCTACACCTTTTGTAAAATACTAGTATTTTAAATCCCACGAACACACACACACACACACACACACACACACACACTCATGTTAGGACATCAAGCATTCAAATGGAGATGAAACACCAGCACCTGTCTAGACTGCTAGAGAGAAACATTAGCCTGTTCCTTGTGATATTAACACATTAGCACAGTAGAATGGCTTGTTTCAAGGAGGCACAACCATGGTTTGGGACTATCTGCTTTTTACAATGGGCAAGCCGATGAAAGTTGTTGAAAATATAAATCAGAATTATTCAGAAGAATAGAGTAGCCATATCCACGGGATTCTTGCAGCAGCCAAAAAAGACTTTGGCTATCCTGGGCGAGGGGGGCGGGGGAGGGGTGCTGAGGAGGCTGAAAGCACTCCTATGGAAATATCAGGTTTTCTTTCTCTCTTTGTTCCTCCAGTAGAATGTCTACTTTCACCCACCAGAATAGCAAAGCCAGTTCCATAGGCTTAAGAAAAAAATAATTAATAAATCTTAGTCTATTAGCAGCTGATGATTGACCAATGTAATCTGTGTAGTGAATAGAGCCCTTCTGAATTATTATATAGTATATGGATTTTCAGCCTTTATAGACAGGCCATATAAAACAAGTTGTAATTCGAGGGTGTGATGTTGTAGCCCACGTCACAATGTGGACCTTCACAATCAAGGCTTACAGGCTCCCTTCCCTGGTGTCTCCACAGCTGGCATTCAACAATGTTTCACCTACAGCTAAGCCAACTTTTATTTGCTCTGATTATTAAAAACATTAAATCAGGCACATTAAACATCTCCTGCTTACCATTTTATAAAAAGCAAGAGATGAATGAACTCCAGCTGTGGGTCACAGGCAAAAGAAGCAATGGCTAGATCCGTATTTCTGAGATTTACTTGTTTTTTTTCCCTTTAAGCATTATTTTCTTCTTTACCTGCAATGCTAAAGGTGGAAAAATAAAACAGAAGACAGTAAAAATGAAGAGTACACTGGGGGCCCGGGAAAAGGTGGAAATGGAGAGGAAGAATGGAGAAAACTGGAGGGTAATTCAAGGAGGTGGACCAAGAGGAGGAGGAGAGGTGGCGAGATGCTCGTTGGTTTTATTTGGACATCAACGGATCTCATAATTTTTTTATATAGGAAGAGGAAAACAAATATGGAAAAGGGTCTGTGTTTATCTGGAATTCTAGCGACAGCACAGCACAAACTCAGCATGTGTTACGACGTCATCAGACTCACCACCCAGTTAACTTGCATCCGTTTATGTGACATCTGCGTATGCCTCATTTTGGCTAAAAGCTGCGGTTTAACACGATTCAATGTTTCAGGCAAAGGGTTGGACCGATAAGAATGAAACCATGGCTATATACAGAAAGAGTTCAGTTTATAAACAAGTGAACTGGTACCAGAAAATTGGAGAAAAGCACCAAAGCATTTCCCAAGCTGATAGGTTAATTAATTGCATAACTCCCTTTTTTTTCTTATAGAACTAAGTATAAAAGACAACATTTCCATAATAACTATAAAAATGAAAGCCAGTCTCTGAAGGGCTGAGGAGTCTTCCAGGTCTGAGTTAATTCTAAAAATGCCCTTAAAAGAAAGGACGCATGATATGCGACAGCTCTTCTTGGAGGCAAGGTCTGACCCAGCGGTGGATTTTAAAGGATGGGATTCAGGTCTGTTCTGTGAGTGGTGAGCTGACTGAGGGTGGAGCTTCCCACCACCTCGCTCACTGCGGAGGAAGTGGTGATGGTATTATGTTGGATGACCTGCTGCTGAGAGCAAGCTGGGACAGGGCTGGCGGGAGGGCTGCTCTCCGGACCTAGGAAAAAGCACACACACGCACACACCAATATAGCTCTTCTCGGGTGCACCTGTGGCCTAACTCAGGAAAATATTACTAGATGTTTACCAGAAATAGAAGAGTTTCACACATTTTCTCCTGGACGTTAATTTCAAAACTTTTATTTTCAACAGTAGTCACCAGCTATGCCTTCCCACTTTAGAGCTACAAGCAAAGCCATGCTTTCTATACCAGCAAAATGATTTATTTCACGTGTTCGAGTCTTGGTGTGTGAACTTCCCCATTTTTGTATTTTCAAATAGCCATCCATATATCAAATGTGGAAAAATACTCACATGTGGTGGGAGAATCTGTGTTGCTCAATCTAAAAAATTATTTGAAAATAAATTGACCTTCAGCCATGAATCCTTGCTCCTCCCACCATCCCCCACTCAACTAGCATTTAACTTCTTGACATTCCAGATGCAGAAACTGGGGTCTAGAGAAAGGGGTCCACTTTACTTATTGGAAAACCGAAACAAGGTCACTCGCTTTTCAGCCCAGCAGCTTATATACCTTAAGGCATTGGATATGATTCACCCAATGCCTGTACCCCAGCCCCTGGATTTCTCTGGAAGATTGCTAGGCCACTGGTTAGGTGGGCTCCAGCAAGTGATTTTTCTACTGGCTGTAGAATTGGGATTCCGTATGATTTTACCATGTGAAATGCCACGGAAAGTCCAGCCAGAAATTATCAGGAGGGGGTGGGCATGGTGATAGGTAGGGGTCAGAAAAGAGGGATGCCCCTGGTGGAACAGTCTGGCAGCCACTATAGAATTCTAGTAGGATTTCTGCTGGGGTGTGCAATCTATACTTTACTTTTGCTCTTTCAATAAAATCCAATGCAAAATTAGTGGCAAAAAAAATGGACACTGAGAAAAGAAAAAAAAGTCAATGACTTACTTAGATATCCTTGTGATTCTTTCTGCATGGCTGTTATCGGACAGTCTTTATGCGTTAACAACAACTGTTTCAGCTGGGCCACCTCATTTTTCAACATGGACACTTCATTCTGGAAAGAGACACATCAAAGCCACGTTGAAAAGACCAGAGAATACAAGTCTCCCTGCATTTTCAACAGCGATATTGGCAAACTTTGCTGTTGTGTCCGAATGACACTGAGGATGACATTTAATGGGATTCGCCTAAAAATGTGTACCTTGCCTTTAATTTGGCCCTCACATTTATCGGGGACTTTCTGAAAAGACCAGACTTTTAACTCAAGAGCTGAATCCTATTTCAAAGGCCAGAGAACCCCCTTTAGGTGGCCAACTCTGGAGCCAGGCTACGTGGGTGGGAATCTCCATTCCACACTTCCTGGGTGACCCTAGGCAGGAAATGTAGGTCAGCTGAGCTTCAGCAACCACCGACATAATTGGGGATAAAAACAGCATAAAGTTCTTTGAGTTGTTGTGATGATTAAATGAGGTAATAGATGTAAAACGCTCTGAATATTGCCCAGCACAATCTTAGTGATCATTGAATTTAGCGAATCTAGCTGTTCATAATAATCATCTTCACACTGCCGGGTAAGCTCGGGTTGACATTCAGCATGAGGAGAGAGCGAATGTGTCACATGCATTGGGAATAACTGAGTGGCAGAATTAGTGGCTTCATATTGAAATGTCCTCAGAATAAGCCAACTCATCTACCATCGGATTTCCCAAAAGAATTTCTGAACGGGCTGTAGATCAACAGAGCACATCCATGCTTAGCAGAAGGCATGGAAGCACCTGGAACAAACTAATGATCCTCTACTGGTGGGGTGAGGTCAGCCCAGGAAGGCAAGGGGCAATGAAGTCTTGGCCATGATTAAATTAATTTGATTGGTTCATTAACTAGTTTGGCTAGTTTCAGTCTATAAACTTTTTCTGCCATCGATATCAGGGTGTTACGGATTGCATGTGCGTGCACACGCGTGCTTCTTTTTACTGAGCTCAGTGCCTCAAATCTCCACTTTGTGTAGTAATTCACGAAAGACAGATTCATAGCTTTGTAGAATAATGTGTTTGGCACCACTGTCTACAAACGTAGATGCAGAATAGATGGTTGATTCTAAGGTGCTTCCACTTGATAAAAGTAAATTGTAAACATGGCACTATCTCAAATAAGCCATTTTATAGTTGTGATAAATAATACCCTCTCCCTGGCTAATGCTCATTTGTGGCTGCCAGGCATTGTAGTCTACATGTGGGACACAAAAAACAAAACAAACAAACCAAAACATGCACACAGAAAAGGGTGCTCTAACATTGCTGTCATTAGTTTGTATTTACACTTTCAATATGAACTTGGCTTTTCAGGCATGTATTTATCACCTAAGAAAGTAAGTTTGGGATTCTAGAAGTTAATTTAAAGAAGTTTTTTTGAAACGTGTTTTGAAGAATACCTCCCATTTCCAAATTCATTTGCAAAACACATTGATTACATAAGTAATCAAATGTTGAGTAATGTAAGTAACAAAATAGTAAGAATCTCATCTACAAAAGCTTTTCTCTTTCTTCTCCAAATTTTACAAAATAAAAAAGCCTGAGAAGTTAGTGTTAATGATGATTAAATCACTTAATTGCTCTGGAAAATTGCTCTTAAATCTGAAAACATTCAGGAAGGTAAATTGCATCTCCCACCTCCAAAGAAGTGTGATTGGTTAAGGGGCCCAATCAAAGCCAAAAGTGACCCTTGTCAATTCTGGGGTCAGTGGGATAACTTTATTTATAGGACAATTTATTTTAGTCTTAAGTACTAATTCTTTCCTCTCTTATTTTATGCCCATTTAAATTCAGACAGCCTTCCTTACTTTTCCCAGATTCCCTTTGCTTAAAATAGCATGTGTAAGAGAAAGTTACTTTTAGACCATTAAATAGAAAGCAACCCCCAGTTAAAAAACAAAACAAACAAAACAAAATGAAAAAAGGAGAAAAAGAAAACTAGGATGTGTGTGTATGTGTGTGCGCACGCACGCGCATGCGTGTGTTTGGTCTCAGAATGAAATGTCATATTATTCGCATTTGGATTATAGACATAGCACTCTTCTAGAAACACGACTACTAAGACACTTGTACCCTAAGGAGAAACTCTTAGCTGCAGTTAATGCAGACAATTGTTCTTAGAAAATGGAGTCAACCTCCAATTCGTAGTAAATCCTGCCACACTTTTCTTCTGTGACCTAAGGAACAACAGATATGGAAAGTATTTAAAACAAAACAAAACAAGACTCTCTTACTTTCTTAGACGTCTAGAAGAAAAAAAAATCCCGCCTGGAGGCCATCATGGAGAGGTTGACTTTATCCTCTGCTTCTTCCCCAGCTATGTCCTGCTCAGTCCCACCTTTTCTAGGCAGTGTTCGATCTCCCAGGCACAAAGCGTTCATTGCCCCTTCCTTACAAAAACACTTTGAATTCCGTTCTTTGGGTTTCTACAATCACAAGGAGCTAACTGCCTACAATACTTGGCACGCCCCAAATCGTTTCACAATAAACCTTTTGCTTCTATGAGAGGCCACAATAAAACAGCACCAATCACCACTATGAACAGTGTATGTGGTGTCTTAGCGTCTAACCAAAGCCCAATACAAAATAGATAGCTTGAGGGGCACTCTTTGTCTATGAATAGCAAAGCACTTCATTAGTAAACTAATACATCATAAGCATAGAAACTGAAACGCATAACCCAGAAACCCTGGGAGGTTGAGGGTCTGTAAAAATGTAGGAACCTGAAGACTGCCATGATAACTGATCATCCTTTAAAGATAGATGTAAATAATGACATATTTCTTAAAGTAATGTGTTAGTAATCATGTTATTTAGATATGTTATGGTTGGAAAATGAATGCCAATTAATATCTCCATAAAGAAGAACAGTCAGCCTCTTGTTTAGATCAGACACATACAATTATGATGCTGATAAGGGCAAAATCAAAGTCTAGTGGCCACAGAAGCACTAGAAATTCGTGGACCAGCTTCCAGCAGGAAAAAGAGCTCTCAACAGGGATTTCAGAATGATAGGGTTCGGCCCTCCCAAATTGCCACACCAACAACGTACGGTAAAACAAGACGGTTGGATTAGTTTTCTAGTTTCCTCCAGCAAAATGGTTGTTTATTCTTTCAATGTTTCTGCTTTGCCTTCTACTGAGAAAGCTAATTACCTAATTATCTAATGAAGGACTCGATCTTGATTTTTTTCATCCATTAGTTAATTACTTTGGTATTGGCATTGGTATTGGTATTTGGTATTCTCAAAGACGCTTGTATTTCAAGTCTCATATTCCCTGGGGGAGACAGTTCTAGCACCTCCTGTGTTTCAAAATCTTATCAGGGCAGATTCCAAAGCTGTATCTACAGTTTCATTTTAATGCAACACTTTGTGTCCACGTATGTGTCCATATTGTTGAGAGAATCTGCAGAGCCTTCATCAGACTCCATAGGAAGCCTCTGGATTAAGAAAGGTTGAAAATCACTGCCCTAGAGAAAGCAGAGTGAACCATGCTGTGCTCACACACGATCATCTTACAGTCTCCATGTAGACTGGTAGAGGGAATGCTAGACTATATTTTAAATAAAAATCTTTTTTCAAGGGAACATAAGTAGAATCCCCTTGAATTCGTTTTGGAAGAGAACCACCAGATAGCAAATGTTTCGAAATGCATGAAAGAAATAAAATGTGGCCTGCAGCTCTCGTTAGGAAATAAAAACCAGGCCTTCTGGAGGGAGGCATTTTCTTACTCTGAATTACCTTGCTTTGTGAATTGAGGCAAATCACCAATTTTTTTTTTTTCCTGTGTAGGTTATAAAAATCGTTCTAGGTCTTCTTATAAAAGTACTTTGCTAAAGCAAAGTATTAATAATCAGTATCGATTCTCCTGCTGAAATCATTCCTTCATTTGAACTGAGTTTGGGTTTGCTACTACTCTAAAGCAGTTAGCCGTTTAGATAGGGACTGGAAGAGGCTAGATGCAGTTGGATTAATCTGTTCTTTAACCCATAAGGTTGTCTGGTGATGAAAGAGCACCCCTATAGAAACATTCAATACCATAATAACACAATTTAAACAGGTACTCCAAGAAGTCCCTAATAGATACATTTGCAGTTTTGGGTTTTGAGGATGTCATTTTGTTAATATGATAAACCCAGAATGCTTTCTGGTACAAGCACTAGTCTGTGCCAAAAAAATAATTATCAAAATGGGCCCTACAGTATAGCCCTTCCCCACTTCCTTTTTTTTTTTTTTTTTTTTTTTTTTGTAGATTAGGGCTGAGGCCAGGTTTGTTTCATTCTAAAACAAAGGACTTTCCATTTGTAAGGCAACAGTTCCCATCTGGCCTATTCTCTTGCCAAGTCCCAAACCTGGGCTCATGTGTCTAAAATTTCAGCAGCGACTTAGGCCATGTGTCTTTGCACTGAAAAAAAAAAAAGCAATTATTTCCATGGGTGACCAGATGATTTCCATATCATCTACTGCACACGAACTATCCACTGAGCACCACATCAGTAGTTGATGAATTCAGAGCTGATCTAAGCCACTCTGTCAGAGAAAAGAATGGGGATTCCTTTCGTTTCAGAGCAGTGGGTTAGGTCAAGAGAAGACTTGCTTGGGTCCTCACCCTACCATTTGCTGATTGTGACTTTTGGGAAGACTCCTCCTGTTTCTCTCTCTCTAAAAATGTCAGCTCGGGTAGTTTCTACTATTTCCCTCAATTCCTAAACCTGTGTTGACCTCTTGGGTATAAATTTGTTGTGAGACAAGGAAATGAAGTCTGGGAGTTTGAATTTGTTTTCTTAGGTCTGATTTTTCCAATCTGAAACTCTACAGCCCAACTAGAAGGTTCTATGCTGGAAAACAACTCAAAAGTGGCAGCTGGCCATCCAAGACCTTGGATATTCCGTTTGGCTGGAGTTTGTTTGCTTAGCACCTTCCATTTCTGTTTACTTAAAATTTGGCTCACAGGATCAGCCTCAAGAGAGACACCTTTTTCTCTTGACAAAGGTCCAGTAAGACGGAAAGGGTCATTCAAAGGTAGCAGAATCTGCATATCCTCTCCAGCGTCACAAGGCATGATACGGAACGCTCTGCATCACAGAAAACATGGCATGGCTGTGGGTTCTGTCTCTCAGAAGCAAAGCAGTGGTTGGAAAACACTGATAATTTAGTTTTTTTCAGAGACTGTCCCTTCCTTGGGCGCTGATTTAACGACCAGAAATATTGGTGCCTGTTGATTGGCCCAAACAGAACTTTTTTTCCTGGTTTTCAGGGGCTAGAATGCTAGGATCTTTTTTTCTTTAGCCATGTATGGTTGTACATGGTGAAAAGGAATGGATTAGGGTCTCGTAAAGGGTAAATTTACCTTACGTGCTTTGTAAAAGCAGTAGTAATATATAGGCATATGCCAAGCCATTAACATATCTGACCACAAAGGTAATTAGCATCTTCACTTTTCCTGGATCTCTGCTATGATCTCTCTCTGTTTCAAGCTCCAGCACCCCAGTCAGTACACCAAAGTAATTCTGCAAGGGTTCATTTCAGTTAAAACTGATTTAAACATTTGTTGGCATCGTTATGTGCCAGCTGGCTGTTCATGGCTCCTTCATCTAAGGCGGTGGTTCTCAATCCCTGGGTGATTTTGCGCCCATAGGGAATATTTGACAATGCACGGAGACTTTTTGGTTGTCACAACTTGGGGGTGAAGTAGAGGATGCTACTCATATTTAGTGGGTAAAGGTCAAGGGTACTGCTAAATATCTACTAGGAACAGGATACAACAAAGAATGACCAAGTCCTGAATCCAATAGTGCCAAGACTGAGGAATCATGCCCGTTTTCATGGTCCTCTTGCAAACCTCAGAACCAGTAGCAATTCCAGGGATTCCCACACCTCAGTCATTGCAAAGCCACTGGCTGTAATATTTGCCAGGTCCGCATGCACCAGAATTTTTGTTTACTCAACATGTTTGTACAAATTAACTCATTATTTAATAATTTAGCCTCATCCTTACTAAGAGTATCTGTGAAATTGAAGGTTTGATGTTCTAATTACATTTTTTCACTACACATAAAAATAAAAACATGATTACCATGAATGTTAAAAGTGCTTATCCATCTTCTACCTAAAATCTTTTCGAAACATAGCACTGTGGCTATTGGATTCTAGAACTACAGACTTTCAAGTTGGTGTCACTTGTGAGGTGTTAAGAATCCAGCCATCCCACTGTGGCTTGACTCCCTTCAATCACATCCTTGCCAAGTGGTCAGGCTGCCAGTTCTTGGACACTCCAGAGATGGGGAATGCGTTCATTTATTCAACAAGCAGATATTGAGAGCAGACACTCAGGAGTTCACCACGTTAGCTTGCCACTATACTAGAAACAGGGGATAGGAAGTAGGGGGAGAGGCAATAAGGTAAGACACCAGCCCCTCTCCTCCTGCACATGCAACTATAAAGCCACTGGGAAGAATTATTACTGTATTTCCTCCACATCACATGTATATGTTACCCATTTTCTTTCTCATGTCTATCACAAAAAGGATGATAAACTTAGAGGAAAAGGTGAACATACATATGCAGTCCACACATAACCCAAACTTTCCTGATACATTTTCAGTTGTACATTGGATGCTCCAAGGTCATTTCCATTTAATGCCTTGAATATGCAAAAGCTTTGGGGGGTTTGGCAGCCTTATTGTTGGTTTCTAAGGATGCACAGAGAACCAGGTGGGGGAAGGTGAAAGTTACCTATGAACTATTAAGGTACAGACCCTCCCCATTTGAGGCAATCTTTTCCTCCTTCCCTCCACTCTTCAGCCATTCTTTGTGCTCCTAGAGGCACTGGGCTATAACCCACAACTCTCACTGCTATCCTGTAATCTGCTTGTCACGTAATCTATTAGGCTGCTCTCTTTCTGCTGACAGACAGGGCATTCCTTTTTGTGTGGACACACATACCCTGAACGCATCATTTGTACAGTAGGAAGTCTGCTGGAGAAGCCCTGGGCACCAGTTCCCTCCCCTTCTCTCAAACACTCCCGGAAGTGGCCTTGTTAGTAAATGTCCCCAGTTGGGCCACCCATGAAAAGCAAAAATCCTGTAAGATTCAAACCATGTCAAGTTTGAAAATGAGCTGGGAACATGCCTTTTCCTATAGAGCAAAATAACAACCATTAACGGTCCTTTCGTCCACCACACAAAAACATAGATAATCTAGTGTCAGTCAAAGTGACCCCCTCACTGGTGAATATAAAGAACTCCTTTATAGTTGAAGATTTATTAGGCGCTAGGCATGGGGAAAACTGCGTTGGAGACATTAGTTCACTTATGAGTCTCAATGTCTCCAGGAGGTGATTCTTCTCATTTTATAGATGAGGAAACTGAGGGCCAGAGAGGTTAAACACAGCTACTTGCTGAACAAGAGTATGAAACTCTGTCTGACCAAAGCCTGTGCTCTTAGCTCTGTGACTCAGTTGGGTAGATTCTCTCTCCTCAGAGCTTGATTTAAAACTGAACAGTTATTGGGACTCCTGGGTACGTCAGTCAGTTAAATGTCTGTCTCTTGATTTCAGTTCAGGTCATGATCTCGAGGTTCATGAGTTGGAAGACCCCATCAGGCTCTGCAGTGCGCAGCCGGCTTAGGATTCTCTCTCCCCCTCTGTCTGCCCCTCCCCTGCTTGTGCTCTATTTCTCTAAATATTAAGTTTTTAAAAAAAATTTTTAAAAACATTATTGCAGAAAACCCAACTAAATGGTTACTTTGTTTGGTACAGTGTCTCAGAATTAAGAAAGCTTGAGGAGGAAGCCTGCAGTCTTCTCTGCGAGCTAAGGTGCGGTAGTACTGCTTAGGTCAACAAGCGCCTGACGGGACAGGAAATGCCAACTGCACACAGGGCCTTTGAGTCCGGAGGAAAGAGACAGTGGCCTGCACCTGAAGCTGCATGTTTGTCTGGGTGAGTTCTTCTGCTTTCTTTTCCAGTGACATCACCCAGACCTTCCTCTTCTGTCTGCAGCGGGTGGCAGCGGCCCGGTTCCGTTCCAGAAATTTCCTCCGCCTCTCATCGGGATCCTCATCCACCACCCTTCGCCGGCGCCCCCCTGTGGGCTGGGGCGGCTGTATTGTCTGGGTTGGCTGCATCTGTTGTGTCGCTGGTGAAACCTGCGGGGCAGGAGACGAGGGGGTGGCGGGGAAACAGAAGGAACACACTGGGTGAGAGAAGAAACCCAAGCTCCTGTTGAAAGGCAAAGCATAGAGCGTCAACCGCTTTAGTGAGCATATTGAACTTGTTTTCTAAGAACGAAGTAAACAGTGAAATCACGCTCCTGAAAAGAGAAAGCATTGCGGGACTATCTTCTGTGATATTTTGGCAGGACATAGAAACGACTTGGGAGAGAGAGTCAAATAGATTTTTTTCCCTGACACGCATTTGGCTGAATCATGGCAGGGGAAACACTTTTTTTTTTTTTTTTTTTTTTTTTTTTGCCTTTTTCTCCTTCAGATGTGAAACCTGTCTCATGTAAGGTGTGTTTCAAAAGAGTAAAATGCTACCGCAGGGCTACAGGTGACAACAGAGAGATCATGGTTATTGTCACCATATCGATGAGTCTCTTCTACCATCTGCAGAGAACTCCTTCTGGGCATGTTGGGAGCCCCTTTCATTCTCCTGGTGTTAAAACCATGTTCCTAGGACACGCCTCTGGGATATCACCACCACTGCTATCAAACGACTCCTATCAAAAGAACACTGTGGATCCCAGAAAGCAGATGAAATCCCATTTTCAGCATTTCAGAGTTCTTAATGCAAAGGCCTCACTGGACCGGCAAACCCCAGATGGGCCCACCTGTTCCTTGGAGCTTGGCCTCAGACAGGCTTTTCCAGGTGCCCGGAGCAGCGTTGAGCGCTGTAATACACCCTGTCTGTGCAATAGGGAGAAAAGGCTAAGAATCACATATACTTGCCTTGTAAGGAAATCCTGGGAGTGGCAGAGCACTTTATTAAAAACTTTTACTCTACTTATGGATTCCTTCTGAGATCTGCATGGGGCTCAGGAGTATTTAAAGTTTTGGAGACTCCTGCCCAAACAGCTTTATTTTCCTTCATGAGGCAGACACACAGCACTGAGTGAAATTTCCACGACGGAGTCTCTATGCGTCTGGACACCTAATGCTTTCCCTAATGCACTACACTCCTTACCCCTTTCTTCGTTCTCCATAAAGAGTGTTCCCCCTCCCTCCCACCTTCTCATTTCTCAGTCACTCAGGCTCATGGCTGTAATATCTATAAAGCTGTTTTACAAGAGACGTTTAACCTACAGAAATAGCAGGCAAAAAAGTTTTCAAAAGGAAGTGCAGCAACCTTTTCTACCACATTCCGATTCTACAATTGAAACCAATCTGAATGACTGTCATCGCACTAATAATGACTACCGGTTGACAGCAGCGGACTGAAAGTGATATATTTTCATCTTAAAACTCTATCAAATCTTATATGGCTCACTGTAAAAGAATCAGGCTCACGACTGAAGTTGGGACTGCATCTCAGTAATTTTATCTAAACCAAAGACATCTTCTGAAAGTGCTTATTGGTGATTCCTTTCCTCCCAATCACAGAGAAATAATAAAAATTAACTGTCTAGGGTCTTACTCACCAGAGTGGCTGGTGAAGACGTAATCCTTGTTATTGGCAAAGGTTTAGCCATGTCATTTCAGATGCTGACTGCTAGGCTAAGCTAACCACCTCAAAGCAAAGCATTAGGGAGGAGCTCATGAACTTGGCTATTTTGGCCTGTACCATTTCTTTTTATGAATTCGTTATGTCTAATTGTCAGCCCTGGACAAGATTCTCAAGTAGGCAAAACTGGGTTTGAATCTCCACTGCTGAGACCTCTCATTTGATACTGTATTCTCCTATCCCCAACTTCAACCAACCTTTATCTCTGGCACTCTTCGGGTGCCTTTACCCAAAGGGGTGACCTACGTGATGGTTTTAGGCTCAGTCCAGGTTCAGGGTTCAAAGTGTAGTTTGGACAAGAGAAATTCCTAGTGACTGAGGCATGACACCAGGACGCTGAAATCACATCTTTATATGCAAGAGAATCCTAAGAAGCCCGGAGGCATTGCAAATGTAACCCTGAGCCCAGAATTTATGTCCCTGCTGATTACTGTTACTTATTTTATTTTTAAATAGAATTCTGTTGGCATAGATGCTCTGAAACTTTTTATGAAAAATGATGCATTGTTATTTCATAAAGACATTTATTTATCCCAAGTCATATTAGAATCTTAATAAACTTCTGTTCCTAATGCTCTAATAATCATACAATTAAGCAATATGACAAGATATCAGTAAATCAGCCAAGTTAATACAATTTAAGAGTGGTATTTTGAGTACTGTCTAACTGATCTTGTTTAAATTTTAACAAGACCAACCTGTACTCTTTCTCTTTAGTATGGGATTAAAAAGCAACTGTTTGTGCAGCTAATTGTAATAGCAATTAACTAATTGCATATACAATTGGCCACTTACTGACTTGAAATGGAGGGCAATTGGCTAATTGGTAATTAGCTAATGAATGGCTTTTATATTCAACTGTTAAACTTGACTGTGAAGTAATTTGCTGACAAAAGCAACCAAAATTTAATGCTATCCTTTTCCTTAAAAATAGAAGTACACATTTATGTGAATTTATTTGCCTATCTTTGAACTTGTAGTTTTCCTTCTCCCTTCCAATGTCTCCAGGCCCTACTATCGCATTTGGCTAAAAAGGTGATTTGGACAGCATTTTATTGCCCAACCACTTGCTAAACGTCTATCATCTTACTTCAGTTTGTAATTAACCATGGCTAATATATATATACTGAAAACTATGCTGAGGGCTTTACAGACATTCTCTTAATACTTCTAGAAGTCTTTGAGTTTAGTCTATTATTACCCCATTTTGCAGATAGGACAACTGAGGCTTCGGAAGTTTAGCTCACTGACCATAGTCGCCCATCATATGAGGTAGGAAAAGAATGACAGATTTCTTACTCCAAAGCCTACACTCTTACTTGCTATATAGAATTCCTCTAACTACCTTTGCAAATGTAAGCTTACCTAACGAATTAACTCATCTATTGAATAGATCAGAGAGTTGCTTGTGAATGACCCATTTTGTGTGTGTGTATGTGTTAGAGGAAGGGGTTCAAGAGCTCAAAAACCGTCTAGTGTGAGGTCCAGAGGCAGACGATGGAGGAGATGGTGAATAAGTGTTAATTGGCGATCCCGAGTTCCCAACACCACTCTGACCCAGCTCGGTAGAACCTGGCAGTGTGGAATGGGTGGAGGGGACTGACAAACGTCATCCTGCTTGAAGATCCAAAGTGTCTAGGACTAGCCATTCTCCTAGACGTGCCCTTCGTCCACTTACCAAAACTTACCCGGGTACACGGACCCACCTCTTTTCTTGGGCTGGGGTGACATAATGTCTGTGTGGTCCCCCCAACCCTCTTTCAGTTGAGTCTAAATGCTGGCTTTCTTTCTAGCCACTTCTGGTGACTCTCCACCCCTGGGATTTGGCCTTTCTCTAGAACCAATCATCTACTGAGTTTGGCTCTCTCTGACTACTCCCTCCAACGCATTTCACATTAGGTGGGATGAGTCACCTCTCTTCATCATTTACACAGCACCTTATGCCCTAACATCCATTACCAAGCTCCTTTGTCTGTCTGGAATTGTTATTCTTTAGATTTTTAACATTTGGTGTTATTCAGAAGACTGTCCATCGTATTTAACTTTCATTTTACAGGTGACAAAATTGAGTGTCTATGTCCTAAAGCACTGCAGCTAAAACCATGGCTGGAATTAACTTATTTTTCTCATTCTTTATTCAAATCTTTCTTTACCTGCTGAAATTCTTCCTAAATCCTCCTATCAGTATCACTTTTTTAAGGGTTAACTTTGTAACATGAAGTTTACATTTTCCCCTGGCGACTAGGCCTGATATTTACCATATTGTTTCAAGAAACTATGGTCTGGGAAGGTCTTGTAGGTTATCATTACCTCCTAGGAAATGAATAGAGCTCCCCAGAGTGTCAGACAGAACACCCAAGCTCATCAAACAAGGTTGCTGCCAACGAGCCCCCCGCGTTAGAGCTTGCACGGATAACAACAAGGAGGAAAGAGATCATGAAAAGGGTCTACCTGTGCTTGGTTGCCGGAGTGCAGGGGTGGGTGTGGCGAGGTCTGGTGATGTGCAGGGTGTGCGTGAAGGTGGGAGTGATGATGTGGGTGGTTCTGCTGGTGATGGGGTTGAGGGTGAGGGTGGTGTGCTGGGTGCTGGTGCTGGTGTGGGTAGGGGTGATGGGCTGGCAGTGTCTGGTGCTGATGCGGGTGTGAGTGCATATGATGGTGTGGCGTCTGGTCCTGCCGGGAGCCCATCATTTCCATCATGTGTCCCATGGTGTTCATATTCCCGTTTGACATGGCAGCGGGGTGGTGAGTCAATGCGGCCTTCAACCTCTGAAACAGAACAAAACAAGAGGGGACAACATGAGGTCAGTCATGTACAGAACAGAAATTTTGAATCAAAATGACTCATACTTTCAATTCTATCATATGTTATGGCACTATTGTTAACAATTTTTTTATTGGCTGGCAGTATGGCTTATATCAATTTCAAATTTTCATATATATTATAGTAGGTAGGAGGGTCAATGTCAGCTCTACATGTTAATTCAACCGTCACAGCAAATACGCGGGATACCCTGTCAAGATTTAGACTGTCTACTCAAAGGCATTTCCTACTAATTTCCAGCTATTGATTATTCATCATATCCTACTGGCAGCTGAATGGAAGTATAAGCCAAATAAAACAATCAATATAACAATGGCACAGAACAAAGGGCTCATCTGATATGATGCGGTGTTTTGTAAGGTTCGCAAGAATAAAAGATTTCTTCCTATCAAAAGACTTCTCAAACACAAAGAGAAAATGACTTCAAATTTTAGAACACAGGAATGGTGTGGACATTATTTTAGGGCTCCCAATGAAATTCATGATCTATAATTAAAAAAAAATTTTTTTTAATGTTTATTTTTTGAGAGAGAGAGAGAGAGACAGTGTGAGCAGGGGAGGGTCAGAGAGAGAGGGAGACACCGAATCCGAAGCAGGCTCCAGGCTCTGAGCTAGCTGTCAGCAGAGAGCCTGATGCGGGGCTCGAACCCACGAACTGCGAGATCATGACCTCAGCCGAAGTTGGGCGCTTAACCAACTGAGCCACCCAGGTGCCCCGATCTATAATTTTTAAAGGCAATACGTAGGTCTTCTCCATTTGTTACCAGGATATTTCTCATAGTCTCTCCTGCTTATCTAATTTTTCTCACACAATAACTGTCTTCTGGTCTTTGGGAAAGAAGGGAGGAAAGTGGAAACATTTGGAGTACTGCATTCTATAGCTTCTTTGATGGCCGCATCAACAGCCGTATTTCTAACCCCAAAGCATTGCCCATTAACAAGCAAACAGTCATGTACACAAATAACTTCTACCTCAATCTAAAGCAGGGATCAGCAAACTGCTTGTATAAAGAGTCAGACAGTAAATATTTTTACCACTACCTGCCTTACAGTCTTGGTCACAAGTACTCAATTTTGCCCTTTTAGTGCAAAAGCAGCGATAGATGGGATGTAGATGAATGAGCATGGTGTGTCCTAATACAACTTTATTTAGGGACAGGAAGTTGAATTCCATATAATTTTCACATGCTATTCAACTTTTGATTTTTCACCATTTAAAAATGTAAAAACCATTTTTAGCTCATGTGCTGTGCAAAATTAGGCACTGGGCCAGATTTGGCCCAAGGGCCATCGTTTATTGGCCCTGATTTAAAGAATCAGTTCTTTGGTAATCAGCTTAGTCACAGTTGCTTCAAAATTGCCTTTTCTTGTACACAGGCAATGATCATCATATCCTGAGGGGCATAATGTGCTAAGCACTGTCTAATATAGTGATTCCTTGGAAACCTATCTTCTGCAGGGAGGATAGTCTGGTTGACAGGCTCACACCGGCTTCATGAAGTATTTGCTAGGGGACTCAAGTTCTCCCCTGGTTTGTGATTTTGTCTGATTAATGATAGTGGTGCGCAGTCACTGTGAAAAGGAAGAGTTATATTTAAATGAGGGTCAAAGTAACCATGTTCCAGCCCTGTATAATATTAATGATTTTCAACTGGTTAGAGTAAGCTATTGATAAATGTCAATTGAATTCATCAAAATCACCCAACGAGCCTCCGCTTGTAAAGGAAAAATAAAAGGGAAGGGAGTATGTGACGGACTTAGATCTTAGTATTAGATAATCATTGAAAACATTTCCTACATCCAGACTCAGTAACCACTAAGCCTATCTACTTTCTCTTTCATGAGTACCAGCTACTGACCTTCATCATATTAATCCTGAAGAAGTTAATCTTCCTGACTCCCTGGGAAAGATTAGATGCTGGGTATTGTGTTTATTACTAAATGGAAAAGTGAACTAATACTCCTCGTCTCCAAATTTTAGAAATGATTTCATTATTTTTATAACATGCTCATTATAAAACATTAAAGCGATGCTTGAAAGTACAATGAAGTCAGCAACCAAGGAACCAAATGCATTCTTTATATCTGGTGGGTGAACGGCATTCTAGACAACTCTCTATATGCATATGTGGAGCTAGAGGAACAAGTAGAATAATTTCATCACAGTGTAACATTAGTGTAAGAAGTGAGGGGCGCCTGGGTGGCTCAGTTGGTTAAGCGTCTGACTTCAGCTCAGGGAATGATCTCACAGTTTGTGAGTTCGAGCCCCACATTGGGCTCTGTGCTGACAGCTAAGAGCCTGGAGGCTGCTTCGGATTCCATGTCTCCCTCTCTCTCTGTCCCTCCCCCGCTCATGCTCTGTCTCTCAAAAATAAACATTAAAAAATATTTTTTAAAAAAGAAGTAAAAAATAAAATGAATTGCTGGACTTCAGACATGTATTTCTTTATCCCAAGAAAAGTTTCTAAATGACATCTCCAAACTTAAGGGTGAAGACAATTATTAAAAAGACTATACTTAAACCACAGTTTTTCATTTTATGTTTTTAGAAATTGACATATTGGGTAGTCTTGATAAACTTTCTCAACTATTCTTTGTAGCTTCATGATTATAAAAACATATAGCTGGGGTGCCTGGGTGGCTCAGTCAGTTGGGCATCCGACTTTAGCTCAGGTCATGATCTCACGGTTCATGGGTTTGAGCCCTGCATTGGGCTCTGTGCTGACAGCTCAGAGCCTGGGGCCTGCTTCAGATTCTGTGTCTCCCTCTCTCTCTGGCCCTCCCCTGATCACACTGTCTCTGTCTCTCAAAAATTAATAAAATATTAACAAAATAAAAAAACACATATAGCCATGTAGTAAAAAAAATCAACTGCTAAAAGAATATGAGGTGAAAAAGTAAAGGACACCTGTCTACCCTTTCCCCTCTAAGCTCCAGTCCCAAGTAACGTGCCTTTGTTCTCTTTAACAGTACAACTTCGACACCTTTCTATATCATTAAAAATAGCTAATAACAATGGCTGGCATTAATTGAGCACCCATTTCATGCCACTCCCCATTCGATGTTTTACAAGCATTAACTCACCTAATCCTCAGAACAGTCCTGCAAGGCTAACAGAGAGGCCAAGACACCTGCCCAAGCTCACACCACCGCAGAGGTGTAGAGGTATGCTACCTCCAGTGCCTGTTCCCTAAACCGAGAAAGAAGGTGCCGGAAGGCATACCATGCACACTTGCCAAAAACATAGTTATATAAACTATGTTATGCCACCTCCTTATCAACATAAGAAAGGCAGAAAGAACAGATAGGCCCACAATAAAATGACAAGACAAAGTGCCATTGCTGCCTGGTCCAGCGTATGGTTGCTCAGCACACAACTGCAGATCTGGGATATACTCTTTATGAAACTTGGCAGATGGAAGGGTGAATGGTAAGAATTTCTAGGAAGCTCCAGTGCAGCAAAGGATCATGGAATTAGCACGATCACCTCCCTTGTTACATTTGTGAAGAATGGATACTGGTCTTCCCCCTGCCACGTCCCCCAGACACACAGCTCTGAAAAAGTACATGTGTCCTTTCTGCCCCACTTCCTAACGCTAAAGGTTATGACCCTTTTGTCTTTCTAATGTTCAGAGGATGATATAGGGTATGCATTGACACTGAAGAGTGTGGCCATGCCTTCCCATCAGCCCTTGCTCTTCCGACATAGGCCACAAAGGCCTTTGCATTTGATGGTCTTCTTGCCTGAAACGCGCTTTCCCTTTCTTAGCTCTTGGCTTCTCCTTGGCAAAATTTTCCCTGGTCTCCTGGTCAAAATCGATTCCTGTTATACATGGTCCCAGTAGACCATATTCCTCTTTTTAAAATTCAGTTTGTAGTTATGACTTTTAGTATGATTATTCAATTCGTATCCATCCACCATCCCAGACTGTAAGTTTCATGAGTGCAGGGACCACGCTGAATTTTGCTCAGTGTTAAATTCACAGCTTTCGCATGGAGCCTGGTACATATTAAGCACTAAATTCATATTTTTGAAATGAATGTAAAGAAGGATGGATGAATGAATGAATGAATAAAAGAAACTTTCTGAGGCAAAAGAGGATGTAGCATTTTCATCTTGGATCACTGCTGGTGCTGTCTGTACGGGAGGATGATTTCATCAGTCAACCAAAGTCAGCAAAAAAAGACTGCAGAAGTCATGTAGGCGGATGGACTGTACAAGTACTGTCAAAAGAGCTGCCTGTTCCACACCCTGCCTGCCCTCCAAAAAATGAAAGAGAACAAAAAATAACAAAAGAAGGGTGCATTAACTCTCTCTTGATACGTTTTCCCTGAAAAAGTGGTATGGAAAATTGAAAAGCTATTTAGTAGTGGGTCACTATGTTATGCCTTCAATGCTACAAACAACTTTTCCACCTTTAATTAGGAGCAAATGGAGCCTGACAAATAAATACTATGCACCAGATCTTCATCTCTCAAATAATTAGCTTGTCCTGTTAAGGAAAATTGCCTGATTGCCTCAAGTCTATTCTTGCATGTTTCACGCCAAGACAATAATACTAGTAAGGCTTATAATGTTCCATTTAACTATTTATTCCCTCAACAAATATTTATGAAGCCTCTACTTTGTGCCAGGCACTGTCTGAGGCACCTCATCATTTGCCCACTACCTGAAGGAAATGGAAGACGCATATAACAAAACTTTTTCGAAGCTTTGGGGAGAAAACACAATTCAGCAAGGAAATGAAGACTTTAAAGCACCCCTTAGAGACCTGCAGTGCTTGGGGTTGACTCCACTCTCCAAGAACCAGCCTATGTCATCTTTGAAGGAAAGCCATGCCGATAAATGATTATTGGGGCACTTCTCAAAGTTCAAAAAACCCTACTGCTTCCCTGTGGCCTGGTACCAACACGAATCACTACACTGTAAATCATTAAAAGATACCAAATATAGATATTTGTACCCCACTCTTTTAGGGATGATAAATCACCATTAAATGAGTCCAAGCTGTATTTTGCAGAATGATTTTTCTTTTTGAAGCTGAAGTGTGTCTTGTTTTAAGTAACGTTCCACCCGATGCCAAGAAAAGGCGAGGGAGAGAGAGGAAAATTGATGAGCAAATAAACATATATTTTTCAGCTATAAAATCCAGGGCTCTTACTGAGGTGTGACTGCAAGAAAGAAAAAAAGATTCTGTGTACTTTCTATCGTCCTCTACCACATCCATTTATTTGAGAGAGCAAATCAGGAGAGACAGGGAGAAGCCTGACACAGCTGGTTTCAGTCAATAAGGGTCATTTTCCTTCGGTCTGTGTATTTTACAAGATCCTCGTTCACGGTTCCCAATGGGAGAGTGGTGGGCCTGCTGCCCAGGATCTGAGTCCTGGTAAGTAACGAGCTATCTACCTGGTCCCGTCCTCCGCTTGGCCACCAAGGCTCAGCCACGCCCCCCTTTTCCACGTCCAGCCTCAGGCGGTTGCGCAGTGCGGTGCACCTTGTCAAGTCCAGGTAGGCTCACGCGTCATTACCGCCACATGGATACGTGCATGTGGGCCTGCATGAGCACACACGCACGTGACACACCCACCGGCACCCACCGCAGGCAATTTATCTCCCATTAACAACTCGCTCTTGCCAATTAGAAACATTTGTGGAACTGTAAAAACATTTCTTCTCCATCTTCGGCGCAGCTGATTGCTTATGTTTTACAGACTCTGAAAGCCTAGCCGAATTAAACATTATTTGAAATTCAGCTGGGTGGGGGTGGGGAAGACTGGAGCATTCTTTGGAGAAAGGTTTTCATTAAAAACGGCTGTTGGGTTTTGTTCCAGAAAAGAATGTGATAACATCAAAATGTAGTTAGTGTTGCTGAGTTGACCACAAGAGGCTGTGTATATAAAAACAGGGCAAAATCCCTGTTCGTATTTCCTTTTCAATACAGGATAATTGCCATCAGTGGCCTCCCCCAAGGTATGGCTCGAAATGTATGTAATTTTTTCTTTTTTTCCTCTGCCTGAAACATCAATGATCAGGTGAGATGGGTCAGCACAGGCTTCTGAATGGTCCCAATGGTCAGTGGTGTGAGACTGGAAGCCTTCGCTGGAGGTGTACTTGCAATATCAATGACTACTAACTTGCTCTAGGTATCAAGGATTTCTGATTTTAGGTCTCTGAATTAGTAAAAACAAGAACAGAAAAACACCCCCCAAAAATAAAAAAGCAAAACCTGATATTTATCCACTGAATTTTATGACTATACATGGCCAGTTTGGATCCCAAAACGCTTCCCAAACTTGAGAAGAGACAGGGATGGGCAGAAAGAGACCTGTCACAGAGTGCCATGGTTCAGTACCATAAACTTTGAGCTTTATTTTGCCAAGATAGAAATAGTTTTAATGTCCAGATTCACGTCTGGGCTTCAAGATGTCCATTGAAAATGACTGTATAACTCTGATAGCTTACGGGATCTTAAAGTCCACATTTATTTCAGGATCTCCGTTAAGATATTACCTAAAATTATACCTGGTTTAATCACTTGGAATAAAATATGCTTCTTTCAAAACTTCCACAATGTAACTCAGCTCTGATGGTTTCATAATGTTAAGTATTTGTCTGCTTTAGGTTTGGTTTGGTGAATACAATTCAAATAAGGCTACAAGGTTGGAAGGAGAGATTACCTGGGAAGGGCAAGATGCTATAAAGTCTGGAAGGAAAGAATATTCATACTCTCTGTCATGTTGTCATCAAAAAGTATGAACTTTGAAAATATTAGAGAGCATGTAATTAGTAAAAAACACAAAGAAATTGTATCATAAATCAATACTCTAGTACACGGGAAAATGATGCAAGGCAATCTCACAAGAATGAGAAAAGCAGAACGTCAGCAGTTTTAATAAAAGCAAGGGAAAGATTTGGTGTTTGATTTCAGTCTCCCATTTTCCACTTGTGGATACAACTTCTAAAATGAGGTAAAGCAGACAGACCTAAGTGCTAGATGAGACGTTAAACTGTGGTGGTTAAAAAGTCAAACAACTCCCTTAGCAATTTCCCTGCCAGCCTCCCTCCTATTAATATCCAAATCATATATTAATTACAGTTTGCAAAAGCGAGCCTTTGAAAATTCTTTTTAAATGAAATTAATTAATACATGCTTAGAGAATTATTTTATTTCAGATACCACTTCCCTGCATCTCTCTGACTCAGTGGCAGCCTTTTGTGGTTCGGCAGGATGGTGGGCATTTTAAGGGGCTGTACATTTTAGTGAATTTCAGAACACTGATGTTCTGAGAGCAGGAGCCAGTCTTAATTCTGCGATAAGACGGCTTTCAGTTCTTAGGTAAGTAAACTGCTTGGGCTCTGGTGCCTTAATCTGCCTAACAAATGAGGGCAGTATCCTGAGCTCCCTATTCTGTCTTATTATTTTTTTTTTAACGTTTTATTTATTTTTGATACAGAGAGAGACAGAGCATGAGAGGGGGAGGGGCAGAGAGAGAGAGGGAGACACAGAATCCGAAGCAGGCTCCAGGCTCCGAGCTGTCAGCACAGAGCCCGACGCGGGGCTCAAACCCACGAACGTGAGATCATGACCTGAGCCGAAGTCGGAGGCTTAACCGACTGAGCCGCCCAGGCGCCCCTCTATTCTGTCTTAGAAAGGATCTGAGTTGAACTTTGCAAAGAGGTAGGAATCTACTGGAGAAATGAGTTGTATGAATGTCTAGAATGAGTTGTATGAATGTCTAGAATTAAAGAAAGAAGGCCATTGTTTCGGAGGATTTCAAAAGAAGAACAGAAGACTTGGAGAGAGAAATCTTGGTTTAAAACACTTGGCTCCACCACCCTGGGCAGTCACCCTGAGTTTCAAATGCTTCCTGTACGGACTGCGGATATGTAGTGGATAAGAAAATGTGTAAACCATAAGGATATACAGAATAATTCGTGGAACAGGGTGGAGTTGTTTTCTGGGTGGTTAAACCAGTTTCTGATGACAAATAAGAAAATGTGCTATTAAAAAACGTTTTTGTCTTAGCGTTAAACTATATGTTTTACTTTTGAGTTTTAAAATTTATAATAAAGCACAATGGAATATTAATCACCCATTAAAAGGAATGAAGTACGGATACATACTACAACATGGACGAACCTCCAAAACATTATGTTTAACAAAAGAAGTCAGACACAAAAAGTCTTATCTTGTATGATTCATTTTAAACAAAATAGCTAGAATAGGTAAATTCACACAGAGTCAGAAAACAGATTAGTTGTTGCCCAGGCCTGGGGGGAGGGAAGAATGAAAAGCGACAGCTTAATGGGTACAGAGTTTTCTTTTGGGGTTGCAAGTGTTCAGGAACTAGATAAAGGTGATGATTGCACAATATTTTGAATGTACTAAATGCCACCGAAATGTACATTTTATAATTTCATGATTATATGATTTTATAAGACCTGTACATCAACTAAAACTATTTTAAAAATAAAGAAAAATAAGAATCCTTTAACAGAGTGCCAACAGAGATTCTTGATTTCATCTGAGAATTACTGATATTCAATCTGATGTCACCTTAAGCAAAACACTGCATTATGGGTAATAAAAGCCAAAAAGATATTTTGCCCTAGAATGGCTACCAGCCATTTAGAATGGCTAAAAATCACTGCCAGATTTTTAGTCTATGTCTCAGGGAATTTGACTCCTCTGCAAGACGTTGGTACCCTGTTTTCCCTAGAACTCTGTCGTCTTCGAGCTGGGTTAAAACTATAGAGAAAACACAGAAGCTATAGCCATCAACTGTGCATTTCAAAGCTGGTAGAGGGTATTAAATACAAAAAGATTTTGGCAGACTAGCATCAAGGAGTCCAAAGAGAGGAATTTAACAGGAATCAGGTAACATCTTATGCTTGGTTAACAAAAACAAAACAAAACAAAACAAAACAAAACAAAACAAAACAAAACACACAAAACCCCATTACTGTCCAAAGGCAGCTTAGTGGAATAACAGAGGATGCAGGAATTTCATGTGAATTTGTAAAGCACCATTATGTAATGCACGCGTCAAAACAGCTGATGTGACTTTCAGTTGCATCAATAAAACTAGATCAGAACTTAACGCAAGAGAGTGAGAATCCTGTTTGTTCACCTCTGCATGGGCCACGAGGTGTCCATGCAAGTCCATGTCCCCTGTAGTCCTGCCCCCTCTCTCAGAGATCTCTGCATCACATCTGATAGGTGTTGAATTTTCTCTAGGGGAATATCCCACTTCTCAGCTGGTGGATGTACATGCCGTTACCTTTTTTTCCCCTCTGTAGTAACACTGTGATGAACATTCCTATTTTGAAAAAGTGTTTGTTTTAAAATAAATCTGATGATTTGATCAATCCAGTTGGGTTTAGCTTCTAGGCAGAGGTGATAGTGCTGATGGTAGTAGTAATAATGGTAGTGGTAGTAGTAGTGTGTGTGCACACACAGAAATGGGGGCTGGGTGTCTGTTAAGGGAGAGCTAAAAGGAGAGGGGCGTGTGGACACCTGTCAAGTATCAGCTTTGGTTAAACAGCCTTTCTTGGGTCCCATGTTTTTATTCTATCAATATCCCCATACCTAAGTGAGATATTGCCTTATTATAGTTTTAGGGTTCCCTGATCCTTTCGGGTCACTGAGCTCGTTAAGCACTATGGGATGACCTTGGGTACTAGGCTCTAACAGATATTACAGCCTCCTGGCTGGTTTCCCTGGCAATTTTAAAGGTGCTGAATCCACAGTGGGCTTAGAATAAATATTTGTTGATTGCCTGCCTGCCTGCCGCCTACAAGTCTCCAGGAGTGGTGCCTAACCATGGAATGTCTTTGAAGCACTGGCCTATAATTTTCTCCACAGAAAGAACACCTTTTGGTGGTGGTTTCAGGGAGAATAATGCCCTTTGTCTTGCTAGCAAACACTCCTCACCCCCAAAAACCCAGCACCTGCAAGCCTGGGTAATTTTAGGTGAGGGCTTATTTCCAGCTTTTATGGAAGAAGAAAGTTCTCTTGGAAAAAAGTAATCCTTTGTATTTTATTTTGGACGAGCTTTTAATCAGAAACATAGGCAGTAACATATGTTAGAAAAATATATATGAAACATAGAACTTTGCATTTGTGACTCGCTATGGAAAATCCACGCTAATGCAACATTAAGTTTGTGGTTTTAATTGCACAGGAGTCAGAAACTTCAGAGTTCAAGTTCCCACAGCAAGCTTAACTCCACACGTGCATCCCAAGACCCTTCCTGAATGGGGTGACCTACTTATTTGACAAAATGTAGTGCAATGAAGAGTGGTAGAAAGGATTTCTCCTCACTGTGACACTTCCTATCATCCCAAGCAAGATGGACAGTGGTCAACTTTAGCTACATAACTCGTACCCTTTATAATGTACAGCAGTCTTTGGTGACCATCATGATGAACAATGTCACTGTGATGCCAGAGGCAGGACGTCCAGGTCTTGACAATGTGCTGTTCAGATGGAGCAGCTGGTTACCGCCGCGTCACCAGGTCCCCCAGCAGATCGTGCCCCATGCCCTTTCAAGAACAGCTATGTTGAGTGGGCACTGTCCCCCTCATCCCTGCTCTATTGCCAGAGGATATCCCTTAGTAATTCCAGTATTTGAACTCCCAAGTCTGAAAGTCTGACTAAAAGGCCTCCAGGGGATTAGACGGGCCTTCTTGGACACACCTCTGCCTGGTCCTGAGAAGACTCGTCCGAGAGAGCTGTTCTACAGTGTCATCTTCTAGCTTTACCGCAGTTGTCGGAAGATGGCAAGATGTGTGCTACTGTCTTTGTCAGAGACATAAGGTGTCTGGCCAAGGGGACCACAAATTTGGAGTAAGAAGTCTCTAGGTGTTTCTCTCTAATGACAGGTAGAAGATTGTATGAAATATAAGGTGTCTTGTCCCTTGGTATCCATTCCCAAGTCTATCTAGCATGTTCTATGTGTGTCCAATTCTGTCTTTCTCCTTGGTAAAATGGTAATGGTACATTCTAGTTCCACATGTCTCCATTGCCTCTAGATCTGATCCCTGAATGAGTCCCCTAAAGTGTGTTAACACTGATAGGGGAAGAGGGGAGGAGAGAGAGGGGTTGGGGGTAGTGGGGAGAGAGAGGGAGATTGTAATAAACTCTTGATTCTCAAAGTGCTGCTTAACCTTCATTGGGGACTTTGCAAGTGTTAGTGGTCCAGAGTCACTGGACCCACAACCAATCAACCAGTTGTGATGGTTCTACTGTACCATTCCCAAAGAGTTCCAGGTCTGCCTCTGAATGATCTGGATTATACGGTGCTCAACTCAGTGGCCCTTGGACAACACAAAAGCCCCCAGGTTCTGAACACATCAAGAATCCTTGATACCACTTATGAGCTGCCTGGTCTCCCTGGGTGGAGAGGACCAGGAGAAACCTGTGAGAGACTCAGAATGAACACAAAACCTCACTAACAAAAGGTCTCATAGCACAACCTTTGGTATTTTAGACAAACCACACCAGAGGGAATAAAGTTGGGTTTGGGAAAGCCACAACAACACATCAAATCTCTTCTCCAATACCCATGTGTCTACATTTAAGACATTTCGAAGAGGAGCCATTTATAATTCATGGAGAATGTAGCCACTTGTGTATATACAGGAAGTTAAGCTTAGGGAAAGTTTGTGAATTTGGCCTGAGAAGATGATGGTGCAGAGAGAGCCCCTCCACCCAAATGGTGAATAACAACTTCTTTCTGAGCCGAGGTGCATCCAGATCATGTTGGTTCTCACATGCATTTTTTAAATTCCCTTCATAACCAGGTATTGACAAATATCAAGTATTCTGTGCTCTTCTCTAGTTTTAGAGTTTGCTCTGAAGTTTTTCTTTTTTGTTTCAGGAAGTCTGATCAACAGGATACATGAACTATTTGGCATATTATTGAGAGTGGCATTATAGGCCCTTGCTAAGCTACCTTTTTATCTCTTTGTTTCTATTGTCTCTACAGTATACAATTCAATGAACCAGAGATCTGTGTCTATTATTTTACTGCCTAAACACAAGTAATGGGGTGTTGGGGGTGGAAAAATGTGGCACCATCTCTTTAAATTATATTGTCACAACTGAGTACCATTCTAAAAATGCCAAATGGAAAGCTTTCTTGTTGATTTATTAATTGAAAATGACCTAAGAATTTATCTTAACAAGCTTAAAATACCATTTTCATGATCTGTCTTCTTTTCCAGCTCAAATAATTTCATTTCTGTCTCCAAATTTCTTTTAAGCAACTGCTCACCAGGGACTAACAATAATATAGTAGCTTGCCCTAAATCAGTACCTTCCTTCTAGAGAGAGCAAAGCGCTTTGCAGACAGTAAGCCTCTGTGGTAGGTACCAAAGGTCATTCCCCATGTTCTGGAAATGTAGGAAATTCCTGTGAAGAAATGTTAAGTCACCTGCTTGGAAGCCAGTGAAGGGAAAGGATTTTTGGTTTATTTTTTTAATGTCTATTTATCTTTGAGAGAGAGAGAGAGAGAGAGAGAGAGAGACAGAGAGACAGAGTGTGATCAGGGGAGGGGCAGAAAGAGGGAGACACAGAATCTGAAGCAGACTCCAGGCTCTGAGCTGTCAGCACAGAGCCCTATGTGGGGCTCGAACTCATGAACTGTGAGATGATGACCTGAGCTGAAGCTGGATGCTTAACCAACTGAGCCACCCAGGCACCCCTGTTTTATTTTGTTTTAAGATTATTCTATTCTATTTTTTATGTTATTTTATTTTCATTTTTGTAGATCTTAGAAGCTCTTTTTAAAATTTTTAATTCCAGTATACTTAACATACATTGTTAGTTTCAAGTGTGCAATATAGTGATTCAACAATTCTATACATCACCAGGTGCTCATCAGGACAAGGCCACTCCTTAATCCCCATCACCTATTTCAGCCATCCCTCACCCACCTCCCCTCTGGTAAACCATCAGTTTGTTCTTAATAGTTAAGAGTTTGTTTCTTAGCTTGTCTCCTCTCTCTCTCTCTCTCTCTCTCTCTCTCTCTCTCTCTCTCTCTCTCTGTCTTATTTTCCCTTTGTTCATTTGTTTTGGTTCTCAAATTCCACATATGAGGGAAATCATATGGTATTTGTCTTTCTCTGACTTATTTCACTTAGCATAATACTGTAGCTCCATCCATGTCATTGCAAATGGCAAGATTTTATTCTTTTTAAGGGCTGAATGATATTCCATTACACACACACACATACACACACACACACACACACACACACACACACACCCCATATGTTCTTTATCCATTCATCATTCGATGGATACTTGGGCTGCTTCCATAATTTGGCCGTTGTAAATAATGCTGCTATAACCATGGGGGTACATGTATCCCTTTGAACTGGGGTTTTTGTATTTTTTTAGGTAAACAGAGAAGGGATTTGAACCTGATGTTCTTTGTGGTGCAACCTGACAGCTCGTCTGGTTAGAAGATCTTGTGGATAATAAAGAGCATGGTGGAGAAGTCAGGAAGGAAGGAAAGAAGCAAAAGGACAGAGGGAAGGGAAGAAGACCTAGAGAAAAGTAAAAAGAGAGAAAGGAAGTTAGCTCTAGTTGGAGGTCAAAACCATGCTCCACCCAAGTGCTCTAATGTTTGTATTTATTAATTTACAATGATAAGGCAGAATAATTATAAAAGAGAAGTGGATACGAGATTGAGTCAAACTGTTCCAAACTCAAAACAAGCTCAATTCCCTTTTTCAGAGAATTGTCCATTCCACCCTAGTTTCCAGATAAATTCATCACCAAAGGGTATTATCAAGTGGTTTCTTCTTTTCTCCATATGCTACCAAGAGAGAGTCTGGATTTGATGTGGCAGATAAGGAAGGAATTGACTCTTGTAGGGTTATTTTTTACATGGAGAACATCATAGAGAGACACTTTCCCACTTCTGTAAGGTTTTCAAGCCATGCGTGGTTAACCAGAGGCTAACAAAATGGTTAACCAACTGTGTCAACCGCTAAGCCAAGTGGAAATAGTGATGGCAGTTCAAGCACTGGGTGTTGTTCTCCCATTTCCGGGACACATTCCACCCAACAACCAGCCCGACTTTCAGAATGGTGTCGTGTTTGAGGAGCATGTTTGGGGCTGCTGTCTTCACAAGCAGGAAGCCCAGCTGACCAGGGGAAGGGCCGTCTGCATTTACAGAGTGCTTCTCCTTCAAAGCAGCTGTTGCAGCTCTGGGTATGAATTGAGACATTTTCTCCAACGTGTCCACATTAAGTGAGCTCACCACTTAGTTCTAGTCTGACTAACTGATGGGACCAAACCCATCAAGTGGGAATCTTTTTAAAGTAGGAGATAGATTGTTTTTCTTGGTACGATTTCAATGCCTGCTACTTTTTTCTCTTTTTTTTTCTTTTCTTCTGCTCCAAAGTGTCCTTTGATTTCCTTCCAAAATCCATTCACTACGGGAAGTATATCATTATTAAGCTTCCTTGGTGGGACACCAAATACTGTATGCTTTGCCAAAGAGGACAACTGTCTGTAGTCAAACACTAAACTTCTTAGAGTTGGGTAAAATTTGCTATTTAGAGGAGGTCTGTTTTTTTTTAATGCACTGCATTAATTTGTATTATTTAGTAGTTCAAAATTATTTCTAGAAGGAGGAAGAATATGTACTAAAATCCAATGTAAACAAAGAAAGAAATAATATTCTTCCATGACCAACCCCAACTGTTTCTCCTAAGGACAAAACAAGACTTTAAATCAGAATCCAACAAGAGTAAATACATCTAACTGCTTTTGTTCTTTCTTTCAAAATCTTAACTCAATCTGGGTACACAGTATTGCTCCACTTGGTGATTTTGTTTTGTTTTGTTTTTGAAGGTCCAAGACATTTTATTTTTTAATTATTTTTTCAATATAAATTATTGTCAAGTTAGCTAATATACAGTGTATATAGTGTGCTCTTGGTTTTGGGAGTAGATTCCCGTGATTCATCACTTACATACAACACCCAGTGCTCATCCTAATGAGTGCCCTCCTCAATGCCCATCACCCATTTCCCCTTCCCTCACCAACCCTCAGTTTGTTTTCTGTATTTAAAAGTCTCTTATGAGTTTGCCTCCCTCTCTGTTTGAAACTATTTTTCCCCTTTCTTTCCCCCATGGTCTTCTGTTAAGTTTCTCAAGTTCCACATATGGGTGAAAACATATGATATCTGTCTTTCTCTGACTGACTTATTTCACTTAGCATAATACCCTCCAGTTCCATTTGCAACAATGCTTGGTGATTTAAGGGGAAGAGTGGAGAGACATGAACAGAGGGAAGGTAGATGGAAAAGGAGCATGTGTTCATTTTTTTATGTGTTTCTTCTTTCCTCCCAGATTAAAATTTTTTAACTTTTTAAGTTAATTTTTAATTTAGAGTGTGAATCACAGGACAAAAATCAGGAACTCTAGGAGTATGTATTTATGATCCCTGCTGATTACACCAGTACTTATTATTATGTTAATCTATCTTTTGAAATAACTGACTTCTCTTTGAATCCTAATTTTAGGCCTTGTTTCATATGCAGAGATAGAAGCACTCTCTTTCATTCTATTGCTCTTGGCTTTGTTTTGATCTCAGAATTGAGATCTTTGGAATATCAGCTGTCAATTAATTAAGTACATTATCAAAAGGATACCACAACAGAGAACATATTACCCGGTCCTAATAAGGTGTGGTGTTTCCAAAGCACACACCATTTGAACCCAATGAATGGATCTGTTGGTAAGACTGACCTATTTTAAAATGGAGACCCCTCTTGTGAAGTGTGGTGATGGGGCTGGATGATAAGGTTGTGGCATCAGCCTAGTTGATTTCCTTCTACATGACAATAACTACCCAGGAAAGGGACACACATCTCAGGTCAAGTAAATTGTGATCATTTCAGAACTTAATGGTTACAAATATCATGAATCAGACATAATTTAGATTTAGATTTAATACTGTTTTGAGTTTCAAGTCTGGTTCAAAGAACCCTTACAAAACATCAAACATGGCAAACAAACTCAGCGCAGTACTTGTGTCTCCAGCAACAGATACAGGTGGATTCTGTTTATTTGGAGAAAATAAGGTTGTCAGGACAACTGACTGAGACATTTCAAATGCAATTTAAAGTCATACTCTGTAAGTACACTAGAAAAACAGGGAGCCTACCATTTTAGGGAGATTAACACGTCAGATGCACATCTGAGATTTCCACATCCTGTGCTGCCAAAATAGATGCCAATTTAGGAATATGGAAGACTTAAAGTAATTGCATCTTTTGCTCTTATATGCTCTCGGGGAGCTTGGGTGATGTGCACAGCCTGAGCTCTGATGCGCTAATAAGGCTGGTCATTAAATGTTCCATGACATTTTTTTTTTAAACCAGAAGAGGTTTAACCTGGCTCTCCTTCAGCTAGGGTAATGGCAGCCTCCTTCCCAAAGATTCCTTCTACCCTTCCAACTGGCAAACACTTGCTTCATTTCCTCCTGTAGAATAAAGATCATGCAGAATGGCTGGCTGAGCACTGCAGCTCCTCATTCTTCACTCCACTGGTGTTTGGGGGGGACCCGCTTATTCTTTCAACACACATTTATTGAGCATTTACTCTGTGCACAATAAGAAACACAAAGACAAAAATGATACTGTTCATTTCCCAAAAAAGCTTGAAATCTAGTAGATTCCATTGCCTGTGAGGTGCCATGACATTACAGATCAAATGGATTCTTTTTTGTTTGTTTATTTATTTGAGGGGAGGAGGAGAGGGAGAAAATCCTGACTTGGGGCTCAATCTCATGACCTTGAGATCATGACCTGAGCTGAAATCAAGAGTCAGATGCTTAACCAACTGAGCCACCCAGATGCCCCTAAATGGGCTATTTCTAGTGAGATTTTTAGATCAGAGTTAAAGTACTGTCACCTAAATTAAAAAGATATGGTTTGTGCTCTGGGGCTAACATTTCTCAAATTGCAGCATATCAAATATATATAGTGAACCCTGGCCTAAACTGGGGCTTTTAGTCACGGCTTAACCCAGTGGTTCTTAACCAAGGGTGATTTTGCCCCTGTCCCTGGCAACATCTGGAGACATTTTTGATTGTCACAACTTGGAGGGTGGGGTAGAGCCTGGAAATGCTGCTAAACATTCTGTAATGCACAGGACAGTCCTTCACAACAAAGAACAATCTAGACCAAACCGTCACTAATGCTAAGGTTGAGAAACCCTGCCTTAACCTGACTGCCAGGTTAACCAAACCATGACTGAATGGCACTTATCAATCAATTATTTATTTTATTACTTTGAAGAGGACACCACAGGACCACTGTGATGTGGGTATTAAAATAGGCTTGCATCAGAATCCAATAACAAAATATCTTCTGTGTGACATTTCCTCTCTGTCCTTAATGAAATTCACCACCTCACTCTGGCTCATGAATGGCAGTGATAATAAAACACACTGAGGATTTAGTTTTCCTAACCAGAGTCTCTAAAGACTGAAAGTTTTAGAGCCCACCTGGACCGAAACGCACATCAGAATTTATTTATTTATTAAGATATACCTCACAGATTAAAAAGCTGAGGGTCAGAGAGATTAGAGGCCATTGTGATCACATGACAGGTTCAAGGTTGAAGGCAAATTAGAGCCCAGGCCTCCTGACCTCCAGTCCAGGTCTCTTCTGCTACCCTGGAGACTGATCTGGGGCTCAGCTGTGTCTTGAAGATTAAATAAGAAACAGGAATGACATCTGAAAAGGTGAACTAGCCCATGTGCTGTGTATTTTCCATGGTATTGGATCAATGTGTTCTGAGGCTGGGCTACTTCTTGTCAGGAGCCACCATGACAGCATCGGCCACTGTGCCATGAAGGAACCAGGGGACAGCATTTGTTAAACCCATAGACATGCGCATCTCCTCAGCTGGAGATGAGAGCTCTCCTGGTGGAATATTCCAGTGCAGATCCTAAGAACTTTTAGGGAGTGTTATCAAGAGCATAACCACACTCTCCTTCACCAATGGCGGCTGGGGTACTTCTCTCAGGTATCTTCCTCTGACCTCCTAAGCCCTGTGAAGACTTTTAAAGGGAATTACATAAAGCTTCAGGCCTGATATTCTCTTCTTAGCAATTTATTAGTTTTGTATGTGGATATGGCCTGTACAGTGGGAAAAGAGGTATATCATACATTTGTCTACCAAAAAATACTAAGAGTGGGCTCTGCATTAGGTAGTGAATTTAACAATTCTACTTTCAAATAATCAAACCCAACCCAGAGATTCCAATGCACATTCTTATAAACCTTTTTAGTAGATAGACTCAATGTTTATTTAGTCAATAAAGGTGGGGAGGGGGTCCTCCCTCCCACCCCTACCCTACCTTTTATCTGTAAAGAATTTCAAGAGGGGCCTAGAAATATGGACATCAAAGTATCTGCAAGACTTTCCCTTACTTCGTTTCTCCTCTGAGATATTTCTGTAAAATAGAATATTTCAAAGCAATAGCTAGGTTTGAATTTTGTGTTGCTCATTTACTTGGGGGAAAGGCATGTAAAATGGGTGGTCATGAAGTTTCATACAAGTTGGCTGTCTCCCCTGTCAGCCTACTGACACTATCACTAATATTCTCCTTGAAACCATCACCATCTGTTTCCCTACACTATTGGATCTGCCTCATGACCAAGGAAATGAACAAAGCATGGGACCAGAGTGTAAGTGTGTATGTGCATGTGAGCACGTGTGTGTAGGATGAAGACAGGGAAACAGGGAGGAGGAAGGTACCATGGCATATAACCAGGCCACAGAAGTAATGCAGAAGTCTGCTCTGAGATTTTCCTATGGACCTTTAAACAGGATCCTTGTTGGAATTTTTGGATTCTGCCCTGTCGAGTTTCAAGTGCATTCTTCAGGGCAGCCAGTTACTGTTCCACAGAGGTGTGAATGTCCTGGAGTTCTACAAGCACAATACTTCACATTGTTGGTTCAGAATGACTTTAATTCCTCTTTCCACCACCCCACCCCCAACCCCATTAAGAAGCTGCTAGATCCACAGATGGCCTAGCTCAGCCAGTACTGAAAATGCCAATGAAAGCCACAAAAGGACCTGCAGGAAGCGTTCCAGTAGAAGAATACAGTCAAATAGTAACAAGGAGCATGGTTCTGATTTTTGCTTGGTAATGGTCATAGTCTGCCTTAAGCAATTACATGAAGTTACTCAAAGAGCTCTATTTTCCTGGAAGGTAGAAAAAAAAATAGCCATCACTTTATCCCATCTCCAAGCCATACCTAAGTGTAGTGGATAAAGGCTCTACTCTTTCGGGACAATAAAGCACACAGGCTTTGGAAAAAACTCCTCGGAAATGCAAGTGTTTGCAAGTCCATGAACCAAAGAGATCAAGAACCCCTGAATTCACCCAGCCTGTATCTGTTGTCAGTTCCAGATCGTCCTCTGCAGATGATTTGTATATTATTATACAAGGCAATATTCTGAAATGAAAGCACCTCTAGGAATTAGGGTGTTAAACTGGGATATACAATCCAGATGCTTCCCATCTTGGGTCAACCCCAGGAGGTCTCCACACGACAGAATGAGACAACACAGAAAAGCCTAATGATGTCTACGCAGGCATCTAGCCTGATGGTGACTGTTTATTTTTCTGACTTTGAGAGACCGTACTGGGGGCCAGCAAGAAAATCAAAGAAGAAAAAATCTCCTTCAATTATACAGAACCTTTTGATAGGTTTCATGATTCTGGTGAACAGTCCTCAAGAACGGCTTATAAAAATCAGTGCCTTTAACAATAGTGACTTGAAATCGGGTCTTAAGATACAGAGAAAAGAGAGGGACGGAGACACCAAAGAAAGCTGTAAGGTGCAAATAGGGGCGAAAAGTGGTAGAGTGCATGCAGGCCAATATTCCCTAAGACTCTGGTAAGCCTTCACTCCAGAAAGGCCCCAAAGCTGTTTGGCATTAGAGGTGGAGCAAGGAAAAGCAGACATCACAACACTTCGCTTGTGAACCACATCACACTCCCCTCCCTTAACGAAAATCTTGTGGGCTTAAACCACAGACTCCTAACTGAACGTTCCCTGCCAGGCAGCAGACAACTTGAGCGTTCCCACAGGCCGGCATGGACTTTCGGCATCCCACTACCCCAGGCTTAAGGATCTATCATCAGGGCAGCCAAATAAGTTTCTCCACCCATAGCGACTCTGTCCTGGACCTCAGCCAAAGTGACAAGGCCAGGGAGGGGGAAAATCCTATAACCAAGTGAACGGAGCAGGAGGGTTGGAAGCAGTGAGAAAGGGTTCAAGTGGCTAATTTTTCCATTTCCCCCCCTGCTGTGGTTAACGCAGTGACAGATAATTTATCACACATTTTGGTTGTGTGCCAGCTGGCCGTAAAAAAAAAATAAGAAAGAGTTGTTTATTAATTCAATTAGCGGGCTTATTTATCAGGGCTGGGTTAGCAGGGGCGGCAAGAAGGCCAAAGGGTGCCCGTGTCAAGCTGTCGCTTGCAGGCCTTGCAGGCAAGTGGAGACATGCATTCCTACCCCCCAAGATTTGGAGCGTCGCACTAGCTGTGTTTACCCTGAATGCTTGGTGCGCGGCAAGAAAGCCCATCAACTGTAATGAAATACTAGGGTGGGAAGTTACTCAGAACAGGACAAAGTCATCTGAGTGATGACAGTCATTAGTGCTTACCACCCACTCAGCGGCCACTTTCAGAGAAAATGCAGCGTCCTTTCTGAACTCATTTAAGTTGTTGCTTTTGTTTTGTTTTGTTTTTGTTTTTGTTTTTCTTCATTCATTGGTGATTATTAATACACAAGGTTGCCAGTGTATAGCACTTTGTCCAGACCAGCATTGCTCAGGATCAGAGAAATCGTTTATTCAGTAAGTGGCTCATCAAATAAAAGAAAATCCACAATTTTTTATTAACTGCTGCTTTGCGCTGAGCTCTGTTGACGGTGCTTTTACTGATGTTACTGGAAATACTGGGTCCTCATGCGATGGGAAATTTTAATAGATTCAACCAATGCCTCCCCAAGGGTCTTAGAGGACATGTCCCTGAAGGCCCCCTCATTTCACTGCAGCTGTCCCTATGACCCTGCTTTTGGCCGGTCTAAGCCAGAAGTCTCCTTGGTGACACAGATTACACATATTCTGCTGATCCTGTGGTGGTGAGTAAGAAAGAAGAGCAACAAAAGAGAAAATGTCTACAATTTTATTGTTTTGTTTCAAAATAACCTCATCATGAGAAATGGTTCTAATGTATACATTTGATTTTGTTTATATTCAGAGTATAACAATGTCCCTCATTAGCCTTACAACTAAAGTGTTTTATAAACTTGAAGAAAGATGACTTTTGGACTAATATATAAATCTACTAACTTTAGCATGCAATTTGGAAGAAGTGATATTCTGGATTAAAAAATAGGGGAGAGGAATCACAATACAAGAATGTGATAAATATTCTGGTTAATCCGCTGGTTTATCAGGCAGCAAATGTGACATGAACATGGTACCAATAATAAGACCAACATGGCCATTTTAGTGGGGACATTGCATAGTAAGGAGAAATTTGTGAGTCTATACCATGACTGAATCTAGGGAGAGATGAATGAGATACCTGTGTGTTCTACTGAATGCTAGGATTCTGGGAACATATTATGCTAGAGTTAAACCTCTTCATTGTTCCATATCCATCACTAATTATAGGGGGGCAAGAGGCTTTCCCCAACTTCTGGAAATGTCACATCATCTTTATCTTTCCTCCTTCCTATGCTTCCTTCTCTTCCTACTCCTTCCTTCCTTCCCTCCCTCTCTCCCTTTCTTCCCTCCTTTCTTCTCCCATTCATGCAATACCAAGTTTGAGAGTGAAACAAGACTTCAGGTGCACAGGTGAACGTACAACAGTACCACGTCACTGTGACTCCTTTGGCCTGTCTGCTCCCTACAACCTATGAACAAGCCTATATTGTCCCTCTTTTCTTCGTCATTGGCTAATACAGTTTCTGGCTCCTTGAACTCAGCCTCTTGACAATTTGCTGATTTCTAAAATGCCCCCCAAGAAATATCATATCCTTAATATGACTTCTTCTTGATAATATTTCCAATACGTGCCATACAATATCTTTTAAAAAATGTCTCTTGAGTTGAAGAAAATCCAGGAATTAAATCCCCTCTTGCCATTAACATCTTTCGCCTCATCAGGTGTGACTTGCTGGGAGTTTCTGCTTTCAAAAATGGGAAGAAAGTTTTAGATGGCAATGTACTGGTATTTCTTTCACTTCTTCTTTTTATTTTCAGATCAACTTAAGTTAAAAAATTAATTTAAACTGATATATTTTACCTAACTTTAGGTATTCTCTTATTTTTCATATGTGTTCAAGTTTCCCAGTTATACAAGCTGTTTCCATTTACTGTTGCTGATGATGTAGCAAATGGGACTTTACACAATTTGTGTGACAATTATATCTATATCTGGCAAATCCACCAGAATGATCATCTATGTATTTCTTGAACTTTTTATTCCTAAAGGATTCTGGGCAAGTCTTTAAAAAAATTATTCAGCAGTCTTGGGTAAAAAACATTCTTACTGTTTTTCTACCAAAATGATAGACAGATGCATGGGAATGCATACACATCTATTTTTGGTTGAGCAGTTGATTCCTAGGTAGGAAAAACTGCTCAGTTTAAAATTTTACATTGTTGAAACCTAATGTATTTTGGGATTCAGCAATAGTTCCAATAAATTTCAGTTTCTAAAGTTTATTTTCTATTTTTAAAAAGTATAATAGCCCAAACCCTCTGCTCCAGCACAGTCTAAGCACTAGATATAATATTCCCCCCCAAAAAGTAAATTCTTGTACAAGACAATAGACCATTTGATTGACAGGAGATTTCACAGAAGAATTCCTAGCTTTTCTTTTTAACTATCTTGTCTGGCTTCTCAGTTTGTTCCAAATGGTAAGGTGCACATTTAAAAAGTGAGAGAAATATATAAAAGGAGGGAAATATATTTGTATTGTATGGAAGCTTCCTAGACACCAAAAGTCTGGCTTCTCACATTGGGTAGGAAAGGCTGCAGTTGATTTCCCCAGAGCTTTGCTTGACCCACAGAGGCATTTCTCATATTGACTTCTGGAGTTTCCTTCCAGAAGGTTCTTATGACTGAACACACATTTTACATTTTGAACCCAATACCTTCAAAAATGGAAACATTGCAAGATAATTTCACTTGTGGAGATTTATAAGACCGCATATTAACGTTAGCAATTCTTAATTTTCCCACTATAGCCTATAGAACAGCTCTGTGCAAATAAGACTTATAATTTCCATATAAATCAGGCAAATTAAGGATTTTTCAGGACTTCTCTTCATGGTTTCCCCAGAGAATGGGTGGCCCATCTGCTTTGCCAAATGCAGGATAATCGAAGGGCACTGATCTCTCCAAATGGCTTCATTCATTACTGTCTCTGGATCCATCTGCCCCTAGGAAGGTCACTTCAGCTATACTCTGGCCTCCCATAGGTTAGAACACAGGCAATCCACACCTTCTTTAGGATGTACAATGTTTGGAGAAGCATTGACAGGAATGAATATTTCTCCCCTTGGAGTTCAATATTACAGAAATAACATAATTCTGTTTCTCAAGTTCTAATTTAAAATGCATTCAGAATCTGGCACTATTTTGGCTAAGACAGTTTGAACATATTTTACTATTCTGCCATCATAAATATGAACCACGATGCAAAAGGGGGTCAATGGGCTGTAGCTACTGAATGCTGAAAGAAGAAAAACATTTTCTGGGTGTAGACTTCAGTGTATTTCAGAAAACAACAGTTGAACGAACCACTAGAACCAAAGTATGGGTGTGATCTAAACAGGTTTGATTTTGAATCATTTCAAGATAGCATTAATTATGCTTTCAGTTGTGAAATGTCTTTTCTATTACTTAGGTAAAGGCCATTTCCTCCATTTAGAATGAGAAAGTGGTGTCTTCTGCAGCGTGGAGCACACCAATTTCATTTGGGGATTGTCTGTTTGGACAGTTAAGTTGACATCCAACCTCTTTATCTCCTAAGTATAAAGGCATAGGTGTCACACTGAAGACTGCAATTTCCTTGTCCCTGACACAGAAACCAACCAGAGAGGCTTGTGGGAGATGGCAGGGAGTATAGAAATGCAGAACACTTGCTCCTACCCTCAAGACTCTTACTGCCTAGTTGGAGGAATAAAAAGTGTCTACACCAAAGCCAAACAGTCAAATTCGTGGAAGGGATGAGTGTCAGAGGAGACAGAGCCCGACAGCATCTGGGGTGGCCAGGAAGGTGAGTCACAGCTAGGTGTCTTACAAGACAATTTGAGGGGGACAAATTCCAAGTTTCTAACCAAGCCTGGAGACCTCATCTAGATAACAATATGAACTTCCTGGAAGAAGTCTCGTCCTTTTCTTCCTCGGTTCACTGCTAAGACTCCTTATTTCCTTATATCCTCAGATGTTTATTACCTACCTAGGTCTACCCTTCTCTTTCACTATGGCTTTTTTCCCACCAATTTCATCTATAAAAAGAAAAAGATGGCCACTGTCACCAATTAAATGCAGTTGGAGTGAGCAGGCTTCGATGAGGGAGTGAGCATAATTTAGAAAAATACATTATTTGTGCTGTAAGGATACTCATTTTCCTCCCTTCTCCTTTACCTACCAACAACGGCTATGCAGAAACAAATAATTCGAGTTAATAAATATCCCAGAGTAACAAGTCCAGTGAGCCCATTTCTTTAATTTTTAAGCTGTGGACTTTCATCGCGTCAAACCGCCCCCCCCCCTTTCTTTTCCTCTGAAGCAAGCTGGGTATGGAAGGCTGTGTTCTAAAACAGTCCCCTTTACTCTTCTTCCAGGAAAGAACTTTTCAAATAAGGTCCTAAATGCTCATACAGTATTAGTGAGCACACATACACCTACACACAGTTGATACTTGCCAACTCCTGACATGGGAATTCTCAGAAGCACACCAAAGTCTCTGTTTGATTTAAATTTATTTTTAATCACATAAAATCCAATTTGGAAAATTGATGCATGGGATTTTCTGAGTCACCAGAAGCTCTTTATAAGATTGCACAGGCATTGAGAAGGAAGAAATCTGTCTTGGCATGGCTGGTATTTCACAATGACGGTAAAAATGATGGGTTTCCTTGGTTTAGAATGAATGAGATGAGTTTTAGAATCTATAAAAATATGCTATTAAATCCTAACATAAAGTCAAAATATATTTGATATGTCTTAGTCATGAAGAAGAATTGAGGGAAAAAAGTAGTCAGTATTTTGAAATAAGTTTATTTTGTTAACTTTCTTTTTCAGTCTTATTTAATTGCCTAAGTGAAATTTATTATTCTGGATCATAATTATTAATTTTAATAGTGATCTTTACTCTCTACACCCAGTCATATTTTGTTATTTTTGGCAATATACTACAACATTTTCCATTTTCTGAAGGAGTTTCAAAAAATGATAATGGTAAGTGTAATTTGAATTCATTTTATACTCATACTCCTTATTATTTATATGCCCATGGAAACAGTCTGTATATCTGTAAATGGATTTCATAAGGAAAGGCATGAAGATATTTATTAAATCTAACTAGTTTTGTATCTCTAACATGATCAGGAAGCACGGATTTATAATAATAATCAGTTTTAATGATAACTGATACTTAAATCTTCAAAGGGGGTAGGGGTAATTTCCTATCCCTACATACGTAATGTGCCAAAGTTCTTAAAGTGTTATTTGGCCTCATTCTATGCACAGTTACTATAATCCTCTACTTTTAGGTCAAAATTTATTGCCTTGTGACTATCAGACTTAAATATTACACAACTTTTTATTAATTGCACATTATATTACAAAGTACAACCAGAAAACTCTCTACCTGAAGATGTGTTTCTGGTTCCTACAAGTTCCCAGTATTTTCTTATGAAATGTTCTTGTTTGCTATTCTTTCCATGGGAAGAGTGGGTAGGCTCTGTATGCCTGGGCCATCTTTCCCACCATAATGTGAAAACAAGTTAAAGGTATTCACAATTCCATATGGAAACATCAACAAACAATATAGAAAAGACCAATAAACTGTTCCCCATCAGGGGGATGGTCCCATAAATCACAGTACATTCATACGAAGACATGTCATTCAACCAAGGAAATCATGTTTTCAAAGAATTATTTATGCATAGACAAAAGACCAAAAGAAAATATTCTGTCGACAGTAGTCATCTCTGAGTAACTGGTTACAGGTTATTTTCCTTTATTATTTTTAATCTTCTTCTTTTTTCTGCTTTTCCCAAAAATTGTCTTTGCAATTAATATATATCTTTCAATCAAGAAAAAATAAGTATAATTTTTAACGTTCACCAAGCATCAAAAAATTGGAAAGAAACAGTGTGAAGACTTATATTTGTGCAATAAAAAAAGCCTCCAAAACAGAGATGATTCACAAGTCCCAGAACTTTCGGTGGGCAAACATCTGGATAGCAGATTACTTTGTTCTTGCTCAGATCGTTTTGCAGTGGGGCTTGGAGGACTTCACACTGTCTTATTTTTTTCTTTTCATCCAAATATGATTCACCTGCATTGTTACTGCCATGAGTTTCATGAAAAGTTCTACATTTCTAAGGCAGGATGTGTGTATGTTTCTGCTAATCTTTTTATATCAGAGCCATTTATGTTTGGAAGATAAAATAAATTAAGAGGGAAATGACCAAACAGATTTTTCACTACGATGAAACTGAGGTTGAGGTTAAGTATAGATGCACCCTGGAATAAGACTATTTCATTCACAAATGGAAGGGCAAGTATAAAGTTATTAGAGAAGCAATATAGTGATGTATAGTGATGTATGGAGTGACACAGGATAAAACAGTGAGTTCAGACATTGTTCTAAAATTCAAAACATAAGCTGGGGACCAAGGATAACAATTAAGCTTGGAATGTCTTTTGAGTGTTGAGCTCCTTATAAGAATGTACTGGGTAAAATGGTACAGTTGTTTTGGAAAACAGTTTGTCAGCTCTTCAAAAAACTACACATCAAATTACCATATGACCCAGCAATCCTACTCATAGGTACATACCCAAGAGAACTGAAAACATGCCTCTACACAGAAACTTGTGCACGAATGTTCAAAGCCACATTATTCGTAATAGCCAAAACGTGCAAACAAGCCAAATGTCCAACAGTTGATGAATGGATGAATAAAATGTGGTATGGCCATATGATGGAATATTATTTGACAGTAAAAAAGAATGAAGTGCTGACACGTGCTATAACTTGGATGACCCGTGGAAACATTACGTAAGTGAAAGAAGCCAGACACCAAAGACCACATGCTGCATAATTCCACTGATAGCGAAATCCCAAAGAGGCAAATCTATATAGACGGAAGGTAAATTAGTGGTTGCCAGGGGCTGGGATGGGGGAAGGCGTGACTGCTAATGGGTAAAGGATTTCTTTTGGGGTTAATGAAAAGGTTTGAAATTAGTGGTGATAATTGCACAACTCTGTAAATATACTAAAACCCACTGAATTGTGCATTTCAAAAGGTAAATTTTATGGTATATGAGTTCTATCTCATTTTTAAACTTTGTTTTTAACTCTATCATTGGCCTTCATAGTATGAGATGTAGTTCCTCCAAATGAAAGGCAGGGATAACGATTTTAAAATTTTTTTCAAAGAATTTTCAAATTCTGGGCTAAAGACGTCAGTTTTGTTGAATATATTTAGATAGAAACATAGAGAGTAGAAAATTTTCTAGTCTTCTTTAGTAAACTCTGATGGCTTCTAAGACAGCCTGCTTAACTTTCCAGCAAGAGAATTACAAGATCTCAGCTTCTAGCTGTGCTCACGGGACAGTGACGTGGTGTCAGTTTACTCACTTCTGAAAAGGTGATTGTACTGCTGGCTCTTTGCAGGGATTTAATTCAAAAGAACAAACATGTATGAATTACTTACGGGGTTCACAGGGCTGTTGTAGGCATTGCGGCAGATACAAATATGAACGAACTGTGATCTCTGCCCTCAAGAAACATTTAATCTGGGGCACCTGGGTGGCTCAGTCGGTTAAGGGTCTGACTTCAGCTCAGGCCATGACCTCACGGCTCATGAGTTCGAGCCCTGCGTCAGGCTCTGTGCTGACAGCACAAAGCCTGGAGCCTGCTTCGGATTCTGTGTCTCCCTCTCTCTGCCCCTCCCCTGCTCGTGCTCTGTGTCTCTCTCTCTCTCTCAAAAATGAATAAATGTCAATAAAAAAACTTTTAAAAAAGAGACATTTAATCTCATAAAGGGTAAAAAATATATCTTGGGATACAATAATGATGTCATAATAGTAATTTGAAAAATTGTATGAGCTCAGATGAAAACACCTTAAGTGTGTACCAACGGAATGATAAATAAGTTTTGATGATGGATACCATATAACGGTGGAAATGAACCAACTATAAGAATCAACATGATAAATCAGATAAACATAAATGTGAGCTACATAATCAAGGTTTAGAAAAACACATACAGCATAAAAACATTTACATAAATCTTTAAATATAGTAAAGTACTGTATATTATTAATACTATAAAATCCCTAATTTTATATATACATAGTCTTAACCTCATATATAATATTTAATAATATACATTATATGAGGATATCCATGGGATTGTTAAATACCAAAATCAGATAGTGGTCCTTCTAGTATTCAAGGGATTCTGCACTGTAGACAGTGAGCAGATTGGTGACTGTTATATTATTTTCTGGTACAGTTTTGTATATCTTAAACACTGCATGATAATTTAAAAATATTAGATTAGAGAAAAAGTCATAGGTCAGTTTGTGTGGAGTGATGCCAGGGGATAAGAGAAGACTTTCAGAAGGTGGTGCCTGAGCTGGACCAAAAAGAATGCGTGATTTCCTGATTTCCACAGTCAGAGAGAAAGGGAAGGCACTGTGGTTGAAGGGAATAGTATAAACAAATTAAAATCACAAGGTTTTCGCATTAGAGACCACAAGGGTTCTTAAGGCCACACAAAGCAACTTAGATTTTGGGTTCTTATGGATTTTTGAGCTTCAAAGCACAAAGAACAAGGAGATTTTTATGAATCATAGTGCCGAAAAGCACGATACATGAAAAACAAAACATAACCAGAATCTCAAACTGTGTTTGGAGAGTTGCAAACTCGTTCTTTCTTCTTAACAGTGAGAACAAATTGGGATCCCTGGAATATACCACTTGGGAGATGGTGGGAGAATAATTTTATCCACAAGTATTAAGTTGTTGCCTGAGGACAGCTGAGTAAACAATTTGCTGAAGTCTGTTTGACGACTGCCAGCTAGTTACACCCATAATTTCATCTCTATTAACAAAAACAACTCATACTGTCGCACTGCCCTGCTTTGGCTACCCTGTGGTTCACAGTATTTGAATTATGGAGTGTCACTTGAGTAACATTCTATAGCAGTGGGGGCTGTGTTTTGATGTCCTTTCGTTACCCACCCCCACTCTGCTGATTTATGGCACACCATGCAGAGACTTAAATCAAAACTAGAAAATACGTGTGAAATAATGCAAAACAGAGTCGCGGGGTTGGCAATTCCGTAATTATACCTAAAGGGAAAATAATTATGTAATACCGTATGGCAAGAGTAAGTCTCGGAATAACAAATGCCCATACTGTAAATGCAGAATTCTGGGAAGAACACTCAGGGTCTCTGAAGAGAAGCTGAGGAAAAAGTTGCCTTTTAAAAGGACCCAGAGTCAGTCACCTTTGTGAACGATATTTGGCCTCTGATAATACTGTTTACAGACGTGAGTAAGTGAGGTGACATGGCACTAACAAAATGAATGCCAAAAAAAAAAAAAAAAGGACACAGCGAGAGTTATTTATTGTTTGAGCTCACTCTCAACCACTACCTGCAGTAGCCAAAGGTTTTACCTATTGGTTAAAATTCTGAAAGTGTGAAAGCTACTCATTGATAGAAATCAGAAAACTCTCCAGATAATGACAGCAACTATGAAATGGAAACTAAGTCAACGTTTAAAACACAACAACAACAAGCCTGTCATACTGGAGACCTTTCAGTTTAAAAAAAAAAAAAAAAGACAGATGAAAGAATTCCTCAGTAGTCAAGAATATAACGCTCTCCCCTCGAAGTCTATCAGTTAATGAGCAACCTCGGAGTAGAGGGAAATATGAGAGAAATGACCCGGGCAATCCTCCAGCTTATGTCTTCATGTTGGAAAACAACTCCTCGTCTACCTCTCTGTTGTAAAGCCCTGGCATGGGAACCGAAATAAAAGATGTTAGGAAAAGATTAGGAGACTAAGGCTTTTACAGGCTGACTTCCTCATTAAAAATTAGCTCTGAATTTAAGTGTTCCTTAAGTTCCTCAAACCACTCACCTGGGTGGAGCCATACTAGGTGAAGTTGTGGGAGCTCAGGGGACAGGGGGGTCAATGAAAACCATTCCAAACAGGAAAATCAGGAAAAGATATGGCTTTCTTTGAGACAGGGCTTGGCTCCTGGGCCAAATCTGGCCAGCTGTGTGATTTTGTAAATAAAGTTTTATTGGAACATAGCCATGCCCAGTCATTCCTGTATTGTCTATGACTACTTTTGAGGTATAATGCTAGTCTTGGGTAGGTACAAGCATCATATGGCCCACACAGCAAAAATATCGATTATCTGGCCCTGAATTTTCAGAAACAATTGCCTACCTTTGCTTTAGTTTACCAGTTATCTGGAATAGCTTCAGTGGTTAAAAACTTTTTAGAGTAATAATTTTTAAGAATAGCTCTTCAACTGGGCACAACCTTTAGGTAGTTATGCTTAAGCTTTAGAGTGAAAAGCTACTTTTCTGGGTCCTTTTTTTTTTTTTACTTCCCTAATTAAGGGTAAATATATATTATGTATCCAATTAAGCTATAATATTTGAAATGAGGTCCTATTTTTTTTTTCTCTGCACAAAAGAATGACAATAGAGGTAGGTCGAGATCAACACAATCAAGTAGTCTTAAGATGATTCCTTTTTGAAAACCAAGCTGTTTAAGAGAGTATTAATGAAGAAATTAAAAACGAAATTCTGGGATAAGGGCGTAAAGGAGGAATGTACATGCTTGCAAATAATAGTAATCATTTCTAAAGCTCTTTAACACATTGCCTTGTAATAACTCATTTAATTCTTACAATAACCCAGGCATCAGATATCACTCAGTCCATCTTATAATGGTGAAATTGAGATCAAGGAGATTTCGAATGCTCCCTAGAGTCACTTAACTAGCAAAATGGTAGACCAGAGCCAGATCACAAGGGTCACCTTCAAAGCTAAATGCTTTCCATTCTCCACTGTGCCCTGCAATGCAGGGGACCACAGAAAGAGGGTTTTCTTGGGAAAACTGAGCTCTCTAATCTTAAAACCTGAGTGAGCTTGGACAAGTCTTTTAGTATCTTCAGCTATCAGTTACTTTATTTGAAACAATGAGTGATGGTGTTATACAAACTATATTAGACAAACTATAGTTAGTAGGAAAACAACTTTAAAAGAGAATTTACCTCCTTGTGTTTCCTTTATTCATAACAGTTCTTGCTTCTTTCTTTTAAAGTATTTGGCAAGGTGAATTGGTAATTTTTTTGTATGGGGTAAGTTCTGTGGTGGACACACCTGCCCGCACCTCTCTTCACCTTCTGCTGTCCCCAGGAGTCAAGGTTAAGGTGATCCTGAGCTCACAGCCTCTTCGGTGGGTTTGGCTTCACACCTCCCTGGGACCTCATAGGTGCCCTGCTCCGCATTAGATTTTGCTCAAAGCAGTAGCCCCCTTCAGCCTGCCCAGATCACCCTGCTGTCCCCATTGCTCTTTTGCCCCAGCCTCCAAAACTTTCTGTGTGTTAACCTGAGCATTTTCTAAACCTGAGCCCATAGGTTCCAGTGTCTGGCAATCTGAAGTAGAATCTCTCTTTAGAGAGAATTCAGGAAACTCCACCAGTGTCTGCTGTCTGAGGAAGCAGATTTTATAAGTGAAACTACTCCATGTTCCTTAAAGTCTAGGCTGGGCAGCCAAGGTAGGTGGCGGCCCAAGAAAGTGGGTGAGTTTCAGAATGAAAACTACCCTTTGCCATCTAATTTCTACCAGGCCAGAGAGAAAATGGTGAGTTGCCCCTCCTGAAAAAGTTACTGCCAGGGGAAAAGAGAGACTCACACACGAGCCATGCAAAGGAGGGATGGGATGTTCTCCGACTCCTTGGAGCACAGTCACTCAACCTTCTTTTAAATGACCAAAGAGAAAAGTTACAAGCAAGGAAAATGTCTTCTCCTGAGAGATTGGACCCCACCCATCCACCCACCTACCCACCTACCCACAGGGAACTGTAAATCAGATATTACCGGCATAGCAAATTGGCAGCCAATGTTTTAAACATTATGAAGTGCCAGGTCTGGGCCTCAATACAGATACGTTTTTGTTTGAGGCACTTGCCATTTAAAAATTACTTGGCAGTTTCTGGAAGGGGTATGACTATAGATGAAATGCCCACATAGAGAGAGCATGATGTGAGAAGGGATGTCCTGTTTCTAACATGTGCTAGGAGCCTGAAGTGGGTGTCATCATATTCGTATTAAAGATGAAAAGGGGCCCTAACAGGAGGAGGAAACTGCCCAGGCTCACTTGCGAGTAGAATCCCCCTATTCCAAGATGGCTTCCTTAACAAAGTAACATTAACTGAGTATTTCCCTCGAAAAATCCTGGGAATTGTAACTATGGAATTTCAAGCCTTGTCTTTCTTCCCCTAAAGGAAAAACCATTTTTGTTTCTGTTTGCAAAACCACTGGGGTCTTAGAGATCAGTTCATCTAAACCCTATCATAGGAATGAAATTGAGGCTTGGAGATGTAGGATGATTTACTCAAAGACAGAAACTAATTAGTAACAAAGCTCTTCTTTTTGGCCCAGCAACTATTTCATAGTTTTTTTATTTTTTATTTTAAGAGAGAATACCTCAGTTAGTGAGAAAAAGAAAAAAAAGTACCACTGATGATGTTGAGACTCAGAATTTAAGTCCCCTACGTTTTGTTTACAAAACCATCATAGTATCATCATTCATGGGACTGTCTTTACCATAATTGGGCTTTTTCTTCATTCTTCTGAGTTATTTTTCTGGTTATGAAAACCAAAACAGTAAGTGGAGTCATCAGGGAAAGAAAGGATCGTGACAAAAGGTCTGAAACGTACCCCCTCACAGCCAACAAAAAGCGTTGCATTCTTTCTCCTTGTCCTTTATTCAGGCAGGTTGGCTAACGAAGATGTCTTGGCAGGACTGCAAGAGAATCTATAATTGTTCTAGGTGTCGTTATGTGTCTCTTTTCCTACTCCCGACTTTGGTGGGTGGGGCTAAGCTTGCTCCCAACCAAAAGCAGAAGCTCTTGGTCACCAGGCACAGGGCTTCCAGAGACTCCCAAGAAAGTCTGGAACCAGCTTGTGCCTCAAAGTGGCCACAATTCTGCCCTCAGAGGCAGGACAACAAGCAGATTGGTGTGGCTGAAGCCCTGCTGTGTACACTCCTCTAATCTCTCCACGTCTCTCCACTGGTTCCCCTTCCTCACAGCTCACTTTTCACAACTCATCTCCTATGGAAAATTTTCTATTAGAGAGAAGAACGCAGCCGTTGGGAGAAGTTGCCATGGAGACGCTGCTCCAGTCTGAGCTTGGGTTCCATACCTGTCACCGGTCAGCAGTAGCTCACTCTACACACGGGTGTATAGAATGATGTTGGCTGGCACTTGGCCTCATTTCTTCACTGGGAACAGCCCTCCTTTTTGTTATGATGGAAATGGCTGACTTTAAAGCTCTAGGAGTGCTCCTAAAATCCTATTCACCTTTTAACTCTGATCCCAATTTTCAGCTTCCTGGATTGTCCTATTGAACCAAAAAATGAATTTCTTTATTTGGTTATGGTGATACTCCAATTGACCCCATGGGGTCCAAGGAATTACATTTCAGTCAGGTACCCAAGGAGCTTTCCCCAGTCCTCCTTAATAAGGAGTTAACTTTGAAACTTAATTGCACCCACTTGAATGTATAGTTAATTACTTTATAGCTACAACAGGACAAATGCTTTGAGGCTCTAAGACATGCCCTTTATTACATGCATGGGAGGTTCATAAGCAAACAAGGCATCCACTGAATGAGGTTACAGCTACAGGCCTGGTCAAAACAGAACTAATTTACCTGTTTGAGTTTCAGTAAAGGGGCTAAAAAAGAAGACAAATGTCATTTTTTAGCTACCTTCCTAACCCTTTGCATATTAATGCTTCATCATTGAGACCAAAGATAGATCGGTTTTCTTTAGAGTATCAAAAGACTGAATTTACACCCAAGCTCATGACTAGAGGTCAACACTCAGTCATATATAGGACAGAGCTTGAATAGTCTGGAAGAATGGGAAAGCTCTTGCTTTGCCCACAGGGCAGCCTGAGAAGGAGAGGGGGTGAGACAGACTGAAGGCTACCCTCAGTGAATGCTGCTTAACTCAGATCCTATCAACGGGGTGAAACTGTCTCCTTGTGGGAAGATGGCCAACATGGTTAACTCATATGGGTGGGAGGAATTCTCTACATAGCATCATAAATGGCAGGACCAGATTGGAGCTCATGATCAAATTTCAGTGTTTGTAGGACTTTCTTGATACTTGTCCAGAAGTGAATACTTAAAGCCTTAACTTACTCATAGAAGTAGAGCTAGAAGAGACTTTATGCAGGAATCCCTTTCTCCCAAACACATACACGATATCCTCAGAAGGCTGCCATTTTATCCTCTGATCCAGAAAGGGAAAGCTCACTGACTATAGAGCAACTTGTTCCACTCTGATGTAAGATCTGTCTTTCTGAAACTCTAACTCCTTTGCCACACTTATTACAACTTAGATTCACTATTGGAATTCCTTCACTGTTTCTTCGTGTTACAAGGTTTTCAGATTCTTTACCAATTTGGGTGAGGTAAAAGTTTCTCCAAGGACTTGACCTCATTTTTACATTCAGGAGAAGACTTAAGCATGGGATGGGAGTGCCTCCAGTTGCCACTGGTTACCTCCTTGAATCTGCTTCATCTCCCACCCTCTTACTTCCCTTAAGAGTCTTTCGTCTGAGGAAAGCGAAGTAGTGTCCCTGCCTTCCACATGGGCACTACATGCCTACCATACACTGCAGAACCTGCCCCCTCAGATTCTTCCTCCTCCCACCCCCACTCCTCCATGACATGATATATGCAACTCAGCCTTAGTTCTGCATTTTTACCAAGTAAGTCCAATATGTGCAAAATCCCACGATTTTATAAATGATAGTACTGTTTTCTATCCTTATGGGGGATCTTTTTCAATTGACCAACTTTCAGATATTTTAAGGACCCTTGGATGATTTTTCTAAGGGAACTTCCATTAAATTTTACTTTTTTTTTTTTTTACAATGAAGTTAAACTTTAATGTATTTTAAACCACCTAAAGGGCTACAAAATCCTATAAAATCCCTTACTCAGAAATTAGATTTTTGGATGGGCCATGAAAGGACTGATCTTTAAGGAACTGCTTTAGGTTGAAAAGGCTGTAGGCAAACTGGGCGGCTTCTGTCCCCCAGTTGGGAGCTTTGAAGAAGTGGCTGGATGGACACAGACGTTTTGCAACTTCATAATTTTGAAAGTGACTTTCTTTTACATGGAAAAAGCCACAGAATTAAAATTGAGGGCAGTAGGAAGGGTGTCTGCCAATTCACAGTATGCCTCCTCTCCTCACCCCCTCAGGTTAAAGGTTAAAAATGTTCATCAGTCTAAACCATGTCTATCCTGATTCATCTTGGAAACTCTGAGTCTTTAGGCCATGTTAGGCTGAATGGTTATTTTGCAACATCTCTAATCAGAACCATTGCCAAGCAAAATGAACCCAGGTTTGTTAAGATATTTACTAATAGGAAGATTCCTGAAAGGACAGAGCAAAACTCCAACAAAGAAAACAATGTTGCGAATATAGCAACCAGAGAGCCTGGCTGACCTATCTTATAATTTCCATTCATTTTCTCATATTCTCTCTCTCTCTCTCTCTCTCTCAATCTCTCTCTCTCTCTCTCTCTCTCCCCTCCTTCCCTCCCTCCTTCCCTTTCTTCCTCCCTCTCATGCTTCCTGATTTGCCAGTGACATACTGCCTATAGCTAAGTCTGATACACATCATCACAATTAAAATATATTCATACATGGGATTGGAGATGGGAAGCGAGAATTTTTAAATGGCCTAAGTTGCTTGGGTACATAAATCTTGAATGAGGCATTTTGATTTTTCAAGATTAACTCATGACATGAAGACAAAACATAGGTTCCTGAGTGAATCTCCTTCCAGAATTTTCCTCATAGCATGCAGGTTAAAACCAAGTGTGTATTACTCTCTGTTGAAACACACACACAAACAGAAGAAGCAGAACTAGACATTAGTATGGAAATACTGTCAGGCTCTGGGTTTGAACTGGTGTACAAATGATTTGTACTTCATACTTTATTGAGATTCAAAGCATGATCTTACCGTGACCCCAAGAGTTATCTTATAAATGAAACCTTGCTGAGGAGGCAAGTTTGTCCCTACATTTTCCAGGGAAGATTAACAGGCAAGGAGATCCAAAAATCGAGATTTACCAAGACTTGCTGATCTAGAGCCTGAGGGAAAGGATTCTTCATCATTCTCCATAAGGCTCAGTTATTCGTAAAAGCCATCCTCAGGTCTCCATCTCAACCAACAGCCACAAGCCACAGTCTGATGGACATTCTTCAATCTAATGCCTGAAACTTGATATTCCCACCCCTGGATCCTCAAATGTATGCTGTACACTAACTGATTCAGCTTCTCTTGCCTGGGCTTTCTAGAGGAAGCAGATAGCAATCAGACTTCAAGAGATCTGCTTAAACCCTTTATCAAGAACCAAGTAAGCGATTTAACAAAAATCCTGGGGCATGAAGCATCGTTTTCTTCTTCTTTTCGCAGACTGTGTTTTATTTATTTATTTAGCCAAATGATTTCTAAGTAACTTTACAGAGCTGGTGTACCACATAAAGAAAACAAGTCTAGTGGCTAAACTAACAAATAATATTTAATGAGATCTTATTATGCACTAGACATAGGCTAAGGAACATACAAATATTATCTCATGTATTTTTTTATTTGGTGTGTATTAAGACTTATAGTTTACACTCTGGGAAACTGTAGCTCTAAGTCTAAGTAACTTGTCCAAGGTGGTAAACTCACATTAGTCTGACTTCAAAGCCCTTGCTTTTTTTCCTGCTATACCACCCAAAGAAAACTTCTGAGATGGGAGTCAGTGATGATTTGTGGTTAATTTCCAAACTGACCTGCATATAAGCATTAGCTTTAGCAATCTGCCATCACTGGGGTGACAGAGGGGACCTGAAGCAGGGTGGTAGCCATATTTGGAAACACGCTCTATGCTTTGCTCCATTTACTCTCTGAGGGCACATTACTGTGTGCCCATCATTAATACTGCTGGGTTTGAGATCTGGTGCAATGTATGAGAAACAGATTTTCTGCTGTAAACACCAACAGGCAAAGAAGAGATTCCTTCTTTTCAACCATTCATGTCTTAAGCAACATTTTCCTCCCTTTTTACTGCTAGCGCTGACCTTCTTTTCCAGTTGTTTTTGTTTTGCTTTTCGGGTTTTTTTTTTCTTCTCATTTTTCTTTGTTTCTTCTTTCCTGTCTAGTTATGTCATGGTTCTACGAGAAAGATAAAAATAGAGGTATACGCAAAGATACGGGTAAGGCAAATGTGATTTTGTGGTATTTGCTTTACTTGAGAGAAGAATGCCAAAGGAACAACATAGGCTATATATTGAATTGTACACCCAATATGCATTTATACCTATATCTTTGAATGAAATGTTGACCAATAATCTTGGATAAATATTTTCACATTTTAAGGTGCTGGATTTGTACAATACTAAAACAGCTAGAGATAGAGAGTCTTAGGTCATTGACCTTTAACAAAAAACTCCGATTGTGTTCAAATATGCCCACTACTGTCTCTGCTCTTTACAGATTCCATCATGACACAAGTGACAACAACAGGTGAAATATGCAAAGGCTCGCAAAGTCCACTTTGGGACCCTATCCAATACTTTATGATTTAAAATAATAAAAATGCCATTCAAGTAAATACCAGACAGATATTCAGCTCACCCTTGTCACCATTTTGATGACCAACATTTTAGATTATAGTTCATGGCTGTATAAGCAGAGAATCTAACTATAAAAGCAAAATTGTGTTTGGTCAGGTAAGACACTGAAGTGACCGAAGATTTATGTGACATCAACAGAGTGTAAGTAACTCTTTTAAATCTCATTAACTTCAGAAAGAGATTCTTCACAAGAAGGGAAATAGAAGTTGCCATCAACATTTATACTAAGATATTAAAAAAAAAGAAAGAAAGAAATTCTCACTTCTTAAAATATGTAAAACTAAAAATGCAATAGTTATATGAAGAAGGATTGTATTTCTCACAGGAAGATAGCAGCTTTATAAATCAGTAGTATTTGCAAAGAGTTTTAAAAAGTGGAAAAGCATACTATAAAAATAGAAATCAAATAAATTATAGCTCAGACTTTCTTTTAACCCACCGGAATCAAATGGGCTAAGACCATCCAACAGGAATATTTGCACTAAGCAAATATTTGTACATATAAACCCTCTCGCCTGAGTTTTGATCCTTCTCTTAAACATCATGAATTTTACAGCTTGGCAAAGTGTTGTGTTTGCCATCCAAAACCCAGATGGCTAATGGTAGATTGAAAGGGTAAACTTTCAGGTCAGTCTTCTTAAAAGAAAATCAGGGCCCTCCTTGAATTTCACCTCTGGCTTGTATGCAACACTGTGTGATTCTTATAACATTAACATTGTATCATTTATTGTTTGGCTGAAATTTTTAAAAATAGTAAGTGACATAAAAAATGGTAGAGAATGTAGGGGTAAGTTCAGGTCAATAGCAAAATGATTTTTATATCTCATTGAGTGGTCATTGAAGGACACTTCTCCAGTGCCATGAAATATATTTATATATTACGCTCATCAAGTAAAATAATCCCACACTCCTGATTCTATCATGTATTCAAATCTTATGAATAATAATAAAAAAAATTCAAGTAGCCTTTCCAATGGAAATACGTCTGTGATCAATCACCAAACCCCACAATCAGAACAGGATAATTTGTAGAAATATTAAGAATCTACTGAAGATATGTTCAAAGGCCCTTCTTGTGGTCAGGTCTCTGCTCCAAAGGGTCTAGGCACAGGAAAAGTACCTTGCAGCAGGGCCAGCTTCTGAAGGCTAAAGTGTAGGAGAATAGTGGGGAGTTTGGGAGTAAAGGGTATTGAAACACATGCGGAACTTCACAATTTCTTGACAATATTAAAGCTCCAAGCCCAAGATTTTCACATTCCTGAAAACTAAAATTTTCTCCCCATCCTCAAGCTCCTAAGAAAGAGTGGCCTGTCTTGAAAAGAAAATTATAGAAAGAAAAGGGGATTCCCTTTGAAAGAGCACTTATGACACTACGAAAAGAGGTCAATATGTTTAAACAATACATACACACCCCAGAACTTGAATATCTGTCAATAAGTACAAAGGAGGCAGAAGTCTACATAAAGGATTTTCATGGTTATGAGCACAAGTGTGTTTTTATATTAAAGAGAAGAACAGATCACTGGGAAAGGCTCCCAGGACAAACAAGAGAACTTCTGATATCTGATCACCCTCGAGAAGCTCGGATACTGATGAACACATATCCTTGCTTGAAGCAAGGATAGGCCTCTTTCTGTTACGATTCTCCCCTCCTTTTTTTTAAGCTCCTGACAATCTATTTCGTCCCTGAGTCAACTCAGCAAAGGTATGGAACAAGCCCCACGTTGAGGTTTTTTTTCATAAAAAAAATCCTCTGGGACTGTGTGTTTATATTAATTTAGGATTAAAATCAAGAATCTCCAACAGGTTTACTGTGTCTCTCGGCTCTAAAGCAAAAGGAAGCACTAAAGATATAGAAAAATAAATGGATGAAAAGAAGTGTACTGTCTCCCTGTTTCATACCATCTAGAGTTCATTTCAGAGTCTCACAAAGGAAAAAAAAATGCCAAGAGTATACGACAGATAACTATTTTGCTGAGAGAAAGAAAAATCTACTTAGATTTATCAAGTTTTTGTTGTATTTATTTGCTTTTGCGCCTTGTAGGAGGGAGGGTTCAAGGCACAAGACGTTCTCAGTTCTGAGTGCACAATGATATGGAAATACAAACACTTATAAAATGGTCACTAAAATGATATCAATGCCTTATGTTGCTTTAAATTCCATATCATCCCTTGTGTTTCAGCAGGGATACATGCATTTTAATAGTGAGTGTACAATTCCAGGTCCTCATCAACACCAATAAGAACCACAAAAAAGTTACGTAATAAATATTTGCCTCCAAATTCAAACCAAACACAGTATGTTAAAAATTTCTTTTAAAATTAAAAGTAATTTAATCTGGGTGACTTGAAGATTTGAGCACATGATTCTGACATGTAAACCTGTACAGTTCTATTCATACACAACTTGTTTTTGTGAACTAGTTTTTATTTTATATTTGGTTTTTCTGTGAAGGGTGAGGTGTTTCAGTTAATTGACCCCAACTGACAGTCAAAAGAGTAGTTCATGCCAAATGTGGGAACGGTATTTAAGGCACAAATGCGGGCTGCGTGTTTAGGACACAAAGCCGTGTGGACGTTTGGAAAAATCCATAAAGCTTTCATTTAAATGGCTTGGCTGGCAAGTTTACCTTCCTCTTCAGTGCAAACTTTCTGCCTCAAGAAGTTGGAGAATGAAGTCAGTTTTATCCTCAGCTAGTTATGTGACAGTTCAGATTCACACTATTTTATCTTTATGTCACAAACTCATTTCTAGAAAGTATTCTGCCTCCAAAGGCAACCAGAATCACACTGTTATAAAAAATGGTTTAAATATTTAAGGAATCATCGAAACCTTCTGAAGTCTTGGCATATATAATTGGTTTATTTTCTTGAATGATCACTTTTACCTCCCATACAAATACTTCCATAAGGCAAATGATAAACTCTCACTCATACACCCATCCCCCACATGTTTAAAGTGACTACAGATAGAAAGGAAATTGGAGGCTTTCCCAGTCATACAAAATATTAGCTATATGACTTTCTTCGGCTGAAAAAGGACCTATTCTATTTGCATTTGTGATATTGGTACAGCACCGTCCCAGAGAAATCTTTAATTAAGGCTTGAGTCGAAATTTAATTAGAGAAATGTAGTGTGTGGAGATTTATACCACGTCTCTGCTCAACAGCTACAGAGGTACCCACTCAGAAAACATTCCGCCGAGACCTCTTTGAGGAATGGAGACATGCCTGTTGACTCACCATTTGCCTTGAGCAGGGACCCGTGAATTTGAGAACAAAAGGAACCTTAAAGATCTTGTCTGACACCCACAATTTTATAGAAGAGGAAACTGAAGTTCAGAGCATTACTAACTTGCCCCAGGGCCCACCACTGGTTAGCAGCAAATACGATCTTCCCAGCTCTAAGGAACACATTTCACACCTAAGGAAATAGCTCTATATGGAAATGTATTTCTTTCCTTCTTAATTTGTTTCTCCTCTTGAACTTGAAAGCATCAGGCTTAGGCTAATGTATGTAGAACTTCTGGATATTAGAATCCACTTCCTTTGTGTCTCTTTCTAACCCAGTCAATCTTGTCATGCCACAGTCCCCCACCTGACAACATTCACTTTGGTTTAACGTGTAGGAAGCAGGAGGAATCGTATGTAGAGTCCTGAAGGGTCGTGTAAGGTGGACGCACTCTCCATGCTACCTTCAGGACAAGTAGAAGAATATACGTCCCTACCACTTGGAAATATTATGGATGATTAATTAGTTAGCATTTGTAAAGTGCTTTGAAAATGAAAAGTGCTATTATTATACCTAATTAAATTTCTCCCTTATATATTCAGCAATAATTTCATTGGTATTTGTTTCTGTGCTAGAAATAGAGCTGTGTGGGCTCACAGATGCACTAATATGAAAGCTAGTCACAGGTCTGTTTTGCTGCTGCTTCTTTTTTAAGAAATTTATATATTTATCACTTCTTCTTGACACTAGACATAGATCTTCCCTAAATGGGCACATATTCACAAGTCAGCGCTACATTTTGGAGCAAAATGCCTTTTTAATAAAGAGTTTGGTCGTACGTGGCCGAACAGTATACTGACAAGGCAAATGCTGATTCACAAAGAGAGAGCCACAAATGATAATATATGCCCGTCCTAAGTTAGGGCAAGGCTGCCCATCAGATGAAGGCAAACAGGCAGAGGCAGCACTGGTTGAAGCAAAAATTTTGGCAGGTCTGAATCAGTCCCTCGGATCTTCAAGGTGGTATCGTCAGTAGGACCTTGTAAACATCTTTCCCCACTGGTTAGGCTACTGTCTTAACCTGCCATGATGCATCAGAAGTGTGGAATAATTTGGTTGGTCTGGTTTTGCTGCCACATGTAGATACCCAATGGAGTCTCCAGGGAGAGGAGAGAGAGGTGCGTGTGGAAACTCAATCTGATTTAGAAATCAACGCTCCTGTAGGTAATGTTGTGTTCCAATAAAGACCTGGAAATACAGACTCAGTGTGTAATTAACAGAGTTGGGAAATCAACACGCCAGAAAACTGTTGATAGAGAAGTATTTCTATTGTTCAAAACATGTTTGGTGCATTAGGAAAACAAAACCAAATTCTTTCGCTTGGCATCTACCTTGAAAAGCACATCAGCTAATGAAGGGGGCATCAGGGTTGACATCATAGCATAACCAGCAGCCTGAGACCCACTTGTATGTGGTTAGAAGCTAAATTCTAGTCTACTGCTGATGTCATTAGTCAAACTTGCATTAGTGATGTGGATTGGCAAGCTTTCCATCTCTCCCACATAATAAACAACCATGGCATACCACAGACAAACATAAACCTGAGAATGTCGTGCATTCTGCAAAGTTGTGCGGTAGGTACATGCTGGGCAGGTCTCATTGCCAGACCCGCAGAAGCAGGGACAAGGTGGGGGGGGGGGCGATGACACAGGACCCTCCTATTTTGCATCCTCTCTACAAAGGCAAGTGACCCTCCATTCTGGCCTGAGCACAAATGAATGGAAATGGTTTTGCAGCAAACTTCTTAGCTAGAAATGCTGGCAGCCGATTCTCCACTTGGTAAACTCAGCAGGAAATAAAGAAAACTAAGCCCTCATTTAAGGAACATGGTTTGAACTGCATGAATGTGTACATTGTAAAAATCTAATTGTGCATCTATAATTTCCGGCAGGCTGCACATATCTACTGTAAAAACCACAAAAGTATACTGCACATCTGCTCTAGCTATTGAAATTCTGAGACAGCATTCTTCAAATACATTATTCTAAGAAACCCCGTGTAAGTATAAATAACCAAAGTCAGACTTCACATATCTGGCAAAAGTAAATGTCAAAATTGGGTAAATTTATATTTTATTGCTCCTTCTCTTTATTTTGGAGCTATTTCCTTTCTACTTGGCAAGTTACATGGTACCTTAGCCCAAACTCACTTGTTTCCAATACAATCTCTGTGGCATATACGTAACAGAAGTATACTGGATAGGTATTCCAAAAGCTCAAGTAATCCTTATTTACTTGTTTTCAGAAAAAAAGCCCACGTCCATGAGTGTGCCCGTACACTCTCTCTACACACACACACACACACACACACACACACACACACACACACATATCCACTGAATGTATAATCTCTAGAGGTTTCTACTGAAGTATTTTCTAACAGGAGCAACAGTTGAGTTAATCACCCCAGTACAAATTAGGGGTGCTCAGGACCGAACGATTTGCTCTTCCATTGGCCTCTTGACAGTGTGTGTTTTTCATTAATGCCATGCCCTCAGTGGAATTACTGACGCCTCACTTTAAATACACTTTTCTGTAAGTCAACTAACAAAACTAATTAGGAACTGTGAAAGGCTATATTGATAGAGTAAAAATATATAAAACAGCTCTGACAATTCTCCTAGAGGACTCCATACATCATGGGACTTTGTGCTTGACTTTGGGCTTTTTTTTTTTTTTTTTTTTGGCTAGAATGTAAATAAACTGAAGTAAAATCTCAGGCTTTAAAATGACTTTAAAGAACCACACATTTCCTGAAAGAACCATTTTCGAATTACATATAAACATGTTTAATCAGTCTTTACTGCTCTAAGTGGCAGGGGGATTTCACGGGGGCCTGAGTCAGTGACCTCCAGACCCCAGCAGTGTCTACCTGAGGCTACTAGGTTGAATTGTCTCACCGCACTGACAAGTTAGTTCAGTCACAACTAATTTGACTAGCTTTTCCCAGTGGACTTCCTTCCCTTCACATACCGGCCCTCACACTTCTGAGCTGCACCCGCAACAAACTGGTTACTTGAATATGACGGTTATTCATCCACGGATAACAAGCATCACAAAACCATCCAAGCAGCACGCAGAGTGTTGCGGCATCACTAAACCAACGGCCATGTTGTCATTGGCACAAACGCATTGGGGCAGAGGTTCCTACAGGCTGCTGCTTCTTTCTTACATATTCATCCCAAGAGATGACAAAGGATACAGATACATGTGGGCACAAACCCTGTCCTGACACTTGCTACTTATTAGTCCTTTCTCAGCCTCAATATCCTGTCTCTCAAAGGAAATACAGCGACAAGGACAACAGACGATGATGACTGCTGTACCACTACCCCCTGACTATACAGTGCTACAATGCTGCTGCTTCTACTGCTCGTAGTAGTAGCACTGCTACTATATACCACCACCATCACCACTACCACTAGACTGCTACTACGACTACATTGTTACTACCACTGCTACTATAGCACTATGATGTTGATGCTTCTACTACTACTACTACAATACTGCCTCCACCATCACCACTATGACAACTACTGCTACTCCTACACTGCTCCTGCTACACTGTACCACCACTACGACAATGCTGCTACACTACTGTCACTCTACTACGATGCCTCCACCACTGCTACAATAGTACTCCTACTAGTACCATCACCACCACGTACTGCCATATTAATAATATTACTCCAGGGGCGCCTGGGTGGCTCAGTTGGTTAAGTGTCGGACTTCAGCTCAGGTCATGATCTCATGGTTCGTGGGTTTGAGCCCCGCCTTGGGCTCTGTGCTGACCTGGAGTCTGCTTCAGATTCTGTGTCTCCCTCTCTCTCTGCTCCCTCCCCTGTTCGTGCTCTGGCTCTGTCTCTCAAAAATGAATACATGTTAAAAAGCATTTAAAAAAATACTATTACTCCGTATATTTCTATCCTCATCTTGCTGCCTACTGTTATGTTGGCATAGCAGTTAAAGGCAAGAACTATAGCATTGAGACTCCTAGATTCGAGTGTCCATTCTGTTTACTTACTAACTGTGTAACTTTGAACAGGCTAATCCTTCTGGGCCTCAGTTTCCGCCTCCATAAAACAAGGATGGTATTAGGAAATATGTCATAAGATTGTTATAAGGAGTCACAATATTTATTTATTTATTTATTTAGGAGTCACAATATTTATAAAGTGTTTAGAACAGTGTCTGGCCCAGAGAAAACACTATATAATATTATGCTGGAAAAAATTACCATGGGTAGTTGATAACTGGCAATAACGCAACATGATGGGCATTAACTATGTTTAACTTGGTGCCTGTATACAACATATTGCAGGCTGCCAAAATTCATTTACTAATGGTTGGTCATACAATCTTAAAAAGGTGAGTGCCTGACCAATGATCCATAAAACCACTGAACTGTTGTAACTAGCAATTTAAGCACGATACAAGAACAGCCAATTGACCCCTCACTCCCACTGAAAACTACTGTCACCTCCCAAGAAATGTCACTAAGGATCAGTTACACAGTTTGAAGTTTATGGTTGATCCTAATCATCAATGTGGTCCTTGAGGAGGGGCCATTTTGGAGAGTACCAGGGGTAGTCATGTTGGCTAGAAACATTTGGGGTTCTCGGTTAAAATTTCTAGAAAAGATTCATTTCTAAGTACAAAATAAACAGGTATCCAACCCACTAAAATGCCAGGGCTCCTTAGATGCAGTTTATTTTTTACTGAGAAAGGGAGCTGCCAGACCCTTCCTCTGACCATGACTTGCCTTCCATTACACTTCTCTCTTATGTGCAGGACCACCGAGTAACTGACCCTCAGCAGGGCCAGTAAGTGCTTACCAACAGGCAGGTAAATTGCTCAAGGTAGGAAGGCTTGGATACAGTGATACCATGTATGCTAAAAATTCTGGGCTTCTGCACCTTCCTATGATCTGTAGGGGGAAATCTACAGCAATTAGATATATGTTTTTTGGGAAGACAGAATGTGTTTCGTTTCCGTTTATACTTCCAGGGGCTGTCGTGGTGCCCAGCACTCAGCAGGTTTGAATAAATATTTGCTAAATGAATGAATGAATGGATGGATGGAACTGAAGATCTTCAAAACACTTTGAAATCACACATTAGCCTCTGAGACATGGGGATGTGAAAGGCTACCTGCATAGGGGGCGGGTCGTTGGCTGGCAGCATCCATTTCATTGTTTTCATAGCGAGAAGCTGTCAGGATCAGTGTTCCACAGCCTTCCGCAGAAACGAGCCAAGTTCGTGGTTTAATCGTTGTTTAACACTGCCCGCAGTGAAACTTGAAATATTCCTAACTTGGTGAGGTTCTTTCCTCCTTGTTATTGGCTGCGATGTGTACATCTCTGCCAGATTCACCTCCCAGAAAAAATGACTCATTATTGCCTACAAGATAATGGCCGTTTCCTTAAGTGGGCATTCCAGAGCCTCCATGGTCTGGCTGGTACCCAGTGCACTTTGCCTCCCATCTCTCTCACATGGATGGGCTCTCTTGGGTCAACATGTCTGCCACTGATCCCCAAACACAGGGTTGGTCATCTGTCCATTGATTCGTCTATTTGAAAATTTGTATCTTGAGCAGCTGTTATAAATAAGGCATCACCATCTCTCTCTTTATACCGTTTTCCTCAACTGAAGAAGCCAAAGCATGTTCCTCCTCAATGACCCGTTCATTTCCTGCCTCCCTTACTGGGTCTTCTCTCCAAGTCCACCAAGTCCAGAAGCACATTTTCCTTCGCTGAACTTCTATAGCACTTCTTCTCTATAGCATGCCCATGGCCCACTGGTCATAAGTTGCTTTGCATTATTTAACTTCCTGCTCCCCCACTTCAGCAGAGCTTTTAGCTTCTCAAGGACATGCATCAGATAACTTCTCCCATGATGCCTAACCTTAACCTAGTCAAACTTAAGCTTTCATTTACCCCCAGTACTGATTCCTGAAATGGAATATATCGGATATGGTCATTTTAAAGAGCCAGGCTTACCTATTCTTACAGTTTAGTATTGGGAGGGCTTTTTATGTAATGGGGGTTTATAAGCTAAGACCTCAGGTGAGACGGTTTTCATAGAGAGCCGTTAAAGAGCTGTTGTTATTCTTGGTGTGATGGTGCCTACCAAGGCAGATGCAAGCAAAGGCACGGTGCCCACTATCTTTAAAATATCTTATTTAAATTGGATGCTACTTGATGCCAAGTGGAGAGTGAAGGATCCCTCTCCACTGTAAAGCAGGAGGTTAAAAGCCTAGAGAACTTGTTGGGGCGGGGGGAAGGGAGAGTTTTTTCCAAGTTCTCACAGCTCAGTAAAGATGGTGTTGGCGAAGGGCTCTTTGCCAACCTGCTCTTGGTAACTGACTTATTCCTTCAAGTTAGTAGGCACTGTAGGGGAAATATGAACTGACATGCTTCCTTACCCCATCTTCTGGTGACTTAGCTCTGAGATGTGAGCCTGCCCCTGCTTGGAAGGACACATTGTGCAGTGGAATTTCCATACCTACAGCAGAGATCCTTCCTGAATCTTGTGACTGTGCAGTAGAAAATAGAAGGTATCGTCTTTTCCTCTGAGAACAGGTGGCCAAGGTGTATGTTCAAAGGAGAAGACACTCTACGCTACTGTGGTTTGGGCCACATGTTACTCCTTGCACCTCTGGCTCTGTCTTGGGACCCCTGAATTATTCATGACGCACAGTGCATCGCTACCCACAGGCGAGTCGCACTGCCGCCCGGCACAAACACACTGAGGGCCTTTGGTGTGAGAATGGCAGTTCTGTGGCTTTAAGAAAGAGCTGGTGCACCCTGCAGTAGCAAAGCCTGTAGATTCAGCTGTGTTCTTACCTCACTTTCCCTTCTGCAGTGACCTCACCCTGCCACAATGCTACTATTCATGCAGATGGAATGGACCACGGCATACAAAAGTTTCATTTAGTCACATAAACATGAAGATTTAGCCTGTTTGATTAAAAATGAAAGCTAGATGTTTGACTTTCTACAATTTGATGGGCTGAATGAGGTTTTTTTTTTAAAAAAAAGTTTAATTTTAAAGACCAACCTTGAAAAGAATAATAGGAAAAAAAATCCTTCCCACCCATTTTTTTTCCTAAAAAGCTGTTCCTTCGTAGGGTTACCCTTCTTTCATCTTTTCTTGTATCATAGTCCTTAGGTCCCATAGAATTTTCTATTTACTGTTAGAAAGTCAAACATAGAAAATATAGACATCAAATCTGTTTCTCGAAATAGAGATTTAATTTTTAAATTTGTATTCATTTTATTCATTATGACTCTCCTGTGTATGTGTGCATATGTACACACATAAATATTTCTGAGAACAAATTCAGGAAGTTGGTTTCATGCCATTGGTTGCTTTCAAGGTCATAATCTACACAGAGCTGAAGAGAAGACTTGGGAAGAGGTTCCAAAGAATCCACCCCCAAAAGGACACCCATGAAATTATTGCTCATTTTAACTTCTCAAAAATATCTACTTGTTGTTCTTAAAAGAAGCAAGAAGAACATAAATATCACTCATGATTCTAACACCTGAAGAGAACTTTTTGATATACTCCTTCCAACTGTGTGTGTGTGTGTGTGTGTGTGTGAGAGAGAGAGAGAGAGAGAGAGAGAGAGAAAGAGAGAGAGAGAGAGAGAGAAAGAGAGAGAGAGAGAGAGAGAGAGAGAGAGAAGGGACATTCTGTGTAGACAGAATTATTTTTATTTTTTCCAATGGTATATTATCATGATCTCCTGAGCATTTTCCTCTAACATTATTTGTGTTTCAAAAACATGATTTTAATTGCTGTGCACCTCTTCACGTTTTCCTTATTATTGGGCATTTGCATTGTTTTCCATTTCCCAAACCATTTCCCCAACACTTGAGGATAGCACTGCAGTGAATATCCTTGATCATAAATGTCTTGGTAGGTCTGCCATTATTTTCTTAGAACTAATTCTTTCAGGTGGAACAGACATACCCTCAAGGCTAACACCTTCAAAGGGCTTGGTACATCTTGCCAGACTGTTTTCCAGAAAGTGGAATCATATGTATGGCATATAATTGATATCCTCTTGGCCTATCTACCTTGGTATTAAGTATATTATATATAGAACAGCATCTCTTAAAACATTTTCCACCAAAAATATATATATTTTCTTAACATCTAACTCTTTCTGACAATAGAAAAAAGATTTCCCTTAAAAAAAAAAAAAGGAAAAAGAGTAGAAGATAAACTCTAGTTTCTTCTTTCAATGACCTACCAAATATGAGAAATTCTACTTACTGTTTTAATTATATAAGGGGATGAAACTATATTCATGCATTATTTAAGAAGACATGCATTATCCTCAAAGAAGACATTGTAGTAGACATTGCTTCAAAAAGCTGTTTAACTATTAACGTTTTTTAGGTGCGCCATATTTTAAATGTCCTACAGCTGAGATTGCTATTTAAAATGAAATCCTGTGGTGAATTCTTTGGAAAGGTGAAGAATCCTTTGTTAAATCAGGGAATTACATCAGTATTTATTTTAAAAGTTCAGATTTCTATGTGAAGATTTTCCTGAAAAGAGGGAGTACCTAAGTCTCAAAATATTCTGTTGAGATAATTATTAACCACAAAGGGAAAAATAGTAACTTTATAGTGAAGAAAAAAGGTATCACTTTAACTGAATGAGCAAGGTTAATATCACCAGTATTAAGGTTTACTGTCGTGAACCCCTGACATGACACACTGAAAAGGGCACATCGCTTGAGGTATTTCTAAAACATGCATAATCTCAATAATGATGGGAAAACATCAGACAAACACAAATTGGGGACATTCCATAAAATAACTGGCTCTTATAAATGGCAAGTTCAGGGGTGCCTGCGTGGCTCAGTCAGTTGAGTGTCCACTTTTGGCTTAGGTCATGATCTCATGGTTCATGGGTTCGAGCCCCGCATCGGGCTCTGTTCGGAGAGCTCAGATCCTGGAGTCTACTTCAGATTCTGTGTCTCCCTTTCTCTCTGCCCCTCCCTGGCTTGCTCTCTCTCTGTCTCTCTGTCTCTCTGTCTCTCTCAAAAATAAATAAACATTAAAAAAAAATTTTTAAAATGCCAAGTTCATACAAGATTGAGGAAAGACTGAGAAACTTCCACAGAACACAGAGACCAAGTACATCTGACAACTAAATGCACTATAAGATCCTGAATTTGGTGCTAGAACAGAAAAAAGGCATAAGTGAGGTTGGGTGCTGGAATAGAAACAAGATACTATTGGGAAAAGTGGGGAAATTGGAATAAAGTCTGTACTTTAGCTAATAGCATTGCACCAATGTTAATTTCCTGGTTTTGATAATTATACTTCAGATATATATGTTGTTAACACTAGGGAAAGCTTGCTGGAGGATGTGTGGGAACTTGGTACTATTTTTTCCAACTTTGCTATAAGTCTAAAATTATTTCAAAATAAAAAATTTAAAAATTAATAATTATGACATTAATAATGAAAAGAAAAAACAAGATGGACCCATAAGATACTGAAATTTCACACAAGGAGGCAAGTCCTATCTGGAAGGCACTGGATCCTTCTAGATATCTGCAAACCACAAGTTACTCCATGACTGAGCAGAAAATCACTGTCCATTCTGAAATGGCTAATTTAACCTGTCTACTGAAATCTGAGAACATGTTATAGACAAAATCCATCGGATCATCACATGGCCAACATGTAAATTCCAAATACGCCTGTTTCTCTTTTCTGACAAAATGATAATCATGGCAATCTCTTCAGAGAGAGTAATGGCTTTCTTAGAATGCTGAGAACAGCATGTTGGTTAATAAACATACATGGAGAAGGAAGTGTCTCTCCTCTCCACTCCATCCCCACTGGCTCATGCTCAGTCCATTTGTGCTACCAGATACTTTCCAGACTTGTGGGCAACCAAATTGTTTCCTATGTTGGCTAATGAAGAAGGCACAAAATCGCCTTGATATTTGGAAGAAGCCTAGAGAACCTAATCCAAAACCTTTCATCCAGAAATATGTTATTTAATTCCTGATGAGATTATCAAATATTCCATTTCTACCCTTAAAAAGTTTAGAATCTGCACTCAACCCAATGATGGTTGAAGGATTCCATAGGGATAATTAGGCCTATGCTTAGCACAGTTCGGAAAGCTGATGGAAATCTGAAATTTCATTATCTGATAAATTCATTCCATAAAAATTAGATTCCAACTCATGACACTCAATTACATATTTAAAATGAATATTTGATAATTATTACATGCTAATTATGTATAAGTGTATCATGGAAAATATATCTTCTCTGGGTTTAATTACCACATTGCAGAAACATCAAAATAAGATTTAATTCATGTGTTTTAGTCATTTACTAATTAAAACATAATAAGTATGGGAACTCCAAGCATCCCTAAAGCCAATAAGAAAGAGTTACATATCTCAGATTAAGGCTCAAAATGAATTTCTCATGTTTTTTGTGTAGCATACACCTATGGTATAGATTTAAAATGATCAACATATAGCCATCCTCTTCCTTAAATAAAATTCATGAGTTTTCTTGTCCAGAAATTTGCACTGAGAAAAAACCAAGTCCAGATAATTCCATACAAGATACCATTTCACATAAAGCTTAAACACAGCAAACTTAAATGATATCATTTAAAGAAACTCATGTATGCTTGATAAAACTATTTTTTAGATTCTAAGGAATGATGAGCACAGATTTCAGGATAGTGGGGGTCTCCAGGATGAGTAGGAGGATCGAGTATGGAAGGGCACACAGGCAGTTAGAAATGGTAGATGGTTTAGTTCTGAGGCTAGGTGGTAGCTTCACAGGTATTTGTTACACCATCGTGCTTTATAACATACATACGCATGACATATATTTTCATTTTAAAAATATAAGAGGAAAAAAGCTTATTTCCATTTGGAATGCTGTCTATTGCTATGACCAACAGTTATGAAATATACTTGATCATTTGCACACATTGATTTATTATTTAGAGTTATATTTTGGGTCTAATATACCTAGAAAAGATGTAGTGTACTTTTTTATACTGTGCATGTTTAAAAAAAAGCAACTAGTTGCCAAGAATGATGTCAAATTTCATCTTTTAGCCAACTTCTTGGCCAACTGGGTTCTACTTCTGAGACATGTAAAACTATTTATCTTGCACAAAAATCTGGCAACTGCATTAAACACTTCTTCTACTCATACTGATGTATTAGGTACCCCTAGCAACCTAATAAACACAAAAGAACCTTAAAGATTGTCTTGAAAAATCAACTGATTCCATCATTATGGACACTTGTAATAAGACCTATAAAATACAGATGACATTTGATAGAACTGAAAACAGTAATTTAAAGTCTGTTTAATACCCGCATCTCTGGTCTTTTGTTTTGACAGAGACAGCATGCAATAAGCATGTGAAAACAGATCTGACTTGACCAGCGTACAAACTGCCTCACAATTTGCAGTATCCAATGATTTCTTGTCCAAGAATAATTTCCTCCAAGTTAGTTGTGTTCAACCCACTTCTTCCTACTGTCCCTTTAAGCAGGTGGACCCCCTAACAACTGGGTACCACCCAGTAGGGCTTGAAGCAGAGGAGGCAAGAGTGAGTCAGATCAGAGGAGTGCCTTGTAAATCAGCCACATGCAGCACTGAGACATCCATCAGGGCGGTGTGCCCTTTCTCCACTGCGGCAGTCATGAAGTCATGGGCCTGCCATGGGGCTAACATATTATTAAAATAAATCATTGGCCTGGAGACTTGAGTTTAAATGCCAATTAACTCATAAGTAAATGGGAAGAGCTGACTTGTCTCACCCAGATCACTGTTTGGGGAAGTTACTGAAATTACCACTCTGTGTTAAGGCCTTGGTTTTCATAGATGGGTGAAATACCCAGAGAATAAGGGGCTAGAGTATGGGCCTTATAAGACCAGACTTATATTTTGCTTACAAAATCCCCCTCCCAATTTTCTTCCTCAAGGACAGCTGCAACAGGCTCAAGGTAGATTCAGTAGAAGCAAGAACTTGCAAGACCATTAAATGCTCACTGACTGTTCAAAACCATCCAGCCACCAGCTCTTTGATTGCTCTCTTTGTCCCTGCCCAACAGCAGCAATGACACTGGAAGGAAAATGGCACTGAGATTTTCTTCCTGTCTTTCATTTTGCTGCTTTCCAGGCAGCACCTCTCAGAGACACATAAGCTCATGATGTCTGGAGGGCCAAGACCTACAAACCGCTCTGAGATCCTAATTGCATGCTGGGGCATGGGCAGGCTTCTCTTCCTCACTGGCATGTAGTAGTAAGTCAAGTCTGTTTGAGTAAAGACTTTCTTGCTCAGCAATATGCTCCAATGCCAAGTTCTAGCTTCATTTGTTCCGTGGATAATAAAGTCTCACTTCTCAAGAATGAAGTTGACTCCAAAGCCTGCTCAAGGCATTTAAAGAGTCTTCTCCAGAAGTCTGATTCTTCTTGTTTCACAACACTAAGCTCTAGCATCTCGTCGTCCTTGGCTAGGACACATTCTCTCTAGTTTCAAAGGGTCATGCTCACAACGCAGTCTCTGCCCTCAAAATCGCCAACTCTGGCTTTGAGGAAAGAGATTTCCCCTATCCACACATGTTCTTCCTCATGATGACAAGTAGAGTTATAACTTGGATTTCAAAGGAGGCTTACACATCTCTCTGCTTGCCTCATTCATAAAAATCCAAGATGCCCACAGATATAGGGATTTATCACTAAATTTGGCTTGTATAGATCTGGACTTGCAGAGACTACCATGAAAGCACCACAGGCCTTGCCTGTAGGAAAACAAAACAAAACATTACACTTCAGCTCGTCACTGTCCTTGTTCCAAGTGACCTACAGACATGTTATTAAAACATGGCCTATTAAGTCATTATTTTTTATCATGCTTATCCAAAGCAATCAGGTAACAAAGCATAATCTGAAGCCAGCCACATGGCCACAGGCCTAACTGGAATACATTCACTGACTCTCTCATATTTTTCTGGCTTTTCTCCTATGGAAACAGACACCATCCACCACTGTGAGCTGTGATTCTAGGGGGCTCTCCTGACACCTTACAGGATCTTCTCCATCTCCTGCATCCAGCTGAGAAAGCTTATTCCTTCAGGGAGGGATGCTGTTAACAAATTAAAGGGCAAAACTGGCCAACAAAGGCTGTTTTTCATGATCCATTACATGCCTGGAGGCTTTGATCTTTGTGTCATGCCAAGTAGGATCAAGCCATGCCTCACCGTCATTTATAGCAAAGGCCACAGGCAATGTGTCAGCTGCCCAGCCCAGTGTCTTGAACCTTCCTCAGAGGGAGAAACTGGGAAAAAAAATGCCTGGTCCTCCTTACCTAGGTGTCTGGCTTCAAGTTAGGGTTCAAGAATGTGTGTGTGTCTTCTCTCTGCTCAGCTGCAGAAGCAGAAAGGTGAGTCCCCCTACCATTACAGGTTCTAGATAGCTGCCAGCCATCACATATGCCATTGCTTCCTCTGTCACTTAAAGGGAATTGGCTGTAACTCCCTTTGGACAGAATTCTGCCATGCTGTGGATAACTGTTTGTTGCTCAGTTGCTCTGCAGTTCTAAATGCTTCTTTCTCATTATGGGATTCATTTTGGCTTTACTCTTAATGAGGAGTGATTGATGCATTCATCATCTGGTATAGAAATGATGCTGCTGATAATATTTAAAATACAGATGATGAAAGACCATTGAATCTCGGACCAGGTGCTGCTGTGTGTGCGCTTGCCTCTGTGTGTGTGTGTGTGTGTGTGTGTGTGTGTTCCCCTCCATCTGACCTTGTTCATATAAGATCATGCTTAGGCACATCAGTGGCCCTCATATACCTACCTACTTACAGCACACGTAACAAGTTCCAGAACTGCCGCAGGAAAAGAAATTCTTATTTCTAACATGAAAAACGATGAAGAAGATAGAAGCTTAGCAAATAAGGTATTAAAAGAAAAACCTTTGATTTTTTTTTTTTTTTTTGAGGGAACGATCAGAGTTTTTTTGAACTGGAACTATATTCTACACTGGAGCCTAAACCTTCTGGCTCTATCAGCCTCCTTGCCATAGAATCCTAAGAAATGTCTGTGAACCACTAACGTTTTCTCAGGAGATTTCATTACTGAAAGAGCTCATTAGTCAAGACATTAAAATACGAATTACCTCATAAACTATTTAGTTGTGTACCCAGTGGGAGTGTGTACTTACTAGGGCCTGAGCTTTTCACAAACAGAGCTCATCAATTAAGCTTCATTAGAAACTGAAGGGGTCTTAAAAAGATTGGATAAGTCAGGGGGCAATCACAAAAGGACCAGATAGGGAAAAAAAAAAACATCTTCTGTGACACAACTGCTAATGTTTGTTAGCAGCTTTTGGGGTAGAGTGGGTAATCCAACCATTTCTGCCTTGTGCCAGAATCTCCTTAGACTCAGTAGTCCCATTATCAGGGGCTCCTCACAACTTAATGTGCCTCTGACCCACATGAGGATTTTATGAAAATGGAGGTTTGCATTTAGTAAGTCTGAGGTGGGGCTGGAGATCCTGAATCTCCAACAAGCTCTCAGGTGATACTAATGCTGCAGGTTGAGGGGCCCCAGTAGCCTTTGTGGTGTTAAAATGGGCTGCTCCAGAAGGATGCCACACTGAACATAATTCTCTTTGTTGCCCTATGTGGCATGATAGAAGGAGAAAGTTACAGGCAGACTTTCCTTCTAAGTGAAATTTCTTTTCCCTCACGTCACTATCGAATTTATTTTTGCTAATATGAATGGTGAAACTCTCCCATAACAGTAAAAAAAAAAAAAAAAAAGAAAAAAGAAAAAAGAGAAAGGCCTTTGTGAAATTAGCTTTGAATCTCCCCAGAGACCAAGTTCTAAAGGAAATTCTACAGCAACATTTGTAATAGTCAGATGGAAGGGTAGAGATCGCTTTCATTTTCCCGTCAGAACAGGAAATATTTAGTAAGGCTGTACAGAGCCACACTAAGGCACCGAGCTAGCAAGGGAGCTGGACTTCCTGGGAGCACTTGTGCGGGCTCTCAGAAGTATGTGTTCTTGTGTTCTTGGGCAAAAGGGGAGAGCCAAAGTGTCCTGAAACATGAAAATGTTAATCCTGGAAGCACTGGGCTGAGCTGTCCTCCCTGGCCTCTTAGAAAACAGCAGCATTCACTGCCCCACTAATCATGCCACTTCTGAAGAAAAACATCAGCATCGCTTCAGTGGTCAGATCAATGGCTGCGGGGGGCGGGGGGTGGCGGGGAAGGGGAGAACTCTCTCTCCTGTCTAGACAGCTCCCAGCCAATGCCAGAGCTGCAGCGTGCTCCAGCAGCATGCACCATCCACCCTGGGCCTCCGGGCTCTGCTCTGCCGCAGTAGAAACAGGTTTCTCAAGTTCACTGCAGAGGCAACAGCCACAGGCAGAGGTAAGCATACGTGTGTTCCTTCTCAGCTCTCAGAGTACAGCTGGGCACTTCAGGGAGGATCACAGCACTGATGATACAATACGGCAGACTACAGCATATTCTGAGCCTGAGCACAGACTCGTGCTGAGGGTCACTGACCCACTTCCCAAATTCCACGCTTTTCCTAGACCATCGAGCACATGGCTGAGACTATGGCCAAAGAAGACCAAGTAACCTAGTGGGTTATGAATGTAGAGACAAGACACAGGGACTCCAAAACCTAATCCTGGTTCGGTGGCTGTCACTAGCAACAAGAGAAGGACTCAGGACCCATAGTTCCTCCCTCCACCCCTGTTAACCATTACACTTTCAGTCTACTTCTGAAATACTAGTTAATACTACTTAAATATACGTGTTTGCCAGAACATGGTTGAAAGAGCTGTGTGAATGACACTCAGACAGCTTTCGCCTTCCTCTCAGGGACTAGGGTGAGGCAAGAGAGAGGCCAAGGCAAAGGTTTAAGGGGATACTCACTCTCAGACTCAAGCAAATGCTTCGGTGCAAAGTCACTGCCTGGCCCCGAGAGTGAGTGCTTTCCTAAATTGTACCCTGGGCACCTCTCTTGTGTCTTTGTCCTAGCCCTGCTTTTAAGCTCCAGAAATGGGTCAGTCTGCAAGCTATGCTTATCAGGGAAGAGTTCTTTATTGTCGAGGCCAACACAGTACTGTCAGGCTTTACTATTCCCACAGAACTTCCCCAGAATTAGAGATCTGACTTGGCAAAGGGGAATCACGGAGTGTTGGTCAGTGTTCTGCTTAAGATTTTAAGGTTTAGGTAGCCTTTGGATTGCTTCTGGAGACTGTTATGGGCTGAATTTGTGTGTCCCTCACTTGCCCCTCAATTTATATCTTGAAGTTCTAACCCACAGTACTTCTGAATATAGCCAAATTTGGAGACAGGACCTTTGAAGAGGTAATTAAGGTAAAATGAAGTCATATGGATGGGCTCTAAGCCAACATGACTGGCGTCCTTCTAAGAAGAGATCAGGACACAGATAAACAGAGGAAGATCATGTGAAGACACACAAGGTGGCCATCTATACAAGCCGAGGTGAGTGACCTGTTACACGTCCATCCCCGCCTCCCAACCCCAGAGGAACCAACAGATTCCTCTGACACCTTGATCTTGAACTTCTAGTCCCTAGAATTATGAGATAGTAAATTTCTGCTGTTTAAGCCATCCAGTCTGTGGTGCCTTGTTGCGGCAGCGCTAACAAACCAATATAGAAACAAATCAGTTTCCTACGTGTTCCAATGTCCCCTTCTCTGTTTATTTTTTCTTTTTTCAAAAATATGCTTGATTACTATGGACAACTAGCCACAGTACCTTAGGGTCTAGTTTGCCATCCAAGACTCAATTCTCGCATAGTGAAAGTAAAAGAAGAAAAAGCAACAGTCTGAGATCCTGGCTGAAAATTTCCGGACTATATCATTACAGGTGCATTAAGGTTGCAGGCATAGTAATTTAGGTTTTAAAATATCACAGATATACTTTCTAGGTGGGCAAAAATATTAGCAAATGTTGGTGTCATTAGTGATGAAGAGGAGATGAAGCAAGCATATAGCATTGCTTCAATTAGTTCAACCCTCAGAGGGGAGAGATTTCACCTTTCTCTAGGTCATCCCCATCACTCTTGTCTTTGGTTTTGATGCTAAAAGGAATCAATCAATCAATTGCTCAGACATCAAAAAGTCACAATATATCAATCAAAAGTGAGAATGGCACACTGCGGCTATTTTTAAGAGCTATGAAAATGTCAATATCTAAGTCGGTAGGATATGCGTGCCTTTGCTAATGACGAATCCCAGGGACGTTGATTTCCATGGTCATATGATCATCGCTCCCATGGTTTCTAAATCTAGTAAGGACCATTACTAGTCATCACGGAGCCCACAATAATAAAAAAAGAGAGAGTTCAAAACACACCTAATTCTAGAAGTATTAAGCTGTCATTTTAAAAAAGTAATACAACTTGAATGATAAAGGTTCACGCTACAAAAGGCTGGACCAGGGATAATTTCAGAGATAGGCTCCCCTCAGGGAGAAACATGTTTCCTTTCTTTCTCCCTGAAGCCCTGGTGGCTGTCTCCATAGCAAATAACAAGTGCTGTCCCTCAGGATGGTGTGGGGGGGGCAGGGGGGGGTCCTGTCCCATACTACTCCATTCTTTTCTCAACACAGGGAGACAGTCTCAGATACATTATAGAATAAAAGGCTTTTGTGGGCAGCCCTGGGAAAGTAACCATCTCTGACATTTCTTGTGAGGAAATCTGTGTTTTGAGTTCTGAATGACTGACTTTTAAACTCACTTTGGGAACACCACTCCTGTGTGAGAGTCCGGCCTGCCTTTAGGAGAATTATTTACAGAAGATCCACCTTGGAGTTTCAAAGGAGGCCCTGAAATCTGCTCAACCTTGAGGCGCTTTTGGTGACTCAACAACCTTTAGTCAAATAGAAACCAGTTGATTGAACAAGTGTGTAGAAAATCCACTGTGTAGCCAAGTAAGGTGTTCATAATGTCTTCCTGGTCTTGAGAAGCTCAAAGCATAAAATCCATACAGAATATTGTTCTTTTGAATTTCTTTTTCCTGCATCGATATCAAACTACTTTTAAATAAATTTAAGAAATTACCTATCAAGGGATAATGGGGAAAAAAATTCTCCTTTCCCCCCCAAATCATTCATGCCATCTTTCCAGTTGTCTTTTTGTTTTCAAAAGTGTTAGACATTCTGGAAGGGTTTTCTCCTGGCAAAGGACAGAGAAGAGAGCTTGTATTACCCCCATTTTAAAGGAGATTTTAAACAGCGATCTGCAGAACTGTTTTTCGCTTTATTTCACACACAATTTCTAAAGACCTGATCTCAGCCTGAATCTCAGCACACTTCAGAATAGCTTTTGTTAAGGAAAACTTTTTCTGTCACCCTCTCGGATCCTTCTCTTTCTGGGTGGCAGGAAGACTTCCTTCGTGCACAGTCCTAGGACTGGTGTTTCCCAAACAACACAGTACATCATAATCCTAGAAATGGAAGGACGGGTGGCTTTTGTGAGAAGCCAGACCTCGGCTTCACTTCCAGCAAAGGAAAAATATCAAACACAGAAGGGAAGTGGTCACTGTTTGTAAGTTCAGGGAATACATGGCCCAGGATGAGTTTCATGAGATCTGATTAAGACTAGAATTAATATATGTACATAAGCATTTACTGATATTTTCATTGGATCTGCCTAAGTCATCTGCCCCATAATATGCCTACAACAGCCTCCAAGTTCCCTCACCTATTGGCATATAAAAGCTGCTTTTACAGAAGTCTCCAGTGTCCAGCCTACATATTGCCAGTGATTTGCATAATCCTTAATACCCACCCCCCCACACACACCCCAATCCTTTTTTCAGCCACCTAATGCAAACAAGATCTGGCTCAAGCTTCCCTAAGCTAATCCATGCTAACACCATTTAGAAGGGAGACTATTCCGTGTAAGTTGGCACAGCCGAATAAGCTCCCCATTGTATAAATGGCAGTCTTAGTAGAAAGACATTAATGAATATGCCAGTGGGGAGATCCCTCAGCTTCTCAGTTGCTTGCTGAACCCTAACGCTGGAATAACTGCACGAAACCTGAATGTTTCTTACTCCAGGGTAGGAATTTAACTCCACCTCCCTTTCTGAATCCTCACAGCTCTTGGAGACCCAGACAGATCAAAAGCAACAACTTTATAAAGACTTGAAGACCGGCCCCATCTTCCAATTCTCCTCCCTTAACTCCCAGTTATTCGTCTCTTCTGAACTCAAGATACAGATTTTTGGTAATTTTTTATGGTTCCTACCTCACCCATATTTACATAAGTTATTTAGATGCTGACACTTTGTCTTATGCATTTTTGCAAAATCCACAGCTGTAACATAATAAATGCTTTTTGAATCAATACCTATGTATATATAAAAATTTTAAAATAATTGGTTTTTTTAATAGCTAATTTTTTAAATGTCATTTCTTCCTCAGCATCTCCAGGCTTGGGTTCACCCTGTTTATTCTCCCTGGAAAACCCTCCCCCTCCCATCCATCCAATCAGCTTAGACCACCGCTGTCGAATAGAAATTTCTGTGATGGTGGAAATGTTCCTTTACATGGTAGACACTGGCTACATGTGGCTATTGAACACTCAAAATGTGGTTATTGCAACTCAGAACTGTATTTTAAATTTTGTTTTATTTTGATGAACTTAACATTTAAATGACCACATGTGGACAGTGGCCACTTGACTGGAGAATGCAGGAGCATAATTCATCTGAGAGGTCTTCCTGGAGCGCCCCCTCCAGAAGCCTCACCACCACTGCCATGAAGGCAAATGAGGCACATGCTTTGTACTTGTCTTTATCATACCATACTATTTATCACAACATACTCAGTAGGGGTCTGTAAGTTCCTAAAGCTTGAGTTACGTCTTATTCGCAGTTTGATCCCCCAAAACCTAGTATAATATGGGCATTTTAGAGATGCTCAATAAAGATTTTTGAATGAAATGATGAACAAATGAACCGATTGCTCAGCGGACTGGTAAAGACATTGCTTTATATGTAATAAATCTATAAAACAGATCTCTTGGAACCAAGTGAGCCAGGAACTAAGAGATTAATGGTGGTGATGTGACAAATTGTCTTTGTCTGAGGAACACGCATGGCTCTTTAGCTTATCATTCCCTACAAACACAGGCCCTGTCTTTGCGTAACTGGAACTTAGGAACAACCCTCTTTTAAAGCCCCTGGTCATTAAGCCATGACTCTGTCCAGACTTGCTCTTTAAGAAAATTCCCAGGAGATAAAGTTCACTGCAATGATGGAGTGAGATAAACATGCTTTTGCTGTGATCCCATGTTCTCACATACCCCATATTGGCCTGTGGAACAGCTGGACTCATTCATCAGATTGGAAAATAATCAGGTCTTCACACTCTGTTATCACGGCTATGGTTGTTCTGAAGGGCATGTTGGCAAGAGCCTTCTTACCCATGTCCTGGAGACTCAACTACCTCCCCACAAGGGACCGAGGGACTCTTTCTCTGCTTCCCTAGCACTTCTTCCAAACCCATTTGCAGAGCATAAGGGATGCTCTCATTCAAACCAATAATGATTCTAGGTGTTTTGGAAAAAATTAAATGCCAAAAGTTGGCATGGCACTCCTCGTGTCGTTTTAAGGTACATAGTTGAGTCTCATGGCTAGACATATTCCAAATATTTGTATAATTTAAAGTCATTTGTACAGACATAGTAAAGGTCTATTTTAGGCAATGGAATGTCACGTATATTTCTTGGTGAGCCTTGGTCTTTTGGGTAATTTCAGCTCTGATATTTTAATGTTATAGAATGTTTTCACATTCATATGTTTGGGAACTAACAAACTGTGAAACAATAATATGTGTTGGAAAGTTGAAAATGTGCTGCACTGAACTCTGAAATAATTATTTAACTATTTAAAAATATTTTTAAAAGTCATCTTTATTTTTACGTGTTTCGATTAGTCAGTGAATTCAAGGCAACAGCTGTATAACTCCCATGGGGTTTCTCTAGTCAAGTATCTATAAAGAATACAGTAATTTAGTGCATTAACCAAAACTAGGAATTAAATTCTAGAACTGAGCTTACCACAACTTTGCTGGGGGATCAAAGGTGAGGTACTTAATCGGTGAGGCACTTAATCTCTCTTAGCTTCAGTTCTCTACGAGACTATGGACTTTGGACAAGTATGTTTTACCCATCATGAATTAAACCAATAAAATACAGAGAGGTACCCGTTGAAGCAGGAAAAAAGGGAAGAAATGTATATAGAGAGAAGGAATACTATGTGCCAGGTACTGTGCCAAATAATTTCCCTATATTACCTCATTTAATCCTCAATCTCTAGGAGAGGCCCTACCATTATCTCCATTTTATAGATGAGTAAATGAAGAACAAAAAGGTCAGGCAACCAGGTCATGCAGCTAGGGTTTGATTCTCAGGTCTTTGCTCTTAATGCTTCATTCTGTTACTCAAAGAGAAAAAGAAAATGAAAAACACCTTACTGTTAATTCCAGCTGACAGCTGTGGCTCTCTTAAGAGACTAGCTTGATAGTCTATGTGGAAGGTGTGAAAATGTTCTGCAGATCTTAAAATATGAAATAGAAGTCATCATTAACATTATCGCTAAAGATATCGAGACTTGTATTTTCCAATTTAACATTCAAGGTTTCAAATATTAAAAAATAACCCTCAAATTCCACGACCTATAGTAATGTGAACTTCTGCTGGGGCACAGATTTGAACCACATTTGCTACAGCTCTGGGTGGGGATTTGACAATCAGTCTGACCCTCTATTCAGGGTCAGGGTTACAATTTGGTTTTGTTCTCTGCTTGTTGCCCTGGGTGCAGGAAATGATGTGCCACATGCGTGCATTTGGAGATTCACAATAATGCCAGGCAAAGCCCTCAGGAATGGCAGGGGCATACTGTTAAAAAAAAAAAAAAAAAGGGAGGCCTAGTGCCTAGTTGACACTAATAATAAAATATTTGCCAGTTGACTCCTGCTGTTTCCATGCTTCTATCTCTACTAGAATCCAGTCATCATGTCGTTTTTAGGTTGCTAAAGCAAAGACCTAGCATGGAAGGGTCAGATCCCAAAGTGGGGTTTAAATCCTTTGTCTGCCTTTTGCTAGTTGAGTGATCTTGGGCACTATATATCAAGTCATTTGCCTGTAAAAACTATCTTTATAGGACAGTTGTGGGAATTAAGTCAGATAATACATGTAAATGCCAAGTCTATGAGGATTTTATGTACAGTGCCTTCTTAAATCTTTATTACACAGAAATCACACAATAATGTGGCCCATGCTCAATGCATGTTTCATATTATATAATTAATTACTCATGTTCATTCATCTGATACAGGGATCATTTGTGCCAAATATGTACTAGGTGTTCAGATTCCTCCCTTTAGGGAGCCTATGCACTAGTAAGGAGGTTACATTCTGGTTACCAGAAGACTCACTCAACCTTAAAATAATACTCCATTAATATCACCCCATGGGACATAAGCTGTTTTATATTTTCTGTTTAACTTTCTTGCCGGAGAATAGAATCAGCGACATTTAACCATCCAGTCATGATGATAAAGTTTAATCGATATAGATCCATCTACTTACACAGTGACTGGTGGAATAAAATGGTCAGAGGTTGATTTCTCATAAAAGGGATAAAAGCAGGATCCACATAATCCTGCCTCAGGTAAATGTGAAAGACATAGACGTATCTTCAGTTTATTTAAGATACTCAGATATATATTTAAATAGACAAAGGCTGGGCTAGATAAACACAGAGAATGTGGCAGAGCCACATTTATATTCCTAGGGAAGTCAATATGTTTGTAAAAAGTAAGTTGAATACTATAAAAACCAGAAAACGTTGGGAGAATTTTTTTCAAATTCTCAAAACACTGTGCTTCCAAGCAAAATCATGTAAACCAAGCGAAACAACCAAAACAACTACTAAATGTATTTTAAGGTATGTATTTTAAGGTCTTAGAAACAAACGTGTAGTGGGTAAAGTAGGGTCGGAAAGCCAGCTAGTTAATAAGAATTTGGAAAATGCAGTAGAAATAGGACAGACTGCTCCATCATTTTCCCTCTGGATTCCAGTACTAGCTCTAATTAAGAAAAATTGACGCAGAAAGTACAGAAATGTTTCAAAGAGGAAAAGCAAGTAGCCAACAAATAAAGAAAAAGACGTTTCATGACTCATAACATAACTAATGCAAACAAAAAGTGGCAAATATTTTGTTAAAAAATGATAATGCTTAATTAACACTTGTGAAAATGCCATAAGGTAGATATCCTCCTGTATTATGGACAGGAATGAAAATTAGTATAGATTTCGAGAAATTTGGCAGTATATATATACAAAAATGTTAAAATGTTTAATTCTCTTTGACCCAGTAATCCTAATTCTTGGAATTCATCCTATGGAAATAATCAAAGAGGTAATTCAATGATTTCAGATCGTTTTTTTAAATTTATTTTAATAATCAAAATGTTCTTTTTTGAGTAGAGAAAATCCAGAAATAAAAATAAGGAACAGTTAAAATTTGTATGTGACACTTGTAGGATAAATCATATAATTATTAAAATGTTTTCAAAAGATACTTGATATGGGAAAATGCTCATAATATGTGAAATTTTTAAAAAACAGCATATAAAGTATATATTCAGTATGAGCTAATTTTGATATATTACATATATGAACAGGGAAACAAGAAAAGAATATTTTCATTTTAACATATCTCCAAAACTTTGCCACTATGTATTGATTTTTGACCAAAAGTCCATTGGAATTCATGAATTTATGTATTAAAAAAAAAAAGTACTAAAATCTTGGGCCTGAACCAAAGGGATTTCAATACTGAAGTATCATAGCACCATAATATAAAGTCCTCTCACCTGTAGAAGGTACCATACAATGGGCCCAGAGGGCTCTCACAAGGCTTCTCTGGAGAGCTGCTCTTGGCTGTCGCTGGCAGAGCCCCAGGTACAGACCAATGCAAGGATTTAGGAAATTGTAGGAAGGATTCTCACCTGCTCAAATATCTCTCCCATCCACTTGTGATGGGTCCTGAAATTCTATCACTGTACATCAATCATCTAAGTTAAGTCCTGCCTTATCCCTGGTACCTAAAAAAAAACTTAAAAAGCCCACAGCATGGGATGACATCTTAAGTCACAGTACTGTCCCCATCTAAATTAGTTTATCAAACTTTTCCTCATTCATTCTATCAACAAATGTTTACTAGGCACCTAGAACATGCAGGAGAGATGCAGACCTGGGGACATGGAGCTGCATCAAACTAGCCTCTGTTCTCTAAGTGTTCACAGGCAGGTGGTGAGGCAAGTACACAGACAATGACACATCCATCATAAAGCTCCACAAGGAAGAGATAAACAAGGTACAAATGGAGTCTACTCTTACAGAAGGCATGACTGCTCTCTACCCGAGGAAGTTGAGAAGACTTCACAGGAAAGGTGCGTTTGAGTGGAGTCTTGAAAAAAGAGGAGTGGCATTTGCAGAGGTGAAGGAACCATGATAGGACAAATGAGGCAGCTAGAGAGAGCAAAAAGCTTTCAGGAAAGTGCCAGGCTCGGAAAGAGATCATGGTGTATAGGGCTGAGTGGAGCAGCAGAGGCTGGGAGGGACACAGGACCAGACCGCGCCCTGGGGCACCATGGAGACAAAGGCGCATTCCCATGAGAGGTGCCAGAAGGGAGAAGGATGTTCCAGGAGAAGGTGCAAGGAAAACACCTGCCAACTCTGAAATTCTACCCAAGTGTGTTCCTGCTCCCTTTTACACTTCAGATCCTGGCTGGCTACTGGAATCACGTTATTGCCCTGCTTCTTTGGTTGCACTTTTCATCTCTAGGACCCAAGGCCACAGTTGGATGAAACTCTCATCTTTCTTAAACACACCTTCTGTTCTGGTGACTGCAAATACTGTTTCGAAATAAAAATACTTGACATTTGTTATTGTGTGGGGCTTAGCTATTCTGAGAACCTAGCGATTCATCATATTTATACCAAGGCAAACACAACAATCATATAATACTACAGTACCATAGTACAGCTAGCTTTTCACCCTGGCAGGGGATAAAAAGGGAATCTGAAAAGGACACCAGTAGGGAAAATAAACTGCTTGTTAGTTTTTCAGTCAAAGATTAAATTCTCTATTTCGTATTTTAAGAAAAGAAAAATCCCAAAACAATAGGAAGATATTACCCCTTCCATCCACCCCAATGTCCCACCTTCCATCCCCCTCAAGGCACACATTTTCTGACAGATTTTCTGTAGTTGCCACATAAAAAGCTAAAACAAGGCAGAGGCATCATCCCGAAGTGCAAAGCAAACTTTCGTTATTAGTCGTGCTGGCAAAAATCTTGGAAAGATATACAAATTCCACAAAAAAGACCAAAATATATCTCCACAAAGCAGAACTTCCCCCTAACAAGATCTTTAAAATTTCCTCCTCCCCCCCCCCTCCCCGGCTACTCTGACACAAGCTGAACTTACTTGCACAATGTTCCAAAGCAGACAGGGACACACGCACATGCACACGTACACAGAACACAGAGAAGACGTGCCTGAAAACTTTCTGAGAGGGGGTGTTCCGAACCGGACCATGAGGAGTGTTCTAGCCCAGATGCATCTGACTTCAGGCTTGGGAACATTAAACAAACACAAAAACAAGACCCGCAATACGCGTGCTGGGCTGGATGACAGAGGCAGGGAGCAAATATTGGGATTGTGTTTCACCTATTGCCATGGTTACCAAAACAGGGTGGATACTGACAGAAAGAGAAAGAAATAAAACTGGAAGACAATGAGTCCTAGAGGGGAGAGTGTCTGAATATGTGTATGAGGAGCTGCTGGTGAGGGTGGGGCGGGGGGAAGCCAAGAGAAGAGATCGGATGGAAACGGGCTTTCAATGCCCCTTTGTGGTGTGTGAGCAGCGAGCTCAGCCAACGCTCTACATCAGCACAATACAGACCTCCGAAAGCCCACAGAAGATCCACGAACCCAAGGAAAACAGAAGAGATGGGGGAAGTTTAGTTTTGCTTGGTGGCAGACAAGATCAAGGCAGTTTGTCCTAAGTGACAAGAGATGAAATACGCAGTATGGATCTACACTCTGGATGATGAATAGAATTAGCTTAGTGGTATCATGTCAAGAACCCCCCCAGTCTCAAGAAGAATTATGGAGAATGGGGCCAATTTCTTTGGGCAGTCTGATGGTTAGCTTCAATTCCCAGTTGACATGATATAAGAGGGAAAAGCTGACTGACCCTCTTCTCCTCAGGTACCTCTACTTTCTTGCGACCCAAACAGCAGAAAACAGTCCCCTTAGAAAGTTCGCTATCACAGCAGCCAGCAGATGGCTTTCCCTGTCAATTCCCGCCTAGCACATGAAATGCAAAGTTCTCTAAACTTGAAAATCCAGAAATTGAGTTCTAATTCCCCTTCTTAGTTATGTGAACTGGGACAAGCTATTAACTTGACCTTCAGGCCTTTGTTTCTCAAAGGGAAAGGATTTTGCTAAAATAATTCCTGAGCTCCTTTCCTTCTTTGGAATTTGGTGATTCATAGGCAATTGATAATCTCTCAAATTCTGATTTGCAAAACAAATATAATCAAATGTGTAATTCCATGTATATGAGGTTCTGATCACACATGGAATGTAATCCTGTAGAAATGTATTCTGTTCTGCAGAAATATAAATAAATGGTTGTGAGCTCTTACCAAGGATCTCATAATCGAATCATTTACCTTTTACAAAAAAATGGCACGATATGTTCCTAAATTAAACTTTCTATAGTTTACAAGGGCAAAGTGGCAATCACATATGAATGGGGTATACTTTCAGCCAAGAGAAAGGAGTTGGGATTTCTATACACTCTTAGAGAAATATTGCTGCTCTTAATTCTTTAATAACCATAACTAAACTCAAATTCAGAATTTGTCCTGGCCACACAGAAAGATGCAGCAGCCTTCTCTCCTGTGTTTAGCTGATGAGGAACAGAGAATCTAATAGGCATAAGCTAATAGGTAGCTAGGCCTCAGCTATTAATTTGAGCCTCCTCTTACTTTTACCACTGAGTTTTGTTTTCATAAGAACTTGCTTCTATTCAGACTAAGTTACCATAGGGACACCCAAGACAGCGTGATAAAGTAGAAACAGGACAAAAACCACAGAATATTGGGTACAGGGTGTAGTTATGCCACTGGATGATGCTGGAAAGGCCAGTCAACTTCTCTGTCTATAAAATGAAGACATAATATATCCCTATTGACCTTACAGCGTTGCTGTGAGGCTCCAGTGGTATCTGTATACAGAAGGCTTTGCAATTTGGAAAGTGCCCTACTAATAGAAATGCATAGGATGATCATCTCCTGCTGGCAAATCATAATGGTTTAGAGCCAGGACCAAGAGCCCAAAGCCTGGGTTCACATCCCAGCACATTTTACCAGCCTGATGCTCTTCACCAGTTACCTAACCTCTCCATTTGTTCATTAGTAAATGAAATTAAGAATCATATCTCCCTGTGGCGAGTGGGTGGCTCAGTCGGTTAAGTGTCTGACTTTGGCTCAGGTCATGATCTCACAGTTCATGGGTTCAAGCCCCGCATCAAGCTCTGTGCTGACAGCCCAGAGCCTGGGGTCTGCTTGGGATTCTGTGTCTTCTTCTCTCTCTGCCCCTCCCCTGCTTACAATCTGTCTGTCTCTCTCTCAAAGATAAATAAACATTGAAAACATTTTTTTACAAAGGAATAGTATCTCCCTCATCAGATTGATGTGAGGATCAAATGAGAAGACATAAGATGCTTAACATAGTTTCTGTCATATATACAAGTGCTTAATTAATATTAACAGTTATTATTTTCTACCAGGTTGTTTTCAGAAAGCAAATTGCCTTTAAAATGAGATCCATCACTCATATTCATGATAGCATAGATTTCTGTTGCTGTTTTTGTTGTCATGGATTCTTACATAATTTCTACTCATCTGCATATCGGACGGTGGTTTTTCACAGCAGCGAGGGAGGAAGATTCTGAAAAAAGTGGCCACCTTGGCTCAGGCCATCATCATGTTTTGATCCCTGGCTACAGGGACACATGCCTTCTGGCGTGATTCAAAAGTTAATGAGAGTTTCTTTAGAGTCAAACAGCATTTCCTGCCTCACCACAAAGCTTCTGAGGAGCAGACAGCCTATTCATTCACTGCTTTTTTTTTTTTTTTAATTCCTGGACTTTTAGGAAGTGAAACTGGGGGTGATTAAAGCAAATAGGCAAATCGAAGAGTGGGATTTCTCAAGAGTGCCAGAGAGATGTTACCTGGAGACTGTCTTTTCATGTGCGTAAACTTTCCAGGCAACTCCATACGGAGCCAGGCTTCTCTGTGATTTATCTGTTGGACAGTGGGTGGCCAAGGGGCACCGTAGGCAAACAGTTATCCAGCTCGATAATTAGGGAGGGGAAAGGCAAACACAAACACACCCAGGTTGACATTCAAAACAAAGTGGAGATTTAACCACGGATTGCTCACTATACCACCCTAACTCTTGTCTGCCAATCTGCCGGGAGGAAACCATGGGCCAAGAAAAGAAACAGTGTTCGCAATTTATCAGTACAGCTGATAAAAAAAGCATTATGCTGGGTAGAAACGCGAAGGTCTGAACTGGGGGCCCATCTTTGTGTTTAAATGATGGCTTGATTTCCCTGGCCTTTATTTGCTCTCGGCATCCTCATTGTGAAATGAGGAATTTGGGCAAGGTCTTCACTAAGTACCCTCTACCTCTAAAAGGCTTTGACTGTCCACATTTTTTTGTTTCATTCATTCATTAATGCATATATTTATGTCTCCATTTAATAAATTGTAAACCTAACTAGAAATGAGGTATTGACAAGTCAACAACCAAAATATGGCCCAGCTAGTCTATCACAGTGGAAGAAATAGCATTTAGTATTGATGCTTCTCGATTCCTAAGAGGGCAATGTTAATCCAACTTCTGTTTTCCAAGGAGCAGACATATTTCTTTTCTCTCAAGGAAAAAAAAAATATGCCAGATGTTGTTTCTAGCTGTCCTTCAAAGAAGTCAAACGTAGTCAAGTACTCTTTATCAGCTCGTTACTTAGTTTAGCACGTACCTTGTTTTACCCTCTCCTGAGCCCCATCCTTGCCCCTTACCCACCTCATTCTATCCCCATTTCCACTGCTACTGTTTGGTTCCTTCTCATTATTTTGATTCAACTCAACTCAACTAGTTAAATTCAGGTCTCATTCATGGGGCCTTTCTCAGTACAAGGAGCTTACATGATGGAAGGATTATCTTCAAGGAGCTCCCAATTAATTTAGTGGGGGGACACACATGTAAAATAAGAAACACCAAGATTAAAAATGTATTTGGAGAATACTAAAAAAATTTTTTAAAGGGGCTCCTGAGTGGCTCAGTCGGTTAAGTGTCCAACTTCAGCTCAGGTCATGATCTCACGGTTCATGAGTTCAAGCTCTGCGTTGGGCTCCGTGCTGATAGCTCAGAGCCTGGGGCCTGCTTTGGATTCTCCCTCTCTCTCTGCCTCTCCCCCACTTGTGTCCTGTCTCTCTCTGTCTCTCAAAAATAAATAAACATTAAAATAAAATAAAATAAAAAACGTGTTTGGAGAAAGAGGCAGTGAAGCTGAACCAGTCAGCGAGACCACAGAGCTCTGGTTAAACCAAGGGGGACATTCCATACTACCAGCCACTCCTCATCTTTTCCAGCTTATCTGGATATCTAAACTATCCTTGGCATCCTTATCTCCCATTTGTATGTAAATATAAATTAACCCCAATGAATTTGATGTAATCTGCTGATTATTGTTATCAAGAAGCTATGTGATAATCTTTTTTTTTTATTTAATTTTTCTAAGTTTATTTATTTTGAGGGAGACAGAGAGAGCACAAGCAGGGGAGAGGCAGAGAGAGAGGAGAGAGAGAATCTCAAGCAGGTGCTACAGGGTCAGCACAGAGCCCAATGCAGGGCTTTAACTCACAAAACTGTGAGATCATGACCTGAGCTGAAATCAAGAGTCAGATGCTTAACCGACTGAGCCACCCAGGCGCCCCCTGTATGATATTCTTATCTAAAGGGTCAATATTGTGATGAAGAAGCTTTGTCATTGGAGTCTGGGGTGTTAGCCTTTACTACGTGATGGGTCGTTGGTCCAGTTTTTTAACCACTTGGGAGCTTCAGTTATCTCGACTAGAAAATGGGGACAACAGCCCCGTCATGGTGCTGTCCTGAGGCTAAATCAGGTCACAGATGTACATACACACCTTCTCCTTAGAATCAACATTCCCTGGACTTCCCTAACCCTGTTCAAACTGAAGGTGAATTCCAGGCAGAGTGGCCACAGCTCTTTCCAGAGAGTGGTTTCTAGGCTATTCTTCATTTTAGTTGGTTTCATCATGGCAATCATCTCAACATTACTGAGACACAAGACAGGCATATGGACAACTTCCCCCACCCCCTTATTTAGCTTCCAATCCTATTATTGGTAAAAAAACAAAAACAACAACAAAAAAACCAAAAAACCCAAGCAACAACAATAATAACAATAACAACAACAACAAAAAGCAAGCAAGCAAGCAAACCTCTTTTAAAGCTAGATGGGATTGGTCTCATTTTCATAAACAGAAATGAACATAAATCTATTCAACTCTAAGGACACCATATTCCCACCACTACAGAATCACTCACAGCCAGAAGAGCCCGGAACTCTGTCCCTATCTGGTTTAAATTCTTCTACCCTTTCTGTCTCCTTCTTCCTCCCCTTTTCCATTTCTATCTGCTTACCCCCCTCATTTTCTCCCTTTCCCCTTTGAATGTCAAAAATGCCCATCAGGTATCCTGTGGATCTCATGGAAGACACCCACAGATCTCAGGGATGAGAGGAGGAACCTATTGTTTGGGTGGCTAGAAAGATTGGAAAGCTATCACAGCCTGCTCTTACCCCCAAAACAAAATCCAATATGCATATATTTACTTGTTTGCTGGCTTAATTCTTCAGAAAAAGAATCCATAAAACTCAATTATAATCTGCCAGATTATGACAAAACCAGCTTGGAAAAATGTGACTTCAGTACATTGAAGTCCAGTGCTTGATGCCAATATACATTAAATGAAAAGAAGGGCACTGTGCTTCTTGATTTGGGTGTCCCAGATTAACACACTCTAGCTTATTGGGGGACACCTATACTGGCTCTCTTCCACAATAAAAAAATGGCCAATTTGCAGCAAGAAAGATGGATGTATCTTACTGAGCCATCACTAGTCAGGCAGCTTCCAACCAAGCTATAGAGCTACAGCAGCCCTGTCTTAAGTTTTGTCCACCTCCAGGACCTCCAAGTTTCACCGGAGATGCAGGATGATAGCTTTTGTCAGTGGCCAATAGAGAGTGTGAAATAGGCACTCTGACACTGCTGTCCCCAGGAGAATAGGTATGCAGTGTTGTGGTGTGGACGACAGCTCCCTGGCAGCTCTCTGGTTTCTCATGTGCTCTGAGAACACACCCCGCAGAGTGCATTCATCACAATAGCCCATGTGTGACCTTTGGAAAAGTCCTTGAAAACAGTGAAACAGGAGTCTTAGTTGAAATCTGGAATCCATTCCCGTCTTACACAGGAAGAAAATTAGGCATAGAACAACAAAGCCCAGAGTTCAGAGAAACCTGGAGAGGCTCTGGCTGACATTAAAATCATGGAAGATTTTTTTTTCTTACATTACTTTGTATTTCGTAAAAGCTTTTCATCTGAGCAGCCCAAAGCTGCTAGAAAATGCTGTATGGTTACTAGATGGCAATAGCTGGTTTCTCCAGTGAATAAAACATGCAGAATAAGAAGAGAGATGCTGAGTAAAGCATTAAAAGCCAATTACTAAACACATTTCCAGGCTACTAAGTAAATGCTATTCCCCCAAATATAAGCGGCCAATACCACCATTTTCCCCTTTGGAGTAATGGATCGGCGATAATGGCGTTAGGGCTGGGAAGTTAGGACAGAGAGAGTAACTGTGCTTCCTAAGCCCTAACTCCATGATGGAGTTCATTAGCCCAGACATCATGGATTTGGAAATATTCATCCACTTAGAGCATGAATCAGCAGAGTTGTGTGCTTGCTCAGTAAATTTAACTCGACAAACATTTGTGGGCTAACACTCTTTTATAGGTGCGGACCAATTTCCTTTTGTCTCCAGCTGATATTACTCACAATAATTGGCCATATCATATGTTTTTATTTCATACCTATGAACAGTTATAAACTTGTACTCCCTCTAGAAGCACTCTCCTTCTTTGTCAGTAAGAAGAGAAGGGGAGGACATTTCTGAGTCCAGTGGTGGCATATAATCCAGTGAAAATCAATTGGCAGGGAAATTCGGTTTGGAACTGTGTGTAAGAATCCATCTAACGTTTGTCTGGGAGGTCCCTCAAAAGGGTTACAGACCCTGAACCAAACAAGATGATTCAGAAATCATCCAGCTGGGGGGATGGCATCTGATGCTTAGACCCAGAACACTTATTCATACAGATGAATAAGTTAATTTTGTTTTTTTCTTAAGTACCTTCACAGTTCATTTTTTATTTTTCTTTAAAAAAAAAGTAAATGGCGTTACTCTGGTCTCCAAAACAGATGCCAGTTTGAACTCTACTCTGCCAGCAAGTATTTGGTTTGGCTCTGGAGGGCTTGAGCTGAAAAAATATTTGCCGATTCCAAAAAGATTTAACAAGCTTTGCTGAAGACGCTGGTGCCATCTGGCATGTCACAGGAGCTGTGATGCGGCAGAGAGAACTCTCTTAACCACAGATTTTATTTGCCCAAGGTAGCCAACACTGGGAATTCAGGCGCTTCCTTGAATCAAGGAGCTGAAAGACAAATGAGTAAAATTTCCAAGAGAAAAGTGACCAAAGCAGGCGTAAAAAAAAAAACCTTGCTGCCATTGAAAATGAAGCCACCGAGTTCTGATGGTTAATTTTCAGAACTGTCAATAACATCTTCATACCAGCCATCAGACACGGTCTCCAAAACCAGTCAGTCAGGAAACCAAATAAATCTCTAACTTGTAGCAAAGCTATTCTTATCCAATATCAGACACTAAAAACTTTGCTAACTGTGTATTTTGTTGCCATCTGATACCCTACTAATTGTGGTGTCAGAGTGAAACTACGTGAAAATTGAAAGACCTACTTCAAGTAACTACAACCAGCAAATTTACTTTGTGGTGCAAAGACAGACATGCATTGCTTTTATTAATATTTAGTAGAATACAGTGCATAAATCTTTCCCTGTGACTGGAAAGACTGACCTGACTGCACATAAATCTCATATGTTAAAAGTCACCGAAGGTTGTCACCTGAAATCATGTATTTCAGTAAGAGGTGCAGTTACCCGCAGGAAAACAAGGCTGTGATCCTCTGAGTTAACGTCACATCTGACAGCTATAATAAAAAATGAAAAATATTTCCATACTCGTGTGTGCTTAAAAAATCATATGTCTGTTTTCACGGATATGGGGACAGGAAGAATGGCACTGAAACTGTGACCACCTTGAAGAAGAGAAACTCTGGATTGTTTTTGTTAATTTCACATCATGAGAAAACATACACATACTTGGGTATATCCCACTTCAGCTCCTATGGGTCTCCCCAGACTTCTCAATGTCCTTTTTACTAAGGCCATGAGCCAATCCAATGCTTATTCCATGGTCACCTGATGCCAAGCTTCAATAACAAATATCCTCAAAGAGCGAGGCGAGCTCTGTCCTGTTTTTCCACAGAAAAGACCTTTTCACCAAAACCAATGACGGAGCCATCTATGTAACTTAACTGAAATTTTTTGGAAGTCAGAGTAGAAATCAAAAGACAAAGTCATGAAACAACGGAAGGATGATGATAATTGTTATTTACCATTTTGGCTTCTGAATGCATTGGCTGGACTTGGGGAGAAGCACAGGGGTTGCTGAGATTTGGACCTTGCATTCCCAGGAGGTTGGAGTTCACTGACATTTGTCTCTCCATCTAAGAGAAAGGAAAGCAACAGAATCAGAGTCTGAGAAAAGCAGTCTAGGTCACAGATGAAGCTGCATTTCTCTTTCAAGTGGGTCATTTAGCATCTCTTTGAATAACTCTGGAGAGAGACTGTGGTCTGGGGAAGGTAGGCAACATATTTCTGAGCCTCAAATTCAAGGACATCAAAGAATTAATCCAAAGCCAGACCTTCTATCAGAGATGCCCCATGCCAACAAGAACCATGTTGTCATGGTACATTTGCAAACAAAAGTATGGACTATTTCCACTTTTGCAAACACTCCAACTGCCACTAGTCATGCTTCTTTTTATAACTGGAAAGAATAATGTATGCATAGAAAAGTGCTGGAAAGATATCCACCAAATGGTTATCTCAGGTTATCCTTGGCTCCCCCCCCCCTTCAGTTTTATGCAAAAACATGAATCACTTTAGCAGTAAGAAAAACATTAAATTAATTTAAAAAGTAATGCTCCAAAATGCAGTGGATCTTCTTGACCCTGTAACTCATAAACACAATCAAGATGACCAACAGGTATTTGAGTTACTGCCCCTGGCACATATCCCCTTCCCTGTAAATCTGTAGCAGCAGCTTTTGGCTTCACAGCAGGGCTAGGCCTTGGGGTGGGTGAGGAAAGCAGCGGAGGGCACTGTATGACATGTGATTGATCACTCCAACCTTGTCCTGCGGCCTGCCATCGGGTCTAGAATTAACATCGTTCAAGTACCTACATGAGTTCTGACATTTTTGTCTTCAGGGTGTCCCTGTTAAAGAGTAAATGCAGCCAAATCTCTCCTTCAGTTGGGAAAGGGTGTGTCTGATTGATTTTTTTCTGTGTAGCAGAAATTTCGTACTATTCAAAGAACTAGAGTAAAGCAAGTACACTTAATACTCAAATCACAGAGAATAATTAGACTTTCCTCAAGAGGAAAAAATAAATTCTTCAATGCAAAAGCTCTTCCACTTGGCAAAGGATGGAAAGAAAACAATGGTCAGAAATTTCAGGAAACCCAGGGGCACCTGGATGGCTCCGGCGGCTGAGTGTCCAACTCTTGATTTCAGCTCAGGTCATGATCCCAGGGTTGTGGGAATGAGCCCCGCATCAGGCTCTACACTGAAGAGCCTTCCAGAAGCTTTGCTGGCCATGACAGTTGTATAGATTTTAGTGTAGGTGTAATGGGAAGCCATTTTTGAAATGATCGTTCTGGCTACAATGGGAGGATAGATTATAGGAGGCTGGAATGGAAGCAGAAGTTAGCGGACAGGTTGGTGGGTTAGCTCAAGCATGGGGCTTACTTAAGATCCTCTCTTTCCCTTTGCTCCTCTCCCCTAGTTGCTCTCTCTCTCTCTCTTTCAAATAAAACAAAAAAAAAATTAAAAATTAAAAAAGAATTTCAGAGAACCTAGTTTCTTTTTTTGTTTGTGTGTTTATTTATTTTTTGACAGAGAAGCAGAGACAGAGCACGAGTGTGGTAGAAGCAGAGAGAGGAAGACACAGAATCTGAAGCAGACTCCAGGCTCTGAGCTGTCAGCACAGAGCCAGATGCGGGGCTCAAACTCATGACCTGTGAGATCATGACCTGAGCTGAAGTCGGACACTTAACTGACTGAGCCACCCAGGCACCCCAGAGAACCTGGTTTCTGCTCAAAGTTAGCTGGGGTGGTCTTGGAAAATACAGTGTTCTTTATCACTGGATCTCTTCCAAGAGTGGAGGACAGAAACCTCACAGACAAGAGTTGAGAGTCAAAGTTGAGGTGAATGCCCCCTTAGGGTCCCTGCTGTCCTTGAGTTCCATCCCTGCAATCCCCACTGGGTCTGCCCAGGCGCGGGACTGTAGTTACGACATTAATGTGTGGAGTGACAGAGGTGCTCACTAAATGACTTGAGTGACGGGCGGACAGTCCCTGTCATAGCAAAGCACCATCAGCTGTACCTGAGCCTGAAAGAGCATACCAGTTATCTGGTAGTGGACCATTGTGTGAAACTGCTTCAAAAGGAGCTATTTGATGAAGAATTTCCTATACATTCTAGGGCATTCCAGAAAAAACTTCTTAGGCCTTAGCAATTCAGTAAAATACATGTTCACTCCCACATACACCCTGAGTCTCCAGGTAGCCTAGGTATTTTATTTTTTATTATTGTTTTTGTAATTCTGGTAAAATACGCGTATCATAAAATTTACCATTTTTAACTATGTTTGAGCATACAATTCAGTGCTATTAAGCACATCCATGTACTCTAACCATTAAGTCATGAAGTTGGCTCCACAAAATGCTTATTACTTATAACACCCACTTCCAGAGGCTGGAGGATGGGAGACTTGGAAAGGCATTTGACAATTCCCATTGGTGATCTTCCCCTAGAGGGAAATCAAGTCCAAATGAGCTTTTGCTTTCAGTTTCCCGAAGGAAGGTCATTGAGAAGTACCAATGATTATCCGGAAGTTTCCAAGCAGCTATTCATCATGCACTACGAGGATGTGAAAGCAGCTTCCTTGTAGCCTTGGGTTCCCACTTTGTGGAAAAGTTACAGTCTATGACTATTTCTACTCCATGACTCACAAATTCAACAGCATGTTGAAAACAGGCTGATTTCTCTACCTAAAAAAAAAATTGCATCTTTCCACTTTAGTGATTATAAGGGATCAGCAAGAGCCTCTTCAAGACAACAATTTGGTGCTTATACTAATAAGGCTCTGCCCCACAGATGTGCTTGGGTGAGGCGACTAGAATCAAGAAGTCAGAAGATGGGAGCGGTTTACTGGACACTAAGCAACATTTAGCACAGCAGGTAAAACATCCAGGTAAAGGTTTTCACCTTTTTTTTTTTTTTTTTTTTAGTTTCTCCTTTCTCCTTGAAACAAATCAGAAAACAGGAGCTAAAACGTCCACAGGTCCCTGGGCTTTTGTAATGATACATGAGGTTCCTCTTCCCAAATTATGTCAATATTTGATGTTCAAGGTAGGAAATCACAACACGGTGAAATCCTGCCTTGTTGTTCACCACATCCTCAGCATCTAGCACAGCACTTGACCCACAGGTGGTGCTCAGCAAGTCTGGGGAATGAGTGAATCAATCCATGAATGAACAAATGCATCATTTTGCTTCCGACCGAGGACCTTGTGAGGTGTTCGGTCTGGCAATGTGCACTACAAATCAGGTCAGAATCTTACCTTCACCTACAGACACACTGATCTTTTATACCAAGGGAATCATGGTTTCCCAGGGCAGGAACTCTAGGGGAAGACTATGCTTTAAAATGCCAAAATCTTAGCACAGGAGCAGGAGACTTGATAACAAGGAAGAGTAGACCTAGATTTCTAGAACCAGGGACTCTTTAAGGTATCTTTTCTTAGAGGCTTTATGATCGTTTTCATTAATTACCTTAGTGTCACTCCAAAACCAAGGTTTCTCAGCCTCAGCGCTGTTGACATCTTGGGCCCAAATAAATAATTTGTGTGTGTGTGTGTGGGGGGGGGGCTGTCCTGTGCATGGTAGAATGTTTAACACGATCCCTGGCCTCTCTTTACAGACCTGGTAGCACCCTTTACCCAGTTGTGACGGAGCAACTGGATCTCCAGACATTTCCAAATACCCCCTGGGGGAGAAAATCGCCCCCAGTTGAGAATCTGCACTCTAGACTGACACTACTGTCATGGCAGCTGTTCACATCAGTGACATGGGCTTGGGAACTTGTGTGGGGTGGCATCCCTGACTTGCTGTCTACACTGGCTCTTGATCATGCACCTGATCTTTTACTTCTATTCTGAAGCATCAACAGGAGGTCAAGGTGTACAAGGACATGATGTGGGGGAACCAGTGCCAGACACCTATTCTCTGTGGTCCCTGAGCCCATGTCCCACCTTTGTCCTTGGAAATGGTACAGTTTACTCAAATGGGAAAAAAAAGTCACTGCAATGGTATTTTGTAGTTACTGGATAAAATTTATGAACAGAAACCATAGTTGGACAACAGGGATTTACAGTCTAAATGAAGACAGTTTATGGTGGGGGTCTTCCTGCAGCTGGTTGGGTTGAATAAAACCCAGGATAATGGCATTGGTGGCACTGCTGTCCTTTACCTGAAGATGTTTAAGGTGAGCAATGGGGGTAAAGTGTAACTCATCTGTTCCTTCTGGCCCAGTTTTGCAAGGACCATTTCTAGCCAGGACTACCCAATACTTATCATAGGCAGGTCCATTTCTCTGAACTTGGGCCTCTGAGCCCTTGTCCCCCTCTGCCTCCACCCAGATAAATCAGCAAACTGCTCAACCTCCGAGAATCTGAGCTGCTCGGCGTGAGTTGTGTTGGGGTTTGTCACAGCTGTGTGACATTAGGCAGCTGCCTTCGACTTCTTACCCTTCAGCTTCTCATCTGTAAGATGAGCGTGTCAATAATGACTGTGATCCCATTCCCACAGGATTGCGATGAGAGCAACACGAAGTGACAAACGTAGACAACTTCTTAAAAATGCCAAAATGCTCTTCCAGGCATTGTTGAAACGCTTGTGGAAGGGTTTTCATTGACTTGTCATATCACTTCTAGGGCTCTGAAACACTCCCGTGGCCCCAGGAATAACGACACCAACCATGTTCCCTGAATTACAAATCCAGGGAGGATGAAGAAGCATGGGAAGGGTATCCCGTGGAAGGAGAACAAGGTTTATTCTGGAATAGTCTGTATGTCCCGTCTAGGTGAATGGGTTGTTTTCAGAGGCAGGGGGGTTGGGTATTATATAATGATTAAGTGGAGACTCTAGAGTCATACCACCTGGATTTGAATCCTGACGCTCCATCACTTACTCACTGCGAACTTCGGCCAGTGCCTCAGTTTTCTCGTCTGTAAAATGGAGGTGATAACAGGGCATCCCTCACGGGTTTGTTGTGATGGTGAAAGAAGAGAATGTATGTATGCTGCAGTAGTTGACCGTGGGTTTAAAACTCAGCTATGCTGCTTCTCAGCCAAGCAAGCTACCTGCCTTACTCTCTTCATTCAAATAATGGGGAATAGAAATAGTACGTACCTGAGAGTATTGTTTCATGTGTTGTGTTGATGAAGGGGTTACAGAGGAACTAACACATGGTAAGCGCTCGATAAGTGCTGCTGCGAGCATGCTTACATGGTACACAGGATTACATATTAGCAGGCATTCTGTACTATTGTTACTACTTTTATTATGATAATTGCTACTCTGAGTCTTGGCTAGACCACTCCCTGGTGAGTTAAAGACACTCTGTATACAGCCCAACCAAGCTATACAGACTTTGGGCTAGTCATAAAACACTGTGTCCTTGAACAAATTCCATTCCCTGGGTGTGGCAAACTCTTCCAGCAGGAAGATGGGGCCAGGCCTCACTAGGAGAGCACTGAAGGACGGGAAAGCCAGCAAGACATCACCGACAGACAACCAGGGACTCTTCATCCAGAAGAAGGCACTCTCTTCCCAGCTGAGATCTCAGTTTGTCTTTAGTGCTTTCCAAAGAGCAAGACTCCGTGGAAGCAAGAAGCACTTACAGGCATCAAGACCGCAGAAGATCCTGGCATTGTTGGGTTGGGCAGGGTCCCAGGCATGGAGGCTGGCATGGGCTGTCTCTGTCTGTTGTGGAGATGTAGCAGAGAAGATAGAGAGCCTGGGACAGGCCTGGCAACACAGAGAAAAAGCAGACATTATTCCTGATGCCTTGGGGCAGGGGATTCACTGTCTGTGTCCAGAACCAGCGGGGACAACACCATTACATGAGCAACAGATCCGATCCTCTGATGGCAACCACATAATTGAGGATATTAGGGAAATAATAACAAATAAAACACAAGCCTGGCTTCCTCTGCTGCTTCCTAGTTAATACAACAAATTCCACTTCATTTCCTGACCTCTGTTATCTAACTCATGTTCAATAGTCAACAAGTCAGTCCATCTCCTACAACCCCTGTTTCTTAGGGAAGGGGGTTGGGGGTGAAACCCTGTGTTTGCTCAGAATTCTCTGCCCTCTGAGAGGATCTTAGACCCTGAGATCTGTGTACGTTTGTTTTATCCACACTCTCCTACTCCTCTGCCTGAAAGCCCTCCTGACTACTCCTCTGCCTGAAAGCCCTCCTGACTTTGTTCGGAACATACTTTCACTCTCTGGATTTGAATAGCCAACTTTATTCATGAATTCCCAGTAGAAATCTGTTTTGACTTTTTCATAGTTCTCCAGTGTGGATGGGAAAAACAAAAAAACAAAAAACAAAGCCGGGACACAAACCCAAGGAGCAAGACTGAGGTTCACACCATTGTGGCCGGCCTTTTTTGGGCAAGTCCAGGGCCCAGCCCCCAATTACCAATCCCTCATTTTATAATAACTGGAGGTGTTAGGCTGTTTGACAGAAACTGATTCTGGCCTGGCCTACAGAACTTGGGTAAGCATTCCTCGGGGGAGTACACAGTTTGAGCTTTTGCTTCAATTTGCCTGAGAAAAAAAAAATTTAGGAACTTAAATTGATTTAATGAGCCAGGGAATGTGTGGCTGAGGGAAAAAGGAAATTATTTGTGTTTATGAAAAATGGCAAATAAGTGACCTCCTCAGCTAAATTCTCAATCTCCTGATGCTTTTGCTCTGGGGAGCTCTATAAATGTCAAACCATTAAATTAAAGATTTAACAAATAAAACAAAATGAATAAATAAACAAACACCTCCCCCGCCTCCGCCGCCCCGTCCCCGGGACCTCTGAGCCTCCCATGTTAAGATAACCTTATCCTGAATGCCACAAAAGAAGCGTTTGGTTCCAGAATTAACACATTTTTTAAAAAAGAAAAAAGATTCCCTCCTACTAAGTGCTGGGTAATGACTGCAGACAGAGATGTCTGGTGTCGTTGGGTGTCTCTCTATGTTTCAGGGTAGGACAGTCCCGTCCAGGATACTGTGAGAAGCCTCTTCTTTGAGCTCACGTGCCTTGCCTCCTGTGGCTGACTTAGGGAGAAGTGGGAGACTGACACAGGGGGGAACAATGCCAACATGTTCTTCTTTTGCATTGCTGTTGAAATTCCAAAGAAGATTAGGTTTTCTACTCTTTTTGCCTAACAGCTCCTTTGGGTATATAACTAGCTATTACAGGCACATGTGTCTTGGAAGGATTAGTCATAAATTAGTCAATATTTGTATGTTTAAGAAGTTATATACATGAGAGGTGCCTGGGTGGCTCAGTTGGTTAACTCACAGTTTGTGAGTTCAAGCCCTGTATCCATCGGGCTCTGTGGCTGACAGCTCAGAGCCTAGAGCCTGCTTCGGATTCTGTGTCTCCCTCTCTCTCTCTGCCCCTCCCCCACTCATGCTTTGTCTATTTCTCTCAAAAATAAATAAACATTAAAAAATTACAGAAAGAATAAGCTATATATATGAAAATATAAAAGAATATAAAACCTTTACACAGACTCCATGTTGAGGTACACAAATGACACCCAGCTTTATTAATGGAATGTACGTACGAGTAGTTATACAGATAGGCCAATGTAAGTAGCCAATATAACAGTAAAATGAGTGTTTTCAGAAAAGCAAATGAGTATTATGGGTATTTTTTTCACATGTGCCCTGGGGATTTCTGGAGTATGGATTAACAATAGGATTAGTAGGGTCTTTGAAGGTCCTTCACCTTTCACAGTTCTAGGAAATTGTTGGTGCCGTCCATTGCTCCAAAATTCTATAATAGGTTGTAATTTCACTGGGTCCTAAAGCCTATCTCACTCAGAGGTGGATAGCTCGAATCAGATAAGTGTAAATGTGGCTCTATCAACAGGCAAGGTTTGCCTTATATTCTCCAGTCTTAATGTTTTGTTTGTGACCTTTCCTGGAAAGAAAATAGCTATATATGAATGGTCAGTTCCTCTAGGTGTGCAGTTAGTAATCTGAACTGCCCTGTTTTTTAATGAGAAAGACTCACCGAGACCATCTCTACAGATAGATAATCATCTATCCATCCATTTGTCTATAGATATCCAGGTGGACAAACAGATGTACACACATACATCTATACAAACATATAGATATATTCAAACCTTCTACCATATGTCTGTTCCCCTAGTCACCAGGAGGAATGCCTTCGGTATAGACAGGGACAAGCAAAAAGAGATAACAGAACATTTTATTATGTTGATATGCCATATATCCTCATAAAGAAAGAGCAGCATATTATCATCATTTACATTTTGTTGCCAACATGGCATATTAATGATAATCTCAGTGATCAGTGTTTATTGATGAGTTATTATTAAAAAAGAAATCAATTAAACAATGCTGATGTGAATGGAGATGCAAAAGTAATTAAATTTAAAATGAGTTTTCATTCTTCACAAAACTGTGGAAAACTCCCAGTTGGATACAGTAGCTGGGGAGTGGTATGTTTCATTTAATCAATGTTCTTATTAGATCAGTTACTTCCACACCATGCATAGATGTACTAGATTTTTAAATATCAAGCATTCTCTCATTAATTAAGAAAGCTTTTCAGGGTACTGAGCTCCCTTGGAATTATAATAATAATTACCTGATGACAGCAATCAAACCAGTTAACAATATGTACTTGAAATAGAAATGGCTATTTGAGAACGCTGTATGTTTGGACTCTGAAGAATTTTGAATTCTTATTTTACACAGATTCTACAAATAATTTTCCCAGCCCATGTACAAAACTGCGGCATTTTCTAGGCTTCTTGCTTGGGTTTTTAAAACCACAAACACTGAAAGAAAAAAAAAACTATTCCTACCCATCACTGGGTACACAAAGGACTAGATTGAGGTAATTATGTAGCTTGGCCCAATAAATAATCATTTGTGCAGAATATTCTGATCACTGAAGCAAGAGTGGTATCGGAATAATTACATAAATTATCTAATTCCCTTAGTGTATACAGAAATAATTATTAACACATTGCACTTGCAGGAAACTTTTTATATTGCACTTATAGAGTTTCATATTTTTCAAAATATTCTCACCTTCATGTGACTTGAAACAATGCCATGTGGTAGGTAGGTCAGATTACCCCCATTTTCCTCAGAGTAAGCTGAATTCAGAAAGACTTAAATGTTTCCAAGGTCACATGGGTCACGAAAAGAAGCAGGACTTCTATTCAACTTGCAACACAGGGCTTCCATAACTAAGTTATTATTGATTTTTTATACGAAAATAAATTCACGGTCTATTTCCTTTGATATTCACACCGCTCCCTGGACTTTGCAATGAAGTAGTAAAATTCTGCAGTACTGCTAACATGAGAAGTCACTCATCCATGTGAAATGATGTTTTCTTCCTTAAAAAAAAAAAAACTTCCCCAACAACACATCACTTAGACTCTGAAAATAAGATGGCAAATCGCAGTAAAGTTGTGAAAACAAAGACGCAACAGTCTTTCTCCAGTGCGGGCTTGTTGCCATGAGTTAATAATTCCAGACTTTGAGTAAGCCGAACCTCCTTTTTAATAACCATATGCCTCTAGGTAAAGTATTTCTACTAAAAATTATTGAGGCATGGAACAAGGTAAGATGTGTGAGCTCATGTTGGATTGTTCAATTACTAAACTGAGTCCCGTAGCATTAAGAGTTTTCCAACTTGACAGATTATTCCTCTTTATACACTTGTATAAACATACTGCTTACGGCTGAAATCTATGTAAGCTTTTCTTTCAATTAAAATGTCAAGGATGACAGACTGTGTTTTCAGTGTCCTTAACAGAATGAAAGGTACCACAGCAAGCGATTTCATGTCCTCATTTTTACCCCCAAAGGATGTTTTCCAGTCTAGGGGTGTCTGTAAAGCAAGGTCTGTGTCTGCCGGTCTTTGCCCTTGGACAAGCCCGACTATCTTTAAGGAGCTAAGGGCCAGTGCTTTCTTTTGGAAGGTCTCAGGACGGTCACTGTAGACTGCTCTCCTTTCCCGGGACCTCGAAAGACACATGACACTGTGGCATTGTCAATTAAACTCAGGACAGACAAATCTATCAGGTAGGTGGTCGGGCAAAGGGAAGAAGAAAGCAATGAAAAAAAATACGGTTCAAGAATTGGGAGATCAGTATTAGCATCAAAATGAGACCATCGACATCTAAGAGAATCATGAGGAGATAATAAATAACAACTTGGAAGGAGGGGTGTGTGCAGAAAAATATAAGAAGCTTCAAAGTGATAAAATGGACAGAAGAGTGGGCAGGAAGCAGAAAATCCAGATGCCACTGCCGTTAGAGTTTCTGACTCTGGGGGAGAGACTTTCTTCACTTTGGGGCTCTCCATTTCATCATCTATTTAATGAATAGATCAGAATACAGGCCATCTGGAAATACCCTGAGGCTCTACAATTCAGATTCGAGGGGCACTTGGGTGGCTCAGTTGGTTAATCATCCGACTGTGGTTCAGGTCATGATCTCATGGTTTGTGAGTTCAAGCACCAGGTCGGGCTCTGTGCTGACAGTGTGGAGTCCCCTTTGGATCCCCTGCCTCCCTCGCTCTCTGCCCCTCCCCCACTCACTTGCATGCACATGCTTTGCTCTCTCTCAAAAATTAATAAACATTTTTTAAAAATTAAAAAGAATAAAATTCATATTCCAGATCTTGAAAATGAGATGTTCTTAATCACAATACACTATATGTTTTATTATGATAAGGGCACTGGCTCACTGACCCAGCACATAGTGCAATAGAGTAGGTGGTCAGTATCTATACTGAATGGAATGGAGTCAGTACAGCACTTCGTTCTTAATGTCAAAAATAATAAACCGCAAAAAGAATGTGCCTCCACATAGCAAGAGAAATTGCTAAAAAGAACTGGATACATTCCATGGGGTCCACACTTCTTCCTCATCTAAATGTAACATAATTTCATACACAGACTAGAGAAAGAGTATTGTCCATTATCCCTGTATTTGCTTACAAAAAGAAATATGCTTTCTTTTCACCTTACATGAAGTGTTATGGCCTAACTTGGCAAACTAGTTTCTATCTAGGATGGGGAGCCTGAAGAGCTAAACAGGGTAAATACAAACTCTTAAGTCTTAAGAGAAGGCTGTTTGTAATGAGAAATAATTATCATTCTTGTCCCAAGTGGAATTTTAAAATTCCTATTTTTGTAAAGAAAGCAAATTGCCGGATAATCAACTAGAATGTGAAATGGAAAAACAATACAGTTAATTTCCCTTATGGGTAATAATTACATTGTAATATGGGTATTAAGAGCAATGCCTCAGAAGATGGTCTGCCTAGGTTGGAATCCCAGGTCTGCCACTTACTAGCTTTGTGACCTTGGGTAAGTCGCTTGGCCTCTGTGTGCCTCAGTTTCCTCAACTATAAAATGGGATGATAGAGATATTTACCTCATGGCATTAAATGGGTTACCACATATTAAATACAGTTGACTCTTGAACAACACAGGCATTAGGAACCCCAACTCCTTATGTAGTCAAAAATCCACATGTAACTTTGAGTGCCCCCCACAATTAACTATTAATAGCCTATTGAGGACATGAACGACTAATGCTAATAGCTTTAATGATAACATGAACAATCTATTAACACATATTTTGTATGTCATATGTATTATATACTATGTTCTTGTAATAACGTAAGCTAGGAAAAGAAAATGTTAAGAAAATCATAAGGAACAGATGTAATTTATAGCGCTGTACTGCATTCATTGAAAAATATCCTCATATAAGTGGACCTATGTAGTTCAAACCTGTGTTGGTTAAGGGTCAACTATATATTGAAGATGCTCAGTAAAATTAGTTTTTTTGTTATTATTCTTCTGAAACACAGGCCAAACTGTAGATTAATCCCTATACTCCAATAAAGGAATTGGGGCTTCAGGCTGGGATCTGAAAGTTAACACCAATCCTTAGCTTTAATTAAAGAACCACAGCAGCCTAACAAAATGCCTATAAAAACGCCCCAAACTTGCTGCATTTATAAGATATCTTTAAATATCCATCAACTTGAGATTCCGAAACCCTTCTGCGGAGGCAAATGGACTCCTCTCACCCACAATTTTACAGAATTTCAAAATGATTCACACTATTTCTCAGAAAGGATCTTTGAAAATATTTCCTCAAAATGGAACCAAACTAGTTCCCCAGAGATCAGCTCTCAGTATCTTGTTTTTCCTGAAAACAATGACAAAAATCCAACAGAAGCAATAATTGGGAAAACAAGACAGCTATCTGGCCCATAATTTAAAAGACATCATTTTACCCATATCTTTTTTTGAATGAGCTCATATTCTGCACCAAGCCTCACTGCCAAGCTCCTAAAGTTGGATGGCAAATACAACATTTCCCCTTTTAACAAATGAGGAATTTGAGACAAAGAAGTAGAAATATTTGGCCTGAGAAAAGGCACCAAAATATCAGCAGAATTCAATTAAAATATATATTTTCCATTTCAAAGCTTTCTTACACTCGAGGAAGGACCTCTGGTAACGATCTGGAACCTCCCTGCAAGATTTGTACCCCTCCCCCTCTCCCTCACTCCCCACCCCACTGCCACCTTTCCTTTTCTTTGGTGACACAGGCATTTGGGTGTCTTGGAAGAGAATGCTGCCTTTTTATCTGTATCCTAGCTGCCATCCTTCCTAAAAGGCTAGTAAAACAGCCCGGTGAAAAACAGCAAATTCTTCAGCTCGTTAAGAGATACTAGTAAGCTTGCCTTCTTATGACAGAACTTGACATGACTCCAAGGCCATTGCACCATGTGGCCACTCACTGCCTCTCCAGCGCAAGGCCCTGGGCTCCACACCAGTGACATAGTGACTTCCTTCCAGTTTCGTGTAAGCGCCACCTTCCTTCCTGCCACAGCCTTGAGCTTTAAGTAATCCTCACCACCTTCTCTGGACAACCACAGCAGGCCAGGGCCTTTTTTTGGAGTGCTCTCACCCTGCACTTCTCCCTAGTAACACTTATCACCATTTATTCAATCAATGAATCCATCAAACATCAAATTAAGTATCTAATACAAGACAGGCCCTGCACACACTCATTTCAGAGTGGAAAACTAGTTTGGCAAGTTTGGTCATTTGCCTAACAATTCGTTTATAAATTTACGATCTGGCAACATGTTGAAAAACAAAATAGATGCGTTTCACGGTCTCTCACAGTTTACCATCTCAGCTCCCTAGTTATAATTCTTCAATGATTTTGAGTGATTTTTAAAAATGTCTCTGTTCCAAACTAGACAATAAACTTCATAAGTAAGAGATTGTGTCTGCTCTATTTTTACTAATTCGACTGCTCCTGCAGAAACCTAAGCAAATGTATGGTACCTAGTAGATGTTAATAAATACGTCTTGAATTAATAAGAATATAGATATTAAGGATCTCTTCAACTAGCAATAGACATTGCAAGTACAGGGTTCAATAAATTATCTTTGCTAACTAATGAGAAGAACTTCATTGATTTACAAGTCATGAGTGAAACTCCAATTTACATTAACAGCCTCATATAACCCATTTCTGTTCTTGAAAAGTGTAAGTGGTTACCCCCAAGGTAATCTGTACTTTTTATCAGTGTCCCTTAGATTAAACTCAAGCTTTCAGATGAGTTCTAGACCCATTTGTTTTTGCATCAATTAAATTAATTTCCATTTGAAATTATATTCTAGGCATTTCATAAGAAAAGGCCAAGAATAATTCAGCCCCACTCATCTGTCTCCAATCTATGTAATGTTTTAAAAATTGGATGCCTGCCCTGTAATAAGGCTGCACTTTATAATGCTCAGAGCTCTGGGCTCGGAGGTACCAGTTACACCCACACCACGGTCAACTAAACATCTCGTTTCTGCTTTGCACTGACTTATCGATATTGACAAGAACACTTTTGTAATCATTATCACCAGGGGTGTCGGAAATTAAATTTACCACGCAAGATAAATTTGGGCCTCCTTTTTTATCAATTTTGTACTACTGCTGCCTTTATTTTATAGATGTAGCATCTGATATCTTGGAAATGTAACTTCTTTTTCTTTAAATAAAAGCCTGGCTGCAAGAGAGCCAATGGTAGTTATAAAACGTAATACAGTGCAGCACCATGCTGGAGGCTTTGCTGGGTTTTATAGCATATATGCTGTATCTACTCAGGCAGAGGAGATGTTTACTAGTGCTTTCAAGTGTTTTAAACAGAGAGAGCAGGAATAGAAAGGGAGATGTAAATTTATGGCCATTCTGTTAAGACTATTAAATCAATCTCTTTTTTTTCTTCTTTAATGACTGATTTCTGCACCATTAATCTGAATTAGTCATGCAGTCAGCCTGATTCATTTAAGTTAACCAAAAACACGGTTGGATTGGTTTCTGATGCACTATTGTCACCACACACACACACACACACACACACACAAACCCACCCCGTTTTTAAAATCTGATATTTTTTCCTTGTAAAGAGCTAGAGGCTTTTTTAAAAGACCCTTTAGAAAAGACCCCTAAATGCCTGAACAGTCTGGCTTTCGCCATAGGTCAGGCTTAAAGACATGAAGAGATGGCTTTTCAATTAGCCAATAACTTCCCAGTTGCTTCAATTATTCATAAAGTTACACTTAGAAAAGGCAAGTAAATGCAGATCCAAAGACATGAAATAAAAGATGATTTTGAATGCAGGCTCAAAGAAATGATATACATCTGGCTGGCTGGGGAAATTTCTTCTTTATAGAGACGTATCTCTAAGTAAAATTTCTTCCTGTTTCTAAGTTGTTAATAAGCTTCCTCCTTGCTTCATAAGGACAAATAAGTAGCCCTCTGATTATGAGCCTTGTCATTTACATGTGATTGCTGCTTGCATTCATTCACCATCAATGAATAATTCATGGAGACATTCAGTGACACACTTGCCTGGAGGTTCTGTAGAGGCAGAGAGCTCCCCGAGCTTACAAACACCCCCACCCCCAACTCTTAAGTCAGCGATTCTGTTTTGGTTTCCTCTGGACTCTCAGCTTGTCGGTTATCATATTTTAATGGGTAATTTGTGGCAGACACCACACCCTGTACAGTCGCCCCATACCTACGATCCAAACAGATAGTATCATTTTGCAGCTAAACGACAAAAGCACCAACTGTGACAAAGGCTTCAGCAAAAACAGAAGAGCTCTAGGAAGGATCATCTGGACAACCTTTACTCATCCTCGCACTTTCCAAGTTCTCCCCACTAGGTCACCCCCACTAATGCCTTTAAACCCAACCTCTTCCTGAATCTCAAGGCAGGGTCTCTTAGGCAGTTTTCAAGTACCTCTCCTGGGAGACCAAATTTATAACACTCTCCACCCCGCCACTTGCCAGGATTATTTCAGCTCTTTAGGAGAAGGCGCTAGAGACTATTAGCTCCACGCTATACTGGCAGGAGGGGGGATGTGTCAGTGATGCAGGAGGAGGGGCTTAGGCTGACTATGACGACTCATGGAAACTGATTCCTCAAGTTCTGTTCCTAATGATAAAGTAACAGAAGTGCTGAGAGGGTAACTTGTCCTTCCAAGGAAGCATAGACAAAGAGAGAGGCATTGCCTCAAGGCTTAGCAAGCTCCTCACTAGGTTACATCCTGACCGACAGCAGAACTGTCTGAAGTTCAGACTCAAAGCTGAACTTCGTGGGGGAAGAGGGGAGGAAAAGAAGGATGGGGGGGAGAGAGGAAAAGAAGGTTCTAAAGGAGCACAGAGAAATACTGAAAGGCCGGGAGGGAAGACCTAAATGGAAAAGTAAGAGGAACAAGACCAGGAGATGACGATAACGGTCTTCAAGTTTCCAAATTACTATATTCAGAGAATGGTCACCGGCTACTTTCAAAGCCAACCAAAGCAGAATAATAACTATAATAAAACAGCAGCACATGGGATTTACGTTAGAAGAAAGAGTATCTCCCAAGAACGAATAGTGTAAAACAATTAAATGGCTTACTGAAGTTTTGGAATTTCCTCTTATTAGGCTCTTAAAAAAGAGACTCGTCCCCGTCTGGCATGGTTTCTAGGGAGGAGGACGAGGAACTGGCAGACTTTTCATAGACCTAAATTAGGTCTATTATTTTCACTTATTCCAGTCAGAGTGGCTGACAGAAATGATAGAGATAATGCTGGCTGCCATCATTAACCAGTAAATCAAATAAAGCAGCCTTGTGTGGCTGACAAGGCACAAGCTTTGGATCGCCCACCAGCCCTGTCACGGCCCATGAGTGTGTGATCTGTACAAGTCATTTAACTTCTCTGTTTTCTCATCGGCAAAAGCAGGGCTATACTACTCACTTCTGAAGTATGGTGTGAGGGCGCTTTGATAATCATAAATGAGATAATATTTTGTATGTGTTTATCCCTTGGAAGATGATCAATGTATATTCTATTCTAGAGATAATGAATCTATTTTAGAAAATAAAATTACTGGCAATGTCATTTTAAAATACAAAGGAAAACTATATTGTTCTAAATTTCAGGGTGAAGTCGTTTGGAAAAAAAGACCCAGAAACTTCCAGCCTCTCTGAGGGATCTGACTGTACTTTTCCATCACTGAGACCTGGTATCTTCTGGTGTATCATCATCTTGGGGAAACCTGCTCTGATTTTTCCAGGCCAGGCTGATCCCTACTCCGTGTTCACATAGCATGTACCAGTCTCTCCACTAGACTGAAGGGAGAGTACCACCAAGCACAAAGCTAGGGGCACCTGGGTGGCTCAGTCGGTTGAGCGTCTGACTTCAGCTCAGGTCATGATCTCATGGTTCCTAGGTTTGAGCCCTTTGTCAGGCTCTGTGCTGACAACTCAGAGCCTGGAGCCTGCTTTGGATTCTGCATCTCCCTCTCTCTCTGCCCCTCCCCTGCTCACACTCTGTCTTCCTCTGTCTCTTGATAAAATAAAACATTAAAAAAAAGCGCACAAATCTTGGTGCACAGTAGGAGACTTGTAGAGGTTTGTTGAATGACTTAATGATGTTATGTCACTGTACATGGTCTCTCATTTCCCAGCGGCAGTACTGCCATGACATATCCATGACAGTCTTCTTGTTAACGGTCATGATAACTTGAAACATTATCATGAAAGAACCATCAACTTATCATTGACTTGAACAAGGGGGTTAAGGGAGGGGCAGAGTTTCTAAGAAACTGGTATCCTCCTTGAGCAACCTTTCCTGAGCTACTTTTCAAGTTCTCCTACTTTGCAGGAGCACTTGTCATGAGCTAAATTGATATTAATCTCAAACACTTAATAAAATAACAGCAATAGAGTTCATAATAATGATACTTGGCATTTACTTTGCACTTTGCATCTAAGGATCTCAAAGGGCTTTGCTATTTTAAAAGCTAGTCATGGGCTAGACACACAAGCAAAGAAGCCATTGTGTATAGCTTCCCTGTGGACACAGTTGATTCTATCATTAGGTTCTGAGATTGAAACTGTGGTCATACTATGTGCATAAACACACCCACTACCCACAAACACCCCAAGACAGCTACATGCTAAGAGGCAAAAGTGATAAAGAGACGTTTGGCCCAAAATGCACTCTTATCGGTATTAGCTAGGTCAAACCTCGGAACACAGATTTGTATTTTGATACACTTGTTTTATTACGATACTTCTTCCAACCTTGTTCTTGCTGTATTTATAGGTATAATTGGAAATTCCATGTCTGTTCTTTAATTTTTCCTTTAAGTTCCTTCTGAAGGAAATTTTGTTTAGGCTTAAACATACAGGAGTTTATATATAAAGCATCACTGCTAAGGCACTTTTCCTTTCCTTGGTGACCTTGCATTTGCCAAAGAGAGGGACTTGCTCAGTTTCCCATATTATTCCCCAGACAGCCCTATTCCTACTTCCAAACAAATGTGGTATTTGGGGTTTCAAGTTTAAAATGTAATTTGGTATCATTTCAGATGTCTTCCTACAGCTTAATAAACATCTTCCCCAGAGGGACTTGGGGTCTGATTTTAATTTGTGGTAGGGTTATGGTCACAGTAAATGTCAATTTTAGCTATCGACAATAAGCCCTACCAGGAAGAGAAATTGTAAGTGAATGACAGTACATTTACAGGACGTGTGCCACATTATGCTTGCTCATAGGAGTTGACTGTTTCCCAAGAAATCCCTTCACTGATCTGTAATGAAAGTCTGGTTTCTCCTCAGGGCTCTGACTATCAGTTACTCATTGGAAGAGAATGTGTCAATCTGTAGACCATAAAGCCCTCCATGATAGAGCTTTGAATCTGAATACCCCAGCGAACATGTCACTGCATCAGTGTGGTGATCCTGGGCTGTGTCCTCAAAATCTTCTCAGTTTCTATTTCTTCATGTATAAAATAAGGTGGCTGAACCAATGATCTTCAAGGACTTTTTCAACTCTCAAGTTATGTGATAGGGTAGGATCAAGAGTGGGTAACCTGCCTCATAAAGAAGCTCGAAACTATTTGTTTTGGAGAAGCAGCACATCAGGAGGGGATGGGCTTTCCTGAAAGGTGGGACAAATGAGTAACTTGTCACTGGCCCCTCTTGGACATTCCCTTTCCTTGAACAAACAGCAGGTTCCAAAGATCACTGAGTAAAGGTAACATTTAACAAAGTGGGGCAGGAACGAGGGATGCTGAAGGGTAGGCAAGGAGGGAGGTTTCTTTTCACACGTGAACAATGATCCTTTTAATTAGCATGTGAAATAAAGGTTTCACTCTTATTTCACTCTTTCGTGCAGCAGAGTCAGTCACATATTATTAAGTAGAATATCATTCTTCAGGAGAGGTAGGACAGGCCCTTAAATAAGCGATTCTGTCTGTTCAATATGGTGCCATCAGGCCCATTGGAATTGGGAAAAAATTGGGCATTCTGAGAATGACAAAAGTCTTCCAAGTCTGACAGTTGCCAGGAAAATCATTTTCACTACTGAGTAGTAAATGCTAGCTCGCCCTACCTACTAAAGGGCTAGGATAACATTCCCTAAGTGCCTATGTTGAGCTCTACGGGTGATCTTGTCCATGGTGCCTGCGATGGTTAATTTTATGGGACTACTTGACTGGGCCATGGGCTACACAGATGGCTGGTTGCACATTGTTTCTGGGTGTGTCTGTGAAGGTGTTTCTGGGAAAGATTAGCATTTGAAGGGGTGAACTGAATAAAGCAGATTCCCCCTCCCCCAAGGGGTGAGTGGGCATCATCCAAGATGATGTGAGCATCATCCAAACTACTGAGGTTCTAAATACAATTTTAATAAAGGAGAAAAGTTGAATTCTCTGCCTCTGTCTCTGTCTCCCTCCCTCCCTCCCTATTTCTCTCTGCCTGATTGACTGAGCTATGACATCAGCCTTCTCTTGCCCTGGAACTGAGACTTACACCATCAGTGGTCTTGATTCTCAGGGTTTTAAACTTGGACTGAAATTTGTACCACTGGCTTTCCTAGGACTCCAGCTAGGAGACAGCAGATAGTAGAACTTCTAAACTTCCAGAATTGGTATAAGCCAACTCCTTACACTAAATCATATATAATATGATCATATAGTAAATTATATATTAAATGATTATATAATGTAATAAATTTTATCACATATGTATTCTATATCCTATTGGTTCTTTTTATCTGGAGAACCCTGAGTAATACGGTGCTCATCCTTAGGCTCTTTTCTTTAGGAAGTGTCCCATATTTCCTTAAATATATTTGATAGCAGTGAATTAGTGGAATCTAGGCATTCACTTTGACATCCCTCATCCTCTACTTCCAATCGTTCACTATGTTCTATCTACTCTACACCTAAAATAGACCTGGAATCCAACCACTTGGTTCCATCTCCATTATCAAGATCCTAGTCCAAAACACTATCTTCCCTCACTTGGTTCTTTCAACAATCTCTACCTTCAGTTTTACTCCTCTCCAATCCAGCTTCTGCACCGCAGCCAGAATGATCTCCATGAACCAATGATCTAATCATGACTTTTCCCTACTCAACATTTTCCCACGGCTTTCCTCAGCATTTGGGATTTAATAAAAATCATCCTTTACATGGTATACCTCTTGATGTCTATAGTACTGCTTTCCAAGCTGACTTGATATGTTTCACCCATCCTGGCTTTCATTCAGTTCCTAGGATGTGCCAAGCTCTTTCCTACCCCAAGGCCTTAATACATCCTATTGCCTTTGCCTAGAAAGGTTGGCCATTTGCTCTTCTGTTGACCAGTTCTTATTTGTCCTTTAGGTATCATTTAAATATCACTTTCTTGAAATTTTCTCTGACCCCCTAACTACAGGTGCCTCTTATTTAGAGTGTCTCATAGCTCTGTGTGTTTTTCCTTCATGCAATGTCTAATAATATGTTTATAGGTATGATTATTTATTTAGTGTCAGTCTTTACCATTACACTTCTACCTCCCTGATGGCAGGAGCTATATATCCTTTGACTGCCGGAGGAAAAATCATTCTGATTTCCTTTAATCATTGAGAAAATATGTGTTTGCTTTCTGGAATATTCTATCCCATTTGAATAGAGGAGAAAGGAGAATACCATAATATAGCTAGAAAGAGTTCTAGAAGTTAAGAGCGTTGATCTAACATAAGTGTGTACCACAGTATTTGCCTACATGCTATTAGTGATTGATCTTTCCACCTTTCTGAAGCTGGGGGCTATTTCTTTTGGAAAAAAAAAAAAAACAAAAGCAAACTGGCAAATGGAAATGTCCATTGCAGGGCTTATAATTTTTGCTTTAGGTCAATGTTGAAGCATTCAACTGTTCTTATGACAGCTAAGTGTTTTCCATTTTTACCAATGGTTTCAATTGTTGAAACTCTCCAGAAGGGTCAAAACTCTTAACTTTTATGTAAGGTTCCCAAGCATTTAACATATATGCCAAGAAAACCTCTTTAGTTAAAATAGGGCATGAAGAACTATAGTTATAAGTGCCTTGGACTGCTTTCCTTATAAGGTAGAACACTGAAAAAAGATCTTCTGGTTTTTTTACTCAAAAACAAAGTAATCAAAATCAGTGATTTCAAAGTCCAGTGTGGCTGAGAAAATTCATTTCCTTACTATGATGTGGGCTCAGGAGTGATGGGGAGAGAGCGGACATCCAACAATGATGGTCTGCTGCAGGCTTCTGGCAAACTTTTTGGCCTATTGGTTCACAGCCAGTGTTTTTCTTCATAAATGAATTCCACATCTTTATTAAGTTAAGTATTTCTTTTTTTATTATTATTTGAAACATACTTTAAATATTTTGTTTTATGACGTCCTGGAAATTGATACAATTCCTTCCAGATCAAGGAAGATGGAAAAATCAATTACTTTTTTTTTACACTGAGAGTGATTATACAAAAATTATGCCACAATTTATCCATTACTATGAATATCATTTGACGTCATGTGTGAACAACACAAGACAGCCAGAATTAAAGGCATCTTGCCGATTAGATGAATCAGTTACTTTCACAGAAAAGCCCTAATGGTTATTAAATAGAAATACACCCCTAGTGTGAGTTGATTTGTAGAAGACTATGTCATAAGAATTACAGATTTTAAATTGCAATCAACCTTTTATAAGAAAAATCCCTGCAAGAACAAATCAAAAGACCTCAAAAGCCTGACCTGAGTGTCTGATGTCAGATCCTTTACACAAACAAGCTATAGTTTGCAATACAGAAACTGAATCTTATTAAAATGAATTTTATCTGACATGTATAGAATGTCAATGTTGGCCTATTTACAGATGAGTTAATTGGATTTATCCAAAAATGGAGAAATTTTTAGGGTCCTTTCAATCATGAGAACCATGGTTCAGAACACAGAGGAGGACTAAGGGAAAAGCATGAAGCCCAGCCCTCAGCAGAAACTAGAGTTGCCTTCCCCACACTTTTCAAAACCAAGTTCTCAAAACCTCCTAATGGGTTTCACTGTTTTCTTTCCCGTGCTTATCATAATCAGGGAACCACACATTTGCATCTCTAATGGACCCTTTTCAAAAGTGTGTTGACATTTCAGTAGGTTTTGAATAGCTCTTAATGCTTCTCTCAATTTGGTCAGGTGCCCACAGATCTCCTTATATGGATGGGTCTCAACATATAGACTGCTTGCGTTACTCATGGATTGTTGTGTGTGTGTGTGTGTGTGTGTGTGTGTGTGTGTGTTTTAATCCCTGGGAACCTATCTTAATTATACTCTTAAAAAAAGTGAAAACTCAGAAGTCAGATGACTCAGAAAATGAGCATCTAGTTGGATATCCACATGCAGAGGACAGCATCTTAACTACCTCTGTGAACTCAGACACAAGTCAAAAGCACCATCCCTTGTGTGGTAAATTCACTTTTTGGAGCTTCTATTTTTGTCAAAAGGAAATAGATATAAATAAGACCATCAAGATAAACATAGGTTAGGGGAGAAATCAGGCAGGGAGCTCATCATCTGAGCAAAAAATGACACCACATTTTTTTTTTTACTCCTTGCATTTTCTACAAGAACTGAGAACCCAGAGGGCTTGCAACGGAGCAATTTCAGTCCCACCTACTTTCTGTGGCTTCAATAAAAAATGCCATCCAACAGAAACACAACTAAAATTATTTTTTAAATTTACTTTTTTAACTCAGTTCCTGCTATGTTTCAGGAATGGGGGCTGGGAGTGAATAAAAGATCATCCTGGCCCTTAAGAAATTCATCATCTAAAAAAAAAGAAAGAAAAGAGAAGAAAAGAAGGAAAGAAAGAAAGAAAGAAAGAAATTCTTCATCTATTAAGAGAAACTTACAAGGCAACTAAGTATAATGGATATACTGTGAGAACCGCCCCCCTCAACCACTATGATATCTAATACCATGGGAGCTTGGGGGGAGGGGTCCTAGAAGAAGAAATGAAGGAACTGCTCCAGGAAGGAAGAGATGTTAGCTCTGCGCTGCATGTGCACGTGTGTGTGTGTGTGTGTGTGTGTGTGTGTGTTCACGTATCTGTGTCTGAGAGAGTAAGGTACAGGGGAGATTGGCAGTGGGGGCTCTGATCTGAGTTAACCATCTGCGCAAGGCGGGTTGTTAAAGTACATCAACACAGGCCAAAAAGATATTAAATAATTACATTCATAGCTTAACATGAGATGAAAACAATCTCTGGATGGTACCAATCCCTACCTAGAAATACACGCTCCCTGATGTGCATTCACTCAGCCTGATCCCCTTGTAGATGCCAAATTGAGAATTACAGATATTTAGAATTTTTAAAACTGATTTTCCAGTATTTTCTGTAGATGGCTGAGTTACAAACTGTGAGAACCATTTGATAGGCTATACTGCACAATTTGATCGTTTTTGAATTATTAGGGGGCAGTGGAATAAAGGAAGAGATTTGGGGTAAGCGGGAGGAAGGTGCCTGGAGCTCCAGGCAGGGGCTCAGCATTTTTTCAGAATCAAAGGAGCCCTTCTTGGCCCTATTATCCTATATTAAATTGCTTTGGAAAAGGTAAAAATGCAGCTAGAATTTGGCCCTCCTTTGACTGATTCTGAAGCCTTTTTCAAGACAGAAAGTTGGTATAATTTGAGTTTTCTCTCCCAGATTTCTAGTTTCCATTTCTTACTTTGAGCTCCATAAACCTAGATAGGCACGAGATGAGGGTGGGCATATATTTTAACTATCACTTCTATGCAGCATATTCATCGGAGGTGGCTGAAAGTACTTTTCTTGTGCCTTTTACTCTCCCTTTTGGATACTCTTTTTGCAACAAATTAATTTCAGCTCCTAGGGAGGAAGATCCTACTCAAAGCACTGTGTCAAATGCTGCGCTAACAAAATCAGGGATTTCCTCATTACTTCTAGCACAGAATTAAAACACAGATTTAAAGATAGGGTTTTTTTTGTTTGCTTGTTTGTTTGTTTTGTTTTTTTGTTTTTTTTTTTGTTTTGTTTGTTTAGTCTACATGACTTGAAACCTTTGAAAAGTAGGTTGTTGTCCCCTCATTTCTAAATCAATATTGGCAGTCACTGAATGCACCCTTTCTTTCAAAGGAAATAAAGAAAGGAAGAAAGGAAGGAAGGAAGGAAGCAGGCAAGCAAACCTTGGTGATCCCGGCTCAACTATGAAAAGGAAACAAGGGCATGAGACAAGGTAGCTTCAGAGAGTGGGTGGCCCAGCCCACGCCTTCCCATCCAGACTCTTTCACTTGCTTGCAGCTCTCACTCAAAACCCACTCCTTCTGTGTTTTTGCATATGAAAAATGAGGTTGTAAAAGTGTCAGCTGCCTTTTGACTAGCTAGTAGGAATAGCTAGTAAAAGATAATTGGATGCTATTTCGTCCATAAGATGTACAGCTCATCCGATCAATCCCTGGGTCCTTAATCTGTTGCTCCTGAGTTTTTTCAGGCCGGTAAGAATTCTGAAGTGTGGAGAAGTTCTAAAACAGCTTATCAGATCAAGAAGCTATAACAGAATTCAAGTTTCCAAGACCATTTCCAGCAACTTGAAAACCTCAACCCATGCCCTGCCTCTATAATATATAGCATTTCCACACTGTGGCTGTTTGAATAAACCAATGGATATTTCCCTCCAATCTGTTTGCTTTTAGTGGGCTTTCTTCCCCTCTCCAAAGAAGCTGGAATTATACTGTCAGACAAATGACTAGAATAACCATGCATTGCTCTAGACACCAATGAATAAAATATATCAAATGCTGCATATCCCTAGAGTGTATTATTCCACTTAGAAAATGGTATAATTGACTTTGGGGTAGTGTAGGGGAAAAAATCCAAGTATTTTTGAGTTGTAGGGTTATTTTCTGGTAATTGCCTGACTTGAAACTTTAGTTTGTCAATCAGACAGTTCTCTTAGCCTTATAAAGGCGGTTTTTTTTTTTTTCTGTCGGGGGGGCATGAGGGGGGGGGAAGGAGAGGTTATTGAAGGAGAACTAAGAAAATGGTTAAGCCCCACAGGCCTTTTTTCTTGTCATAAAGTTGTTGTCAAAAAGATTCGCTATTATGTCTGGGATGGGTGAACTCCGTGGCATTTTGCGTTCAGTAAAAATGTCTCAAGCCATTTTTCAAACATTTTGAGGTTTGGCAAAAACCTGAAATCCATCTTGCCAAGCACCTTCCCCCCTTAATTCTTAAACCCATGTGTCTTTCAAGGGAAATTTAATCCGTATGTTTCTGATTCATTTACACTTAACTCATCAAAATGGTGTTTTGTAAGAGCTATTTGATGTTCAAGAAGTCTTATGAGCTTCTCTTTTTATAAGTCTGAAAAGCCTTTCTTTCTGAGAACCAGAAAATTGTATTTTACCAGCTGTAAGCCAAATGATTTGAGCTTTGTTAAAAAGCAGGGACCTGCTGAATGTAGGAGGCAAAAAAATAGTGGACACGCATAAATAAAGATCCTCACATGTCTGTCTACTCCTGCGTCTCCCAAAGACCTTTCAAACTTCTTCCCTGGAGAAGCCTGGCCCTGGGGCCTAAGAACAAGCTAAAAACTAACTCGGGGAAGAACGATGGTCCTAGAGCAAAAATTCCCATGGATTCCCAAGATCCCCAATAGAGAATCCCAGCTCAGAATCAACACAAGTAAAACCTGGTGTGTTCCAGGAGATAAATCTATTACCTAGGAGATAAAATGGTCATTGAATTCTAGGACTAGAAGGGACTTATGAAATTTCTTATCCAGTCTCCTGGGAGGAGGTGCGGTGTGAGTTAAGGGAGCAGATATGGGCCAGGGGGTGGGGGGAGCTCTCTCTTCCATACGTGGCTTCCAAATGAGAGGATTTCCCAGAAAGTACTCTGAGAGTAAATCCAGTTTAAATTCTGTTTAAAAACAAATACCTTAAGTTTAGAGGAGGACCCTAAGGTTTGGGGAAGGAATCCTGGAGCGTTGGGACAGAACTGGCAATATGCCCCAGGTCTCCTGACCCTTGTCCATCATTCTTCTTTTTTTTTTTTTTTTTTAAATTTTTTAACATTTATTTATTTTGGGGAGACAGAGAGACAGAGTGGGGGAGGGGCAGAGAGAGAGGGAGACACAGAATCTGAAGCAGGCTCTAGGCTCTGAGCCATCAGCACAGAACCCGATGCGTGGCTCGAACCCACGAAGCGTGGGATCATGACCTGGGCTGAAGCCGGACACTTAACCGACAGAGCCACCCAGGAGCCTCCCTTGTCCATCATTCTTGTGACCTTTCCGCCATGTCAATGCTTTTCCAACTCTGAATGTAGTTCATTAGTGGGTCAGTTGGTGAGAAATTGGTGAAATCAGTTTAAAGTGACGTGACTAGTATCTCAGAAAAATGAATAGAATATAAGATATCCAAGAATGTTATACACGGTAAAAATTAAGGACTATTCATCTAACTACACACACACACACACACATGTGTAAACACACACACGTGAGGATCCTGGGCTGCAAGATAAAATATTTCTTACTGTTGTTCATATCAAAAAAGTTTCAAAACCACTTTACCATACCAAAACCAAAACAAAGAAAAACAAAACAACATGTTTCTTTTACTAGTAGCTCAGCCAATAGCAGGTTTCAGTTAGCCTCATTAAAGACCACATGGCTAAACAGACCCAAAATGATACTTCTCTCCTCACAGAGGAAATCCAACGAATCACTGGCCTGTTGCACCAAAGATGCTTTAATACACAGATGAGGAGAAATGGACAAAGAACAAATGCGTGTTGGAGGCAGGGAGGGAGGGGGGCCAGATACCTAGCTGAGAAAAGAAGGGGCCATCTTCTTCCTGATATGATTTACAAATGACAGAAATGATTTCCAACTTGCATCCTGTGCAACAGCACAGTGGGTGCTTCAGACATATTAGCACGAGCATATTTCCAAAGTGCATTTTCCAAGCACTTAACAATCATTAATTAGTTAGAAACATCCTTTCAAGGTCGGGAGGCATAATAGTTCATCTTCACACAGCAGAGCATTGGAGACTTCAGGGAAGCCGAATTGTATAGCACCTGGATAATTACTGTGGGAAGATTAATTGGGTTAACTGGCTGTGAAGAATCTTGTGATAAAGCATTATGAAAAACGCTGCCCCTGTCGCACTGTGAGATGTCAGAGCTGGCGTCCTTTGTGCCTAATAGCTGAAAGCTGCCTCCATGGGAAAGGATGCAAAGTCATTAAAACAACTATGAATTACCCTTTGCTCTCTCTTTCTCTCTCTCTCTTTTTTCAGAATTGTAATGAAGTGACAAGTTTTCTGTGGTCACAAAGTGCCTGAGTCTCTTTGGGATTAAAGAGTGAAGTGGGTTGTGTTGGGAATTGTGGTCTAAAACCAGTCCCTAGGTGGGCAGGAAGAGGGAGGAAGCAGCAAGTTTCAGAGCCCAGAGGTCACATCCTGCAGGTGGGTGGGTGCTGGTTCTGGGGCGGATTCCAAAGTCTGTCCTCATCAGACACGCACTCAGTACAGTGAGGGCTGGTGCAGGGAGAGGGAGGAAGGCGAGAGTGGTGGGAAGCAGAGACAGTCAGACTCCTGGATGGTTACCCCATCTCATTTATGTCCCAGCGACAGCACGCCCCACCCACTAACTAGACACCAAAGAGCTTTTGGCTGGAGGTGGAAAGCAAGCTATCTTGTCCATTTATTTCCCCATCCTTCCCTCCAGATGGGAGGGTGGAGTCTTTGCACTGTTAGGTGCCTGAATGACTCTCAGCTTCTCAGAGCCAGTTGGTTGGGCTCCCCTGTGCCCCTGCTCATCTAAGTCTTTGCTCTCCCCCCACCACATCATCCCCAGGAGCCAGAATTCAAAAGAGGCCTGAAAAAGCAAACACTTGAGCAAGAAGATAGAGTTCCTGGCACTGGAAAGCCCAATAGGCTGGCAGGGCAGACATGTGCTCCTCACCACATCAGAGCCAGGCCCTGGCCCTGCCACCGAATAGCTTTATGATAATCCATCTCACTGCTGTGTGGATACTGGAAATTCACCACGTCTTTGGGTGGCCTCAATTTCTGAATCTATAAAATGAATGGTTCCGCTGAAGGCTCTCTAGGGTTCCTGTTTTATCCATGCATTTAGAATTATGGGATTATTACTACCGCTAAGAAGTTCTGGATGGTGAGAGGGGAGCCTAATGAGCTGATGTCCCTTGTGACCTGTGCACTGAAGCTTCCTCTTTGCCCAGGATGGAAGGAAAAGGACAAAAAGCAGCCATGTTCTAAGCTAGGTCAAGAACTGAATTAAGAAACATAATGCGGCTAGAGAGAGGCCACTGTGCAATCATGTGAGGGTGGATACTGCCTGAGAGCAAACTGAAGGCAAAAACGCAACGCAAGAGTAATTTACATCTACATTTACACTAAATGAGTTTATCATAATTGCTGTTATTATGATTAATTCCCGAGGAATTAAAGAAGATCAGCCTTTTATTGGACTGTTGCTGAGCTGACTGAAGTATTAAAATAAATAAGAAGGTCAAGAAGACACAGAAGCAAAAGAAAACCTGCTTTATGCCATCTAAAAAAGAAACCTACTACTTACCTAAATAAAGGTGGGGGGTTGGGGGTAGAAAGACCTGCCTCTTCGTGGCACTGAAATAATAATGTCTTCTGGCCAGAAGAGATCTGGTCATACAGAATAGGGCCCACAATATGATTCTCCCCTCACCTCTCCTACTGCTCACAGTCTTGCTGGCATTCTGTGACTCAGTTTACCTGTTAGGGAAGAAACTGCTGAATGGCAGCATTTCTCTTTACCTTACTGATGCCCAACATATATCATTATCCAGACTTCCACAAAAGTCAACTGGTCCCATTTGGTCCCATTATTAAATAACTAACACTTACTGAACATTTACTCTGCTGAGTGCTTTACAGTCCCCATGTCATGGGCTCTGCGTCGTAAATGAAGAAAATGCAGCTCGAAACTTTCAACAGACTGTCAAAAATCACATAGCTAGCAAGTGGCAAAGCCAGAGTTGGAACACAGACCTGACTCCAACACAATTCATAGGGCACAATCACATGGGCCGGATCAGATTTCGAATAAACAGGTTCCACGTCTGCAAAGGAGCTTTGCTTTACAGACCATCCCTTAGTAACATGGACCTCACTGAGGGCAGAGTGGCAAAGCCAAGTGGGCAGCCAGGAAGTCTACATGCTAGATGAGGCCAAGTTGGCCTCTCTGTCATATCAGCACATGTCTACTCAATAGAACATCAATTCTTTAAAGATCTTTGATTTAAGGGAAAAAAGAGAAGGTCCATGGGCTCCTAAAACACAGTAACTCATGGTAGGCATTTCAGCTTATATAACACAGCCCGTTGGCCTCATTTCCACCTCCCATTAAGATGAGTGATTGAGTCTGTGCATTGATAGATACCTTGGCATTCATTTGGAGCCTTCTTATTATTTTTCCAGGCTTTGCTTTTTTGGACACATCCAGTTCTATTTCAGTCATTCGGATGGCAAAGAAAGAAATGACAAGGTAGAATTCAACTTTTGGTTGTGGAGGAAAGGAAGACTTTGCTGATGGCTGGATGGGCTTTGTCTAATGTAGAACTACTGTCACGCTCTCCATAATGATTGCGGACTATTGATTAATGCGTCTTGGGTACAGTGTTGCTTCATCAATCATTAAATAAGCTTTCTTGCCAGTGTAGGTGCAAGAAGAAAAGATGTATGGACTTGTTATAAAGTGTATATGTACTACGTAGTGGGCTTTGGAGTTCTAAGGCAAGTCAATTCAGTTTTCAGGGATGTAAGTAGCCAAGGAACCCGGCTGATTGCAACGAAAACTCATGAAATACACAAATCTGAAAGCACTGGTGTACTATTTAAGAAGAGACTAGGAAAGTCTGTTTACAAATCACAAAAAAATTTAGACCACAGAATTTTGATTGGCTTCACCCACCTTTATCAATGCCATTCATTTTCCTTCCTGCTCTCAGCTATTTCCCACATCCCTGGACTATGATCACTCACTCAAGTACTTGCACACACATCTGTCTTGCAGTCCAATGCAAAGGAGTCCCCCTCAAAGCTCAAAGGCCCATGTCAACCAAACAAAAAGGGAGCAGAAAGGAGAAGCCAGTGTTCAAACCACTGCTTCTTTTTTAAAAAAAATTTTAATGTTTATTTTTGAGAGAGAGAGAGAGAGAGAGAGAGAGAGCGCGCGAGCAGGGCAGGGGGCAGGGCGGGTGAACAGAGAGAGAGGGAGACATAGAATGTGAAGCAGGCTCCAGGCTCTGAGCTGTCAGCACAGCTCCTGATGCGGGGCTCAAACTCACAGACCACAAGATCATGACCTGAGCCAAAGTCAGACGCTTAAATTGACTGAGCCACCCAGGCACTCTGCTCCTTTTTTTTTTTTTTTTTAAGTGCAGTTCCAGATTTGCCCATCCTTCTTTCTATCAGGCACATGATAGTGCTCATTCTCTCTCATCGGTCCATATTAATCTCGGCCTCTTAATGTTGACCTGGCCTTCCTGACCAACACGTAACTAAATAAAAATGTGAGACGATATTTTTGTCATGCCACTTGAAACAGCCTGGGGCCCATTTCCAGCATGGAGCCCTGATGTAACACTTTGAGCCCCGTTACTGGTACATGATTCCATGAATCTCGCCATCATAATACTTTTCCACTTGCCACCTTTGAAATCCCCTTCCCTTTGGTCCCAAACACTATTTTACCACCAGAGAAGATACATGAGGGGAGGTAGCAAGCTTAAGAGGCAGCCTCGCCCAACTCAAGATACGCATAGCACACATTCACTATTGTAGATCTAAACCTCTTATTCAAGCCAGGAATGGAATCCAGTTCTCAGGAGTGAAATCACTTACCTCCATTACACTTCATTTCCCATTCACAAAGCCATAGCTGAGCGTGAATGAGGACGGAAGTCTTCCCAACCGTCCCTTGGTTTCACCTCTCCCTCTACTTAGTAGAGTGCTGTAAATTTGCAAGTCCTCACCTCGCTTCAATCCGAATGGTGCTTTTACCTCTCTCATACCTGACGTGATCTCAGACCTGCTCGCTTTTCTGGATGAAATGAAGCATAAGGGAAGACAGGCTAGGAAGGAAGAAGGCTGAGTGATGTGTGAACAAGCGGCCCAGTTAGAGTCTGAAGCTAGTTATCTGCACAGAAGCTTCTCCCAGAGAAGCCTTTACTGCCATTCTCATTGTAATAGCAGCTAAGACTTACTTCCTGTGATCTCACTGCATGCTGGGCTCCTTAAAACAGATCTCCACCCCTCACAACCCACATAGTAGGTATGGTTACCTCATTTTACACAGGAGACAGAAACTAGGGCCCAGTGAGGTTAAGTGGCTTGCCAAAGTCACACAACTAAGCAAGTGGAAGCGTGATTTGAACACAGGCCTTTTGACCCCAAAGGCCATGCTCTTTTCAGGAAACCCTATACTACTTCTCTGATTAATAGATGCTTGAACCCTGGTGCTATAGATGTATCCACCAGGGCAGGGATGAGAGGGCAAGAGGAAGAATGCTGAGTTCAGCACTCGCTGTGGTTAAGCTTAGGCATGGACAGGTGGCATTTGTCAGCTCCGTGCCTATATACAGAGGGAACACATCTGTGCCTCTTCTGTTGTGCTATCAAAGCCTTGCCTGGCCTCTCCCTTCACCCACTAACATGTGAGGCATGGTCCCAGGGACCCCTGTGGAGAGCAAAGCTGCCATTCAGGCCGTGCCCCAAAAGAATGTAAAAGAGAGACAACGTCACCAAGATTCTCCACTGACAAGTACAGACATGAGGCCCCTGACGGTCATGACGGTGGTGGAAATTTTGCCGGCGATGATGAGGTAGACCTAGTGTGGAGTGAACTCAAGGGGTCAGAGCCTGTCTGGCCCTCAGTTTGCACACTGATAGAAACGACACACACAGAAACAAATAAAACCAGGAAAAACTGAATAAGGGCAGTGGACTGCAATAATGGCCATATTCTGGCTGTGATATTTACTATAGTTTTGTAAGATGTCACTATTGGGGGTAACTGGGTACAGGTACATGGGATCACTTGTATTACTTCTTACAAATGCACACAAGTCTACAATTATCTTAATAAAAATGCCAATTACAAAAACAACAATCAAAACAAAAACTTCAAATGACACAATCTCCAAACAGTGGAACCGATGATTCTTTGATTCTTACCCTTTCAGGCCACCCTGGGGATGAAGCAAGACGATATTCCTCTGACCCAAGAGCTCGGCTGGGCTCACGCTCCTTCCCTACCCCATTGTCAGTTGTAAGCAGGACATTTCTGATTGTGGGTGAACAAGTCAGGGCCAAGTCAACATAGATTGTAATGCTCTAAAAAAAGAAATCATCCCCTCTTTATTCCTGAAGAGTCTCAAGTACACATTTGGCACTCATCAAACTTTGCACAATGACTAATAACCTTCACCAGTGGTTTCGTTTCAGCTCTGGATAATTTTTCCCCCCAGAGAGGCATCGCTGTGGTCCTTCTCCCTATGCACAATGAAGCCTGGTCCATATATACTTTACAATAAGGCCACGACCCTGGAATTTGGTGGAAGAATGGGGATATTGTTTGGGAAAATCATCTTTCTAAGAAGCACAAAAGTTTTGCCTTTCATGTTCTCTGAAGTTTTAAAATGTAGCCTTCAATCTCAACTAAAAACTTGAGTTTGTGTTAAAATAACTGAAACTGGGGAGCCCGGGTGGCTCCGACGGTTAAGCGTCCGACTCTTGATTTTGGCTCAGGTCATGATCTCACAGTTCATGAGATCAAGCCCCACCCCCCTCCATTGGGCCCTGGGCTGACATCACAGAACCTGCTTGGGATTCTCTCTCACCTTCTCTCTCTCTCTCTCTCTCTGCCCCTCCCCCACTCATTCTGTCTCTCTCTCAAAATAAATACGTAAACATTAAAAAAAATTTTTTTAAATAAAATTACTGAAACTTATCAAGGAGTCATGTAATCTTTGGGGGGAATAAATTCATTACAAACACTGTTCTGTATTATTATGAGTGAATGACACATAAATGTCTCCTGCATTTTTAGTAACATTTTATGCATCTGGGAAACTTGCAGGATCTTTTAGAAAGACAAACCGGACCAGTAAATTCTCCCTTGCTATTTTGCCACTCTTTCTGACAGACTCACCTACATAATTATCTCTCTTTGAGGACTCCTTGCAGGTAGCATCTGAAAACTAAGACTTTCACAAGAGGAATCATCATGCCAAAAAGCGAAAACAAAAAACAATCTTCAAAGTGGAGAAAGACATGTTTCTCCTCACTCTCCTCCATTCATTTAAGGCACTAATGCATCTTGAATTCGAATGTACTTTTCTCTGAAAGGCTATGCCAAATACCTTTTAGCAAAACTTTTACAGACCACGGACACAGACACAGACACAGAACTTTCCAGCTGGAAGGGACTTCAGAGACCATCTCAGATTGGTTCCACACGTGGGGGAGGGGCTTACAGCCCACCTTGTTTGCTCCTTCATTTTCAAATGAAGCCCAGATGCTTTAAGTGATTTGCTCAAGGTCATCAGGATTTGCACTCAGGCCTCTTGACCCACACCATGCTGCTTCTTCCAAAAATTACCTCTACCTTCCCTGCCCCTTCCGTCACCGCCCAAAACAGGAGAGAGGGAAGAAGATCCTTAAAAAGTCACGATCAATTATATCCAAAACATGCATTAAACAAATAAACATAAACACCTTTCTGGTATGTGCCCCATGCCTCATTGTGCATCTCACTGTATGATGATCACAGCGAAATGAGCAAAGAGAAGTTTTGGAGTAGCCAGGAGTCAGGACTGCTCTCCTGGGGCCGAGTCTCAAGAGCTTCAGTCGGTAACTATGTTAATGATGCAGGATGGTCTCAGAAAGTTCTCAGCCTGAGCAGTGCATCACAACACTAAATATATTTTATGAAACACACAGAAATGTGGTGGTAATTTTCAAAATATAAGTCTCTCTCTCTCTCTGGGTACACAAGATCCTTAAAGCATTTAGAACACCATCGTTTGCCCTTCTCTCCATTTATTTAGTGTTAATTCCTGACTCGCCAACATTAACTGGTTGGTGCCAGACAAATCAATCAGGAAGTTTTCATCATCTCTCCCCGCAACCCCGGCATATCACCTTAAAATTAATTCAAGAACACAGAAGTCCCAGCGATAGCGCTGGATTAAGTTGTCACATAAAACAACAGAAAGTTAAAATCCTCAGGCAAATGCACAGTCGCTGTTCACATGAGCTGAAATAATGGGCAAAAGACGGCAGCTACCTCGGAGGCTCGGCATCTCTTCCTGTAAAAGCTTACAGTCTATTCTTAATAATAAATGCAATAGCACACCACACCGAATCGTTTTCCAGGCATTTGCAATTCACCAGTTACGCTCAGAAAGCACCCCCTCCCCACCCTGTCACTTCACTTCGACCTTTTCTGAAAAGACAACTGTTTTGAGCCATTTAAGAAACAGAGAGGGAGAGAGAGACAGAGAGACCGAGAGAGACGGAGAGAGAATCCTGGTGGAAAATAATACACAGCTGTGATAATATCATGTTTTTTTAAAATACCATAACATAGTTTTACTTTTAATAATAAAAGATAAAAAAGGGGCGTCTGTGAATAATTAGAGGTTGCAGTCTGAAGCCAGTTACAGTCACTGCAATTGATAATAAACTGAAAACCCCTTGAGAGCAGGTAAATGCTTTGCATCCCTGACCCCCTTGCTCTCACATTACTTAACTACCCTGCGGTTCTTGCATTACATCACCATTGAAGCGATTGGTTCCTGCATTTTAACTCTCTCCCTGTCTCCTCCGATTAGGAGCGACACCGCAGCAAAGAAACTTCGCCCGAGTTTGCTCTTTCTCGCTTCGCTTTTTATTTGTGGCCTCTTTGCTCCTGTCGCTCTAGCTTGCTCTGCTTTTTTTTTTTTTTTTTTTCTTTCTTGCCCAACCCCAGCCTCGGTTCAACTCATTCAGGTCGCTGTGCTAGAACAAAAAAAAAACTCTTATCGAAGTGAAAAGAAATGCCTCTTCGGGACAAGAAGAGGAGCGGAGGGGCTGGGGAAAGAGGAGAAGGAAGAAGAAGAGAAACAAAGACGGGCAGAAAGGGGAGAAGGGGAAGAAAAAGAAGAGAAGGAGGGGGACGAAGACTGAAAAGAAAAGAAGGCGGCAAGGGCAAAAAAAATTCTATAAAATCGGGAAAAAAGAAAATAAAATTAAAAACAAACCTCATGGACATCACTGAGGCTGAATTCCCTCCTGAGGTGCAGAACATGAGAGCTCTGGAATGAGTGTGTGTAGAATTTGAGCCAAAGCTTAACTAGCCTGAGTGAGTCATATCCTTCCCACTTGATTCCAGGCCAAGCGATGATGTAATGCGCTGGCCCTTCTCTTGCGCCTAGCTCTGGCTCTCTCCCTCCGGCTCGCTCACTTGCTCGCTCTTTCTCCTGGGCTCGCCCTCCTCCCCCTTCTCCTTTTTAGCTCAGTGCTGGTGAAGTCACCATTTAAATCTGGCAGAACTGAAGCAAAAACTTCAATGTAACCAAAACAGCCCCAGGCCGAGTTCCAGACTCAGGGAGCCTTCGTGGTGCAATTGCCCTTAGAAACGAGTAAACAGAGGGGGAAACAGTGCCGCCTGGGGATGGCCCGACAGCTGCCTCGGACTCAGAGAGGGACCGGGGTTCTGTAGTTAGGGGTCCACTGGTTCCGATTTAAACACAATATGCTGGTTAAGAAAAAAAGTCCCTGTGTTTGGAAACAGGAGTTGGAGACACAAGCAGAGGTGGGGGAACCGTCAGGTTGGGGGGACAAGGCTTGGACAACCAAGACAGGTCTCCAAGCCCAGGCTTTCCTTCAGAACCAGGTGACACGGTTTCCATTGCTCAGGACTCTTTTTATTTCCTGGAGCTGGATGCGGTTTTCTGTTGCTGGATGCCAACCACCAGCCCTCCAGAGATTTCTCGCATCTGACCTCCCTGTCAGCAAGGGCAAACCCACTTCAGGGCCAAACACGCGCCTGCATCTGAAGCCATCAAGAAGTGGGAAATCACAGTGGCTTATCCGCCCGGACCGTGTTGGGCGGAAAGGAAAAGGCCCCCAGTCGCAAAACGCAAAGCTTGCCTCTCTGAGATTAGCACTCCACTCTCAGGTGAGCCGTCCAAAGAAGAGGGATTTAAAACAGGTCCATCCTCAAAATGAAAGACAAGCTATCTGTTCCTCTACCTGCTGGGGGTGGGGTGGGGGTGGGGGTACCTGTGCAGGTGGGACTGTCTGTGAGTTTAAAAGGATACAGGGAGAAAAAAACAGTATGTGTGTCTCTCCTTTAATTACAGAGTAAGGATAAACCAGCCTGGGGTGGTGGCGGTGGGGAGTGTGGGGGGGAGTCAAACATCACCCTTCACTAACATCAGAGAAGCACTTTTAACAGCAGATACTATCCCTCGCTTCACACTTGGGCCCAGGACTTTACCTAGAACAGTCCAGACACTTGCTGCGTTGTTAGCATGACTTTTTAACCCTACCTTCTCTCCCTTCAATCTTCCCCTCACCCTTCAATGCCTCCTTAAAAAAGAAAAAAAAAGTAATTTTTAAAAAATGGGAAGTTCACTAGAATTTTTTTTTTTAAATACCACAAAAGCAGAAGAAAGGCGTGGGGGTGCAAGATTTGTTTTTTGGTTTTCGGGTTTTATTTTGTTTTGTTTTTTTCCCAAAAATAATCATAGCTTTTGCCAGGGTCTATTGCCTCTCATCGGTTTTGTGACCCATGCACCGTATAGGTGTTACAAACATTTGTCTCTTCGTCTCCTGTTGCCAAACGGAGAGGATCCCAACTTCTGAACTCTGCGTTCAGAGAAATCTCTCAGTGTATTAAAGATCTCTGCTGCTGGGGACAGGACTGTTAATCTGAGTCCCTTGGAATTTAAATCACAGCTTCGGGGAATATTGCCGCACTCTGGGCGAAGAGTTAAAAAGCAAGGTCTGCCTGACCCTGGGGGCTGGGGTGGGGAAGAGCTTTCTCCAGCCGTCTGCCTGGAGCATGACATCCCCAATTGATGCTGATGCCACAGTTGCTGCAGTGACACCTTTATCAAGGCAGGCAGCTCTGAATTAAAGGTGATCAGCCGTAATTACAGCTGGCGCCACTGAGGCCTGTGGCCTGACAGCGGCAAATGTGGTTGTCATAAAGTTTGGTCCACCATGTCAGTGGCCTGTATAACTCATTTACGTCTGACTCGCCAAGCAGCTATTGATTTTTCTTCTGATGCAGGGAATAAATAAAACAAACTCTTCAATCACTCCTATGAGCCTTTCTACTTCGAGGTAGGTTGACAAGATTTTATATAAACTACCGTCTCCCTTTCATAAAAGCCATTGACCATGATGGTTAATATAAAGCTAAGGACTTTGCTTTCGCCTTCTCCCTACAACCCCCCCATCCTCACCTTAAATTTCATATTTAAATGTGTTCTTTACGTTATTATTTTAGGCATATCAAAATGGATATGTCGTAGTTTTCCAAACGGCCATCTTCCTGTAACCTCAATGGGAAAATGCTCTGTCTTAGGATCTTTCTTCTACTACATCATGGGGGCAGGATTAAGTTGCTAGAAAGAGGCTCCCTGCCTTTTTTTTTTCCCCCAGTGAAGTAGGTAAAAGGGACACTGTGCTGTAGATAAAGATGATACAAAGGGAGCTTTCCTGTATAAGTGACACAGGGGATGACAGCTTTGGCCAAAGCCAGGCACAGACATGAAACACAGCATCTTTTGCTTCTGCCGAAAGGAGGAAGGGGCCAAGAGGTTCCAAGATGGTGAATGTGCCTCCGATCGGTGAGTGGTACAACCAATGGGTTCAGACCTTCTCTTAACCCAGCCAGACTCTGAGAGCCCTGTACCTGTCGATGATGCCTCTAAAGCGATAATGTGCCAGGATCCACTGACATTCCAATAAAACTTCTTTGGAGTGCTGGCTGAGTGGCAAACAATTTCAGAGTTCAAAGGGGTCTGAGTATTTACATTTGCACTTGCCCGTCCAAACACAAGTACCCGTCCCTGCCATTCCCAATCAGGCATGTTCACTGGCTGCTGGGTTTCTCCCCACTTGAAAAGAAACCCTCCTTTCCCATTTTCCTTCCTGTGAGCAGCTAATGATAGAGAATATCCTGTTCCCAAAAGGAAATTCCCCCCAACTCCAGAGCTTCCTTTTTCACCCATCTGGCCCTCTCCTTGCCTCTCCCTCCCCACCCCACCCCCCCGCAGTCCCCCTCCACGTCCTAGCCGCTCTTCTGAAGAAGGAGGACTTTGCAGATAGGACTTGTGAGATGCTGTAATTCCAGCGGGAGCCTTCTTAAAAGTAGCTCCCGGCCAGCAGGCTAGGCCTTCAGATTAGCTGGCTTGCTCAGGAATGCTTGCAACACCCTCCTTTCCGAACGTGTCATCCTTGGGGAGAGGGTGGTGGGTACCGCGCAGCTGTTCTGTGTAACTCACTCCCATACTCCCAGCTCCTGATGAAATGTTCGGCTCCGAAGAAGTAGAAGCCTCTGAGATTTGAGCTCAGAGTTCAGAATGCATTTGGACCACCTCCAAAACAATCCACTAGAAAAGGCACAACGTGGATGGCAGCACTGAAGGGCACCAGGGCTGACTAAAGTAAACCCTGTGCCTGGGTGAATTTCTGAGCTCAAACCCCTGAAAACACACAGCAAATATAAGGAACGATAGAGATCCTTCCTAGAGAGAGCTGACTTTTTTTTTTTCTCTTATAGGTTTGAATTTATTCTCCTTAAGGAAAGGCATATCATCTTCTTTCAGACGTTGTTTTTAAAATTTGACCCATGATTCCTTCGGTCCCAGTGGAGTTTGAGGGGCCAGATAATTTCAGAGTTAAATAAGCTGTAATGACTATCACATGTACCCAGCCATAAACCTAGTATTAAAAATTATTCAGAAAAAAGTGGCATCTCTTCCTTTTTTAATTTACAATAACCATCCAGGTGGTTTTCTAAGGCCTCCTTTGCAAATTGCTTCCAGCGAACCTTCCGGTCACAGACCACTGCACACCCACGTGGTGTCATTCAGCATTCCCTTCAACTTGGGTGTCCCGTGTTTTCACAGTGGACAGAGGCTGAGGGGCTGTCTGGGTGAACCTGTGCCGCACGCATCCTAACTGTGTGCTGGCGGGATCAGCTGGTCTAGATGGCTGGGCCTATGAAACCCAGCTCCTAGCACTCCCAGGGAGAAAAAGAGACTGGTCAGCCCTTGGTTACTTTTGTCTTGTACCTACTGCAACCCCTACAACCCAGGCCCAGCACCAAGTCCCCTCAGGCAACTTGCAGGCCTTTGCTGTGGCCAAACCTACTTGTAAAGTTCTGAAGTGGCAATGTTAAATGTGACTCAGACAAAGGAATGCATTTCTAATGGTGGAGGCATCAGGCATTTAGGGGTAGGTATTGAGAGATTATGAGAGCCCTTTGATCAGCCCTAAAATATTATCATCGATGCTGCATGTTCCCCTAACTTCTCCATCTAAAAACGTATATGTCATTAAAAAAAAACCCCAAAAGTATGTGTCATTGTATCATTCAAACTTATCGCAGTATCTGAAAAGGCCGTGGATACCCAATGAATATTTGTTGAATAAATGAATGGTGAATGAATGAATCCACTCTTCAGCTCAGGCATTACTGTCTCCATGAACACCTTGCCAGGCTACCACACTGGGGTAGGACTGTCCATTTCTCTAGCTTCCCAGGCATCCTGGACCATATTCTATTCCAGTAATTAGCCACTTATGGAAAGTACCTATTTCCATGCCTCTCTCTCTCATGAGACACTAGCTTCTTCAGCGCAGGAACTGGGCTTATCCATCCCAGCATCCTGAGCACCTAGCAAGTGTCTGACTCGCACATAGTAGGTCCTCAAGAAATGTGACTGAGCCTGGAGTGTGTTGGTAGTATGGGCTGCTCTGTCTTCCCTGGATATTTTCCCTCCCCAAAGTCCTCTTTCCCTTTTGCATCCTTAGATTTTTTTTTTTCCTGTGGCTTTCTGGAAACTAGAAAACCTAGAATAGTAAGAAAATCCTAGGAAATTTCCTGGTTGCCTTTCTCTATCCACGCACTATGCCAGTCCTTCTTGAAGGGCCTTAGATTCTTTCTGCTCCCTTTTTCCTGGACCCACATGCCAGAATGGGCACCCCGAGGTTTTTATCAGAGCAGCTGACACCATGACAGTTTTCTCCAGTTTCCTACATTGAAGCGTCCAGATGAACTGAAACTTGAGAGGAGGGGAACGAATATTCTCCTGCAGGTGGGGGCTCTGAGGTGCCCTCAGGGAAGGGAAACTGCCACCAGGACTCATTGGTCTCCAAAGCAATGGTGCTGTCAGTTCTAACCAGCAGTCCCTACAACTCAGGGTTGGAAGTACAGGAAGGATACACCAAAGAGTAGTGGAAGACAGGAGGCTCAAAAATGTGTAGGTGAAGGTATAGACAGGATCAGAGCTGACCAGTGTTGCCAGACTGCAATGAATTCATGTTGGGTGTTGAGTGAAGCTGCAACATGGCAGAGTGGCCGAATGGGAATGGCTGAGGAGCAGTCCTGCTCGGGACAGGTGGACCGGCAAAGGAAGTAACAGAAAGAGGCCTCTAATAACCTTGGTTCGGAGAGGTAATCTACCAAATCCCCCGGTCCCTTTGACAAAGCCTGGTCACTGGGCCAGTCTAGGGTGAAGCAGGTGCACACGGTTCAGAATTTAAGGAGGTGCTTGCTCTTGGGGCTGTGCAAGTGCAGGTCAGCAACTGCAGCCTGTGCTCAGAAGTTGAGGTGTAGGGACCCCACGTGCCTCTCTTCGTCTGGGCCCCGGGGGGTGAGCTTTACTACTCTCCTTCATGAGCCTCAGGACTAGTAACATGATGGGGGGGAAACTTTAGGTCTACCTGGCCAGCTGCGGGGACGAGAGGTGCTGCTTGCAATGGACTGGGCTTTTCCTTGGAAGTGTCACCTGTCACCAGTCTTCCTTCTCAATGTCACGTCCCTCAGCTTGCTGTTCTATTCTTCCCCCATTCTATTTGTTTTCTGTATAAAACATGAAGATTACAGCCTTCTCCATCCGTTCTGTTAGAATTTATAGAAATTGATTAATTTTTCCTCCTTCTGTAGTATCATACATGTCTTACAGACACATGTATGTATGCATGTGAACATGTGAGTATACATGGACGAGTGTATACATACACGTCTATACATACATACATGCATGGATACATACATAGAAACTCACATATATGTGAATATATGCATACATTTTATTCATTATGAGCCAACATTTATTGAGCACATATTCTGTGCCATGCATTATGTTAGATGCCCTACAGACATGAATTCTTTTCATCCTTTCCATACCCACTTGCACTCTGAAGTAGGCACTCCCGTTATCCCCATATTATGAAGAATCTGACTCGGGATTTAGTAACTTGTCTACATGCCACAGTGGAGCAGAGAATTAAACTAACAGTTGCCTGATGCCCAAGTCAGGGATGTGACCGTGATCCCTCAGTGCACTAACACCTTCCATGACCCAGGTGGTCCTGAGGAGCTGGCTAATCTGTGCGGGCAGAAGGAAGCAGTGTGCTGGGGCCTGGCAAGCCAGATGGGAAATGGGGATCTTTTCAGCTTCAGGATTCTGATCAGAGAGATTTGCCGAAGGAGGAGGCCTGGATTAGAGGCAGAGAACGAAGCCATTTTATGGCATAACATCAAAAAGTTAGAAATCCAGGCGGTCACCCCTCTCAGGTGAGCGGATGGTGTGGCCTGCCTCTCACTGATCACTTGGCCTCCAGCACCTCCCTGAAACCTCATCAGGGGCCATGGTCTGCACTCACGCTGCAAGGTGAATACCTGTAGGTCTCCCCATGACCGCACGCCGCTGGCGGCCAGGCTCCTTGTTTCTTGGTGGGTCTCCTCATTTCACGTGGAGGAAACCGTGCACCTGGGAAAGCCTGAGCACCTTTTGCCAAGTATTCATGTCTGGAGAAGCAGTCCATGGGGACTTTCACAATCAGTGAACACCGTTATTCTTTTGTATATTATAAATTCAAAGCACTGGGGCTATACATCTGCCCCCCAAAATACTCTGCAATTGCACAAATGGGCTTTCTGAAAAAAAACTACGCACTCGTTGGGATGATACCTCTGATTATCCGCTCTACTGGTGTTTTTTATTATTAGACATCTTTAAATAAATTTTTTAAAAAACCTACAAAAGTAAGAATGAATTTGAAGAGGGTTTGAGCGTATTAAAAATAAAAAGGAAGGCTTAAAGTCAGAAGTTGTATTTGCGGTTTCGTTTCTCTTCCCAGTGACTCCCGCGGCAGGGCTCTGTGTGTATTTAGTAACTGACCTCCCAGTTGGTCCCCTGAGCAGAGAGGCTCCCCCACACTGATTTATTCAGAGGGTTTGCAAGGAGAGCAAGCCCTCCGCCACTGGTGCCTGGAGGGGATGAGAGGAATTTTTTTTGAACCCCAAACACGAAGCTCTTGGGCCTTCCAAATGAAATTATCTATGTTTTTATTAACAGAGCCCCTGAGTTACAAAGTTGGTTTTGATAAGAGGGAATCAATGAAAGAGAAAACTGCTGACATTATACTTTGGTTTCGAAGCCCACGTCCAGGTTCTACGGCCCTTCCCAGGTTCGGGCAGGACTGCGGTGTCAATCCTGACACCAGACTGTCGAGTAGAAAAATGCAGTCAGTCCTGCCTTATGCTGAAATTTAGCTTTAAATTTTAAGACAGGGATCACAAGACACTTTCATATGTACTGGTGTAGGTGTCTGTCTTTCTAGAAGTATTGTACTGTAGGATTCATAAATAGCTTGGTCTCATCCTCTCCATTTCTATGAGAGGAAAACTGAATATTTTTTTATAAATATATATATATATGTTTTTTTAATATTTTATTTATTTTTGAGAGAGAGAGAGAGAGAGAGAGAGACAGCATGAGCAGGGGAGGGTCAGAGAGAGGGAGAGGGATCCACAGAATCTGAGGACAGGCTCCAGGCTCTGAGCTAGCTGTCAGCACAGAGCCCGACGTGGGGCTCGAACCCACGAACCGCGAGATCATGACCTGAGCTGAAGCCGGATGCTCAACCGACTGAGCCATCCAGGCGCCCCAAGGAAAACTGAATATTATGATGTCCAAAGGGTCTTTAAGTTTGGGAGTAAAATAGCCAAACCTTCTCATTCTTCATAAACTTTAGAATTCCTCTGACATTGAGGAATTTAGAATTCCTCTGAAATGGGAAGGAAAGTGAGATCGAAGCACCATCTGGGCTAATCGGAGCACCCAATTCCTTTTGCTTAGCCCTCCTTCCAAACTGGAAAGCACACTTTTAAGCTGGTGTTGGAAGAGAACTTTCTTGAGCAACAAGTCTCCTTGAGATTCTAATGAAAACTGTGAACTCTCCTTTTAACCATGGACCCCAGGTTTACAATCCCCAAGAAAACAAAGCATGCTGTCTTTGTACGAAATTTCAAGCTATGCTCTTTTATAGGCAAAGAAAAGCAGGCACATGCAGCTAAATCTCGATACTCTGCAAGGCTGACCCCAGTCCTGGCACTATATTCTGCTGACCTAGGTCTTTTTCTAGCACACTGGTTCTCAGATTTGCTGGACCCGAGAATCTCCAGAGAACAGATTAAAATGCAGATTCCCAAGAACTACCTCAAAGATTGTCACAGTCAAGGAGGACCCCAAGTGTATGTATTTTAAAGCAAAACTCCCTAGAGATTTTGATGCTAGTGATCCACAGACCACGCTTCGCGAAAGACTGAATTCTAGCTGGTCATCCTATGGTCACAGAAATTTTACAAATGAATGAATTAATAAGTAAAAGAAAACACACATAAGTATGTGTATATTTTCACTATAATTCAGGCTATAAAGGAACTGGGATCTTCTTTCACATTTATTTTTTTAAGGTAAAAAGTATAGTAATCTGGTCTAAAATTATCAGGCCTATAAAAATCGGCTACAGTGGCTTTTCCAAAACAGGATGCCTACAATGGATGGAAATAAAACATATATTCACAGCAACATAACACTGTTTAAATGGTCTATGGAATTATGGGCCCAGAACCCCTGATAAGATTAGAGTTTCCTGACCTGTGGCTGGTTTAGCAAGGCATTTCTCTCCTATGTTTACTATCAATGCTTCCAGATGTTTACTTTGCAATATTCCCAGTCTCCTAATGTGACAATCACAGGGAGGGTGCTTTGGGGAAGGGAAAGAAATATCAGTGGTAGCTGAAGAGTGCATTGCATGGCACAAGCCCACCACACCTTTGGCATAACTTGGTTATCTTCTAGAACTTTAGTTGAACATCAAACAGTTGTGTCAGTTCTGTGTACTACGGAATGCTATGGAATTCTGCACGGGGTCACCTTCTCAAGAGTTTTTTCCCCATCCCTTTCTCCAAAGGATGTTTTCAAGTTTTTCAGAAGTCTTCTACTTTTATCCTTGTAAAGTGCCATGAGCACTTGAGAAGAGAAAGTGCCAGTCCCTTTTGCAGACCCAAAAATTCGAATGACGGATGAAGGGGAATGAGGATCATGACCTGTGAGTCATCAAGGGCTGCATCCACTAAGTAGGAATTAAGTGTCTGAATTACAATGATAGTCCTTGTATAATTTCTGTTTGACCAACTCTCTGTCATATTAATATAGCCATGGTAGCACTGAAACAAACTATTAAAACAGACACCAACACATAATTCCAGGGAACAGACAAAAGGGAAAACCTTGGTAGGTGCTGCATGTCTGGGAAAATAATGCTTCAACGGGAGGTATGAAGGTTCTAGGATACAAAGGGCAGTGAACATGAAAAATAATGATAGAGATGATGAAATGAAAGAGGACTCTTAAGCATTTTTATGGCCACTTATTACTGTTTAAGCCAGAGGCCATCATGCCCCTCTCATTCGGATACTTGGTGAAGTTTTACACCCATTGACTCAGAGAAGCTTTGTGTTGACAGAAGAGGAACGCCTCCACGTTTGGAGAATAAAGAGATACCGATCACTGTTCGTGATTCTCATCTTTGAATGAAATAGTCTTGGGCCCCTGGTGGCTCAGTTGGTTAAGTGTCCGACTTCAGCTCAGGTCATGATCTCAGGGTTCGTGAGTTCGAGTCCCACATCGGGCTCTGTGCTGACAGCTCAGAGCCTGGAGCCTGCTTCCGATTCTGTGTCTCCCTCTCTCTGCCCCTCCCCCACTCGCACTCTGTCTCTGTCTCTCAAAAATAAACAAACTTAAAAAAAATAGTCTTGGGATACTAATCCTCTTTAAAGTTCTGGGTATTTTCAGAAACAAATAATCTGTAATTGCCAGCAAATTTCCTTTTCCATTTGATTTTAAAAAATGCCCTTCTTGTTGACTTCTCAGAGTCAAACCCAGAGTCTTCCTTGTCTCAAATCTGAGAGGCCGCAGTGTTCATGAGTGTATGTACTCCTTATCCCAAACCGAAATGGTCTCCATGATGCATGACTGTGCAGGGTAGCACAGTTCTACAAGGTTAGATGGTTTTGAGCCTAGAAGTCCCTCATAACAGTCTGGAGCAACGCCACTTTTAATTTGTCAAAGTTTCTATTATTTTAACAAAGGCTATATAGCATCACCTGGTATCTCTTGACCTAGCCAAACCACAGTAAAACTGAGATCCTTTTGTTTCCATCTCATCTCCCCTTTCAATACCTCTCTTTGCATTTCCTCACGCTCTTTTGTTCCTCACTGGTTTCAAGTCATCTTACAAAAGGATTTAGCTGATAAAGGCAAATTTGCTCCATTGTATATGCTGACAATTCAAGAAAATGCAAAGTCCTAAATTATGGTGGCGCTGGAGACACCAGGACAGAAGATGGGAGGGGAGTGTCTTGGTGTAAGGATGCTGCTGAAACTTTGGTTCTAGATTTCAAAGAAACAGCACAAAACAAAACAAACTAGGCCTCAGACCTCAGGGAGCCATCATTCTAATGGGAGCAAAGAGATGATAAACCAGCAGACCAGCAAATAAAAAATTGTAGATGGGGAGGGGCGCCTGGGTGGCTCAGTCAGTTAAAAAGCGTTGGCCTCTTGGTTTCAGCTCAGGTCATGATCTTGTGGTTTCATGGGTTTGAGCCCCATGGTGGCCTCTGTGCTAGGAGAGCAGCGCAGAGCCTGTGTGGGATTCTGTCTCTCCCTCTCTCTCTCTGCCCCTCCCCCACTTGCGCTGTCTTTGTCTCTCTCAGAAAAAATAAACAAACTTAAAATATATATATGTTATATATATTATGTATTAAATAAAAAAAATAGATGGTAAAAATGGCTCCAAAGCAAATACAACATGGTGATGAGAAGGAACGTTGGTATGGTGATGTCTTTTAGGTAAGGTGTCCGGGGAAGTCCTCTCCAAAGGGATGGCATTTTGCCTGAGAATTGAATAATGAAATATGGAGGTGTGGGTGTAGATACGGAGGAAGAGGTATGTAGACAGATCAACCTGTACAAATGCCCTGAGGCAGGAAAGGACTTGGTGTGCTCCCTACTCAGAAAGAAGGCCATTGCAGGGAAGAGGAGACGGCAAAGAGATAACCTGGAAGAAGTAGGGAGGGGTCTCGCTGGCCACAACAGTGTTTCTATTTTATTTTAAGGCAGAGAGAACCCACTGGTTCTGGAGGATCGTGGAGAGATTTTGCAATACTCTGGTCTAGTGGGGATGAAGGCTGGCACCAGGCTGGCAGCAGGCAACATGGAGGAGGAGGGCAGAGCTAGGACAGATTGAGGGAGAGCCAGCAGCTCTACCTGAGTTGGCCACAGGAGCCCGGAAAACAAGGAATCCAGGATGACTGTATTTGCAATCGCATCAAATGAGTAAATGCTGTTGCTACTAACTGTGATGAAGAAGCCTGGTGTTGCATATGGCTTGAAAAGAGTCAAGGGGTTTGCTTTGGACAAGTTAAATTTGAGGAGAAATCAGGAAGGCAGAGAGGTGGGAATGTCTGAGCTCAGCTGGCGGTCAGGATTGAAGACGTCCCTTGAGAATCAATTCTGATTGACTGTCTTTAAAGCCACAGACTGGGTGAGTGTCAGAACTGAGTCATGCGGGACACTCTTACAGTAAGAGCTGGGCAGAGGAGGGGTAGCTGGTGAGGTGGGAGGAAAAAACAGGAAAGAGGCAGTGGAGATTCCTGGAAGTCAGTGTAAGTACAACAGTCACTTCAGAGGACCAAGAAGTATACATTTGTTAAAAATCACCTTATCAGTGACTCCTGTGGCTGTGTTCTGCCTAGAAAAAGACAAAAAGGAGACACAGAGAGTGCGCTGAAGGAGAGACCACTTCCTCCTTCACCCCACCACCTTCCTGCTAACATTCTTCTTTTTTCCCTCTGGTTGTAAATATCAAGACAGAAATTACTGTAACGCAAAACATTGGAGGATTTTACTTGCCAGCAACAAAAGATAAGGAGTTTTAGAAAAAATGCTATCTGGGTCCAAAATCTTTTTTTTTTTAATGTATATTTATTTATTTTGAGGGGGGAAGGGGCAGAGAGAGAGAGAGAGAGAGAGAGAGAATCCCAAGCAGGCTCTGCACTGTCAGCACAGAGCCTGATGCAGGGCTCCATCCCATGAACTGTGAGATCATGACCTGAGCTGAAATCAAGAGTCGGACACTACACCGACTGAGCCACTCAGGCGTGGGACCAAAATCTTTTAGATATCCGCTGCCTGGATACCTTTCCCTTTTACAGTCGCTATTCACGGAGGACTTAAAACATGGTTCCAACAGCCAGATAAATATATGTAGTTTTTATGAGCAAGAGATAAACTTCCTATCAACAAGGGATTCTGCTTTATTCATGATCAATTTTGAGATTTAGCAGAAACGATAAAATTGAAATTGCCCATGGACATTAGATGGAGACCTTCTTTTGTCTCAAAGGCCAGCGAGAAGACTAAGAAGAAAATCCAGAAACATGTTTTTAAACAATAAACCTGACTAACGTATGTGATTTTATTAGCTCGAGGGCTTTTCTCACTTTCAGACAGTCCCAGTGTGGTCTGGGAATGTGGGCTGCTCAGTAGGTTGTAAGAGCTGTTTTCCAATAGACATTTTCGAGAGAACACAGGTATCCTGGGACAGGTTTAAAATGGGAGGTCCTTTTGGAATGTGTGATGGATTATACTGGGCCCAGGAAGTCCTGGATTAGAGAGGGGGCGGGGGTAGAGAGAGAGAGAAAGACTTGAGAAATTCACCACCCAAATTTCAAAAACTAAATTATGTAGTTTAAAATGTAAAAGCCAAATTGGGGATGTTTTCATGAGGATCCTTATATTCCAGGTAAATCCAAATCTCTTTAAAAAGTAGTGGCATTGGGTCTGCATAAATCTGTCCCTTCCCTGAAGATGACCTATACTGACTTCTAAAGAGCAATGGGGGAGAGGATGGGAGTGCAGGTAACCGCGGTAGTCCATGGGGCCAAGGGCTGCAATTGTCATCTCAAATTTGGAGGGACAAGCAGAAAAATATTCTAAAATTTTCACGGTGCTTTGTTAACCTCGTGGAGTCCTACCTAGACCAAGAAGATTTTAAAGTCCAACTTTCTTCCTTTTGCAGCCAAGAAACACAAGTACTGGTAAGCGTCACTAACTCAGCATCACCCCAGGAGTCTGATGCTGAGCTCCTTTTATTGCAGCCCCAGGAGGCCTGAGATCTCTGGGTTGTGGGGAGGTTCTCATTGATTCAATTCCCTGAATTTGTTCTTGGCCTTGGGCTCTCGGGAGTGGCAGTTGTGCCCTGAACAAGGTCAGTCGAGGGGCACTGGAAATGGCCCATGGAAACAACAGCTGGGGTCCAGGGCATATCCCCTTAACAGAGTCAAGATGGCCAGACTCTGTCGATCAGAATTTGTCAGAGCCTATTTCATACTCCATTATTAAATGCCCTGATGTTTTTGTAACCAAATAAATGCATTATGAACAGGACCCTTTTCCTGCAGTTCTCTACAACATCCTGGATCTGTTCTGAGAAGTGGATGAAACGCAGTAGAGACTCTGGCCACAATAATGCCAGTTTATATGTGTTGTAACGCAGTCTGTTACCTCATTTAATCCTCCTAGGACTCTTCCCAAGGAGAAAGCTCAGGTCAGAAAGGTATAATAACTTGGTCAAGAACACAGAATTGTTAACTAGAGCCTAGGTTTTTTGAATCTTAGTCCAGTGTTGTTTCCAGAATATAACTTTTCTCCTTGTTGGGTCTCTTGGATGCATGTTGTTTTATTTTGGAAGGTGATTTTTGTGTTTGGTTGGCTGGGGTGGTTGGGCCTCTTCTCTTTCTTTCTTTCTTTCTTTCTTTCTTTTTTTTTTACCGTAGTAAAATATACATACATAAAATGTACAATTTTAACCTTTTTTACATGTACAGTTCAGTGGTATAGCTGACCTTTTGAGGTAGGAAAGAACAAAGAAGTGTAATAAGAAGTATTATCAAAATAAAAGTTAATAAGTCCTTACTAAATGTCGAGCAATGTGCAAAGAGTTAACCTTCAGTATCTTACTAAGTTCTAAAAGCAAATCTGGCTGCAATTCTTATCCTTTTTCTACAGATGAAGAAACACAAGTTCAGAGAGGTTAAGCAATTTGCCCAAGGTCACACAGCTGGCATTCAAGTCACAAACCTGGGCAGTTGATGGACGCATTCACACTCTAATCCACCACACCTTGCTTTTCCTTTGGGGCTGCTGTTAAACAAAACACAGAAAGGTCCAATTCTTTCTCGACTTCTCTGCCTGGTTTGAACCCTCACATGTTGATTGGCAACACGGCAGCCCAGTGCTACCAGAATTTGAGAAGCACTTGAGACAGGGGAAAAGGCCAGAAGTCTCTTGCTTCTCCCCTGACAACCTGAACAATTAGGATCGCTCTTTTCTAGTTGAAGCTAGCAACATCTAAGACTGGCCCAGGGTATCCAAATTATGCTTATGCTAAAGCAAACTGTAAGAAAACCTCATGTTTTTGAGAAGAGACGGTGGAAAGCAGGAAACATGTTTCTAAATAGGAAGTGTCTAAATTCATTTCACAATAAATGTCACTAAATAACTGTGATCTAGTACACACTTTTGGATAATAGGTTACCCAAAACAGGTTATAGGAAATGTAATTATAACTTCATCAAAAAAGCAGGCTTCCCATAGACTGATGGAAAAAAATAGACACACACCATATAAATATGTACACACCATGTATTCCTATACCAGTGAACTTCTGCTATTTTTACTCGTACTGATGTGCATGCTTAGGTTTTTAGACGGCACATGGGAGATACAGAGAATTAAAAACAAACTTTGGACAATTACCTCATAAAAGCTGCATGCCACCTCGTGTCCTATTCTTTGTATACAATTAAGCATTCATGGATGAAACGTGTTTATAGTATTTTGGATCAACCGTCAGCTTCTCTTAGTCTGCATTCGTGACTACAGAAAATATTTCCAATGACGGACACACAGTAGTGCCTAGGATCCCAAAATCAGGTAGACAGTCTTAACGGACAGATACACTTAAAGTCACCTATTAAAAGGCAATGAACTCAAGCACTTTTTTGAATTATGTGCCAAATGGTCTTAAACAGATTTTACTTTTTTCTTTTATTTTTTTTTTAAGTTTTATGTATTTATTTTGAGAGAGAGAGCATGCCCATGTTCTAGCAGGAAAGCAGAGAGAGAGAGGGAGAGAGAATCCCAAGCAGGCTCTACACCACCAGTGCAGAGCCCGACACGGGGCTCGATCTCACGAACTGCGAGTTCATGACTGAGCTGACATCAAGAGTGGGGACACTCAACCGACTCAGCCACCCAGGCGCCCCCAAAACATTTTACTTACTATCTCATGTGGCAGGGGACACTCAGAATGACATCAAGAGGGAGGGAGAACCAGTACAGAAAGCATGAGAAGACCCAGGGAGCTGGGGCTTGGCATCATGCCCAGTGCATGGGTCCTCAGGGCAGCCCCTGGCTTTCAGCTGAGAACTACACCCTTACAGCAGGGCACAGGGAGCAGCAGACCCTAAGAGCAGGTGAAATTCCAGAAACAAAGATTCTTGCCACAGGAAACAGACCCCCAGAGCTTACAGCAAAACAACAAATGCTTTACTCTGTTCCAGGAGCTTGGCTTTCGGCCACAGCCAAACCATCCCCTGATTCCCCTAATGTGAGGGTCCTGTGTTGGAGATAAAGTCCCATAGTGATGTTTTGTTGCTGTTTCTTTTTATTTTGCAATGATTTCTGATTTTCAAAGAGCTGCAAGATACTACACAGATTCCCTGTATGCCCCTCACTGAGCTTCCCCTGGTGTTCATTTCTTCATTAACTCTGGCACGTTTACAAAAACCTAGAAACTAGCGCTGGTGTAATGCTATTAACTAAATGACAGACTTCATCAGACTTCTTTTTCTTTTCCAGAATACCACCATAACAGGACTTTAATAACTTTATTCCCTTGTTCAAAACAAGCTCTTGGGCGCCTGGGTGGCTCTGTCGGTTAAGCCTCTGACTCTTGATTTCAGTTCAGGTCATGATCTGGCCGTGTGTGAGATGGAGCCCCGTGTCAGGCTCTGCACTGACAGCTTGGGATTCTCTCTCCGACATTCCCCTGCTTGCTCTCTCTCTCTCTCTCTCTCTCTCTCTCTCTCTCTCTCTCTCTCTCTCGCAAAATAAATAAACATTAAAAAAAACAAGCTCTCAATTGTTAATCGAGGTAAATGTTCTTCTGTTATTTTGTTGCATCCTGTATTTTTAGAATCATCACCACTATTCACCAACATGTATCCTATAAGGTTTGGCTGGAGCCAAAGTGGACATGTTTGCTTTCTCTCAGTATATTCCAACCTTTCCTACATTCACAACTTTGCTCACGCTGGTCCCTCTACCTGAAACATTTTCCAGGGCTCAGGGTTCTAAACCTTCTTTAAGGCTCAGATCCAGTGCTTTCAACCTTAAGAAACTGTTCCTAGTTCCTCAAGCCAGGTGTGTTCTTCTTTGGCTAAAAAAATCTCTGGTGTGCGGTTTTGGTGTGTTTCTTGTGTTGCACGTTGATAAGGGTACCACCAAATGAGACATCAGAGCAGGGCAGGGTGGAGGCCAAGGCTGAGCTGCTGAGGGTCAGTAAGAAAGAAGGCCCTGACCCCTGAAAGAGGAAAGGTAACAGGGCCCTGCATGTAGGCACTTCAGAGAATTTGCAAAGCTGCTTCACATCCTCAACCACTGGGAGACCCAATTCCTCAGAATGCTTAAGGCCTCACAATACAATTTCATTCTCTTGTAGATTGAAATCATATCATAAAATAAAAAGAGCAGGATATTTCCTAACTATAACATTCTATTACTTTAACAGGAATGAAGCCTGTTTTCATCCAAACTCTGTGTAGAGGAAACCCTACTCTTTGTAAACTTTTGTGTTTATGTTTTTGTATTTTGTCCTCCTTTCCCTATTATATTAAATATTATATTGTACATACACTTTTTCTGTCGTAGCCACACTTCAGGGGGAAACATGAATGTATCACTGACTATTGTGATGTTTTGCATTTTTATGATTCTACCTTCATATTTGCATCATTATTTTCTGTAGTTACTGATATATAATAAAAATGATTACTAAACAAGGAATAAAGCTTGACATATCCAAGATGTTTTCAAAACCCAGACAATAGAAAGGAATGTATGATGTGACCTCTCATATTAGAAGGCAGAACCTTGATTTTTCTTTTCTGCAAATGAAATGATGTGGTATGCTTTTTATTAGTTTCCTTAACATCTCTTAGCATTAAGTGAGCAAATAAATTTAACCGAAACTGAACAGTATAAAGTGTGATCAGGTGTTAGACCTAGGAAGGGACACCTCATGAATGTGATAAAATGTGATATAACCTGATGATAGGGCATTTTGCGGAAAAGTCTTATTTTTGTATATGACTATGCAATATTCAAGGCTGGGGAGACCATGCAAGAAGACGTATGATTAACTTCATGTGAGTACAAGGCAGACGTGCAGTTTTTTAAACCTTTAATTATCTTGCACTCCATAACTGTCTTTCTTTTTAAAGGCAAAGCAAATGCTTAGAAAATTCTATTAATAAGAATTAAATGTTTGCAGCTTGAAGTGTTTTAAAAATCTAACACGTCCCTCAAATAAAAATATAAATGCGGGCTAATTTCAAGTCTATTGAAGAGATATTTGTTTTTGTTTCCTGAGCTTTGTCATTTTAGAGAGACAGGCTGGATGTGACTTCAAAAACAATTGTATAGAAAACTGTTTATTTGATTTGCAAACTTAGAAATATTTTGCAAGTTTACAAATAAACGGAACACATTTTCTCTTTTGTAATACTGAAAAGGTTTCTTTTTTTTTTTAACTGTTTCATCTTTTTTCTTTCCTTTATTTTTTTTTAATATCATCCAATGGGATTTACTTAGACAATGATTCCAATCTCAAAGAAAATATTTAGGCAGAGTTATTCATATCCTCGGGTTTACTATGGATAGAAGCAGCCTGAACATATTTAATTGAAGAAAGGAAATACATTCACAGTTCCACTTGCATATTAACAAGTGCCTTTTACTCCAAAAACCTCAAAACTTTCGATAAGAACTTCAACACCTTCAAAACAGCTTCGAGAAAGGGACACAGTAGCATTGTAATTGCCAACAACAAAACTTGGTGGCAGTTTCAAGCCACCAGAAGGGCAGGGTAAGTGTTTACAAAAAGACACACTGTAGACTACATATCCTTGATGGCTGTGACTGGTAATGCAGTGCTTGCCCTGGGACTGAGCAGGTCCACCCAAGGGCAGCATGCATCTGAGAACTTTGAATGAAGTTATGCAGATCTTCTGGATTTGTGTTGAGTGGGTCATTCATGGGCAAGTCAGAACTTTCTGTAGGATCCCAAGAGAATCTACGTTTGCTTCACACTCCACCTCAAAGCAGATCCCCAAATCTTATCACTGATGGTCCCCACTCAGTCAAAGCAGAATTTGTGACCACCGTGCAAAATACAGGCAAATAAGGGGCCTCACTGAATTTCTTGAAATGGAATGTGGCCTGCAAGGGATCACTTCTCCCCTGTTTCTGCTGCTCCCTTCCTTTTCCTTCTCCCTTTTTTGGGGCCACTCCCCACACCCTGACTTTCACTTTACATTTTTAAAATATTTTTTTAAAAATCAAATAAGCTTTGGGCTGATTCTCAAAAAAAGAGCTGCACCTGCATATATAAAGGACCCGTTAACAGCAGGCAAGAAATGTGATTTGGGACTAGCTCAAGGCAGGGAACTACCCACTGAATCATCGCTGACACCTCCAGGATTTCTTTGGAGGTCTCCCATAAGAACACGAACCCAGCCCAGCCCGGTTCAGCTTATGAGAGCTTAGCTGAAGGTGGTATGGCCGCCAGCCATATTACTCATTGGGGATATTGAGTCATATACATTTATAAGGAGTGGGCACAGAACATTAAATATCCCTAAGGTGTTTTGTAGCTTGAATGATGCTGCTGAGGCCGAGAGTGATGGAACTCAATTCCTAATTCGGGTATAACATGCAAGTTTCAGCTCCACAATATGCATTTCGTGTTTAGTTCCGGAATTTTTGGCAATCACTCCTTGTAGCAATGTTCCTGCATTTCCAAGTACAAATGTTTATTATTTTTTGAGAGATGGCAATGAAAAAGACAGCAAAAAGTACATTTCCTTAGACAGTTAAGGCCACTCAACCCATCATGGGTGGAATAGCCTTTATATGGGATTTTGTATTTGCTTAAGGGGTAAGAAACACGCTTTGTTCTTCTTTGTGTTTTAGACTTGCCTCTTAATTCTACTTGGGTAAGTTAACCTCAGAAGTTAGATCACACTCACAGTAACATGTGTGAGATTCTATCAGACACCATTCAGGCTGAACACAATTTGAATAATGGCTTTGCAAGGAGAAGAATAAATCTTCTATCTTTTATCTCAACCGCTAGTAGCTGAGACTTATCAGTTCCAGCCATTCCCCCACCCCATATCCTTCCCAATTCCTCTTACTTACAAAAAGAAAAAAAAAATTGATAGAGCTTGCCTGTCTGTTTTTCTCCCTACCTTCTTTATAAAGTTCCTAAATACTTCTTTTTAAGTTTCATTTAAACTGGGGCATTTGGTAAGTTGATAGTTATAGCATGCTCACAGCTGTGGGAAAACTGACATAAAAAATAACCAGCTCAGAAAAATGGTCCATGCACAACATCTTTGAGTTTTTATGTTTTATTAGCAATTTGGACTCATTACTGTTTGGGGGAGGAAGGAAGGGAGGTAGATGTTTCTGCAAGTTGTTTCTTTAATGTATTAAGCAGAGTTTCCCAATCAGGTTTAATGCAACTCTGCCCAGTCCGTTTAGCTGGGCTCCAGGAGATCCAGGAAATGTTGACCACTGGCCCCCATTCTCCTCCACCCACTACCCCCCTTACCTCCACACTCCCCCATTTTCCTTCCCTGAAAATTCATTATCCAACAACAGAGGTCACGCTGAGTATTTCACGAAGCTTCATAGAAAAGTGAGATAACCTCTTTATCTAACCCAATATGCTCTCTGATCTCTCCCAGCTTTTGTCTTCTTCTCAGTCTTTTCCGCAAAGGCAGGATTACCACTTGCAGCTACCACGCTGTCACTGTAGTTTTGAATTATGACAGCCAGAAAGAGCTGGATAATATTTAATAGCCTAAGATCACAGACTTCCCTGACACAATACTTAGCCAGGTCTGTCCCTCTTTCAGAACTCTCATTATTTGTACACGTTCTATGACTTCTGGAGAGAATATACTATCTCTAAAACTCTCTTTTCCTGTCCTTTTTGCTCTCCATGGTATTAATCACCCCCACCCCTCACCCATCCACCTAAAAGAGCTGTTCATTTTGTTGCAGAAAAACATTAATGAAAACTAAAAGAATTCTGTTCCTAATCTTTGGTGCCTCTTGGTGAATCTTTGGAACATGAAAACAAACTGCATGCTGAAATGGCTTTCTGTAGCCAGACTCAGGAAAATCATCAATTATCACATTGGGGAAAACATTAGATACACAGGCATCAAGTCTTCCAACTCGATTGCTACTCTTTGTCTAAGAACACGGGAGCTAGGATGACGGAAAAACGACAGGCACAACAGGAATCAAAAGAATTAAATAGGAAAATTCATTTACTTAAACCCTCACCCTCAGAGAAAGGAAGGAAAGGAGGGAGGGAGAGAGGAAAGGAAGAAAGGAAAGAAAAGGGGAGGGAGGAGGAATGAGGGAAGGGAGGAAGGAGGGATGGAGGAAGGAAAGAAGGGAGGGAGGAAGAAAGTAATTGACTGGTAATATTTTTCATCTTTCCATAGACAAAAACTTAATTGTCAAAGTCCTACAAAGAATTGAAACTGGCAAAGATTTGGAATCTGAAATATCAAATCATACTCGAAGGGTTGAATTAGCTTGATACTCCTTGATTTGATGCATAGCTCAGAGACAAGAATGTTAATTCCATCTCTATCAACCAGATGACTAGTTAAGCTTGTTTTCCATGACTAGTTGGAGAGCTCTCGGGAGGAAAAATAGTAGAAGCTAAGTAAGCAGAAAAGTCCTGTATGATGGGTTTCTAGGGCAGTACAGCTCTTAACTGAGGTCCTGGGACCAGCAGCATCAGCATCACCTGGAAACTTGTTAGAAATGTAAATTCTTGGGCCCCACTCCAGACCTGCAAATCAAAATCTCTGAGGGTGGGGACCAGGAATCTGTGTAATTGCCTTCCAGGTAATTCTGCAGGCTAAACTTGAGAAGCACTGTAAACATTCTTCCCCTAAAAGATTTTAGCTGGCACTTGGGAAGGAATAGTAATTACCAAGCCCTCATTCAATGAAATAGCAGTATTATTCAAGTACATGGAAGAATATAAGACAAGGTGTAGAAGAACACATTTATTATGAGCAAATGAGAGAAGAGAATAGAAAAAATGAATACACATACAAACACACATGTGGGGAGAGAAATCAAATCACCATGTGAGAATAAGCTTTCAGTCTCCGATAGCTCAGTCTAGAAACTAGAGATAGTTTCAACCGGAAAATATAAAAATGGAATTTTAAACCATAGATTTATGGTCCCAACTTGCCTTGGAGACTCCTTCAGGCTTCACACACAAGGGGAGAGATATTTCTCCAGGCAACATCATATCCCCCCTATATTGACACACATGAAAAGTGGAATATTCAGTAATAGAGGAAATTGCGATCTTTCAACTACACTGATGCTTCACCTATATCTGCCTCCACATCTGGCAATGAGGATTAAATAGTAAAACTGAAAGGCAAAATAGGCAGACAGTGAGTGGCTAATGCATAAACCAAAGGCTCTCTCATCCCTTCATTATCCTCCTGGAGGGAAACAGAGACAGAGCTTGCCCAGGGCAGAAGGCTCCAGAGAAGGTCCCTCAAGCATCTCACAATGCATTCACTGGTCAGTTCCTCTGTGCTCTTGTGCTGTGCGCATGTGCTTGCGTGTGAGCGTGCGTTGTGCGCGTGTGAGCGCAGAGGGTCATCATTTGCAGGTAAGTGCTTAAATCAAACATCAGAGCGAGATGACAAGTCAGCTTTATGGTTTGGCCCCCAAAGACTTACTGCGGGGAGCAAAAATCAACAACCCTGGGCAGCACAGGCTTCAGTGGGCCAAGTTTAACCACCGCCATTTCCTGCTGAGGCAAGCACGAGAGCGCACTTAACCCACATTGTGTTTGGAACTCCTCTCAGTGGCATAAAGTACTGAGCTGCGGCGAAGCCACCTGGTGAAGTTACTCACCATTAGAGCTTTTTAGGCACTCGGGAGGTCTCTGCCTCGTAAAAGGCCAGTTCCTTTGAATATCTTGTCCAAACCACCTTAGTTTTTTTTTTTCCTCACCTTTTCAGTCAAGGTTGGTGGCTGACCCAAAGCAGTAAGGCACCATTTCAACTCACTAGACCATCATCAGAGGATGTAGCCAGCTTTTCTTCTGCTTGCTCCCTTTAGGTTCCTGGTAATGATCTTAATATGTTCTCTTGATGATTGGATCTGTGCAGCTGAAGAGCAGCGTATTTTCCTGCTGTTCACTAAGGGGCAAGCACATGGTCCCTGGGGGCTGGCATGCGCAGACCTAATATGAAACGCACTCATAGGAAATGGATCCAAACAAACAACGGTGCTTCCCTATCACACGGTGTTTCTGCGCAAGTACAGCATGTCAGTTTCCTTCACAGCTGGCGTGTGTGCCTATTGTTACAGGACAAGGAGTAGTCATTTATAATGTTTACCATTTGTCTGCAACTTTCATATTAAATCCTCATGACCTTCCCCTTAAAAAAGAATGTATCAGATTTCAAACTGTGTGTAAATGCAAGAGAAGGGTAGTGACCCAAACAGGATCCTCACTACAAGGACAGGTGAATGAGTGTGCTTTGAAGCTAGAAAGAAGCAGGGGGAACTTGAAAACCCAATCGACTGTTTCTTACTGAAGAGAAAAATAACATTCAGAATAAACCAAAGCTTTAATGAATTTTCTGTCTCTTTCAATAAAGACAGGGAGTTTTATTTATAAAGGTAAGTATCTCTAAACCTAGCAAGTAATTTATGCTGGAAGATATGCAAATAACCAAGAGAAAAGAGATAATGACATGAGAAGATTTTACTTTCATGCAGAAAGAGGGAGAAGCAATTCCAATGACATAGAGACTGGGTTCCATGGAAGTTGGGGGGCTGGGTGGTAAACAAAAGGAGAATAGGTGGGGGACGGTCTTTATCCCCATCAGCAACATTAATTCAAAAAACATCGAGCATCCAGCAAAAATGATACAAATAAGTCATAAACAACTATGGTATAGTAAATGCTATGGGAGCACAGTAGGGTGTGTCAGGAGATTGGCCACTGGGAATGGAGGATGAGGAGGAATCACGCAATTAAAGAAGGCTTTCCTGAGAAGGCAACATTTGAACTTGGGTTTGGAAGCCAGAGAGAAACACAGCAGAAACAGGATATATCAGACCCTTGAAGGAGGAGCCATGTTTTCACCTTTCATACCCCAATACCACCCCCTCCCACACACGGTTCAGTGTATAGCAAAAGCTCAATTGGTGCTCAATGAATGAGTGTTGACAAACATTCAGACAGAGAAAACAGCACACTAGAAGGCAAGGAGCTGCCAGAGTGGTTGGCATGTTCAAGGCCTGGAAAGTAGTGGAGAATGGCTAAGGGCAAGGTTTGTGGAGACAGAGAAAGGGGGGAAAGTAAGCAGATGTCAGACTGTGAAAAAGCTTTGTAGGTAGTGCCAAGAAGAATGGCTTTTTCCTCTGGAATCTGGCATTTCTCAGGATGTGTTTTAGGGGAACATGGGTTCCACAGAACAGGAATTTAAGAATACAAATGGGAAGAAGAAGGGGTTGGGAGTAGAGGGAGTAGAAAAGGAGCAGGAGACGTAACTCCACATTTAAATAAGTTTAGGAAACATTTGGTTAAACAAAATTATCCAGGCATTTTATGGCATGATTTTTCAGTTTTTAATAGAATAATATTTTATCTCCAAATCAGTGTGGACAGTGCTAGATAGTGGAAATTATACCTGTTGCAATTATGCATCTGTTTGAGTAATTAATTTCTCTACTTCCCCAATGAGATTATCAACTCTGACAGGACAAGGACTAACTCTGGTTTTTCTCACCATTATATCTCTTGTGAATAACAGAATATCTAACACATAGCAGATGCTCAAAAAATTGTTGAATGAATAAATGATAGTTTGGCTGGGTACAGAATTCTAGGTTAAAAGTAAATTTCCCCATTTTTTTTTTTAACAACTGTGCTTTGTTTCCTAGTAACTAGTGTTTCTGATGAGAAGTTTGAGGCCATTCTGAATCCTACACTTTTACTTGTAGCCAGGGCCTTTTTTCCCTCCTTTAAAAGCTTATAAAATTTTCTTTTTACTTTTATTGATAAGCTATAAGCCATAATAGCTATGTATTCTATACATAGCATAGTTTTGATAAACATTATTGACAGGGGAGAGGGAAGAGTCCCAGTAATTTCAATTTATTTGAATGCAGTTCTTTTATTCTAATGCCATTCCTGCTCTTTGGAATTATTGGCTTGAAGGCTGGAACATGGCTGAGGGACCTGGGGAGAAACCTATTTGCTCCTGGTGTCTTGGGCAGCAGTTTTCTCTACTTTTTCTCCTCTGTTCTGATAATATCGTCTAGAAAATCCTCAAAATTTTGGATCCAATCATGGTGCCCTTTGTCATTTCTCAGGGGTGTTATAGTTTTATTCACATATATGAGTTTTATTTTATTCATATATATAGATTATTTTAAGGGAAGCAGCTATATGTACTTGTTTTGCCATCCTGAATATATCTGTATTTCATTTTTTTCATTTTTAATGTGTTAGAGATATCAAAATTATACTGAAATTTAATTCAATTTGATCAAATCCATATGGAAATAGATTTCTTATATGTGTAAATTAGGAGGCAGGCTAAAAACTAAAAAGAACTGAAGAATTTGTTGTCACAAAATGATGTGTATTTATAACTTGCTTTCTAGCTCTTTCTACCAAAGGGTACCACGAGGATCAACAATAAAATATTGGTCCAAGGCTTTAGGCTCTTTGCATGTAAGTCATATCTGGCTATAGGATATCATCACAGCATACTGAAAGAAGAATAAAGCAGCTTCAGAAATGGATTTAGGAAAAGCATTCTGCAGCGGACACCTTAAACTTCCTCCTTAGTGGAGACAGTGCCTTGTTGCCTCTTTTGGAGCCCAGTTTACCCTCCTTGGCTTAAAATATCCAACATCCTATCAAGCATTTAACTCTGAACACCATTTCCATCTTCTGAAGTGCCACAGGAACCGACTCCAGCTGCTAAGGGGACTTTCCAGATACTAAATAATTGCCTGCAAAGGCTTTCCTCATGCGTGTCTAATAAACAGGAAAAATCCCACCCGCCCAGTACACTTATTGAGGAGATTGTTTAAAACATTGACTCTCTTGCACATTTGTGAAAGCAATGAGTCAGTAGGTCAGTGTTCCAAGGCAGATAACCAAATAAAATGTTCATTCTCAATTTGGAGGTACCACAACATGAGGACTTCTTATAAAGTATGACCTGTATATTATATTTAGTGCAATGACTTAAAGCTTAGAGAGCTAGCCAATAGAAAACTATAGAGAAAGCATTCATTTACTGCAAAAAGTCTATTAGCATATCTTGGTGCCGGGGTTTTTTTTTTTTCCTACAACAGGAGGCTGTTATCTCTACCCATGTTTGTTTCCAGTTGTGCAGCAGCTGTCAGCCCTTTTCTTATCCCCCTCCGCAAACGAGAGACTCAACATAGCCTTCCCATCACCCCTTACTTTAATCAGCTTGGAGTCTGAGAAAGCCAGGCTGCATCCTCCTGGGAGCTCCACGAGCCGCTGGTGGGCTACTTGGCCAGACCTCAGCGAGCTGTCTATTTGATAGTGTCTCTCACGTTTCTGTGTGCATGAGTGCAGACGTGCTTTGTTCAAGGATGCCTGAGCTCCCCAGTGCAGCTGTAAGGACTGACTTCTCTTGCAATGAAGATAATTGCTGTACGCACAGAACAGAAACTCTTGCCTCTTCCACCAGTGTTAAGCATCTCTAGCCTATGCGAAATTGCAAACAAAAGTCAGTCTAACAAAAGAACTCTTCAAGACAAAACAAACACCCAAAACGGTTCACAGGCAGAGGTAGATAGGAACTATTGTTTGGATCCATAATTTTGTTTCTTTCTGGGTTCACATAACTGCAGAGTTGGTCACGAAATGAAGTTTACTCCTTGACTTTGGAAATTTTACTCTTATTCTTTGGAAAACAAAAGTCTGGGGCATGCATGGGAGAAATGGCTCCAAAAAGCAATTAAAAACTCATCCTATCATTTGTCTGGACCCATAATTATCCCTGGTGTGCAAGCCATGCTCCACCCTCATCAATGCATTTATTTATATTGCATGCTCTGCATTAAGGAGGACAAAGGTGTGGAGTAAATGATGCTCACAGTCGCTAATATGCTGTTTATGCAAGAGTAACATAAGATAGACTATAATGTGCCTGCTCAGTGAGCAGAGAAGAAATGGAACCAGCAGTTCATCATTTTGTTCAATCAGTGTTCTCTGTGTGCAAACAAAGAGATTTATACACACAATAAAGCAATAAAAACATCCTTCAGAATATTTCTATGAATGAGTTTATGACTGCACTCTAATGAGCCATGCTGGCATATATCTACCCAGCTGGCTCAGGATAGCTGATTGGTTCCACTACTTTACAAAGGAGACACAATGACTAGAATAGAGAGCTTTGGAACAATTTTTTTTTTAATTGTAAGCCAAGGGGTGGGGAGGGGGTTGGCGAGGAGTAGAATTGCAGAGACAAAGGGGATTCAATGCAGCACTAATGCCACTAGACAGAGTTGTCAAAGCAGGCTCTGGCTTGGTTCCTGAATTCCTCTTGACCTGACAGGTTATATTTAGAAACCAATTGTCCAGAGACATCCCCTTCGAACTTTGAATTGGTTACCTACTTCTCTAATGCATGGCACGGAAAACTTTTTTACAAAACACCTACCATAAGACACTTTGTGAGTACGGCAGGTGTGGGTAATGGGGCTGGTGCCTTACAGATGGGGCAGGTGTATTTCCAGAAGGGATTATGTGTGCTTAGGATCATATCTGCATAGAAATATATTCCATGCATCCCATCATTTAAAAGTCTCTTGAAAAGCTCCTTTCCCCCTATTTTTCTTCTCTCCACAATAAATGGTCTCATGTTCTGTCTTGCAATATTTTTCAGAAAAAGGAGATACTGAAAGAAGAGTTAAAATCTTCTTGGATGCAAACCTGGCTTACTATAATCAAGGAGGAACACCTTACAAAGTACCCTGGAATAAAATGTTGGTCAGTTCCCTCGCTAAACCTCCGGCAGGAGTGAAAGTGTGACTGAGCAGAGATGTACTTTCTTAGGAAGGTCTCTCCTGTTCCTTCACACCACACTCCCTTCTTCCAGGGTGAGTTCAGGAGATTGCATCTCCTGAAGGTATGTGTATGCAGTACACATCCAACGCCGTGCCCAGTTAGCCTGCTTGGGACATTGATACGCCCCATTTTACAAAATTTGGGCTGTTTATACACCACGCTGCTGTGAACATCATTTGATTTTAACTAAGAATATTGCCTTTTTCATAACAAAGGAAGTAATGATTAGGTGCAAATTAATGAGAGCTATTTCTTTTTTGTTCATAAGAAGGTTTGCATGCAGTGGTATCACTCAGCCTAAGTCATATCACCATATTGACTCTGGGACTGAGAAATGCTGTAACGATTTAATTGTTTTAGGCATAGTATCTCAGTAAGAGTCTCTTCAATGAACTTCAGCATCATATTTTTTTTTTGTTTTTTATTTCAGTTGAACTACTGAACATTATTTTTTTATTTGTTTTTTATTTCACTTGAACTGGACATTAGAGTTCCGTCCTTGTCAATAATGCCTTACTGTTATTGTCATGATATTTTCATATGACCAAGCCACAGAGGGGCACAGCTGGGCTGAATTTTAGAAAAGTACCTAAATATTTTCCTCTTTTGATCAATAGAAATATTATTCAGTGGGCTCAGTTTTCTATATTAAAAAAAAGTTTATAATGTGTTAGTGGACTGTTGGCCTTGATGGGGATTAATTAAACCCTGGCTGCTATTCTAGTTACACTCTTTACACACAGCTCGGTTGACTGAGAACACTGACCATCACAATGACCCTGCATTATGGGGTAAATCAAGGACACAGGCAAAAACTCCTATTCATTCACTTGTGAATACGACACCATTATGAAAGCTAAACTCACACGTATCATGACTAACAGAAGCATTTAAATTCCATTTTATTTAAAGACTTTTTGGTGTAACTTTAGAGGCAGGCAAAAGTTGAAAAAGTAATGCAACAAAAACCTAAGTAGCCATCACTCAGACTAAGAAATAAAATATTACAAGTAGAGTTAGATGTCCACCTGTAACACCCTCTGGGTCCTACTCACTCCCCTCCACCAGCAACAGGGATCACGGTGTCTTGAATTGGGTGATTATCATTTCTATGCCCATCTTTATACTTTTGCTTCATACGTGTGTACTTTTGAAACTCTCACTTGTCAGCTGGGATGCCTCATTGATTTCCACTGGGATGCTTGGTTATGTAGGAGATCTTAAAATACGGTACTTCTTTAGTTTGTAAAAATATTGCCCATATGGCACCCCATGTCTCTAAACCATTTGCTCTCTCATCCCTGGTGACTCTATGCTGCAAATACACAAGACAGAGTTCGGCAAAGGCAAATGAATTATCCAGGGTCACGAGTCATCTCAGTAGCAGAAAACACCACATGGAGGGCTCCCACCCCTGCCTCCCACTAGCCTATGATGTTGTTGTGCTCTAGGGCTTCATAATATATTTATAAGTACTCCACAATATGTAATAAATCATTATGTATTGATTTAAACAGTGCCATTTGCAAGCCTCAAAGCGCTTTACTGTATTACATACATAAAGGAATCCAATCACTCCGCCAGCCACTGACAACCAGCAGTTAGAAGCCCCGGCTCCTAGAGCGGTGTCAGCAAAACTCCACAGCAAGCTGCGAACCAGAAGTGAGTGAGTCACATCGACTCCTGTAAGCACCAAGCCTTGGCTAATTGCTGAGGGAATATGCACTATGGTGCATCTTAGATTTTTAACTGTTTGGATAGAGAGAGAATCTTTTATTCGTATAAATCAATGTGTTCATTAGAGGTCTGCTGTGTTGGAAACTGCACAGGTGTAATGTGTATTGGCTACTGGAAATGAAAGCTTTAAACAATGCAGTAAAGACAAGTGAATGGGAAAAAGCCACAAGCTCCTATATGCAGCCTCAAGTGGCAGGCACCTGTCAGTCTCATTAAGATGCCGGTGGAGCCAAAAGAAACTCCCAGGGTCAGGACTTGAGATTTAAAAACTCACTCTAAAGGCTGTGATGTGTTAAAGCCAGTTGCACCAGATTTGTGAGAGCCAATTGCTAAATATTCAGGAATCCTGGAACTGTCCTTAAACTGTTGGGAGGCAGAAATGGACCATGGTGGGAGCATGGAGATGGGTAACATCATGGAGATGATCAGGACTTTCCCCTGCAGAGAGTGGTTTGCCAACCCAGCACTGCTTCTACACACCCTTGGGGTGGTGGGGTTGGTGCCTGAACCTAATGTTTCTTGGATCCTGAAAAGAGTCTTTCGAAGAGCTTACAGATTCATTCACAGATAGTTATTATGGAAAAACATCTTTGTACCTGGCTGGCAAGTAATGTAAGGGGTTGTCTATCGTGTTCTTCTGGATGAATGGAAAACTAGTTTCCCAAAGTGTGAATCAGGAAATGGCTATATTGGAAATGGCTACTTCTAAAGAAATAAAATAAATGTATAATGAATGTTTTCACCGACATTCAGTCAGCCTCAATCAAACACTGCTTGCCTTCATGCTGGAAATCTGAAAGGGCATGCCATGTCAACACATTGACAAGTTACAGAATTACTTCTGTTCCCGAGAAAATCACCCTCACCTCAAAAATCCCATCAGCCCAAAGTCCCTCAAAGGGAAAAACAGCACATGTTCATAGAAGTTTAGTGAAAACGCCCCCTTCTACTTTTCAAATGGTCACTCTAATTTAATTATTTATGGGTGGCTCTTCCAGAATAAAAGTTTCTGTTCAAGTGGTAACTTCACATCTTTTGATTACAAGAAATATTTTCTGGTCCGTGTCAACATTTTGCATGGAAATTATCCAAGGTAATTACTCCAGCTCCCTGCCAAATGAAACACACTGGGTTATTGATTTTCCTAATTTTAGTTTCTTTCTCATTTTAGTTGCTTCCTAATTTTTGTTTCACTCTTGTCTGGGGGTACAGGGCTCAACGCTGTACCAAGTCTCATTGCAAAGGATTTTCATAGATCGTAGAAACAAGATTGAATTTGGAATGTCCATCACCATATTTTTCACTTTTCGGCCATGTGTGCAAAGGCAGCTGAACACCAATCATTTATTAAATCAGAGTTTCCCTGTATTTACATGACAGCCTTCAGTGAAACTATATATTTGGTTGGTGTCACAGTCATCCATTACGATCATCCCCTTAGCCAGGGGGCACCTAAGCCTAAGAGAGTTCATTGCCAGATGGATGGGGGAGGGGGGATAGTTATGTCATAAAAGTTTATTGAGCATCTAACCTGCATACAAAGCTGCTTGCATGCATTCTCTCTAATCCTTACAACATGACTACAAGATATCATTATTCCCATTTTATGGATGGGGAAATTCAGGCTCAAAGAAAAGTTGAGAGACCACACAAAAAGTCTAGGAGACAGAATTCAGGCTAGCCTCTTTCCACTACGCCACCTCCCTCAATTCAGTGCCATCTTAACTAGCCCCCTGAATGATATCTCCCTTCCCTATCTGCTTTCGATAAGGTCATATTTCTGACATTCACAAAATTAGAACCAGTAAGAGTTCATTCTAGTAAGGTTACTAGAATAAATTTCTTTAAATCCATGATGTGAAAACATTTCCATTATAGCCTTAAAGCAATTTGAAAATGGGGACTTTCAAGGAGCAGAATTACAAATTATGAAATGCTATCCAGTTGTTCTAGCTGTAATAACCACAAGTGACATTAGCGAGTTGTTATTTAATATATTAGGCATGAGAAATTAATATAAAATTTGAAATATGCTTTGCTATACATTTACCTTTAAGATAAATTTGTCTACTAATTATTTTGGGAGTGAGCGATTACTCCACAGCCAAAATACATACTTTGGTTATTTTTACCAATTTGCCTAATAATAATGTCAATGTCTTTTACTTTAACCACAAAAAGCAAGTAGGTTAAATGTTATTTATTCTATTTTACACATGAGGAGTTAAGGCTCAGATAGACATGGGCATACCTCATTTTATTGTGCTTCTCTTTATTGCTCTGTACAGATAAAGCTTTTTTTTCTTTTAACAAATTAAAGGTTTGTGGGTAATTCTGCACCAAGCAAATCTTTGGGGACCGTTTTCCCAACAGCATTTGTTCACTTCATGTCTCTGTGTCACATATTGGTAATTCTTGTAATATTTCCAACTTTTTGACTATTATATTTGTTAAGGTGAACTGTGATCAGCGATCCTTGATGTTGCTATTGTAATTGTTTGCGGGCACCATGAACTGCTCCTGCATAAGACAGGGGAGGTTAACTGATAAATGTATGTGTTCTGACCCCTCCACCGACCGGCCGTTCCACGTCTCTCTCTCTTTGGGCCTCCCTATTCCCTGAGACACAACAATATTGAAATTAGGCCAATTAATAACCCTACAGTGGCTTCTAAGAGTTCAAGTGAAAGGAATAGTCTTACGTCTCTCACTTTAAATCAAAAGCTAGGAATGATTAAGCTTAGTGAGGAAGGCATGTGGAAAGCCAAGTTAGGCTGGAAGCTATATCTCTTACACTCAACAATTAGCCAAATTGTGAATGAAGAGAAAAGGTTCTTTTTAAGCTTATTTATTTATTTTGAGAGAGAGAGAGAGAGAGACCCAGAGAGAGAGAGAGAGAGAGAGACAGAGAGATTGCAAGTAGGCTCCTCACCATCAGTGCAGACCCTGATTGGGGGCTCGAACTCACAAACCATGAGATCATGACCTGAGCCAGAATCCAGAGTCAGACACTCAATTGACTGAGCCACACAGATGCCTCAAAAAGGAAAAGTGAACCAGCTTTATTGCTGATCTGGAGAAAGTTTTCATGGTCTGAAGAGAAGATCAAATCAGCCACAATATTCCCTTAAACCAAAGCCTAATCCAGAGCAAAGCCCTAACTCTCTTCAATTCTACGAAAGTCGAGAGAGGTGAGGACGCTGCACAAGCTAGCAGAGCTTCATGAGGTTTAAGGACAGAAGCTGTCTCGGGGTGCTTGGGTGGCTCAGTTGGTTGAGCGTCCGACTTCAGCTCAGGTCATAATCTCACGGTTCATGGATTCGAGACCTGCATCGGGCTCTGTGCTGATAGTGTGGAGCCTGGAGTCTGCTTCAGATTCTGTGTATCTCTCTCTCTCTGCCCCTGCCCACTTGCATGTGTGCGTACGTGCTCTCTCTATCAAAAATAAATAAACATTAAAAAAATTAAAAAAAAAAAAAGAGAGAGAGAGAGAGAGAAGCTGTCTCCATAACATCAGAGTACAAGGTGAAGCAGCAAGTGCTGCTGTAGAAGCTGCAGCAAGTAATCCAGAGATCTAGCCAAGTTCATTCATGAAGGTGGCTGCACTAAACAACAGGTTTTCAATGTAGATGAAAAAGCCTTATATCTGAAGAAGACGCCAAGTAGGACTTTCATAGCTAGAGAGGAGAAGTCAGTGCCTGGCTTCAAAGCTCTAACTTAGGGGCTAAGGCAGCAGATAAGTTTAAGTTGAAGCCAATGCTCAGTTCCCATTCCAAAAATCCTAGAGCCCTTAAGAATTATGTGAAATCTGCTCTGCCTGTGCTCTATAAATGGAACAGCAAAGCCTGGATGACAGCCCATCTGTTTACAATATGGTTAACTGAATGTTTTAAGCCGACTGTTGAGATCTGCTCAGATAAAAAGGTTCCTTTCAAAATATTACTACTCATTAACAGTGCATCTGGTCACCCAAGAGCTCTGATGGAGATGGACAACGAGAGGAATGTTGTTTTCATGCCTGCTAACACAACACCCATTCTGTAGCCCATGGATCAAGGAGTAATTTCAAATTTCAAGTCTAATTATTTAAGAAATACATTTTGTACAGCTATAGCTGCCATAGTTAGTGATTCCTCAGATGGATCCAAGCAGAGTAAACTGAAAACCTCTAGAAAGGATTCACCATTCTGGAAGCCATTAAGAACATTCATGATTCACGGGAAGAGGTCAAGGTATCAACATCAACAGGAATTTGAAAGAAGTTGATTCTAGCCCTCATGTATGACTTAGAGGTGTTCAAGGCTCCAGTGAAGGCAGTAACTGCAGATGGGTGGTAACAGCAAGGAGTCTGAACATGAGACTGAATTGCCACAATCTCACGATATAGGGATCACAAGGGATAGGGACTTGCTTCTTATGCAGGAGCAAAAAAAGTAGTTTCTTGAGATGGAATCTACTCCTGGTGAAGATGCTGTGAAGATTATTGAAATGACAACACGGATTTAGAATATGACAGAAACTCAGCTGATAAAGCACTGACAGGGTTCAAGAGGATTTGTTCCAATTTTGAAAGAAGTTCTACTATGGGTAAGGTGTTATCAGACAGCATTGCACACCACAGAGAAATCATTCATGAAAGGAAGAGTCAATCGATGTGTCAAAGTCCATTGTTGTCTTATTTTAAGAAATTGCCATGGCCACCCAACCTTCAGTCAGCAGCCATCAACACTGAGGCGAGACCCTCCACCAGCAAAGAGATTACAACTTGGTAAGGTCTGTACATTATTTTTTTTAAAAAAACAACATAATGCTATTGCACACCCAACAGACTACAGTATAGTGTAAACATAACTTTTATATGTACTGGGAAGCCAAAAAATTCATTTGACTCACTTGATTTCTTTTTTTCTAAGTTCATTTATTTTTTTATTGAGATAGAGAAAGAGCATGAGCAAGGGAGGAGAAGGGGGATGGAGAGAGAATCCTAAGCAGGCTTCATTCACACTCAGCATGGAGTCCAACATGGGGCTCGATCTCACAACTGTGAGATCATCCCCTGAGCCAATATCAAGTCAGATGCTTAACTGACTGAGCCACCCAGGTGCCCCTGACTCAGTTCATTTCAATATTCACTTCATTGTGGTGGTCTTGAACCAAACCCTCGGTATCTCTGAGATATGTCTATATAAAGTAGCAGAACCAGAAATGATAGTTCTTATGATTTCTGTCTAGTGCTTTCTCTGTCACATGACACAGAACAGTAAGCTTATAAAAGAAGAGTAAAACACAAGAAGTTAGGCATAGCACTTTTAATAAAGAAATAATGAATTCTGGCTCAAAATATAACCTGCGGAGTTCATAATGCAAACAGCACCTTGAATAGTTTGGATGGCAGGAAAGAAAGTTAAACAAAATGTTACGTCTGGCACAGGTTGGTACTCAGTGCCTGGTGGATGAAACGGGACCAGAAAAAGTTGAAACAGAAATAGAAAGGGCCAGAAGTGTTCCTAAGCCTGTGTTTCAAGTTCATTTAGGGCTTGTTCTATATATTGCTGCACATGCCCTGCTACAACATTAATAAAGTATCTCTGGAGGCCACTTTTTGAATGTATGCAGAGAAACACTCTTTCTCTCCATCTGCCCCTTCCCTCAAGAATGCAGTTAGAGCGCTTTGTGTTATTTTTAGCATGGCCGCCACCATGTTCTAAAAAGACAGCAACAGTAGTATTCTTCTAAGTCAGCCTCTAGTCACTACTGTGATTTTCAATAAAATTTACCTGGCCCAGGCTAAAGTATATTTGTTAAACCATATATTTGTTTTACAGGTTAATTTGCCAGGAGGTGCAAACCTGCTTTTCCTACTAATTAAAAATTAAAAAAAAAAAAAAAACCTGGTAAAAGCAAAATCATGTCCTCCAGCAATGAGCTGTCTTTATATTCCCATTCTCCCTTTTACCACCACTGCCAGCTCTGGATTACTGCCACCACTGAAAATAACCTGCAAAAGGGGTTTTGTTCCCATTCAGCATGGTACTTTGTTTTCCAGGCCACAGACCCTTGCCATCTTTATGGGAATGCAGTAAACACATCAGAAAACTTCAGTCCAATACGCCAACATCCAATAATCAAAGGTGATTAAAATCACCATTTGTTTTCTCTTTTTCAAAAAAAAAGATAATTGAATTTGAGATCTAAAGAGCCATCTGCTACCAAAGGTGTCTTCCAGTCTAGTTTGGATATTCTCTTTCTTTGTTACTAAGGAATATGTGCTCCCGAAATTTCTGATTTACTATGTATTGCTGAACAATATAACCTTCTGATGATTTGTTTCCTACTAATCTTAACATTAATTTCCTATGGAAAAAATATGCTAAGCTAATTCTTCAGAGCCTGGTGTTTTGATGTTTCAGCGTTCCACTTGGAGGATTTGAGACAACCTGGATCTACATGATTGAAACAGCGTAATTGTGGCCTGGCAGAAGCAATCAGTTCAGGCAGCTAAATGATGTGTAAATGGAAATGGCCACACAATTGATTTGACCAAGGCAATCAATACTCCTTAAGAGGACAGAAAAAAAGGAGCGGATCAGCTGGGCTATGGTCCCACTCAGTGGCTGCAAGTAGGTAATAATTTACGAAGAATGTGAACAACAGAAAACCTTGCCCCACAGCATCTGGGTTTCTAGGTAGGTGTATGTGAAATGCCCAAATCAGCATCTGACCGAAAGAAAGTATTTAGCAAATGTTACTTGTCTCCCCACTTTATTCTGGTCATAGAATTTTTCTAGTATTTCATTGGGTTTTGCATTTTAGTACCAAGTCAATCACCATAAACAAATAATGCAGACAATTAGTACGTACACAACTCAACTTGTGGAGTAGGTGTAAATGGGAGCCAAAGAAAGTTACATACCAGCTTTGTACATTTTGTGGGACAAAGCCATTAATCAACACATTTTAAAAGGGAATGGTTTTCAATTAGCAGAACTTCTGTTATACTTCACGGTTCTTGCTATTGTCCTGTTTTCTGCTAATTAGCAGGCTAATTAGCTCATTGCATAGAGATTATTATAATTCTGATATTTATACACAGCAATAATGCAAAGGTAAATAATTTGTTCCAAAACTCTATCTACCTACCTACCTATTTATCTATCTTTGTATTTATCTACCCATTCATTCAATAAATAATGAATGAATTGATTCATTATTTGCCTCCTATTGATTGCCTCCTATTTGTAAGGTACTATAGAAGATATAAGAGAAAATAACACATGATCTATTGCTCAAAAAAGTTATAGTTTATTGGGAGGATGGTGGTGAAAAGGCAAAACTATCCTTCTCGGTCCAGAGTCAAAAAGTTCCAAATGGGTTGAATACTCTCTGCTAGCTTATATGATCACCCACACATTGGGCCATGTGTCAGAGGTTGGCAAACTTTTTCTGTAAAGTGCAATCTTTGCCATCAGTATGGCCATTCAGTCTCTACTGTGACTCCTCTACGTTGTAGCAATAGATAATATGTCAGTGGCTGGGCAGAGCTGTATCCCAATAGAACTTAATTTGTAGATGCTGAAGTTTTAATTTCATGTAAGGTTTTACATGTTATTAAATGCCATTCTTCTTTTAATTTTTCTAATCATTTAAAAGAGTAAACACTATTTTTAGTTCATGAGCCATGATAAACACAGGTGGCAGGCTGAACTTGGCCCAAGGGCTTTGGTTTACAAACTCCTGTCTTAGTTTGAAGGAAGGCATTTTGGGGGCTTCCTTTCTTGGGTAAATCTTGCTGATAGCCAGGAATCACAGGAATTTCAATCACCTGCTTTGTGTATAGTTCACCTTTGGCCACATATGTGAAGTCATCCTTATAATCCTTGCCTTCCAGGAAAGCACTGGGGGGTTTCTGCATACCTACTGAAAGCCAGTCCCTTTCCCTTCAGTGGTTGGAACTGCTGCTAGTGTTCTGTTTAGACTCCCAAAGTACAAATACTTTACTGGTACATTAAAAGTATTCAAGGCATAGTTCTAATTAGAAAGAGCAAAAGAAGAGAACTTTCAGAAAAGCACAGGCTTCCTGTTTTGTTTCTTTTTAAATAAAAGGATCTTCAAGTATATTATGGAAATTCAAAGTAATATTTTAGTAACTCTTGATAACCAAATATTTAATAGCACTTTTTTAAAGCTATCATCTTATTATTCCTCTTATACTTCATGTGGTCCAGCTTTGAGAGCAATACGCCTTGTTCACTGTCCCCATCCCAGTGTTCTTGTTTGTGAGTTGAGTTGGATACTCCTTTTCTAACATCACAGCGCATCATCCTTCTGTCTCCTCTTAAAATGAAATACTACCAAGAGAAACCACACATTCTGGTGCTAATCTGTGGTCCCTTCTCAACATAACTTCTTTGCGATTGTGATTATCTTTTATCTTAGCACCGAGAATGACAGTCTCTATATCCTCCCCTCTTAGCAGGTGTAAACCTAACCATCTTGTATTCAACATACTTTACATTAAAAATAACAAGCTTTTAATGATCTATAGGAATCTCAAATATTCCTTCCAGTTTTATACTATGAAACTGATTTTTCATAAGATACAGTATCTGCTAACTATATATGGCTATTTGTTTTTAAATTTAAACTAAGTAGGGGTGCGTGGGTGGGTCGGTCAGTTAAGTGTCCAGCTTGAGCTCAGGTCATGATCTCGCTGTTTATGAGTCTGAGCCCCGCATCAGGCTCTGGGCTGACAGCTGGGAGCCTGGAGCCTGCTTCAGATTCTGTGTTTCCTTCTCTCTCTCCCCCTCCCCCACTTGTGCTCTGTCTCTCAAAAATAAATAAATGTAAAAAAAATTTAAAAAAAATACTGAAACAAATTTGAACTAAGTAAAATTAAATAAAATTAAAACTCAGTTTCCCAGTTGCAGTAGCAGTATTTCAAGTGCTTGACAGCCATATTTCCATCATTGCAGAAAGTGCTATTTGACCATGCCGATCTAGATGAAAAAGTTGGAAGACAGTAGGTATGATGGTCAACCTTCTTGATTTATTTGTATCAGCTAAGAGTTATCCTGACCAACTGAATTCTTTATTTCTCCAGAATAAAATTATTTTTTAAATTACAGGTATGAACAATGTGTTAGTATTAGAAAGTCCCACCCTCTAATCATAGGCTAGGATGCTTTTCTCTTTAAGTCTTCCATCTCCCATGTTTACTATTAAGAATTAGCAAAGTAGTTTTAATCATACACCTATGGTCAACAAATGCCATTTTAGGGAGTTATCCAGCATCCGATCTACCTGCCTCTTTTGGGGGGAATTCCTATTGAATAAGGTCTTAGAAGGAGCACATGCTATGTAGGCTTCGTCAACTAAATGTTCCACCTGAGCCTACAATCCTGGGGCAAGTGAGTCCAAGAGAGAGCAGATGGATCATTTGCGCCATGTTTGTGATGGTGTCCAGAAGTGATGGTGGGGAGTGCCCGGTGGCGGAAGCAGTGATATTTTGGCCAGGCTGTTTCTGTTGCAAGCTTTCTAGGCTATCTGTAGCTGCTCTGATGTCTGCCTCATTTATAACATTGAACCCCTCCAGCCTCTGGCTAATTCCAGGAAACCAAATATCCTTTGAATAGATTCCCCTTTTCTGCTTCAGGTAACAGAAATATGTTTTTTCTTCTGACCACCAAGAACCTCTACTGATATACCACCCATGTTACCTCCTGTGTTCTTTCCACATTCTATTAGCAACTGTGTTGTGCTAATCTAGTTTTCCATCTAGTTTTATCAAAGAAATAAACTCAGATGCAAAGGATTCTGTTATTATTGCCATTGTTGTTATACCAGGGGCGACTTTTTAGAAAATTTGTGGTCACTATTAATTGCAAAATAAATAGTGTAGAGGCCTAATTGAAAACAAAAAATCTCCCTGCCAAAGGGTTACTTCAGCCGGCAAACAAAGATGGGAGAACCTAAAGAAAACACATTTCAAATTCTTCGTGTACTTCCAACCTGCCCTCTGGGTTTCTGTGACAGAAACATTCTTCCCTCTCTGAAAGATTCCTTTCTTCTAAGTTTAAGAGCTTTGTTCTCTGTTATCCTTGGTTAATGCTATCATGGTAACTGGCGCTATCTCTCTTCAAAACACATGAAATAATCCTGGTCTGAAGGCACCTAGGGGATAGCCTTTTGCACTGTTAACACAGTCATACCCCAGTCTGTGCAAGTGGGGATGGCTTTGAAAGATAAAGTATGTATCATTTCCAAGCGTTACTTCAATATACCTCAGGAGATGACAGCATTGGACCTCCACAGAAAGGTGTGACTGATGTTTCTCTTTTCTACTTCCTCTCAGTTTTCTTGGGATCCCTGGGTTGAAATATTGCTCATGGAAAAACAAAGTTCGGAAGATTTCTCCTTGAAGAGGGAGATTCAAGTTTTTCTAACTCCCTGGCAAAGAGATTTTTCTCTAAACAGAAGCAGCCTCATCTGCACATCAACGTACTTCCTTGTACATACCACCAACTGATCATGTGCCATTTCAATTCTTCTTCTGACCATTAAGAAAAACAAAAATCTCTAAACAATCGTAACGTAAAGAGTAAATATTCTCCCCTGTCATCTTCCCCGACTCCTCTTCCTCCTCCCTCAGAAGGAAGGTAAAAATCACCATCTATAGAACCACTATACTTTTATGCTAGCATCAAGAGAGATCACATTTTTGGCCACTTGTTTTCCTTTTTGAAGATGCAAAAGTAATTAGGATTTTATCATGGTAGTAATGATAATAGCAAGAGATGCACAGTTTTTAGGATAAGGTGAGAAAATTATTCTTAAAGCCACCCACCTCTCCATGGCTTAAACTCCTTCTAGGGCTTACTCTTCATTACTCATCTAAAGGCTGAGCCAAAACTCAATTATAGGATTCAAAAGGGGCATCAACTGGGTAGAAGCTGAACTTGACCTGGCTATTCCTGTGTTGAGAGTGGCACTGGAGATCTTCCATCTAAAAACAAAGAGTTGGCCATGGTCTGCCAGAGAGTTTCTCCCATGTCTCTTTATGTGCCTGAGCTCTAACAGGTGTGAACGCTCCCTGGATTTTCCACGCTATGCTCAATGGTCATCATTCACAGGGAGAGCAACTTAGAAAAACTGGTACAAAGCAGTACTGGTGGGGGTGCAAATCTAACTTTTGAAAAAAAATCTAATATCGAGCATCAGTAGGCACTCTTAATCTTAACAGGCAAACAATTTAAATGCAGATTGATGGATTAGAATCCTTTTGGCTTTTCTTTTTTTTTCTTTTCAATGATCAGTGATATCTGCCAATAGAATCTGAAATTGGATCCTAATTGTGAATCCCTTGACACACTCCCCATCCCTCTCTCCACGTTCATTTGCATATAATGTCCTTTGTTCCCTAGTTTGCAGCAGTGTGGGACATTGTCAGCCTGAAGAAAGGCTCAAGTTTCTAGATAGAGTTGTATTTTTGCCATAATGGAAATCAATTTCATTGATAGTCTAGCCATCCCCTCAAATGGGTTCACAGCTGAAAAATATGGAATTCCCACTGGTAAACTGTAAGCATGTTTTTCTGATGCTATTCTGGAAAGCTTGAGCAAAAGGCATTCATGAAGAAATATGATCAGGCGTCAGTCAGCCCAAGGCTTGTGTGCGAGGTATATCTACCACCAATACACTCATCCCAAGACAGTATGTTGCATTACATGGACTGCTTTCTTGTAAACATTTGCCTCTAGCTCAACATAGCAATAGTGATGGTGGTGGGAAGAGCTGACACGTCTCAAATCTTACTATGTGCTAGGCACTTTCCAGTCCTTACTTGTATTATTTCATCTGGTGTCATAACACCTACAGAAAGAGATACTTTTTTTTTAAATCCCCATTGCAGATCAACAAACATAGAAAGGACTTAACTTTTCTAAGGCCATTACCATTCCATTTAGGTTCAAGAGGATGTGTGTCTGAGAGAGTGTATATGTGTGTAGGGGGTGGCTGAAGATCACTATTCGAATGGGCTGGGCACTCCAAGTGAATGGAAAATGAAATGTTCTATTCCAGTCACTTCGGAATAAAGTAGGAGTACCAAGTACACAAAACACCTCGAAATTCAACCCATACACTCCAGCCTTTTTAATGACCTTGGACAAATATGCCCTAAAATTAGCTGGAAGATTCCTTTGGGGATTTGCAAATGTTTTTAGAAATTCCTGGGAAAGCTGGTTCCAAGGGCAGATCTGTTACCTCTTGGATTCTTAGATATACTCACTTTATTACTTTATTACATAAATTAAGTGAGAGGATAAGTTCATAAAGTCTAAAAGTTCAAACCAGTTGCTACTGCAAACCTCCAGAACCTGTCAATTGAGAGTTGAATCTTGAGAAAACAGTCTTCCTCATAAAGTGTCTAGAACTTTGGGGGCCGGCCAGGCCAGAGTGTGTGTGTGTGTGTGTGTGTGTGTGTGTGTAAGAAGGAGGAAGTCGATCCCTCAAAGGTAGTGCACCAACTTGAAAAATAAGGGTTAAAATCCATTCTCTTTTCTTTCTGGCAAATGTTGAATAAGATCTGTGTATGTGCTGGGCCAAGGTTAAGGCATGATTATTTTCATCCATTTCAACAAAAATGCTAGTTATTATATACGCATTTTTCCATCTGCTCGTACCTCTATTCTGGTTGCATGCAAAAACTCACAAAGGACGTTTAGTCAGCTAGAGCTACAAATCTCTCTTAACAGAATTGGGATGAGGCTAATCTATGAGCCATCAATTAGAACATTTCCAGCAAAAGGAGTGAAGTTCACATCTGAAGTGTACACAGTGGCCCTAATAAGTATAGTCCCATCGTGGGCCAACATGTCTACTCTTCGACAAATATTAACAAGCTGATTGGCAGATCATATTAAAGCACTTACATGGAGAAAAGGCCTTTGTATGTGAAATAGCAAAATAAAGTTCAGCTTGAACTATTTAAAAAAATGAAGTTGGTAAATTCATGATTCTGTCGCACTAAATAGTTATGTTAGTATTAGTAACAGCTTCTCACTTTCTGGAGTTTTAATTATGTCTCTTGGGACTGAGAGAAGGGTGAGGGCGGGGGATACAGATTTTAACAGCTTATTTGGTTGCTGTCCCTACCTTTACTGCTGTTGAACTGAAAAATCTCCACAGGCTAAAATTCTTTACATTGCAAATAAAATAGTTTTTCCCTGGTTTTTATCAGCCTAGGTCCCACAAGGAACCGACAGCCGGTTTATGTCAATGAACAAGACTTATTGTTTTCAGATTTATTTTTTTATAGCCAAAAAAACGTTGGTGTCGAGCTTAAAACAAAGGCAACAAAGAACAATGAAGACTCTAATTTGGGGTTCCAGCACAATTGCTGGGTTGAATAAAGGCCATCTCGCACCCAGCTATTTGTGGGAGAACTCATTAATTTTGGTGCTCCTCTTGAACTTGCTTCACGTTATGGCATGCACACACACAAACATACACACACATGCACACACATGCTTTTCCTTTTACCCAATAGGCAGATGTGTTTGCTGTGTGTGCATTTCTGCTTTCCATGATCCATCCATAAAAACTAATGAGATAGGGAGTGGAGGTCAGAGAAGAAAAAAGTAAGAACAAGAGAGAAATCCTGAAGGACTTAGGATATTTTATCTGGGACAAGAATAAGAACATGACAATACTCCTTGCTAAGGAGGATTTATAAAATCTTTTCTTAGGTGAGTCTAACTCACCATTTCCTTTCTCTTAGAGAAAACAATGTAGCTAGAAATGGGGGAGACCCCAAGTATGTTTTTTTTTCCCAGAAATAAATGTTGCTACTCCCCTACCCTGGACATGCTGGAGGACAAGTCCCTGCTGGTAGAATGGAAAGAGATGGTTTGTAAATCAAGAGACCCATGTGTCTCTTGTCATTTGTCATGTGTCATTTGCCAAATGGATTCTGGCAAATCACTAAACTCCTTTAGTCCCATTTTCCTTATCTGGACAAAAGGACAATCCAAGAGGACTGTCTGGGTCCAATATTTCTTGATTCCATGCTTTCTTCTTTGAAATTTTGGACCCATCTTCCATAGTCCAAGGTTGGTCCCTCTCACCATCACCTGATGGGATGATTTGTCATGGTCCTTCATACCCAACTTCTGGATTGTTCCCATAGAACTTCTTCACCGTCAGGTGCTGGGTTCTATGGAAATCACCCAGGACAAATAATCTCCTCCAGGGTATTAACTAACATTAACCCGAGGTTGTCAGCAACCAGGTAACAAACACTGCATTCTTACAGACCAGAATGAACCTTTTCTACTAATGAAATTTCAGCCCCAGACTTGATGTGGAGGTGAAAGAGATGCTTTTTGGGATGACACACATCAACTATTTGGAGAAAGCCAACATTCTGAAAGGAACCCCCGCTGTGCCGAAGATTTAGAATTGGGACAAGCAGTGAAATGTGTTTGAAAATAAGACTTGATTTTAAAGCATTGCCAATGACGCTCCGAGAGAAAACAAAACAAGATATTAAAACTCCTTCTCAGGGCTATCCTGCTACAATGACCAATGAGCTGAAGGTGAGGACAAAATTTTCCCTCAGTACTCTGGGGAGAGAGGTCTTGCTTTGGGGAGGACGTTAAGAATTATCAGCTTGAAGAAGGGGAGACATGAGTTTCATGCATTTACAGGAGGTATATAATTTTAAAATGCTGTCCTGTTGCAGTCCCAATTTCAAGGCTCATTTTCTTCTAGCACATGGCCAGCTCATATTTATTTTGTAATCTCTTTTAATTATGGAGCTTATCGTATGAAAGCTACTTCCATAGTTCTTCCTTATGGTCACCATAAAATTAAAAAATGCTCCTCGTTTAATTTTTCTTAATCCAATTTTGTTACAAATAGTCATTTGATAGAAATAACATAAAAAGAGACTTTTTTTCCACAAATGATAAAATGAAAAGCCAAATATCTGTAGGTTGGGGTAGTCGTTGACATTGTGGTTTCTGCCTTATTGTTGTCTTGAAAGATGTTTGGTAAGCTTTTCACTAATATCACTGTGTTTTTGGCATTCTTTCAGTCCAGGTGTGACCAAAGTCAAAATGCCCTGCAGGCATTGTCATTGAGTTCATGTGGTAAAAATGGAAATTTCTAAGTAGTGTTGACTGGGTGAAGGTTGCCATCCCATTTGTTTGGTGTGAGCAGCCTGGGTGGAGAGTGGAGTTAGGCTCTGTGGCTCAGGCTCTTGATTTACTGTTTAGAACTTCACCATTTGGGGCTGCGGAGACACAATAGAGCATTGCACTCACTTACCTATGAGGCTCTGGCTCAGGTAATCATGGAGGTTAACATTTTCAAACAAATTCTTCCCCGACCCAAGACTGCGGGGCCCAAGTTTTATCCAGAGTGGAGTACAGTGTGAAATAAAGGGGGATTCTATTTCTCTTTTATATCCAACGGATTGGTGTGTGTGCATGCGCACACCCGCTCTCAAGTTTTTGCTGTGGTGGGTGCTTGGAAGATGACAAACTTGGCCAGTTGCGAGTTCCTGTAGTCCCTGTCAGGATTGAGAGGTGTCTATTTTGATTCCACAGCACAGCTGCTGGCCTCAGGGTGGAAATGCTTTTAAACGTCAAAGGAACCCCATTCATAACAATCTCTTGCCTGTCGCGGTTCAAACACAGTGGAGAACTGGGTTCTCCTACACAGCAGATAAGACAGGACGTTGAGATCCCTTGTTTGCTTTGGATGAGCATCAGATAAGGCATAGTGTGGTCCTGGTCCATGTTTAATGACCACCTTGCATTATTCAGTTTCCAGTGAGAAGCCAGCAGCAAGGAATGATGGATGCTTTGTTTTCAATTTGCTCACACACTATGAAAAATTGAAATATGGATTCCTTTTATTGAATTTGAATATATGTTCATTTCTCATTTTTAGAAATAAAAAAATGTATGGTTGAGGTAAAACATAATAAATACCACAAAAATCCATATTTCTTTTTTTAATGTTATTTTTTTCTTTTTTTAATTAGTTTATTTTTTAATTTACATCCAAGTTAGTTAGCATCTAGTGCAATAATGATTTAAGGAGTAGATTCCAGTGATTTATTCCCTACATATAACACCCAGTGCTCATCCCAACAAGGGTCTTCCTTAATGCCTCTTGCCCATTTAGCCCATACTCCCACCCACAACCCCTCCAGCAAGCCTCAGTTTGTTCTCTGTATTGAAGAATCTCTTATGTTTTGTCCCCCTCCTTGTTTTTATATGAAAAAATCCTTATATATGTTTCTTAGCTCATATCTCTTCAGACACAAAAATGAAACCTGCCGAAATGCTTACTCTTCTCTAGAACAAAGTGTCTGTTGACATTTTAATACAGCCCATTTTTTTTTCAGGAATTTTTGTTTGGTTATATTCTGATTTGATTTTGGGTTTGGTTTTTTATTTTATTTATTTATTTTGAGGGGGGAGACCAGAGAGAGAGAGGGAGAGAGAGAATCCCAAGCAGGCTCTGCACTGAGTGCAGAGCCGGATGCAGTGCTTGAACTCACTAACCGTGAGATCGTAACCTGAGCCAAAATCAAGAGTAGGATGTTTAACCAACTAAGCCACCCAGGCACCTCATATATTCTGATTTATTTTAAGAAGAGACCCCTGCTTGTATCAGAATATTGGACATATTCTAGAAAATGCTAAAGGCCAAACAGAAATAAGACCAATGTAAAGAAACTTAAGAGACCCTCACTGAGTACCAGAGGTAACTGGAATGATTATGCGGAGCCATTATTATTCAACTGGTCCAGAGGAACAGATGCTATATGGCATTCATGAAGCATAGCATGAAGGCTACTGGGCTGGAGGTAGGCATTACACATTCCCAGTTCAATACAGTCCATTCAAAAATTTTCTCAAAATGTATTTCAGGTAAGTAGATGTGCTACTTTTCCTCTCAAGCAATACATAATCAGAGAAAAAGATGGATGTAGGCATTTCCCTTCTTTGGAATTTGGGAAGGAGTACACAAAATATTCTTTACTTATGATCTAACCTCTTCTTCAGAGGAGACAAAATGTCTCAGTTTTGTTGTCTGATTTGCTATAGGAGTTGAAAATTATTGGTAGATCATCAGTCTTAGGTTATTCATATATAAAATAAACTAATATCAGAAGTCTGTGTGGAGTATATTAATATAAGTTGTAATAAGATCAAGTCTATTGCTGTATTCTCTCTTACTGAAGATTAAGAGAGAAAGAATATACATACTCTAGTAGCAACCAGTTCTGCATGACACATCCAGGCATACCTGGTTTTATTGTGTTTCACTTTATTGTACTTCACAGATAGTGCATTTTTACAAATTGAAGGTTTGTGGCAAGCTTGCGTCAGACAGGTTTACTGCCGTCATTTTTCTAATAGCATTTGCTTATTTCATGTCTCTGTGTCACATTTTTGGTAATTCCTTCAGTATTTCAAGCTTTTTCATCATTATCATATTTGTTTTGATGACCTGTGATCAGTGATTATAGCTCCCTGAAAGCTCGGATGATGGTCAACTTCGTTTAGCAATAAAGTACTTTTAAATTAAATAACGCACATTGGTTTTTCTTAGACATAATGACATTGAACTCTTAATAGACTACAGTATGGTGTAAACATAACTTTTATATGCACTCAGAAACCAAAACATTCCTCTGACTCACTTCATGGCAGTGGTCTGAAACCGAACCTGCAGCATCTCTGAGGAGAGCCTGTATGTTTGATCTCTTTCTTTAAGACAGTAAGTTGAATGAAGCCTGGACTAAGATATTCTTGACCAACACTACAGTGATACATATTGTTAGGTCTTACCTCATAAAGACTCTGCATCCAGCATTCACAAGCCCAGACATTTGATAAACATTGGGAAAATCCAGGAAAGACCATTCATTAAATGTTGTAAATCAAGGTTTACAATGTTCTACCAGGGAAAGAGATTCTGTGGCTAATGAGGCTAATAATGAAGATTCCAAGAGACACATATTAAGTTAGCAAAAGAGATATGCCAATCTGCAATTTGATAAAACTATGCAGTTTCAAACACTGAGTTGTCTGAATTCCTTTTCATTTCCAAACCTAGCACCTGTTAATCTTCTCTGGTCAAACTATTCACCAGGTGTTGTTGGAAAATTACAGTGACATTGTAAAAGTAAAAATGAAAACTGTAAATCACCCAATGCTTTACATTTAAACATAAGTTCTTGGGGCGCCTGGGTGGCTCAGTTTGTTAAGTGTCCGACTTCGGCTCAGGTCATGACCTTGTGGTTCACAAGTTTGAGCCCTGAATCAGGCTCTGTGCTGACAGCTTAGAGCCTGGAGCCTGTTTCGGATTCTGTATCTCCCTCTCTCTTCCCCTTCCCCACTCACACTCTGTTGCTCTCTCTCTCTCTCTCTCTCTCTCTCTCTCTTTCTCTTTCTCTCAAAAATAAATAAACATTAAAAAAAATTTAAACATAAGTTCTTAACTGATTTATTTGTGTAACTAGAGGGACTCAGGTATTAACTGTAGCAACACCTATAATTCACAGACTGAACAATGCAAATTCTTCCCCACCAAAGGGCCTGGATCCTTTTGTACTTTCTGTGCAAATTCTTTCCCTCTGCATCTTCACATGGCCAGCTCTTTCTGATCCTTGGGTCTTACATGTAATGTCACATTTCAGGTAAGCATTTCCTACCTAACCCATCGAACTCATCTTTCTCTCCTTCCTCCCTTATTCTATTCTATTAGTCTCTATTTTACCACTCTGTTTCCTTCATACTGGCAGTCATCACAAATTTTAATTATACACATACACATACACTTTATACTTGTTTATTATCAATCTTCCTCACATGTCTGTAAGTTCCTTGAGAGCAAACTATTCTATCAACCTCTACATAGGAAGTCCCTCATATAGTGCCTACCAAATGATAGCCTCTCAGGAACTATCTGGAATGGAAGCCTGAATGAGTGAAAGTTATAGGGCACCGCTGCAGCTGGTGATATTCTAAGCTAAGAAGCATTGTGTGATCCACTGTGCACTTGAGAAAAGTAACTCTAGCTGCAGGACTGTGGAGGCTGGGTACAAGAGACCAATTAGGAGATTAGGGAAGGAGTGGTAAGGCAGAGCTTGAAGGATGAGTAGTTGGATTTGAGTTTGTGGAAAAAAAAGAGAGAAGAACCACATAATAGAAGCGTTAGGCCAGAGTCACTGAGGAGAACCAGTTTGACAACTGAGACAATAAGGAAAGATACATACGGGAGCGCTTGCAAGGTCCCTAGAAGTCAGGCCATTTAAGATTTTTGAGCAGTGGATGAAAATGGACTTTCCCGATGCAGAGCTCATAATAATTCTTAAAGAAAAAATGTCAAAGTGATGTAACAATACATACTTTAAAATATTCTTCCCTGAGGAGAGAGGCAAGCAAGCATGAGGAGATTTAAGCATGTTTGCCCTTCTCGTGATAAAATATCAGTTTACTTTAATTCATGAGTATGCATTTATCTGTTCCACTGGTCTGAAAGGGAAATGACATGATGAAAGCTTTGGGTGAAAATAGTTTTTTAAAAAGAAGCTCCTTCTGGAGCCAAGAGCTGCCAGTCGCTGTTCAGAGACAGGCTGGATGGGTAGATTAAAGCTCAGACGAAATGCGTGCGGAAATGCGCCTGCCATGTTATGCGGCTATAATGGGAAACACCAAGATCACACTTATAAAACTCCGAGAAATAGATGAGGCTCAAAATTGTTATCAATTACCTTCATTTTACTTTTTATTCTGGGAATCTTGACTGATCAGATAGCCAAGCAGGCTGGCTAAGATTTCAGACTCATCGATTTTCTTTTCACCCTTTTGTTTAAGAGCCAGACTCCTGGCTTCAGATAACAGTGATTTAGAGATTGGGTCTCATTTTATAGGCAGCACAGAATTTGTGCTGTCCAATAACTGGAGACAGGCTAGATTATTATCTTTTAGATTTGAAGACGCAGGACCAAGGGGACCCAACATGAGACTCAGGGCCACTGTCTCTATATTTATTTCCTTGGACAAGCTCATAAAGCCCATACATTCATAATCCACCTTCCCTGCTCCCTCTACCATAAACCCCCACCATCGCTGCTGTCACTGTTAGATCCATACACAAAATGGCCAGCAAATTAAAAGGACACTAGTGGAGCGCCTGCGTGGCTCAGTTGGTTGAGCGTCTGACTCTGGCTCAGGTCATGATCTCGCGGTTCGTGAGTTCGAGGCCTGCGTCAGGCTCTGTGCTGACAGCTCAGAGCCTGGAGCCTGCTTCAGATTCTGTGTCTCCCTCTCTCTCTGCCCCTCTTCCACTCATGCTCTATCTTTCTCTCAAAAATAAATGAACATTAAAAAAAATTAAAAGGACACTAGTTAAGTTTCAGATTCATCATTCTCTGCCTGGCCTAACTACCATGTGAGCACCTTGCACAGTGTAGAAATGGTATTTGTTGACAGAAGGGATGTTTTCTTTATCTTCTCTCCAAATGTTCCCCAAAAGTATTTTTCTGGATGTGGATGTAGACAGAAGCAAAAGCCACTCCTGATAACCTAGGAGGTAAAGCTAAAAGAATATTCACAGTGCCGAATTTTCTACATTTCTTCTCTTTCCACATGCATGCATATATGCACGTATACGTGACTGAATCTTCCTTTAGTTAAACTGATCAAATTTCTCATTTGTGAGAAATAATTTTGTTGTAAAAGAGTTTTGCTTGTTTCATTTTAGTATCATCAATATTTCCTTTGGAATAGCAACATGTTCAATAGAATGTCAATGTGGTGGGCAAAAGTGCTGATTCTCGAGCCAGATGGTCAGAGTTTGAATCCTAGTTTGAGGACTTATCAGGTGTGTGACTTTGAGTGAATTACTTTACTGCTCTGTAACTTAATTTACCCATCTTCAAATGGGAATAATAATAATGCCTACCTCGTGTGTTTATCATAAAGATTAAATGAATTAATATCTTTAAAGTGTTTGGAGAAGTGCCTAGAACCTGATGAGAGGTATAGAAGTATTAGCTCTCATTATTATAATTTTATCTTTTGCCACATTCATCATTCAGGCATGGAGTACCCATTACATGATAGATACTATTCTAAAAACTAGGGACACAGGGTAAACAGGACTGATGATCACTTTGACCTTATGATGCTTACTCTGTATTGGGGGAAGTAGATAATAAACAAAATAAATGGGTATACAACATTATTTCAGAGAATGATGGATGCTATGAAAAAAATGCCAGTGCGTGATGTCATAGAGGCTGATTGGGGTCAGATGCTGGCTAACCTTCAAGTGGGTAGGCAGAATATTCCCTCTTCATGACACTATTGCTAAGACCTCAGCCACCTCTCCTGTGTAAGAAACACTAACCAGAGATGCCTGGGTGGCTCAGTCAGTTAAACATCTAACTCCTGACTTCAGCTCAGGTCATATTCTCATGTATTGTGAGATAGAGCCCCGTGTTGGGCTCTGTGCTGATAGCATGGAGCCTGCTTGGGATTCTCTCCTTCTCTCTCCTTCTCTGAGTCTCTCTTTCTCTCTCAAAATAAATAAATAAACATTAAAAAAAAAAAAAAGAAACACTAACCAGAAGCAGGTCGTGGTATTCTCCATTCCCTTAAGGATCCATTATAGTAGGTCCTTCCTGGTCTGGCATTACCAATGTTCTTTACATACCACAGATATATTTAAGGGCAGTGAACAGAACATTTAAAAGACCAACCCATCTTTAAAGAAAAGTAGGGGTTCAGTCTTACTGACAGTCACCCCAAATGAAGGCACCAACAAGAGACAGAGAGCAAAGAATAGAGAGGGACCTTCACTGCCCCTTGTCCTCCATTTCATCCTGCTCCACTCAGGCAGTTCAGACTCCAGACACCCATGTCCTGTCATCAGTCAACTGCAGGAAATTTTTAGAAATTGTTGCCCAATCTGCAAGGACAGGAGGTGGAGGAAATGGAAAAGTGAGAGAGAGAGGAAGTTCTGCTCCTTGGTAGATGATGGAAATCAAGGAAAACATTACTGCTTGTGTTTGTTCAGTCCAGGCACCTGAAATTTTGGTGTGGGGGGATAAAGACTGTTATCTTGTGGAAATGGAACAAACTTCACTGGGTTGGAATGTTAGTCTTGACTCTTATGGGAAGAACATGGTCCCAGCTATATTTTGCAAGTGCCCACTGCTATCTTTCCTTTGTAACAGAAGTTCTTTTCTATGTGTTTAGTCTATTTTCGTTTACAAAGGATCCTTATACACATATATGATCAATTTTTTTAAATCCTTTTTTCCAGCTCAGAGTCCTTAAAAATGCCATTCCTAGGCCTGCAATTCTCCTTGCTCTTCCCTCGGCACATGGCCTCCTCACCTTTTGGACACATCCTCCTCAGAGAACCTTCCCCAGCCACCTTATTTCAAAGGTGATCCCACCCACTCAATTTCCCAATGCCGGAATCTTTCATTTCCTTTGGAACTCTTAACCAAATGTGTAATTATGCATGTGTTTGCTTACTTCTTTTTGTCTGGATTCCTCCCTTGACTGCAGGCTCTACAAAAAGGTAGCGCTTACGTCTATTTGATCTACATCACATACCCAAAGTTTTACCAAATGTTTGGCACATACGAGACGCTCAATATTTGTTGAATATAAGAATCTATACCACAAACCTAAGAAGTGGACATTTTTACAAATGAGGAAACTGAATCCCAAAGGATTGAGTACCTAGCCCCAGGGTCACACAGCTCATATCTGGTGGAGCTGAGACTCTAACTCAGAGCTTCTGGTTTTAGGGCTTTTGGTTTTAGGGCTCTTTCTGCCATACATGATACAGAAAGTAAGCCACAAATGACTGTCAAGGGCACTAAAAAAACCCATGAGGCTTCTTGGTATCCGAATGAGAGGCTGTGATATTGAGACTTATAATCAGAAATATATATTTGGTCTTCCTCCTTGTTTCTGGCACAGAGCTCCTAAAACCCTTGGAATTGCCTAAGATGCCTTTTATTGTGTTAATTAGGTGGCTTTTGAACCCCACCTACAGATGGGCCTGGCTACACAGAGAACTAACATTGTCAGTAGAGGGTTGGAACTTTCACTTCCACCCCCTGACTTCTAGGGAGAGGAGAGGGGCTGGAGGTTGAATCAGTGGCCAATGGCTAATGATTTAATCAACCAAGCTTATGTATTGAAGCCTCCATAAAACCCCAAAAGGACGGGTTTCAGAATGCTTCCAGGTTGGTGATCACATGGAGATTCTGGAAAAGTGGCATACCTGGAGAGAGGCATGGACCTCTCCCCACACCTTGCTCTGGGCACTCTGGCCATCTGTCCGTTCCTGAGTTATATCCTTTTATAATAAACTGGTGGTCTAGTAAGCAAAATGAGTTCTGTGACCTGCTCAAGCAAACTAATCAAATCCAAGGAGGGGGTCATTGGAACCTCCAATCTACAGATGGTCAGTTCGAAGCATAGGTGACAATCTGGACTTGCAACTGGGGTCTGAAGTGGTAGGGATGGGTCAGTCTGTGGGGCTGAGCCCTTAACCTGTGGAATCTGGTGCTACCTCTGGGTAGACAGTATCAGAATTGAGTCTATTTGTAGGACACCCCACTGGTGTTAGAGAGTTGCTTTGGATGCATAGGGAAAAGCCCCACACATTAGAACTGGGGTGCAGAATGTTTAGAAGCAGATTAAAGCAGATAATACTTTGGAACCAGAATGCAAATATCCTTACCAGAGATAGAAGCCAACAGTCCTTCCCAAGATACACTCAGCAGCTCAGGGATGAAAGTATTCCATACATCTCCAAGTCCCACTGTCAGTCTCAGGTGGCACTGGAGACCATGCACCTTGCAATTAGATCTCTGGTTCTAACCCCAGGGAGACCACTTACTAGCTGTGTAACTTCGGGTAAGTTATTCCTGTCCACTATTCATGTGCCTAGTTTCTTCTTCTGTAACATGGGGAAGATAGTCATACATACCCCACATTGTTGATACCACATAGACTCTGCTTGGAACACAAAGGAAGTACTTAATAAATGTTGAATCGATACTGATGGAACCTATAGACATATCTCTTCTGTGTGTAAAAAGTCAATCTCTTAGCTAGCAGGGTGGTGGCTTAAGGTAAAAATGGTAGAAAATGTATGGGTAATTTTTTAAGACTCTTAACCATGCTATTGTCCTTTTATATAGTAATGTATTTAATCAGAATGATTACAATCCCCAAGCCATAAAACAAACTGCTTTATGCATTGACCATTTTGCTTTACCATATGTCCCTGTATCACTATAGTTTCGAGCAGCTACATTTTTAAAAACTTTTTCAGCTGCTGCACACCCAGCATGATGCCTTAAGATGCAATATGTCAGGTGAAAATGAAAAACACATGTTTTTTCAGCACTTGGTTTCAAGTATTCTTGGTTTTCCAAAAAACACAGATTGGAGAATAAGATTTTCAAACACAGTAGACCAAAAGGTAGTTTCCCATTGTTCCTGAAGATGCTATTAGGAATAAGTAATTAATCAGTTGGTAGTAGAAGTGAACAATATTTGTTACTTTCACAGATTAGTTGGTACTATGGAATCATGACAAATTTTTAAAAATATCAAACTGGTTTGTTTAGTCTGAAAAAAAAGAAAAGTTCCAGAGAAATAAGACAGCTATCATTTGGGGAAAGGGATAAACAAGCTTAGTGTTAGGTCAGACAAGTAAAACTCAGTTCTATGGGTAGAAATCCCAGGAAAAAAATATACAGCAGACCTCATTTTATTGTACTTTGTGGATATTGTGTTATTTACAAACTGAAGGTTTGTGGCAACCCTGTATTGAAAAAGTCCATTGGCACAATTTTTCCAACAGCATTTGCTCACTTCATGTCTCTCTGTCACATTTTGGTAATTCTCACAATGGTTTAAACGTTTTCATTATTATTATACTTGCCATGGAGATCTGTGATCAGTGATTATGACTTGCTGAAGGCTTAGAAATGTTATATAATAAAGAATTTTTTAAATTAAGGTATATACTCCTTTTAGACATAATGCTATTGCACACTTACTAGACTATAGTATAGTGTAAACATAACTTTTATATGCACCAGGAAACCAAAAAATTCACTTGACTCACTTCATTGTGATACACTTTACTGCCGTGGTCTGGAACCAAATCCACAAAATCTCTGAAGTATGCCTGTAATTGGCGCCACAGAAGTAGTACCTTGTAATAATTAAAGCTATCCCAGTGGCCATTACAGGTGCAGGGTGCTATAGGAGCCAATGAGCACAGAGTATCACAGAATGGCCTGGCCAGAAACTGGGCAGCCACGTGTCAGGGCTGTTTGGAAGGAAGGATAGGAAGGTTGGCCTTGGGTATAAGACCTCTGTGGGTCCTTCCAACCTTGAGAGTCCATGTTTTCTAAATGCATCACATAAGTCCATCCTTCCAAATCTATGCTCCTTGGTCCATCATTGGTCAAAAGTTCTAGGTTTACAGATGCAAAATCAATACTGAAGCTTCTCTGACTAGTAGTGGAAACTCAACATAGAAAAGAGCCTTTACATGTTAATGATATCTCTGGTAAACAAAAACTAGCTTTTGCAATTAATAGACACCATCCCTTATACAAAGCTGAGAACGCTATTCAGAATATCTGAATCAAGGAGGGTCAAAACTTTGAGAAGGTTATCTGAGAAGGAGGATATTGTGGCCTGATGTTTAAGGGGCCTTCCTAACTCTAGAAGTCCAATGAATTTTCTTAAAGCAGCACAGACCCTTAAGCCCTGGGGTGGGGGGTGGGGGTCCTACTATCCTCTGGATCAAGGAAACTCCCTGCTTGCTAGCCGCCTGTTCAACTGCGATACAGAGATGTTCGTAGGCTGCCCCAGAGCCTCTCTGCTCTGTCTACAGAAGCCAGAAAAAAAAGAGTTCAGGAACCGGCAGCAGCTGAACAGCTTGGCTGACTTGTACACTGAGTCCGTGATTCTAGAACAACTCTCCAAGGGAAGGGTGGAGGTGAAAGGAGGAGGATGGGGCAATAAATTAGTTATTTGGACTTCCCTACAGGGACTTCCTCTATGTGTCCATCCTCACCTCTTTCTTCACATACTTCAGTGGATTAATACCAGTAATCCAATTTTTGTTGAGTGCTTACTCTGTGGTAAATACTTTTCTAAGGATTTTGCATGTATTATCTCACTTAATCCCCTTTACTGATTTCTCAATCTCAACTTAATCTAACAACCTGTAAACAAGTATTTTTATTATGTTGATATTCAGAGAAGTAAACTGAGGTATCACTGAGCCCAAGATCACGTAGTTGTAAGTGATGGACCCACTGTTTAAACAGATAGTCTGATTTAGAAGTCTGGGCTCTTACCCACTATCTACTAGCTGGATAGGAAAAGCAGGACATGAGGGAGAAGAGGTATTGGAAGTTTGCCTTATGGTTGTTGTTGTTTAAATTTGATTGTTTTTAATGTAGTTAAGTCAATGTTCAATGCCTGTTTTTATGATCTGGTGTTTCCCACCAGACTGTACTCCATGAGTCAGGCCTGTCCTTCTTGTTTCACAACTATTAGCAGAGTGCTTGGCCAATGACAGGTACTTGGTGAATGTTTGCTGAATGAATGAACACAGCAGAGGAAATGTCTAAAAGGATTTTCCTAGAAAAGTCAGAGAAATAGTGTATTGAAAGCACTAGCCTGTACCATATCATCTCTAATTTCTCAGGTGCTACCGTCTGACTCATGAGTCTATCACTTGACCGCCATGTCCCCTGATTTCTATGCTACCTAGCCATCTTCCTGCAGGACACAGTGTTCCCTGAATTCAAATTTCCTCTGTCCAGTTCTATCTCTATTAGTTGTCTCCTCCTTCTCTTACCCCTTGATTTCCTGGCCATGTCCCCTGGGTTCTGGAGGAGGCTGTTTATTTCCTGTGGTTACTGAAACATCTTCTGGAAGGTTCTGAGGGCAAAGTAGATTGACAGATGCTAAGCCTGCTGGGGAAAATCAGAACTATGAGGGGTGACCAGACAGGAGAAGGACAATGAGCAGGCAACAGCGGGTTGCTGTGGCAGCCTTGGCAGTAACGGGTTTCAGTAAATAAACAGAAGTAATTCAGGAAACCTGCACAGTCTTTTCATATGTACTGTAAGCTCAGACCACAACCACAAGTCCCCTGATGGCTCTCTCTATTTGGGGTCTTACAGATGAGACAGATCAGAACCACACCTCACTGGCACCCTGTAAGATGAGTTGATGATGTTGGCCAAGACCATAATAGTGATAGTTAGAATGAGAGAAATTCCCTCCTCTGAACTGGGGAGTTTCTACATCATTGTGGAAGAGAAGAAAGAAAGGAATTTCTTTCTTCTACGTGGTAGCAGGTAGATCAGGAGTTTTCACTTAGGGCATTTAATTAGTCAAACAATCCTGGAAGGTAAGTATCAGAACATCTACTTTACAGATAAGAAACTAGACTCATTTCCAGACACACAGTAACAGTAGCCCCTGCATTTTATACGAAGCCACATACAAATTTTGATTTCTTAAACATCCAGTATGAAGAAGGCATTGTTGTGAAAATGACATCTGGTGACTGCCCTGGTGTGTCTTGGGCTGAAGATGAGCCAGAACATCTCAGCCACCAAACACTGATCTATTGGAAAGGCTGTGACCAGAGAAGGTCTGGGGAGCACTTTAAAGGTGTCTTGAACTTCATCCTTTCCCTTTACTCTGAGGATGACCAGAACTGTATAGAAAAAAACCCTTTTCACATTTCAAGAGACAGGTCATGGGAATTACAATTGGCCATTTACATGAATTTTATGTATTTCTGAGCCAAGACCTTTCAGGGTCTTGGTATTCAGATTTAAGCCAAAAGATTAATTTAGCCCAGTGTTTCTCAACCATGACCTCACATTAAAAAAAAAAAAAAAAAAAAAGCTGATGCCTGGACTCCACCCCAGAAGAAATGATTCAAACTTTCTGGGGGTGGGGCCCAAACACTGGTATTTTCTTCAAGCTCCTCAAGTGAAAGCCTCAGGTAGCCAAGGCTGAGCCACTCTTTAAAATGGCCTGAGTGCCATCTTATCTAATACAAAGAATTGAAGCTCAAGTTGACTTGAAAATTCAGGATGATCCATTTTTCTCCATTGAATGCTGGCTCTCAGAAACCCCAAGCTGACAATAACAAGGCAACTCTGATGGAGATCTTGGAACAAATGCCCAGCAGCTAGGGCAAAAGACAGGGAAAGAAAGATTATATGAACCACCACACTAATTAGGGAAAACCAGACACTCTGGCAGAAGGCCAAGGGTGTGGCTGGATGGAGAAGGGTGGGGAACAGGAAAAATTTTAGGAAATTAGAAATTTTAATAACTTTGACCGTCAAGGGCTGCGATTGGATGAATTGTTTCTAACTTATTGCAAGCCTTGAGAGCAAAAACAGATGAGGAAAGAAACTCTTGTATCACATTCTGGCTGCTTTTCATTTCTCAAGCTTAGGAACAGAAAGGAAATGAAGCCTTCCTGGGGCTCCTTTCCCCAAATCTAATTAAGGGCCCCCACAGGCTCCCTTTCTGAACACCAGGGGGAGTAAGACACATGCAGCCTCCTTCACTGGGCCTTCTAATAGAACATGAGAAAGAACTAATTCTTGCTTATTGTTTAGATCCCTTCATAGGCTCTTCCTTCCCTCTCTGGCTAAAGATGACAATCTATTTGTATTCATTTAAAAGAGTAGTAAACATTGTTTAAAAGCAATAAAATGGAATCTATTTTATCACCCCAAGGTTTAAAATGGTACAAAAGGAGAGGGGTTATGAGAGCAGATGCTGAGCCCAATCCTTGGGTTTAAATCCCAGCAACAGCACTGTGTTACCATGGGCAGGTTCCTTAGCCTCTCATGCCTTGGTTTTCCTGTTTGTAAAATGGGCATAATAATAGTAATGTACCTCATAGCATGGTTGTATTGATTGATGGACTGACACGCATACACCTTGGAACAAGGACTGGCATACAGTAAGCAGTCAACAAGTATTAGCTAATGCAATTACCAAAGAGAATACCAGGAAATTTTTATTGAAATTCAAATCCTTCCGTACTTCAATCATTCCAAGAATTTGATATTAAAAACCATACAACTCAAATAGTAGGAATGGTGAAGCAAAGGAGTGTCGGACAAGAAATGATATTTTAAGGCAGACACGAGTGCCATTTCTCATACGTAACAAATGTGACTTATTCTAGTGATCTGTAATAAGAATATACAGAACATAATGAATTACACTATCATAAAATGGCTACTATATGTGTTAAATATAAGATAGTGCGTCCCCAAAGAATGAACTAAAATGAGCATACCGTCAAGAAGAAAGACAATAATCTGTTAGGATATCATTATCATAAACTCTCCCCCAGAGGAAATAAGAAATTAGGTGAAGAAAAGGAACATATGGTAATGACAACTTATATACATTTTTACTCTGGCAACAGCCAAGAAGACTCTAACAGTAGTTATTTCACTAAAATGCATGTACTTTTATAATTCCACAAAATTGTTTTGATTGGAATAGATTATCCTCTATGATGCTACATCATTTTAACGAAATGAGAGGCGAATAAGGAAGCCCGGGGTCGGTTTTCCCCACATGAAGACTGATGGCACATTTTCCATGGATGAAGGCCATGGAATAAACATTGCTGTATCAAACATTCCTGATGATGAGGGAGAACTCCACTTGCATATTTTTTTGTACTAGAGCACATAACTTTTTTCCCCTGTGGATCTTCAGCGAGGCAAGGCAGTTGCCTTGGCTGTATGGAATTCAGCAAACAGAAATGCATGACCAGTGACCACACACTTGCATCTGGATGAGGTTTTGGCTGACCGTGCTTTGGGATTTCAACTCCAGCCACTAACAAGGATCCCCTTCTTTTTGACTATATAAGTCAACTCTGAGAACCACAGGGTAGTGTGAATGTTTTTGTAGTCTTTCCAGGTCTACCAAGCACTGAGAGTGTTGGTAGCACAGACCGACTCTCTTGTCCTCTATATCTCTTGTAGTTGGAGGTGCCAAAGTCTGGCAAGAAATCGGAATGATGGGAGAAGGGGCATCTTAAAGAGTGGAGTGAAGGTCACTGGTCTATCAGCATGTGTGGGGAAAACTGATGAAAATAGGTAAAGAATGACACACTGCTCGAAGTATGGCCTTGGCCTGGTCTTGGATCCATCTCCACACCTACTAAACATGTAACTTGGATTCAGTTGTTGTATCTCCCCAAGCCTGATTTCCTCATTTTTAAGGGGGGGGGGGAGTCATAGCAGTCTCTTCTTTACAAGGTAAAGGAATTAAACAAAATGGTTTATAAAATACTTTATCCTACACTACACTGTATCTTTAAATCTTCTGAGGCAGATACTATGGTACTCATTTTGCTGATGGGAAACCAAAGCTCAGACACATTACAAACTGGCCCACAGTCACCTAGCAGGTATGTGGCAGAAGCTAGGCATGGGCCCAGGATTGCTCCAAAGTTAGTGCTCATCACCAGTGTGCTATGTACTCACTGGCCTGTATCACAAAATCCCAGAAAATTAGGACTTGTGTACTCCAGACCATCTGAGTCAGCCCTTCCTTTAATAAGAGAGGAATAAAATTAAGAACTGAACCTAAGGATGGAAGGTAGGTACAGGAAATCAGTTCCTCAGACTCTTTGACCATTGATCTTTCCTCTGTTGGCTCATATCCCCATGAAGAAAGAGCAAAAGGTAAATTTAGAGAAATGTTCAACTTAGACACTAAACTTATGAGAGTATTGACTGGGATAAGGCATAGGTAGAGGGGCACAGAAGGAACCAAGCAGATCCTCTTTTTGTACAAAGCCTGTTAGTTTATGAGGTGCCTAGGTAGCTCAGTAAGTTAAAGCATCCGACTCTTGATTTTTGCTCAAGTCCTGATTTCATGGTTCAGGGGATCAAGCCCTGCATCAGGTCTGTGGGATTCTCTCTCTCCCTCTCTCTCTGCCCCTTCCTCCTCAAAATAAATAATAAATGTAAAAAAAAGACAAAGTCTGTCAGTTTAGTATCTTAAAATGTTGGTAAAATGCAGTATACAATCTAACCATTTTGAACTGCAAAAAATTTGAGATTTCCAAACTTGCTATTATTAATTGTTCATTAAAGATCTGTTAGCAAAAAAACCCCCAAAAAACAAAAAAACAAAAAACAAAAACCAATAGGGCTTAGCCAAACCAATAATAATTAGCTTTTTCAAGCGTAAACAAAAAACTAGCTCATGAATTCTCAGTTGTTCTTTCCTGATATGGATATCAAATATACATACTCAAAAATTTTTAAAGAGCAAATTAAAATAAGTGAGTTACTAAAATGCCTCCTTTTTTAAAAAAAAATATTTATTTGTTCTTGAGAGAGAGAATCCTAAGAGGGTTCCACACTGTCAGTGCGGAGCCCGACACAAAGCTCAAACTCACGAACCATGAGATCATGACCTAAGCCGAAATCTAGAGTCGGATGCTTAACTGACTGAGCCACCCAGGAGCCCCTAAGTGCCTCCTTCTTTCCTAGCTTCAGAACTCACACAAATTAGACCTGCAGAGCATAAAAGTTTTAGTTATTTAACTGGCCTCAATATTCAATTTGCATTTCTGCATTGGCCTGTGTGTTTGAGGATGATTTCTCTAGTTGTATGAATTTAATACTATCCGATTTAGATTGTATACCTGTAGAGGGCAGTATGCCATATTTATTTAATAGATGGATCCAGAATCTCTACTAATGTGGTGGTAGTTGTTATCACCTTCATCATCATCATCATCATCATCATCACCGTCATCACCATTGTTCTTATCCAACTCCTTAGAGAAAATACCTATTGTGAAGTTGCAAAGTAGGAAATAGGCATGTAATCTTTTTTCTATTAATTGTGTTCATTTTTTCTGACTTATTATTTTGCTTAAACTCCAAAACGCTCTCCTCCCACTTGCACACCACAAAACTCCTTTACAATGTAAGATGTTGGCATAAAAGTCTGCCATTCTGCTGTAAATAATTCAAAACATTTTGACACAAAATGCAAAGACCTATCACTAACACAGAGCTGGGGGCGGAGGAATCAAACGAAAAGAAAGTTCCTCACTGAGATATGTTTTCACTCGTACTAGCCTGTGGTCAGAAACAAACACTCCCTGTAGAATCTGTTTCTTTAAGATTCTAAAAATAAATTGATCTGTCAGTGACTTTGCTGTAGTACATACAGTGAGTCACATCAAGGAATAAGAGCCATTTATAGAATGTGAACTAAGCCCTGGCCTGAGACACTCATTTTAACCCTCACCAAACAGAGAAAAGGCATTTCAGATTGGCCAGAGTTTGATCGGTAAAGATGTTCTGAAATATAAAGTTTCTTTGATTATATTAGAATATGGCCAGAGGTTACTCTAAGGCCAAAACATTTGGCAGCAGGGGGAATGGGCTACGTGGCCACCAGTGTCCCTCTATTAGTGCACACTCAGGTCCACACATACTATAGCTCTATCCATGTTCATATGCATGTAGGTAGAGACTGTATTGGTGCAGAATAACATGTTGTCGTCCTATAAATGCTCCTATAAAGAAGTAGGTGTGAGTATTTTGCATTGCACAATGGTTTAGAGTCAATCTGTATAACCATAAATAAGTCATTTAACATCTCTGAGCCTCATTGTCATCTGTAAAATGGAAATAAACATAGTCCCTACCTCAGGAGATTGATGTGAGGATTAAATAAAGTAATGCATATAAAGCACTCAGTATACATAATAAAATTTTAAGAGATGTCAGCTACAATTCTGCTCTCTTCAGCCCCAGCAGTGAAAGAATGCTACGGTTTCCTGCTTCTTTGGGTGCTCTTTGATGGCTACAGCGTGTCTTCATAGCCTTGTCAATAGCTGCCTTAGGAGGCATGTCTGATGGCTACAGGTTACTAAGGGTGTTCTTACCCCTCCTGCATGGATGGCTGATGTAATGAACATCATTAAGGGATATATGATGACTGGAGGGAAGAAGTGTGTGTGTGTGTGTGTGTGTGTGTGTGTGTGTGAGAGAGAGGGGGTGGGTATGAAGGGAGGGAGGAAGGGAGGAAGGGAGGAAGGAAGAGACAATATCTGTGTGTGTAAGAATTCATGTTGGGACATGAGGAATTCGCCACCCTCTTCACTTGACTTTCACTCACAGGCAAACATGTCAACATTGCCTGCACACAGATCTCAAACCTGGCACGCTGTAAAGAGCTGCATTGCGGGGACTATGACTTCATATCACAGTGTTAATCACTGACCTCCGCCTTGGCAGTAAGATCTCTTTTGGCCCTTGTACAATTAGAATCCACCTGAGACTTCCTAACCATCTACTTGATAGCAAATTGGCAGCAAGTATTAGGAAATTGCACGCTGGTGTCTGGATGCGTCTTTTCCATTGATACAGTTTCTTTGGATTAGAGTCTTCCTCAATTAAAACAATAAATCAGCAGGTTTCATGTTCTTTTTACCTCTGGATACATGTTGCCCTTAATACATTAAGTTGCAGTCAGAATGCATGCTGGCATTATGACACCATCCCGTCTTTCAGGTGTGGTTTCAGGGTCACAAGAACACTTGCGTCTGGAAGGCTGAATTCACAGCACACCACAGACACACTCTGCTACTCAGGGGGGTGAGATCATGGTGTTGGCATGAATTTATCGCTCTTTTAAAGGAATGGTGTTGAATTCAATCTACTGACCTTGATCAGGAGGCTAGGGATACAGGCTGTGTAAAACAAAACAAGACAAAATAAACAAGGGAAAACCACAGCACATGTGGCTACTTTGTTCAGAAGGTGACACTATTGACTTTGGTGTGTGAAGGTCTTGTCACATGAAAGTCTAGAAATAACTATGACCTAAGCATGGGGATAGGAGACAACCCATTTAGAAATGAATGGACACATTCCATTGTAGCTGTATAGTGGCTAAAATCTATTTTGGGGCAAAAAGGATATTGTAAATACTTTCCTTTGTTTGTAACTATCATAACCCAAACTTTCTGGCTCTCAACATTTTTCAGTAACCCTGCATTCCAATAATATTTTACACACCACCCGACCCGGCAAACATTATTCTACCAAGAAGGCAGGATTCCCTGTGACCCATCTGAATCCCCAGGGCTAGCCAAGCCTAGATTGCACCTCGTGAATGGTCTTAGTCTGGACATCCCTCGGGGCTTCCCGAGTCTCACTACTTAATTCCATGGCCACTCAGTTCTGGAGGCCCACGAAAGATACTGCCATATTAGGTACAGGGAAATGTTCATGTCATTCTGAAATTATTTTGGAAGTAGAGATTTAACATAACTTTTTAAATTAACATTCAACTCCAAATTTGGGACTAAGTTTTGGTGGAATTCATTTGAGGGACTTCTCGTTGGTTTTGAAAAATGTTAATGCCAGCTAGCACTCTTTCATGTTCAATACCAACTGGATCCTAGGCTGTGTTCCTTTTTTTTATTTGATTCTCCCTTTGGTAACAGCATTTCTATGGCAGGGGGCATGGCAATATATACAGACACTTCCAAACTCTAAAGTGGTTGGCTGGATAGGCTTATTATTGAATCCAGGCCAATCTGTGGCCCCCTTTCCCTTGATGAGGATGGCTCTGGAGGCCAACAAGAGGGTCAAAAATGGAAGAAGCCTGGGCCAAATATGGAAAAGGGAATAGACATTTTCTGAATATTTAATTCCTAATATCTCTATAAGGCCAAATACAACTTTTATCTAGAAATGTTACACTATGAACGACTTTGTCACTTAAGAAGATTCCTTCCAGAGACAGTGACGATCTTTCATTAGGCACCAGGCCTGTGTGAAGATCTGGAGATACCATGACATGGCTCTGGAGGTTGTGACTTGACAGGAAAAGTGGACTCTATAATGTTCCCTTTAATAAGAGTTCCCTTGTAGCACTATTCACTGAGATACTCGTTATAAATGGGACCATCTTTTCCAAGTGGATTGAAGAAATAAAAGGAATCCCTTACTATGCAGCTTTTCTCATCAGATGACTCCCAAACAAAGACTCCAACAATATCAGCACAGAGGGCTCTGGAATAGTTATTTTTTGGCATTTCCAAAGAGCAGTTTCATTCCATTTCTGCTACCTTAATAATAGAGAATAAATCAGAGACTTGGCATCGACTACTCCATCGAGCTATTAATTTTTAAGTCTTCTGCTGTTTGGGTTCCAACTATATGTTTGATGGAGACAACTTTTTATTTATTGTTTAAATTAAACAATAATTTAAGCAAACCCATCAGTTTAAGATGTTATATCAAAATCTGTTTGCTATTCAGTGAGATTTAGTTTAAGATGGAGGCTTCCTGGAGAGCCAAGTCTGAGGTTTAATGAGAATATCTTATCCTACAATTAATATTGGAAGACCAACTATTTGGGTACTCACCTAGTAATGTACCGGGGTCCTGTTACTGATGAATTTGTACAAAATAATTTACCATGTTAATGCCTTTTGTCTTCCTGTCTAATTATTTCTTTCGTTTAACCTCTATTTAAACATTATCAAAAGGTCACTAGCCAATGGTGCGTCTAATTTAAAAATGTACTATTAGGCTTATGTCATGTCAGACTTAAGAACCAACCAATTCTGTGAGGATGATATGAATAACCACATTGGAACATATTTTTTCCCCTATATTTAGAATCAGGGTCAGACCTTCCCAATTTTCAGAACCATTAAAATTTTTTTTATTTTATTGTTGTAAGAACATTTCACATGAAATCTACCCTCTTAATACACTTTCAAGTGTACTATTATACTTTATTACACATTGATATATATTATTACTCCTCATTTCATATTATTGTCGACTATAGGTATGATGTACAACAGTTCTCTAGAGCTCATTCATCTTGTTTAACTGACAATTTATGCTCATTGATTAATAACTCCCCTTTTCTTCTCCCCCACCCAAGTCCACTTTTTAATGTTATGAATGTGACGATTTTAAATATCTCATATAGGTAGAATCAGCATTTGTCTTCCTGTGACTGGCTTATTTCACATAGCATAATGTTTTCATAGCCAACAAGTATACCAAAAAAAAAAAAATGCTCAATGTCATTAAGCATCAGGGAAATGAAAATCTGAACCACAATGAGATATTACCTCACACCTGTCATAATGGTTATTGTCAAAAAAACAAAACAATAAACAAAAACAAAAGACAACCAGAGAGCAAGTGTTGGCAAAGCTGTGGAGAAACAGGAAATTTGCACATTGTCAGTGAGAATGAAAAATGGTACAGCTACTAGAGAAAATAGTATGAAGTCTCCTCAAAAAAAAATAGAATTACCATATGATTCAGGAATCCCACTTCTGGGTATTTATTCAAAAGGATGAAAATCAGAATCTCAAAGAGATATATTGGGACGCCTGTGTTCACTGTAGCACTATTCATAGTAGCAAGGATGTGGAAACAACCTAAATGTCCACTGACAGATGAATGGATAAAGAAAAGTGGTATTCAATGGAATACTACTCAACCTTAAAAAAAGAAGTTAATTCTGCAATACGCAACAACTGAGCCATGTTCTTTTCAGAAAAAAACTAATATTTGAGCATTGACCATGCTAAATGCTTCAAATGCCTTATTTCATTTAATCCTCATAAGCACCTATAAAGATAATTAATATTATGTACCCATTTTGCAGGTGAGAAAACAAGGCTAAGAGCAACTCAGTCAGCTGCCTAGGGTCTCAGAGCAGTAAAGTGGTGGAACCAGGACTCAAGCTGATCTCTCCTGATTGTAGGAAAATTCTGCTTGCCTCAGAAGCCCACATTCTTCACTACCATACAATATCGCTTCCATCCATCAAGATTTAATCTCCTCAAATGCAAATATTTTCAAATATAAAGCCATCAAAAAAGTAACTTATCTGAATTTTCTAGAAAAAGCTATGAAAGGATTGTAAAAATTGTTTCTCTTATCTATACAGATTAAATATATCCCTAGCTCAAACCCTAAGGGATGAACTACTGTGCCATGTTCAAAGTTATTGTTTTGAGTATCTTCATTAAATCAAGCCCATTTTATTGTAACATGCCTAAATTGTGCAGAAGTTTACAAGCTGTTGTCAAATCTCTTTTTTAAAAAAGTCTCTTGCATTGAGGCATGAGATGAACTCTGAGAAAAGCACTTGCTAGAAATCATAAAGGACAATACCCATTACCTTTGTATGATGTTCTACAGATAACACTGATTTTTAGAAGTTTTTTTTTACACGAGATAGGCATAAGAGTCATTATTTAATACACTGGAGGCTCAGAAGGAGTACATCAAGTAGCCCAACATCACAACTTTTAGCACGTGACCCACAATCCACATTGTCTAGCACTGTGCTTGCTGCGGCTTCCCAGGAGCCTCTGCTCCCCATAAAATTTGGAAAAGCCCTCTGTCTCCAAGGTTTGCTTCACTGCCATACTATAGGAACAGGGGTGGGTTTAGATGTGTGGCTTTCTTACTGAAGAGGGTAGTGTATGTCTCAATGGAGAATGACAGGGGAAAATAAACAGGCACTAAACAATTTTCTCCTTAATAGCTACCTTGAAATCCACCCAGTATAGTAGGACAATGAGCGAGAAGGCATTTGTCCAGCAGAAATATTTGCCATTGGGGAACATTCCCTGTGATATCCAGGCATTCTCTTGGCTGGGTGAATGGTAGATTTGGATACTCTTTCTCTTCCAGACCTGGGCCATCTAGTGCAACCTTGGAGCCATGCTGGCTGAATTCAAATCCCACCTCTACAATTTACTAGCTGTGGGCCTTTTTAAGCAAGTTATAGAACTTCTCTGTGCCTGCCTTCTAAAGGGGGACACCAATGATCTACCTCGTAGGACAATCCAGGGGCTTCGGTGAGATAAATGTAAAGTTCTAGGATAGGACCTGGCAGTGTGCTCATTGAGAGCAGTTATTTTTATTATCTTAACAAACAAGCCCCTCAGTATCTTTCTCTATACAGTAAGAATAATGAGAAACCATGTAACAAGAATCAAAACAGATCCTGTCTTTGAGAGTTCTTTGTAAGTCATAAAATGCTCTGTGCATCTAGAGAATGCCTGCTATTGTCTGGAAGAGAAAGGTGCAATGTCTGAGCTCCACCCACCTCCCTATTGTATTAAATTGAGAAAATCATTTATATTCTAATCTCCAGACCAACCCCACTGGGAGCTTGTTAGGCAGGAATCGAGGAGTTGGAGGTGCTGTCTAGCCAGAGGTGGTGCTTACCCAAGGCTTGGTGGGCCTGTACCCCCCAAGGGAATGGTCACAATGATAGCAGTTTGAGATGACATGCTATTTTGGGCAAGTTCAGTAGGACTGCAGTTGATACAAATGAGGGGAAACTTTTAAAATATCTCTTCCTTTTTGTTCAGCATCATGGTCTCACCCAGTGACACACACATGGACTCCAAGCCCTAATGTCTTTAAGGAAGACAGGATGCCAAGTGGGGACAGCTATTCTCTGTGCCCTTTCCTGGCTTACTCCGTGTGCCCTGCTTCTCCCCTCCTTGCTGGCTTCCCCAGGTAAAGATCTACCCGGTTTTCCAAGTTCAGCTCCAGTGCCCATCTCCTTTACTAAGTTGCCTCTCAATCCTCCCTCTAGAACTAATCTCTTCTTACTGCCTCCTAATAAAGCTTTCATTTGTGCACCTTTAATGATGTGCTGTCAAAGTTCATCTTGTTTCATAAGAGTTGTGCAAACTGCCTCTGCCCTACTGGCTTATAAGGAAATGTTTCTTGTCATTTCTGTGTCATGGTGACACCTATACTGCATACTGCTCAAATGAGCCACTCAATAAATATTCATCAAGTGGAAATGGTGATAATTACATTGAATGAGAGAACTTCATGGCCTCCAAGAAAGACTGAATTTTTTAAATGGAGCATTGCTCTCTTCTCCTCCTATCACTATTAAGGCTGTTTTGTAACATTTCCTGCCAGGAACAGCTCCTATAATTAAATGATTAAGTGCCAGGGGAGCAGTGGCACCTTCTATGATTAAGTACTGGGTCAAACAGTGATGAAGGGAAGCGCCCATTTGCTTCTAGTTTCAGAGGTGAGGACTGTTGACTCTATTTTCATGCTGCTACTTCCATAAGCCAGTGTGATTCAAGTGGTGGGTTTTGGAATTATGCTTTCTGCTTTCCTCCACCACCCCCCAGCATCCCCTCCACCTGGGCCACTTCCATCACCCATATTACATGGGATATAAGGTGCATCAATGAGAGAGCAGAGTCCACATTTCTAATTTGGAACCTGGGACTGTGCTGTCACTAGACTTCATGCATGCTTCTAACCTGCATGCATTCACTAGTTGTATGGGGTGAAAGCAGAAGGTGGACGAAATATTTAGAAGTGGGATCACTGATTGGATTTCCTCTACAACTTGAGATCTACATTATCATGTAAGCATCTAACCACAGTTCTCCAGATGTTCTTCTAAATTGCCTTTCCTTCTCAGGGATGTTATTAAATATCCCCTATGCTGGCTCTGCATAGTAAAGACACTTTCCATGGGGAAAATTCCAAATTTAGCTCTCAAGTATGTGGACTCATTCTTTCCATGGGGAAAATTCCAAATTTGGCTCTCACTTACATGGAACCATTCATATGGATGATTTTAGTAGACTTCCAAGAATCCCACCATCCTTTCCTCAGCTCCCTGAAATTCAGGCTAAAGTTTCAGGAATGGTATCTCCAGGAGATCCCAAAAAGGTGACTACTGTGCTCAATACCCACTCCCAAGCTTTAGACTTTATAGGGACGTGGATAGCATAAACACTTGTTTAAAGAAAAAATAGGGCGCCCAAGTGGCTTAGTCCGTTAAGCGTCTGACTTCAGCTCAGGTCATTATCTCACAATTCATGAGTTCAAGGCCCTCATCAGGCTCTGTGCTGACAGCTCAGAGCCTGGATTCCTGCTCCAGATTCTGCCTCTCTCTGCCCCTCCCCTGCTCATGTTCTGTCTCTCTCTCAATAATAAATAAATGTTAAAAAATTTTAAAAAGAATACATAAATAAACTAATGAATTAATGAATGAATACATCAGATAATGCATTGTTAGAGATAACATTCTAGCTCTTCTTGGTCATTTGATTCCTAAATAGCCTGACATGGACTTACATTTTTTAAATCCTAAATTAAAATCATAAAATGCTTCACCTGAAAGAGATCTTAGTGTAGACTCTTAATACACAATTTTTAAAAGTCATGGCCTGATTTGTTCAAATGCCCTTAGAAGAAACCTGCTTCTCTGACTGACATGTAGGTAAGGGCCTGGAGACCACCAGCTCTGAGGGATCAATTATAAGGTTTGCCCAACATTATACAGATCTCAGAGGTAGAACCGAGACTGCTGAGACACTGGCTTGGTGTCTTCTCCTACACAATACCTCCCTTTATGAGTTGAGAGTTGTTTCTGGGCACTTATTAGGTAAAAGGACATCTAAAAGTAATGGGACAGAGGCTTTAAGAAGTTTTGAACTGGACTTCAGGGTAGGCACAGATTCGTGCCTTTATAGAAATATTCTAACTAATAAATGAAGAAGGAATGGTAGAATTAGACTTCACCATTTTTCAATCCCTAAAAAAATAATGGCTCTAGGCAATGACTATCAATCACTGGCAATACCCTAAAGACACACAGAGAATTGGTACCTCCTGACTGAAGTACTCCACACTGGCCATGAATTACTCTTGCCAAAAAAAAAAAAAAAAAAAAAATGAGCTTGAGTCTAGAAAGCCAGAAATTACCAACTTACAGGAAATACAAGAAAAAGAAACTTGTTAAACTCACACCATGACAATGGAATCAACAATATTCAGAGTGTTACAAAGTCTACAGGCTCTTCAACAAATCAGTTGCAAGGAAAGTCAAGAAGAAGGGGATGTGGATCTGTGATTTAGAAGTGTGTCAGGAGACATGTCAACCAGTTTTAATGTATGGACCTTACTGCAGTTCTGATTAAAATAAAGGGCACTTTTTCTCTAAGAAAACACCAAATAGTGGAAATACACCAGTGCTCCTGGGGCCCTGGAGTAGGAGGCAGTGGCAGCCTGACCCAGATCATGGAGCTTGAAGAAGCAAGACAAAGCTAGGTCACCTGGTCAAGAGCCTTAAGATCAAATCCCTAGAGGATATCTCTCTTTTCTTCTTGCCCATCATGGAGTCCTAAATCACTGACTTTTGCCTGGGGATGTGCCTCAAGGATAAGGTTTTAACATTATGCCCATATAAGAGCAGATGTGCACTTCTCAGTGGAACAAGTTCAAGGCGTTTGTCACCATCTGGAACTACATGGCCATGTTGGTCTCGGTGTTAAGGGCTGGAGGTAGCCATGGCTGTTCTTGGGGCCATCACCCTGGCCAAGTTCTCAATTCTCCCCATGTGATAAGGCTACCAGAGGAATGAGACAGGCAAGTCCCACACTATCCCTGCGAGGTGCCTGCCTCCACCCCAAGAGCCTCATCCTACCCCCAGAGGCACCAGCATCATCTCTGCCTCTGTGTCCAAGAAGCTGCTGCTAATGGCCAGTACGGATGACTGTCACACCTCAGCCAGGGGCTGCCCTGCCACCCTTGGTGATTATGCCAAGACCACCTTTGATGCCATATCCAAGACCTACAGCTACCTCACCTCTGACTTCTAGAAAAAGTCTGTGTTCACCAAATTTCCCTATCAGCAATTCAATGACCTTCTACAGAATCACACTGGAGTCTTCCCCACAGGGAACCCAGGCCACAGCTGTGACTACCTCTGTGGTGTTTTTATACAATAAATAAATAAATAAATAAATAAATAAATAAATAAAATAAAGGGCGAAAGTCTATGAGACAATCAAGGAAATTTGAATGATATCTTAAAATATTAAGAAACCATGGGTAACTTTTTAGGTGGAAAAATGGAACTGTGTTTACTCTTCTTTAAAGAATACACACTTTTTATACTTCTATGCTGAATTGCTTAGGGATGAAATGCTACAATATCTGAGATATGCTTCAAACAAGCTTGGGGGAGGTTGGATGTGGGCAGAGTCACCAATGAAACAAGACTGGTGGGGAGTCAAGAACTGTTTAAGTAGGGCAACAGGTCCATGGAGTCATTATCCTAATCTTTGTACTTACAACATCCTTGAAATTTTCCATAATAAAGAAATTTTAAAGGCATTTTGTTCAGAATTATAACAGAAAAAATAGTTTTGCTCAGCTGTTAAAAGAAAAACAAACCTGAAAGGCAGGAAGGGATTTCATAGGAAGTTAAAAGACTTCTGGAAATACAGGGGACCTTCATTATGAGTGGGGCATGAAGAATCTCTCAGAAGGGATAATAAGAATATCCAATCTGTTTTGACTGAAGTTAGACTAGCCGAGGACAGGGGATCTGCTGGTGGGGAAGGTGGAATCTCAAGGGAAAAGTATGGTTTCACTGACTTAGTGTCAGGTTCACTACATTATGAGGGACAAAAGCAGCCTGGCCTCTGTATATTTTAACTCGCTCAAATCAGGACAGTGTAAAACCATGTATTTTGCAGTGTAATTAAAAGATCATTCCATAACCACAACATCAAAACCCAAATGGAGGGCACCAACGCCTGCCATCTTGAGTGAGCTTTAAAATAGAGTTGTCCTTACCACCAAGATAGAACATTCCTAAAGCAGATCCAAATACTTCAGGCTGACAAGAAGCCTCTCCTGATTGCCATGTTGCCCCTGAAAGGATTCACTGGCTTGCACTTTCAAAAGGTCACTGGTGACACTAAGCCACCCCCAAGACCATTTGGATATTACTGCTGGGGTTATTTGCCAAAATTGATACTTGACAACCTAAAGAAATATTCCCACAAATGCCTAAGGTGCTTATGCAGACAACTTGTTGGCAAGGTCTTGTCCAGATGTCATGAAATCAAATATGTCATCAAACACGACAATTTCCTAAAGGGACCCAAGGCAGGTAATGACCAATACTCAATGGGTCAGATCAAAGCACATGGAGGGATCCCAAAGTTTACCTCTGACTTTGACCTTCAAAAACCCAACCCAATACAGTAATCATTTTCCATTCAGTTCACATAAAATCAAAATGATCTTTTATTCTGAAAGTAGTGACGATGATTTGACACTTATGAGTCATAAGTGGCCCTTTGTGAAGGGCCCTGTGACAATGCATTAGTTCATATTGAAACCTCAGTGTGTCTGACACACTGTTCCCATCAGTCCCCATTCTTCACTGCCTCTAGGGCAGGGTTCTAGGCCCTGGCTTAGTGAGTGTCCTCATTTTCAGACCCAATATATTGCAACAAACCTTAAAAATTCCTAGACACATTTGCAATGAGATTTTTTTAAAGGGAAAACATATATATTTAGTTATTTGGCCAAACTGAGCAAAATGCTCAAAATGCTGAAACAGTGGAGCTCCCACTATTTCATTACTGCTTTGCTAAGGCATAGAAGTAAAGACAGTTTCCTTTGTCATCCCAGTGAGTGGTACACATTTACCAATCAGGGTGCTCTGCAATGAATGTCTAATAGATACACTGGGCCTCAGGGTAATTCCAAATTCCTGCAGAGAAAGAGTTTGGCTTCTTCTCTTTTAATGGCTGCATTTGGAGAATGAACTAAAATGGCCCAAATTTTCAGCACATCTTTGAGAAGGGTTAAGCACAAAAATCCCGTTAAACAATAATGGGATTTGTGTATGAAACATTACACTCTTTGAACGTTTTTGAGAAAGTTACTCTCCCCTTTCCCCTCCGACTAATAACAATTCAACATTATTTAACATAATCCTACTGACAGGTAGTTTCTGACACAAAATTTATTACTGCCTTGCCCTTTGAGGGCGTGTTTCACTATTAACGTTTCCTTTTAAAAGCTATAGCATACATTAGATTCTCATACAGAATTTCCCCATGTTTTCCTTGGAAACCCCTACTTTCTGTGGTATTTTACATTGCCCAAGTCTGCTTTAACTCTGTATCCTTAACACACACACACACACACACACACCTTCCCCCAATGTCCAGGTATACACTTAAGATCGAAGCAGTGTTTTCTACCATTATCAGGTTTACCTATAACTGAATAAGCAACATTACAAGAGCACATATTTAATAAGTTTCTCCCGTACCTGAGTATATGATTGAGTGAGCTAGAATTTAATGTGATCATGCCTGGAAATAAGAGCTGCAGGCTGTGTGCAAGCAGGTATCCTGATTGGTGCTTCGAGCCTTTCACGATGCAGGACATATAAGACTTTTCGGAACACACTTTTGATTCTGACTCATTCAGAGAAATGCTTTTCTTTAATCTGGTGAGTCAGCACGAAGCAGGTATTTCGCTACCTGTGCTAACCATACAAGGGCATTGCTACCTGGAGGGTTAGGTCATCAGCCCCAGGAGGAAACACACACCATCTCTGCTTTTTCTGGAACTGCTTTACTGGCATCATGAGCTCATAGGTTGGAGTTGACTATGTGGTGTCCTTCCTTTGAAAGGGAGGCATTATCTAAATGGCTCACTGGCTGGCAAAGCAGCCAGGGGACAAGTGAAAGGAATATTCATGTGTTCATTCACAAATTATTTACTTATTCATTTGTTATTTCAGGGAGGTCAGGTTTGTTGAGCTATAATTTACAGATAGTAAAATTCACCCTTTTTAATATGCAGTTCTATGAGATTTGACAAATGCATACAGTCATATAATATCACTGCAATCAACACAGAACAACAGTTCTGTCACCTCAAAAAGTTCTCTCTTCCCCTTTGTAGTTAACCCCCTCTCACTCACCATATGTATTATAAAATAATACTCAGATAATTTACTACAGAGACATGAATTCACCTACAGGTCCATTCATGAACATCCTTGTACTTACTCTTAACAGAGTGGCAGGATTTACTGGTAATGAGCTTCAGGGACCCTCAACAGCACCAGAAGATCAAAACATTAGGGGGAGACTTGTTGCCTCACATGTACTCTAGTGCATAACCTACTTCTGTAGAGAAACACACACAAGATAATGCCCCTACGTAAATTCTTAGCCCGCCAGCTCTTCCCCTCACTTTAACTGAAGACTAAGTTCCCCTCAGTTTCTCCCCTTGACCAAATGCTAACCAAGAAAAGCTGGGGCACACAATTCTCTCCCCGACCTCGGCCCCCACCTCTCTCCCCACAGACACACATGTATACGATTCTCTCTCTTTTATACATAAACATGTGCATCCACACGTGCGTGCCTGTGTGTGCGTGCCCACACACACACACACACACACACACACACACGGGAAACAAAGGCATCACAAAAACTGCCAAGACAGTCTGTCCTTCAAGGTGGTCGTTAAACCTCTAAGGCCACAACTGGACCTTCCAGACCCAAAAGCCCGGGATGAAAATCCCCCATCCCGAGACGTTGGAACTGATCCGAGGTCCTTGCACATTAGGGAAGAGTTAAATTCCTAGGTTACTGGGCCATTAGCAGCTCAGCCATCCATTTTTCATTTGAAGGAACCTTTTTAAAGGTTGAATTCTTATCTTCGGGAGGCCTGTAAATGCAGTTCTTGTGTTTTCATTGGGTTTATTTAGCCTGGGGGATTTAGGTCCCTCTGTTTAGGCAGTAAATTTTCCCCTTTGTGTGAATGTATGTGGTTAATATACTTAAAAATCCATCAGGCAAGGCTAACAAAAATGCAGCCGCCTTTACACAGCAGTTTTTGGCAATGATATAGTCACTCAGGATGGCTGTGCGGTGCTTATAATTGAATTGTGGTCACTAAGCTGAATGCTATCAACTTCTGTAAAAACCCAAAGCCAGATACCTCTGAGCATGCCTTTCACCACCTTCCCTCCGGCCCCCTCCCCTTGCTGCCAGCTCCCCCCACTTACCCGGCTGGCAGAGTGGGACATGGAAAGAAACCCAAGACAAACCACCAGCAGACATGGCTACAACCTTTAAACATGTGCCATGAAAGATTGAGAGCAGGATCTAAAAAGACACACAAAGACCCAAGGACATGACTGACATGCTCTGGAGGCCAGGGAAAGAGAAGCTGCTCATGAAAAGGAAAAGGACAAAGGTCTTCTAAAGGCACCCTTGGAACACTTCCAACTCTTGGTTTCGAACAATGTTAACATTTAGCCATTGGAATCAACACTGTCTGACATGAAGGGCACAGATCCCAGCTCCCTGCCCAAGTGCCCCTCGCAATGGTAACCTTAGACAATCTACAGTCCATTAGCTGACCTTTCCCCCTTCCTCCTCCTCTGACCTCACATGCCCATCTCTCTGTCATCTCTCTTTCTGGCACTTGTACCAGAGCCCAGTCAACCACAGGCTGGTGTGCACAACAGCTATGGGCTTTGGCCAACATGCACGCAGCCTTCACGACTCAGCAGACATGGCTGCTGCAGGAGACCAGACTATAACCGCACACTCCTAGTGCACCAAACTCAACAAGCTGGCCTTGGTTCCTGACAGATAGGAAACGAAAGGAGAAAATCCACTCCTTGAACTAAGTCATGGCAGGAAGAGAGGGAAAAAAATCCACCATACAATTTTCCCTAACCTAAAGACAAAAGCATATAAAGCAAAAATGCACGCAAAGGGATTGTTCTCTAAAAACTACCTTTTCCACTAGGCTAAGGAATAGTGAAATATTTCAAATCCCTCCCAGGCACTGCGTTTATTTAATAAATATCATTCTAAATGGGCATGTGCTAAATGTAACAGCAATACCTGGGCTTGTAGCATGCATAAGCCCATCTCATTTGCATGAAAAGGATAAAGAAAGCACTTTAGATTCAACCACCATCCAAAGCAAGTTCTGCTGAAAATGAGCTCCTGGAGCTGAGAAGTCTAGAGCAGGTGAGATCAAGAGTTAGAAATTCAACGAGACAGAAACTACAAGCAGCCCAGCACAAATGGCTTCAAAGCAAAAGACATACTGTCCCATATACCAGAACCTAAAGAAAACCAAACTAAGCCATGTCTAAAATGCATGAGTCAGAAGAGCACACATTTCTCAAAGATAAAACATACAACTCACTACTCAAGAACTATTCTAATAATTCAAATTTTTGCTGCTTACCACTGACAGTGGTTGCAAAATTGTCTCACGTCCACATTTTTCGAAAAATGTATCTGCAAGGCTACCTAAAGTCATACCTCTGACATCCTGCTTTAGATGGTACGTTCCAAAAGGAGTTATTTAGCTTTCTTAATATAACCACACATATAGTATGATATACAAGTAGGTCACAGATTAGGAATGAACACTGATCATGATTATTATTAATTAATATTTATGCCAAAATTATAAAATCTCCTCTTTTAAATTAAGTTAATTTAAGAAGAAATGTAGAGATCCTATTTTTCTTGTATATAAGTCAGGCAATACTTAAGCTGACATATAACCAACAGTCCCTATCATTAACCTTTACTGACCTATGGATTACTCATATATCAACACATGTCAAACCATCATGTAGCCCCATGCCCTGAGAAATTTCAGAGCCCTGGCTTTAAAAAAAAAAAAGTAGTAATGACTTCTGAAAGAGTGAACAATGAAATATGATTATCTAAAATAGTTTTGGGGTCATGGATATAAGTGTTTACACCCAGGATTGTAGCATGTTCAATGTGCTGTGCTGCAGGGAAGGAGAGAAGTCAGGGGCCAGGAAAGCAGGAAGACCGATATAGTATGAAGTTTTAGAGCAGCATCCTTAAATTCTAACCTGGCTCTGACCATAGGCTAGTTAGCAGTTTCAATTATATCCCCTTTCCCCTTTAACGTTCCTCCCTCCCCGCCTAAATCTCTGTTTTTAAAACAAATAATAAAAACATAATATTTATATTATTGTCAAAAGGATCTTTCTGGCATTTTACTGCTGATACCACCACCACTATCAAAAAAATCACAACAAAAAGAAAAGAGAAAAAAACAGAAAAGTATGAAACACGTAAACATGCATACGGGGAAAAAACACTCCTTGTCCTGCCTTCTCTTAAAGAATGAGGAAAGACACAAAGCAAAACAAAGGGCAAAAGGAGTTTGAGCGTGTGTGTGTGTGTGTGTGTGTGTGTGTGTGTGAGAGAGAGAGAGAGAGAGAGAGAGAGAGAGAGAGAGAGAGAGAGAGACGGGGGTGGGGAGAGAAAGAAGCTTATATGGTACAAGAGGAAGCCATATAAGATCTCTCAATGCCCTAATGTCATGATTAATAAACAAAGCTCACAGCCAATGACATTACCCAGGAAATACCATGTCCTGTGCTGTTCAGTGTTTGTTTCAAAGGGCAAAGTCTGGAGAAAAACAAAGGAAGTAGGAGGGAGGAAGAGAAATTCATTTTAACTGTACTGCTGTGAGCTCTAAAAGCAAGCCAAATCCCAAGTCTGGCCTTTTTATTTTTTATTATTTACTTTTCAAGTATGCACATCATAAAGAAAAACCTATAGGCACTGGTCTTCCTTTGTGTAAGTCAGTGGTCTTTATCATTTCGTGGTTTGGCAAATAAAAAGGCATTAAGCCACTTCCCTTCCAATTCAGCAGACTTCCAGAGTTTCATCCTGCAAGTAACTCAGAGTTGTGTACTTCATTAAAACTCTGAGATCCTACCTGGTTTAAGGTTTCCAGATCCATAAGGCAACAGTTGAAATGGTATAATTTTCATGGAAAGTAAATCCAGTCTCTTATTATGGATTGGATCTTCCTGGCATTTGTACTTCCCCTGGAAGTCCCTGGAAGGCCTCATATGCCCCCAGAACATGTAGGTACACACTGCTTTGCTCCCACTCAAAGGACACACCATGTAAGGTCTTTCTTCTTCCTATTTCCCCACACATTCTGTCTTGTGTCCCCACATTTTATATATATCTAGATTAGTTTTATCCTTAAGATATTTTGGGGGGATATCTTTTGACTGCTTTTCATCTATTTTGGTCCCCTCATCCACCAACCCTTACCCCTGCCTCTGGCAATCACCAATCTGTTCTCTGTATCTATGAGTTTGGTTTTTCTCTTTAGATTCTACATTTAAGTGATAACACGAAGTATTTGTCCTTCTCTGTCTGGCTTACTTCAGTTGCCCTCAAGAAACATTCATGTTGGCACAAATGTAAGATTTCCTTCTTCGTTATGGCTAAATAATATTCCAGGTGTGTGTGTGTGTGTGTGTGTGTGTGTGTGTGTGTGTGTGTTTATCCATTCATCCACTGGCAGACACTTATGTTGTTTCCATGTCTTGGCTATTGTAAATAATGCTGCAATGGACATGAGGGGGCAGAGACCTTTTTGAAGCTCAGGTATTTTAAATACTAAAGGGCTGCCATTTAGCTAGAATGTCCCTGAAATGGGTCCACTAAGATAATCAGAAAAATCACAACTTTTATATTTGCCTATAAAGCCTAACTAGAGAAATCATAATCCAGTTGTTCAAAAGGATCATTAAATTTGTCACAAAATAAATGGCTATTTCTGACTACTGTATGTGATTAACATAAGATGGTATTCTTGAGACAAAAGAAAAGAGAAAAATGGGCATAGAGTCAATGAAAAAGCCACATTCCATCCAACAAAGTTTGCAAAGACTTATAAAGAACCAGTTCTGATTGGGAACATTTTGTAATGGAGAAGCTGGGGGCAAATGAATATGAGCCAAGTCTGCTTGCAGAGAATCCTTTTCCAAGGCTGAGTAGCTATTCTCAGACCAAAGCTGAGTAGGTATACTCAACAGGTCTTCCAGGAAGGCGCTACAAAGGTGAGCAATTTGAATGAGAGGAATTGTTAGGTAATTATTCACCCTTAGCAAGACAATAATGTAATTAATGTGTAAATATTTTTTTAAGTCAAAGTTATAGCTCTACCCGCAGGCATGAGATATCTTGAGGAATAAAACATAAACATCTTTAAGCAAGTGGAACAGTCCTGTTTTGTGAGATAAATTGTCTTTCAGTGGTATTCCATGGACATTTTAACCTTATAAAACATGAAAAGTGGTGGCTGCTATCAAAATATTGTCATGGAATATTGTCATGTCCTCTATACTGAAGACAAAATTAAAGGACAAGCAGGGAGTTGGCAGTAATGCTTTTCAAACTGCATTTTGTTTTTTTAGAGAGAGAGAGAGAAAGAGAGAGACAGAGACAGAGACAGAGAGACAGAGAATCCTAAGCAGGGTCCATGTTCAGCCCAGAGCCCAACATGGGGCTTGATCCCATCACCCTGGGATTATGACATAAGCCAAAACCAAGAGTATGAGGCTCAACTGACTGAGCTACCCAAGCACCCCTCAATTGCATTCTATTTACAGTTTTCAAAAAATCAACTTTACTGAGATATAAATTACATATAATCAAATATATTTCATTTTGAAAATTTATTTATTTGAATTTTATTTAATTTTTATTAAATTGATTTACTTTTATTAAATTTAAATTTATTTAAAACACATTTCAAGTGTACAGCTATTGAGTTTTGGCAAGTGTCTACCGTATGTCACCATAAACATGATCAAGATACAACATCTTTGTTACCCCCAAAAGTTCTCTCCTGCAACTTTCCTGCCAGCCTCCTCCTGGGACTGCCACTGACATACTCTCTGACTCTACAGAGTATCTTGCCGGTTCTAGAATTTCATGGAAGGAGAAGCATACCAAATGCATTCTTCTGTGTCTGGCATTTCTAATCTCCAGTTGCCAAACCCACTATTTTGCTAAAAGTCCCTTGCCCCTCACTCCTGCATCTCCCTGTCAGGAAATCAGCTTTGACTCTGATAACAAGACTAGAGATGGACGGATGCCACTTTTGAGAAAGTTGCTAAAATAGCAGGAAACAAGGAGCAGGAAGCAGCAAAGGTCAATTCCAGTTCATTTCCTTTTGGGGTATTAATTTTAGCACATTGTTTGGGTTTCCCCAAAAAGATATTTTTGGAATAAGGGAATTCCAAGCATGAAGGCCAAAAATAGAAAAGAAGACCCTTTGGATGCTCTTTCCCACCCACGCCTTCAAGTATTATATCTTTGACCAAACAGAAGCAAGTAAATTCTTGAAGATGAAATCAGGGCGTTTTCTCACAATATCTAGAAGAATTTGGACAAAATACAAAAGTACAAAGCAATTATGGATTACCTGTTTCCGAATCTACCAATATTCTTCCCATATAAGGTAGAATTTTCCTGGGTTTATAAATTAGAAGTTTTCATTTGCCACCACTTAACACCAAACATGAATAATTTTTTTCTTATTAGGACCACATAAGGGTGTTTTTAATTGTGTATGATACCCGGTTCCCTATGGACCTGATACTCTAAACCATCCCACCATTAGAAAGATCCAAATTATCAAAATTATTAGGCTAGTCTTTTTCCTGATGTCTTTCAAGACCTTCCTGTGTCTTTTTTTTAATGACAAAAGGTATAAATTTTTGTGTCCTAAGTCTTTATGTAAACATCAGCTCCTGTGTTCCACACTCCCTCAAGCTGCTGTAACATAATTATATTATTTATTTATTTATTATTTATTAATATTAATTTTTCCATGATCCTGAGGTATAATGCAAGAAATAAATCAGTTTATATCATTTTTCAAATAAAGCAATGGGATAAATTAGTTTAAAATGGTTCATTTAGGAGTAATGTTTGTCATTAAGAACCTTTCTACTTCAAATAAAATAATTTTGATCCCAATGATAGTATTATTTTAATCTATAATGCTGTAATAGATGAAAAAGCTAAGGCACAAAACTTAAAATGGCCAACATGATATATCTTGAGTAGAACTGCAGAGAGGGCTGTACTCATGACTTTCATTATCTTCCTATTTTATTTTATTATTGATTTACTCACTTAATATTTATTATTTATTGTTCAGTGCCAAGTTATCTGTGGAATTCATGCCCTAGACAAATTAATAGTTCCTTAATTGGACAGATTATCTGACCAATGAGATTCAAAAAGTAGGTTAATCAAACCACTAAAACAGAATGAATGGTTAAAAAAAGAGAGTTTTGATTTCTCTGAATGGTAAGTCAGCATCAAGCACTACTTAATAAGCAGTGTTGCTTTCTATTATCTAGTTCTATAGGGAAACATATACTCAAAAGATCAGTGGCCATAAAAATGATTTCTTCATTGACATTTCTCAAGTCCAATCTCTCACCCACATAAGCATCTGACGGCAGAAAATAAAACCCAGATCTCACCATAAACATAGATTCTTTAAAACATCTAAAGCCAATAAAAATAAAGCAGAACTTATCATATTTCTTTGGTATCTGGGTATGTGCAGAGGCAGAAGGTTCTGGTGAAAAGAGCACCATAATTAAAAATTTATAACTAGTCCTTGATTCCTCACTTCCTGAGCTGGGGACCTTGAATAAGTCATGACCCTTCCATCTTTTGTTTTGTATCTGTTAAAAAAAAATGTAGGTGGAGGGTGTCATACCTCCCCACCTGGATGTAGATAACAAGGAGATTCACATGAAATGGTTTCAAAACTTCTTAAGTGTCACACAAATGCAGAGAATTAGCACCATCTCATGCACACCTCTCTTTAAATACTGTCTGCTACCTGCATTCTGAGGAAAGCACTGCCCTTAAACTTGCCAAACAATCCAGCCCTCAGCCACAGATCTCCTATGGACACATTCCTCCTTTTTCAACAATGGTTAGACCTCTGTGAATACATCTACAAATTACCTAAAGACCCCTAAACCCACAGCAAAACTTTCCACACTATGTTATCTAAACTAAAAGTGCATCTCGCTGTAACTTACCAGCTAATTCACAGACTAACCAACTAACTAAAAGGTGGGGACAGAAATCAGCATGTTCAGTAAGCTTACCAGGTTTTGAACCAGAATGGAAAAAAAAAATCCAAAATCCAAATCCAAAATAAGGCCGGAAAAGGGCCCCAGACAAATCAGTTATTATTCCTCAAAAACATCACACTCCTTGGAAGATCTACAAACTCCCACACCAGGATGTCACACACATTCAGACTGCAGTCACTGCTCATTAGCGGTCACTGCCAACAAAGGCCTTCTTTGAGACAACTTCCACCTGGTTGGGGAGCCCAAGTTCTGAACAGTCTGCTGTGGGCCAAATACATCTCCTCCTTGTTTTGCCTCCTCCTTGTTTTGCCATCTGGTTGAGATAGGAAGCTTACAGGAATAGCGATAAGGGAGCTGGTACTACCTGGAACAAGGATTCAGATGAGTAACTGCCTGATTCCTCTTAAAATGTGATCAAAAGGCCCCCATAGACAGTCTGTGATCAAAACAAAATATATTGGGTCATTGGCTAAGTTCTCAAAGGCTGTGGAAAAATTATCCTGCGTGTTTTTAGAGTCTGCCTAATTACCCATAAAGGTTTCTGTCATTGAATCTTCATCTGGTAGCAATGGAAAACAGTAAATTTATGAATTTTGGAGTAGTATACAGCAGCTGACTCTAAGATGCTCATATTCAAAGAGCTGTCAGTCAGTTGGTCTTTTAAGGGATTACCTTATCTTGTCATGGTAGTATGGTGGAAATCAGCCAAGTTAAAATCAAATTAGAAATAAATATACCTTTGATTTTTGAAATTTTTATTTTGTAATCATTACAGATTCACAGAAAGTTGCATAAAATGTACAGGTCCTGTGTATACTTATCTTCACCCAGTGTCTTCCAATGGTAGGTAACATCTTGCATGATTACAGTGCAACATCAAAACCAGGAAACTAATATAGTTCAGTCCACAGAATTTGTTTCACCAGTTTTACATGCACTCATTCTGTGTGTGAATGTATGTGTGTGTATGTGTGTGTTCAGTTATGTGAAATTTAACACGTGTCGTTGTCACCACAATCAAGAACTATTCTGTTATCATAAACATTACTCATGATCCCCCTTTATAGCCACAGCCAGCCCTTCCACCAACCTTAACTCCTGGCGACTGCAAATTGGCTCTCCATCTTTATAACTGTGTCATTTCAAGAATGTTATATAAATGGAGTCATATAGTATGTAATCTTTTGAGGCTAGATTTTTTCCATTAACTAGACTTCTGAGATCCAAGTTATTGTATGTATTAACGGTCTATTACTTTTTATTGCTGAATAATATTCCATGGTATGGATGTACCACACTTTGGTTAACTACTGACCCATTGAAGGACATCTGGAAACACACCCTTATTTTAAAATAGTCCAAATTTATGAATTCTTAAACAGATCAAATTAGTAGTATACAGCAAAGATTTGTCTTTAATGGAGAAAAATATGTCCTACCATAATCTATTCACAAATCTATCCCTGGTTAAACAAAAATATTATGCACTCATGTTATGGCTTTTACCTTTGGTGAACATATGAAATTCTCAATAATATGTCCTAATTTTATTGTACTTAAAAACAAAAAGCCAAAAAACCTCTACCAAAAACTTTCTGGTCTCCACAGAGTCCAAAATTTGAAGAGGTACAGAAGAACTGAATTAACAATCTCCAAGAGTATTGAGTGGTCTTGATCTGCCTTGCTTAACTTTTCAGCCATTTTGTGCACTAAAATATTCCCACTGTAACTAGCAGTTCCAAGTGTAGACTTGTCTTCCCTTTTCTGTCATTTTAAGCCCTTAAGATACCATACATATGAGCACTTACCACGTGCCCAATGCTTATGGATTAACTCCATACATTACAAATACCCTTTCAAACGGCATCTATCATTATTTCCATTTCACAGATGAAGAAACAGCCCCAGAGGGAGGTGACGTAACTTTCTCCTGGTTGCATATTTACTAAATGATGGATTTAGGATTCAAACCCAAGGGGACTGATTCTAGCACCTGTAGCTTTGACACTGCGCTTCCACTATTTTGCCAGTTTCAAAGAATATGTCCCTGTTTGTCCAGTTTGCCAAATGATGCCCTTTTTTGTTTCCAATGATTCTTCCCATTTTTGTTTCATATAGCTCTTATTCTCATGTTTTTCTTTTCTTATTATCTTCTATGTCTCTAGAACAACTCTTATATTACATACCCCCCACAGACAAAAACAGAAAATGTCTATTAAAGTTTACTATGTAGATCCAGGCATCACCTCCCCTCCCCCCAAATAAAAGATGAAAGAAGAGATGAAAGAAGGTCTAAGGATCCTCCAAGATGAAGACCAACACAGTGATTATTTGAAGGGAGATAATCCCATTTTGGGAGATTTTATACATTTCCTTCCTTTGGTTCTTTGGTTCCCTCATTTTGGACGGAATACACCGTCCAAGAAGAAAGTTGACCGAGGAAAAGGAAAAAATGTGCAGCTCGTGTTGGTGAAAATGACCCTTTACAGAAACTCTAGAGTGGCGGGGGGAGGGGTGGGGCAGGGAGAGGCAAAGAGGCTGTTGAAACTCTGAGTTAAAACTTGTTAATTTGGGTTGAGTTATTTATTTATGTGTGTGTTAGTGAGTCCCTCAAGTCCTCTAGAGGAGACACATATTTAAAGACCCTAAGATATGTATTGAAAATATTTTTTCAATAGCTCCCATGCCTGTCTCTCACCCATTTGGCTTTCATACAATATGGACAGTGTTAGTGTCCACAATTTTTTCACATTTTACCTTTTATCTGTGATAGAATATAAATACAAAAAGTTTCCCTTTGCCTTGCACCAATCTTGAAACAAAGAAAAAGCTTCAAAAGATTGTCTGGCCTGCAAAATTTTTCTCTCTCACAAAAGTTGTGTATTAGCCAGCAACTTCTCCTCTCCATCCCCTCCCTATCATCGTTGGTCCTCATATAATTACATTTAACAAACACAGGCATTTGGCTGCTACAGTGAGTTTTATCACAAAGGGATCCTCAGGAAAACATGCTACAAAGACTGCCTCTATGAAATTACTCCGGAGGCCCACTGTCTCATCTTCACACGGCTGTTTGGATCAGTGCTAAGTCTTATGCCCGGATGCTTGGCCGGGCACGCCAAGGATATGTCAGGGTAGTTTTGCACTGCTTCTCTACTTCCTGTTCAGCAATGCCTGGATTCAAATAGTATTTTCTTTCCAAACCAAGCCACATTAGGGAATTGAAGGAGAGGCAAATGGCAAGGAAGAGAGAAGACCCAAGGCAGTTGTAGAGTCACAGAGACATAAAGGGTGGGGTACAGAAATGCTGGTGGGAAGAAAGGCAGGGAGGAAGCATACACCTCTACAATGTAAGGGCTACCTCCAACCTTCAGAATCCCCCACCCCTACACATAAGCTCCTCGCCACAAACACCTCGGTCCCCACCCTCTCAATGTGACATGGATCCTTTTAATAACTCAATTATTGATTCCCTGTGAACATCACAGGAAGCAGAAATTAAATCATAGGTGGCATTTCTATAGAGGCAGGTCACATCACAAAAGGACAGACAATAGATCATTGTGGAATGATTCTCATATCCAGGTGTTGACTCAATATTCCTGATGTGTTAGATAGGCTACAAGGACAATATGCTGATCCAAAAAAAAAAAAGTTCTCACTAAAAGGATATAGAAAAACTGAGCCTGCCCTGGGACTTTAAGAAGCTACCTATTGATAAGATAGAAATAGATTTTAGAATGTTATTAATTTGAAATAGTGCAGAGCCATGGACCTCTTTCACTATACACTTAGGGATGCATCTTTACACACTTAAGGACTCATCTTTACAGAGGCTATGCTGTGAAATGGGGTATGTACTTTGGCCAGATGAAGTATCCATAAAAGACCTTCCAAATGCATCCCCCATCTCTCCAATATACAGTCTGATGTTAACATCGGACCAAAATGCTTGCAAATATCATCTTGTAAAATTACTTTAATATTTCCAGACATCCTCATGGATTGAGCTTTAATTAATTTAAAACCCAAGAATACGTATTTATGAGCTTATTTTCCCACCTTTTAAAATTAGCGTTATTTGAGGAAGAATATCCCAAATAAAATGCAAGATAGTACAGCAAATTTGTTTCAACCACTCTCCTTCTCTCATCTTTCCTGTATATACTTCAAATAAACTCAAAATGAAACTTTAAGAGACAGATTTAAGCTGTAGTAATTTAGTTCAAAGCAGGAGCCTCAATCACCTCCTACAGATCAAATTGCCAACACAGTTTGAAGAAAAGGGAATGTTTCTAATCTCACATAATTTACTGTACAAGAGCAAGCATCTTTTGCATACAGAAAATTCTCATCGAAATCTGTCAGTCCACAAAAGAGGAGGAACGTTGAGGTTATGTATCAGACCGTACTGAGTCAGCAAAGCTATGAGTCTCATTTGCCTTTTCTAAGTGGCTTCAGATACAAATAATAATAATGTGAAATACTCCTCACTTATTAAAAAAATGAAGATACTTCTTTCATTAATATATACCACGGAGCATAAAAATAACCCTGCCCTACTTTACACCAAGACCCCCTTTAAACTCTATAGGAAAAACTCACCAGTTGTACCTAGGTTGCCCTTCTTAATGCTCTCAGGTCACTGCACATAATGCAAACTAGGCAAGGCCAACTCAACAGAGGGAGCAGTATTCAGATAAGGTCATGACGGACAGTGAGATGGAGAAGGGGTTTGGTCCACAAGAAGCTCAACTGTTAGTTTTGTGTTAGGGGTGAGTGATATTACACTAGTTTAATGGACTCGCCACTGCTAATTAGCCTGGGACAAGAAGTGGTCAAATGCATCATGAGAAGTTGTGATAATTCTTCAATTAAGCCTAATGACCACAGAAACAATTCATAGGCCAAGTGTCTGATGATGGCCCAAGGGTAGCTTTAAAAACATTTTGCCGCGCACAAAAGGTTCTACTAACCCTCAAAATGACTACCCATCCTTTTTACACATCTCTTAAATGAAATGATTCATTAAAGTGCAAGTTCATAAATAAAATAAACCTTAGTTCTAGCTTCTCTGTCCTGCCTTTACCTTTGGAGGGAATTCAACATCAGTTTGCCAAAGAACAATTCTAGGTTCATTTTCCCACCTTTTTAGAATTCAAATATAGTGAATTCGCCTTTCCCTCCAGGGGAAGGCAGTCCAAAGAGGCATGTTGTTTCTCTCTTTGCTGTTTAGCTCTCCCATGCCTTGGAGTCCATCCTTACTCCCATCCTTACACAGGCTGGGGATCCTCCCCCAAGTAGAGCCAGAAAGGTCCAGCTAAGTTGTGGCTCATCAGGGTCCCAAAGTCAGGAGACTGAGGAGGCTCCCAAGTTGAGGTAGGGGTAGATATGGCCCTAGGATGGAACTAAGGACAGGCTATTCACTCCCTGTTGATCCGGTCAGACATCAAATTAAAAGAAACATCCAAATCCAAGTTGGATCCTTCCAAAAATTATTTGCATGGAAAATGACCTGCATATAGGCCAGACCCTCCAGGTCCACTCTTTATCTTTCCCCATCTGGCATCAAGTCTCTCTAAACACTCCCAAGGGTATTGTTATCACATTTTATTGGTAGACAATGCACTGGAAACAACAGATCATTTGAAGTCCCCAGTGGAGAGCTGAAAACTATTGTGATAGAGTAACAGGACTAAGAGATCAGCTTTCCATTTGCAAAAACATGTGCTCTTGTCTTGTGTCGCTCCTGAGAGAATGCCTGCTCATGGTGGCCTAATGTCCACACGTCATCAGAAAGTAATAACAGAGGGTCAAAAGGAAGGCCTCATGCAACTCATACTCACCCAACCCTTGGGCTCCAGGACTGTCCTTTCAACATGTATCTCGTAACTGGGGAAGGAAAAGAGCTGCACCACTTATCCTGACAAGGAGACAATGGATCCCCTAATTTCCAAGTTTGCCTTAGGAAAGTTCAACTCTCCATCAGCCACATTCTTGAATTCAGACTAGAACATCATGCATTTCAAGTTTCATATGAAATCATGGGCTTGGTCCCAGGGCAAATTCCACCAAGGAGTACGCAGGAATCACCATCATATGGTGCTATCTTGTCTCCAAGACGCACAAGTCATTAGACAAACTGGGATCCTTCTCACTATTGAAAATCACCATCATGTGCTAATAATGGTAGTAATAATAATAATAATAATAGTAATAGCAAATACTGTTGCATCCTTGTAATTGACATAATGCTAAATACTTTGCATATATATTATCTCATTTATTTCTGATGACAGCTATGTGAGTTGATTGCTGTTATCCCCATGTTAGGGATGATGTAACTGAGACATGGAGAAGGTAAGCATGTCCGAGGTCACATACTAGTTATTTGGCAAGGCCTGGGCTTAGGCTTAGGTCCATACCACTACAAGTTCATGCTCTTCTCCCACTCAAAAGACTGAGCATGTGGCTAAAGAAATTTGTTTTAGCTGGACAGGGAAATAGGAAGAAACAATATTAGTGCATCTTCCTTTCAATAATTTAATATGAGCTGTTCAAAGTGAGCAATTGAGATGCTTCTAAGCGTCTGTGACTCACTTGTTTTTAGATCCCAGAGTGCTCTTATGGAAATAAGTTGCAGTGAAGATCATACTTTTATTATAATAGATGCAATGCAAGAAATTCAGTGCTGAAATATGCAGGGTGGTTGGCTTCTTTCTTTGTCCTTTGGAAAGAGTAAAATTTCCGTTTGTTTTATTTAGAGCATCTCTGACTTTGAAAGTGATCACCTTTATCTTACTCCCATTGGCCTGGAGCCCCAATATTTAGTAAAAGCAATTTGAGGAGAGTATTTACTCATCATGTTTGATTTGGGGGACTATTCACCCATCATATTCCACAGAGTTGCTGCACACCTCAAAGTCTCATTAAAGTGTACCACATTGTCTCTGAGAAGAATCTTCCAGTTAGAAAGGTGGCCCCTTTGGGAAGGGTCGTTGAAATCGCAACACTTAGGTCCACTGGGTAGAGGGAGCTGCATGACGTTGTGATTTAGGAGGTCTTGGCCTAAACGCTGTGGTAGGCATGATGAAAGTAAGGCCAAGGATCGTATTTCCCAAGGAACCCAGAACACCATACCAGAGGTGGGCGTATGATATCCGTCTGTTGAACTTGTGACGCCAGAGAACTTCAACTAGGGTAACATGAAAACTGGCCTGGCCCCTCCAATTTCAAAAGCATCAGTTCCTATCCCCGTTGCTTTGATGGTGTGCAAAATAGGTCTGAAATGTGATCTCTAAATTATTCCCAAGGTTGTTGCTGCCAAAAGAGCAAGCCATAAGCCAGACCTTTTTCTACGTTCAATCTTCATCACCAGCTTTGAAATTAAGACCATGTTGGTGGGAAGGGTTGAGAAGCAGAAAAAGAAGGCCTCTTTTTGTTCAGACTTTGGCTAAAGTTAAAAGTGATTTATCATTTTTGCACAGCTGGGTGCTTGCTATATATAAAGTGTGAGACATAAACAGAACCCACCAAAGAAAGTAGGTACACCATGGGACTTGAGGTAGAAGCAGTAAGAAAGATTGAATATTTAAAACTTTATTTTAAACTAGATCATTGATTGGTCATTCATCCATTTAGACAGACAGACACTCGCCAAAATGATCCTTAAAGTTTGAGTGAGCTTACCATGGGATGGTGATACCCCCAAACTTCCAAAAATTTTCCAAAAAATTTTCCCAGATCTTCCTAGCAAAGTCAAGCCCCTCTATGAGATGCTTTCATAACAACATGCATTTGTACTTTAGAGGGTTACAATTTTAAGATATTTGTATAAATATTCAATTAATGGCCATCACCCTCACTGGACCATGTATTCCTTGATCATGTCGATTTATTTTTCTCTCCATTACTTTCCACAGAGCCCAGCACATGGCCTGGCACATAATGATATACAATATATATGATATATATAATATATTTACATCTATAAAACTATATAAAATACATATGAAAATAGATATGTTTAATATATAAAATATATTTTTCATAGAGAACATAGACATTGGATGGGGGGTTGGAGGGTAGGGATGCTCAAGAGATATTTATTCAATGATGAGTTTAAAAAATTGAATGACGTTCAAGGACTGAAGTGGGTTATAAGGAGATGTTTGGCAACTCATGCTCCTAAAACCATACGAAGTTCAGAGAATGTTGTATCTTTATGTAACTAGAGTGGGTTGTAGAGCCTGCTGAACAGAAATTTTAAATTCTAGCATAGAAAACAGAATACGAAGGAAGACTTAACTTAAAACTCTTTGTAAGTCAAGGATTTGGTTAGCTGGCCCTCATATACGTATGAAGGATCTTGCCAAAGATTGGGTTGTCTGAAAGGAGAGGCTGAGATAGATTTGATATGAAAAACACTTTTATTAGACATAAAATGGGTTTTTATCCTTAATGTCAATCAGGGTTCTATTCTGCCTCGCTCTATTCACCAGGTGCTCTTCAATAATTACCTTATTGTCTTATTGCGTATTGTCTATTGAGCTCCAGGTACACGATATGCCCAATCTAGGTGGGTAAGTGACATGTCAAAAGTCACACAGACATGCTACAGAAAGAGGGCAGAGTTGGCCTGGGGAAATGAGTAGAACTTGAAAAGTTTTCTAGAGTGTTCACTGCAACTAGACCAATAACCTGAGGAATGTTTTGGAGACTAGGCAGTCTATGTTTATCCAGGCCTTAAAGAGAGTTAAGTGAGCTGTAATCCTTGTAACCAGAGTTGTAGAGGGAGGTAACTAGATAGATTTTCCCTTACCTTCAAGTCAGACAGGCATCATATTCATTGAGTGTCTAAATCCACTTCTCCCCTCTAATAACAGAACGGGGCTATGAAAATAGTTACCTAGCCTAAGATACTTGAATTAACTGTTTGACCCTATCTATGAGGTTGAGAAAAAGAAGCCAGTGATAAGCTTTACCTTTTTATTTATACTTTATAATTTTAAATATTGCTTGGGGTTTCAAGCAGGCAACGCTGATACCAGTTTTCATCGTATTAGGAGAAAGGTGGAGGATTTCTCATCCTCTGGGGAGGAGTGTTTGCGAGAATCAGGCAGATGAACTTGGCACTGCCTGCAGAAGAGACTGACAAACTGGCTTCCCACTGCTCCAGAAGGAACCTGCATTCAGGGGCTCAGTGGAGCCCCTTCACCCACCGGTGGTTACTCAGCTCCCTGCTGCTAGTGATAACCTCCCAAGAGTTTGTGAATAAAGTTTCTTCCTGTAGTTTTACTCTTTCCCACTTGGCAGGCTTTTTGTCCCTAATGGATCCAAAATTAATGGGTCCTTCCTCCCTCATTTCTTTGGATCTCTGACAAAGTCAGCACATTCTGGGAAACTCGACAGGTGGTTAGTTTTCACCTGTGGCACATCTCAGCAAGCCACATTTGTCACACCCCATGGCTCTCCCATCAAGGGCCTGGAATCACATGGAAGTAAATCCCCTTGAATATTCACCATCACTTCTAGAATTTATTCATAGAAATTTCTCCATGCATGGAGAGACCCTACGGATCATTCTTCTGGAGACATCTTCTATGTGTGTATAAACGGCAATTCAGATAACGTGAATAAAGCAATAACTGGAGCACATGCTGTGCACAGTGGTGAGTCTGGAAGTGTTAGCATCGATGTCAACCCTCTCTTGATGAGAGGCTGAGAGCGTGGGTTGAGGCTTATGCCATTTGCTCTCCTCACCAACCGGATTTGTCTCTAAGATGTTTAAGTTGCTGAGATTCTGTGGTTGTGCTGATGTTCTTCATACCAGACTACTCGGGTTTGACTACTGGCCTTGCCACTTCTTCTCGGGGAAGTAATTTGCCTGTGCCTCAGTCTCCTCATCTATAAAACAGGGATCCTAATTGCATCCCCATTTTAAGGATGAGAAAACTGAGGAACAGAGGGATTCGGTAACTAGGTTAGGTATGTGGAACTAAGTACAAGGAGTACACCTAGAACACTGCCTGGTACACAGGACACACTACCGTTGTCTCTGCTTCTCATTCCTAGGTCACCCTTTACAAGCACGTGGGAAACACAGACTATGGCACTCAAACAGGTTTGCGCTCCATCTCCTTCACTGTGAGGCTAAGTGACCCATGCAGCATTGAACTCTTGACCTCTGTAGGTTTAGCAATGCGCCCATGCCCACTGAGCTAACTGTCTTAGACAGGGCTACTAACGACCAAGCTAAAGGATGTCAACCCTCTTTGTTCCTTCACCCAAAATCCCTCCAAGATTTAAGTGTACCTTCTAAGTCAATCTGTCTCAAACATTTGCTTAAGAAATAAAAGAAGTCAAAGTGCCCACTGCTCTACTCAAAAGTTGAAAGTGGGGGTACTGGTCTCTTCCCCCACTGGTCCTGCACTCTGTTCCCCCCAAGTTCTTTGCAAGAAAAAAATTATGTTGGCCACAGTTGCAATCAGTTTTAATTCATTCTTTATTGCTGCTCTGGTTTTGTGTTATTTGAGCTGGTTTAACTGTTAAAAGCGTTTCAAATGTTCACATGGTCTGCATTAGGTTACCGAATTAAAACAGGAACAGCCCACCAAATGTAGCTTTCTGAAATGCAAACCACATGAGTTTGATTTCTTTGTGGTATAACTTTAATTGGGTTCAGAGGTCCCCGAGACTTACCTGTCTATCTGCTCCGTGACGGCCGGATCTGATAAGGCTAACCTAAAGGAGCGGAGGGATCCAAACTGCTCCACCTCTAGTCTCAGAACCAGTGCTGCGCGCACCACCCCACGCTCCATCCCATTTGTGACCATCTGAACTCAACTCAGTGGAAATTGCAGCATACTCTCTCAGGGCTTCTTTATTTGCTAACCTAGCTAGTGCCTGGCACGCACAGAGCGCATGGGTCTCGCGCACAAAGTGCTGGGAAATTGCTAATATGATATGAGTGACCTGGCAGAGTTGTTACTTTCCTCCCTCCCCTACACCCCACAATCAATTGTGCCTACTATCTGGCCTTCTCGGACTCAATAGAAAGAGGGCTTGAGGCTCAGATCATCTCTCTTTTTTTGGTCCCTTTTGATGGTCCTTTGTGGCCAGTCTTCCTTGGGCCCTGTCCACCTTCTGGAACATCTTCCACAGCTTCTAACTTTTCCCCTTATCATTTCTGAAGGCAAGTGGAGGCAAGAAGTAACTCGTTTAGTTCCTTGAGAGAGCTGACTTCCCCCATAAAGGTTACGAAGAAATAATCACATGACCTAAGCAAATCGACAAATGTTTTCTGAGTATTACAGGCAGGGTACCATACAAGCCACCGTGAAAGGTGAGGCTTGGGAGGGAAGGTGAGAGAGAGAAATCAATCGAACACGTGGCTGATCTAAGATGGAAGGCAATGGAGAGGAGAAGCCAAGAAGACTCCTGAGTTTTAGGCCTGGCCATTTGAAGGGATGCTCTTAGGCTTGAACAAAAGAAAAACCACCTTGTGACTTCAAACCTCAAAGAAAACCCTGGGAACCATGGAAAGGAAACATGATGTCCTTTGGCCATTCCTCTTCCCTAACTAAGGCATGACTCTGGGGACACAGGACAGAGACATTGTGAGGAAAATCCAACGGTTATCTTGTCTGAGGTAAAAGTAGACATCTCAGTTGAGGCTAAACAGTGCTCATTTCCATAAAAACAGTGGGGAAAAAAAATACATGGTTCAGTATTTCCTCAAAAGTTCATTGATTACACAAAAGATTCACTTTGGCCACCTGAAAAATGTTAAAGTCTTTCTAAATTAACTACACACGCATGTACACTCACCTCTAACCACTCATGGAGCTGGTGTTTGGATGGCAGTAATGATACCAGTTACTGCCATTGAGTTCATACAATGTGCCAGATAATTTTCATCCATTATCTTACTGAATCATCGCAAACTTAGGTGACAATATTATCCCCATTTTAAAAGATGAGAGAACAGAGGCACTGAGTGATGCAGCATAACTTGCCCACGGTCAATGTAACTTGAGTTTGAATTTAGGTCCTATGATGCCAGAACTCGTGTCCCTTACCACCACATATACTTCCTCTTCTATTGTTGCAGCAACAAGGGACTTCAGACAAGACAAAGGAGGTGAGTACAGAGATGGCAGAAGGAGGTGACACAGTCTGTCTGCAAAGTGAGGTCGTTAACATGCAAGCTTCACACCCTTCCTTGCTCTTTCTGCTGCTCCCTGACAAGAACAAATGTGGTCAGATAGAGGGAAAACCTGAGGTGAATACTCTCCACCTAAATGTGCTAACTTTAGATATCACACAATATTTTTCATCTTGAGGATTAGTTATTGATAATGAGAAAAGCCAGGAAGAAAAATGACAGCCTACATTAAAAGTGGCCATAAATATACTTGGGATTTTTATACTTACTCTTTGTAAACTTCAGAAACAAAAAAGAGCCATAAACTTACCATGAGCCTTTTCGTGATATGAATGCTGAGGCTGTGAGGGGTGAGGTTACGGGTGTCTACAATTTACTCTGAAATACATCGAAAGATAAGATGGATCGATGTATGAATGGAGGGATAGATAAATGTATAAATATATGAAAAAGCATATATAGTTAAGTGGAATAGTAGACTCTAGGTAGACTCTAGAGTAGACTCTAGGTGATATACAATTCTTTAATTTCTTACATTTGAAAATTTTCATAATAGAATGTCAGGGGGCAAGGTGACCATAAAGTGAGGCTCACATTTCTGGGCTGCTGGCACCACACTTGAGTTTTAGAAACTGGGCAGGCTGGTAAAGAAGACAGAAACTACATCCCTGGTAAGAAAGCCAGCATGAGCCAATAATTATACATCCATTCCAGGAAAAACAGAGGCTTGGAGAACAACTCCTTGACTACTTCTAGCCCAAATCCACAATCCCGAGAAAGACTGTTGTGCCAAGAGGGAACAAATACATAATGGAGGCAAAGAGAAGATGAAGGACTTCAATAGCAGTGTGCACTGTGGCCCAGGCAGAGCTGGAAACGAGAACTGGAGCTGTAAGCAGTCGTTTTTGGATCTGCAACTTAGACTTGGAAGGTTTGTATATCCTTAGGAAAAACAACCCCTTAATCAGTGTTTGCCCAATAAAAAATCACTGAATGAATGATAAATATTTTGTTGAATGGTTGTAAAGAAGATAAAAACACTTATCTCTCCTATTGATCTCCTACTGTTTAAATGAAGGAACTCTGCATATACCTGATGTCTCTTTTCAACCCTTCTATATTCATATGTTTAAGTGCACATTTACTCATAGAGTCCTCCTTATCATGTAAAGTGCTGGGTGTTGGAGGAGATATAGGGATGAATACACCACAATCTTTGTTTTAAGGACTTAAAGCCTAGAGAAACAGATGAACACCAAGTAGCTATAGTACAAGGTCTGATATAGTAAGTGCCACGAACAGGAGATCTCATGCAGTTTTGTTAAAGTCTGACTTTTACAATACGAGTCCTAAATACTATATTCAAGCCATCAGAAACATTACTGGTATATACAGGAAATGGCCCCATCCTAGAGAAGGTGTGATCCAGGACATCAGGGGCCAAACCTTGAACTCTGTACTGTAAATCAGAGTCCTCTGGAGAGCCTAAGCTGTTTCTCTATTTTTATCAGAAATGTGGTACTTTCCTTTTGTGTCAAGAATTTGAAATTTCACAGAGGGGTCAGAAGGCCTTCCCTAAATAGCCCTGGAATCCCGATCTGGACTGAAGGGGACTTGTAGCATCCTTAGGTGCACGAACATAACCAGATACGTGTTGGTAAAACCAGGTGACGGAAAACTGGTTGGGGAGCTGGATGGAGAAAAGACTAACTCAAGTGCCATGAAGAAATTTTAGGTATTGAAAAGGAGGTAATGTTTTCCACCAAAGGGTATCCAGTTGGAGACTGGTCTGAGCTGGCTCTTGTTTTATAACCTCTCGACACATGTGTGTAGTCAAGGCTGAATTTAAAACCTATACCGTGAACCTTAGGAAAATAAACCACATTAAACAAGCACAAATTGAAAATATTACACAAGAGATTTCACAGGAAATTGGTCCAAATTTAGCCTCACTCTTTATGTATTTAAGCCTCTTATTCATCACTTAGAACTTTATATCGGGGTTTTAATATGAGTCTGCCCTCCCCTCCAACTCCCCCTCCAATCCACCTCCACAATGGCCTGCTTAGTTTTACAAAACTGATTTTTTTAACTCCCAAAGAATCCTGCTACCTTTGGCCTGCTCTTTCAGTGCTCATTAACACATGGCCCAAAACAGTACGCTGATGACACACACACAGTACCAACGGTTAAGTGAGGCTGAACATATACTTTAAAAATCCACTACAGGACCAAGGCCAGCTTTATTTCTCCCCTCCAAGTCTGTGACTCGGGCAAGAAGCACTCTGTGCCTACAGACTCAGACACTGCCTTTCCTTAAAAGATGGCAGCAATCATGACAAATGTCATCAGCAGCAAACCATCTCAGGGTCTTTCAGTCTCGTCAAGAATGCTCTCACACTGCTTTCCTTTCTCCCATACATTTTCTTGTTTTTAAATTTGTTGTATTTTATGCAAGGTCCCCTCAAATCCCCTTTTTTGGAATAAAGCCAAATACAGATAAATAACTGAATTTCCAGACCCCTATGAATTTAACAATCCACCTTTTTCCGGTAACATTTGAGGTGATCTTATGTCATCAGGGCTGGTCACACAGCCAGAGGCTCACTGCCAGAAGCAATGGCTAGACCACTCTGTCCACTTCAGGTCTTCTACCATCAGGGATGCCCTGTAGGGTGCTCCTGCCAGGCACTCTAGATGGAAGCCCTTTTGCGCCAGGCAGTTGCAAGGTGGGAAAAGCAATGCCAAACCAGAAGGCAGTTTTGTGGGATGGACAAACATGCCTGGAGGCCACGCTGGGGTATCCCATTCTTTCCCACTTGCTGCTCCCAGCCAGACATGATTATTACTGAAGTTGGCTTACAGACCACTTTTTTGAAGAATGCTGAAATTAAAACTTATTTTGTATTTAGACTGGACTTTTTTTTTTAGTCATTTCAAAGTCTGAGATCCATGATGGCTCCTACTTCTCTTTATCACGCCAAGGGAAAACGCCTGCCTGGTGAATGTGATTCAATTATCCTGACCGTGTTTCTTCACCCTTATCGTTATCTACTTCTTAGGAGACTGATGAAGCTATGAAAGGACAGAATAAGCCATGGGAAGGGTTCCACATAAGATCTCAGCCTGGGAGAAGCGAGGCCTTGTCACAGGACTGGCAGGGACAATTACCCTGTTGCTTTTACCAGGCTGAACTGCAGGACTTTTCTTTGCAGTTATGGTTATTTTATGAAAATTGTAAGAACATCCTGGATCCCTCCCAGGGTTCTGAGCTGCTCTAGGGAACTCCGCTTCCTCCTCTTCTCTGCCTGCCATACAGCCACCATGCTCACCTGTGGGGTTTTCATCAGGACTCGGAGAGAAACATGTGCTTGGAAAACACCCAGCCAGAGCTCTAACCAGTAAGGATGAAGACCACAAGCAGCACGAGCTTTGGGAGGTGTCACTTCGCATCAACTCAGTGGTTTGGCCAGGGGAACTGCTTCGGTTTTCTGGTTTATTAAAAACACTAAGGGAATCAAGGTGGCATAGTGATTTGATGAGACCATTAAGAAAAGGAAAACCCTGACTCACTCTGGATCCAAAAACATGAAGGTCCTAAGAGGTGAGGATTTGAACAAAAAGCTACTAAGGGCTGGGGGTGGGAGGGGACGGTCCTCGGCGGGTGGGGGTGGACGAGAAGAGAGCTTTGTATCTATTATACTGAGGGGTAAATAGACTTCCCTGATAGAAAATATGGAATGTTCTAACATTCAAAGTGTTAGTCTAATACCACTTTTACAGGGGTCTATAGCCTGCAGGGGTCTGTAGCCTGCAGTCATGGCAGCTTGACACAGGTATATGTCTACTTGCCTATAACACCCTCCCACTCGGGCTCTCACTCTGGGTGGTCATCTCCTACCCCCTCATCACCCAACACAATCCTGGCGGTGGGCTTTATTGGATTTCTCGGAGCGTTAGGTTTCTTGGAGCATATAAACTCCAGGGTTTTTCCTTTAAATCACCCAGAGCCAGAGAAGGAGGCAGAAGGATGCTTCAAAAAGAATTAAGAAAAGTTAACAGATCAAAAGACCAGTGCTGCCACATATGCTACTTCCTTTTTCAAAAACATGTATTAGGAGAACAGCAGCTCAAACCCCGATCAGTCATGAAAATGAGCACCAGCCTATGGGCTGGTTGACTGAGAGGAATTAGGCACCATCTAAAGGAAATCTCTTGCTGATTAAGCTCAGTGCCTGAAGATACACACACGCGCGCACACACACACATATACACATACACACAAAACCCATCCCCCTGGGATGCCCTTCCTCAGACCAGTCGCTGATACCTTTGCTCTCAACGTTCAGAGAATGTCTTCAGCTGCTAAAAGCTTCTTGAAGGCTGAGGTCTAAAAGCCCCCATACCCATGAGCAATGCTGATCTTCCATTCATTGTAAATTATGGGGTAGATAGGCTTAATCAACCAAAAGTGTGTCCTTCAGAATCCAGCAGATACCACTGAGCAGAGTAGCATGGTGAAAGAAAAACCCCACTCTCCCCTGTTCACTTCAAAGTGGATTTCTATGGCAGTATAGGTTTGCATCCCAGGTAAAATGCATCTTTAATAACTTTCTTCATCAGCAGATATCAATGGTGGGTCTGCTTGATCTAGAGCAGTTTTCTTCATTCTCTGTTCGCACAAATGGAGAATTGGGGGTATCCCACCAAACGGGTCCCAACTCCAAGATACCAGTTCTCCAGAGTAGTTTTATTTTTATTCTCAGTTAGCATTTTTTCTCTTGATGTTTTTATCTGCACATCTGGTACAGCTGAATAAAAGGAGGATAGAGGGAGAGATTTTTTTTTTTTTAGCACAATTCTGTTGGCAAGGCAAACAGGTCCATAATTACATGAAGACACGTGTATTGGTTTCTTAGGGCTGTTGTCACAAATTGCCACAAACCAGGTGATTTAAAAACAACAGGAATTTGTTCCCTCAGAGTTCTGGAGGATAAAAGTCTGAAATTGAGGTGTCAGCAGGGTACGTTCCTTCTGGAAGTTCTGAGGCGAAATGTGTTCCATGGCTCCCCTAGTTTCTGGCTGTTGTTGGCAAACCTGGTCTTTCCCCGGTTTGCCAATGCATCACTCCAATCTCTACCTCTGCTGTCATGGGGTCTTCTCCCTGCATCTTCACATGACCTTCTCCTAAGGACACCAGTCATTGGGTTTAGGGGTTGCTCTAATCCAGTGTGACTTCATCTTAACTTGATTATATCTGCAAAGATCCTATTTCCACATAAGGTCACATTCAGAGGTAAGGGGGTTAAGACTTCAACACATCTTCTGGGGAGCACAATTTGACTCACAACAACACACATATGGTAGTCTAAGGTAGAAATAACTGAGTTTTGCCTCTGAGACAGGATCTGCTGAGCCTGTGAAGGAAGAAGAAGTTAGGGACTGTCCTACTTGGGATGCCAAGAGACAGAGTCGAGGCCAGACTGTGGGAAAGGTGAGGTTGAGAAGAGATAAAAAAAAAAAAAAAAAAAAAAAAGTGAAATCCCGTGGGGTGCCTGGGTGGCTCAGTTGATCAAGCATCTGACTTTAGCTCAGGTCACGATCTCACAGTTCACGGGATCAAGCCCTGCATTGAGCTCTGTGCTGACAGTGTGGATCCCGTTTTGGATCCTCTGGCTCCCTCTCTCTCTGCCTCTCTCTCTCTCTCTTTCAAAATAATAAATAACATTTTAAAAAAATGATAGTGAAATCCCAGAGAGTCTAACTGCAACGGTGAAAGAGAGGCGGTCTGCAGATGGAAGGTGGCGAGTAACGCCCAGGCATATGGGGCCCTCAGTGTACGAATGCTGCCTCTCTGGGCGGCCGGGGGACCTCAGTGCCTCAGACCTTGTGATCCCAACTGTTAATGCATCCCGATAAAACAGTGACTTGAAACAACACGACTTCCTTTGTTGTTGTTGTTCTACCTTTTCCTGAGAGATTACAATGTACAAATTCCCATGAAGTCTTTATGTTTTCCTTTTGACAATATTCTTCCTTCCTAACCAGTTGCTAAAAGTTCTTTCATGTTTTCCTTTCCCCCCATCACTCTGGAAACCACAGCTTGTTTCCCCGATCCCATGGACTTTCCACAGTGGTGACAGTATCACTACTTCCCCAGGAAACCGGTCTTCATCATGGTGCCTACATAAGGATGCCCCCAAATTCACTTTCTCTCATTGTACCCCAAGAGAAAAAGAATCTCCTAATTCAGTAGTTTTCAAACTTTTTTTCTGTCTGTAGAAGACTTTATTCAAAGAAATGATCAGGTAGAAACTCAACAGGGTGAAAAAATGTGTAGTTTCTCTGAATGAAGGGGTACCTGGGAGAGGGGGTGCCTGTCCCCCTGGCCAGCCTCCACCTCCCTAACCTTTGGCAGCCCCCAAGCAGGCTCTATAGAGCCCAGTTTAGTGGATTCTGGCTGCCTATGTTCTAATGATTCATCTTTAGAACAAGCATGTAGATATCACATTATAATGCACTGGGGTCTATCTGTTCATCTTCCATCGTAGGCAGTCAGGTTTTTTAAAGGGATATCGATGTGCAGTTTAACTGTTTCCCTGGTGTTGTTATATGCCAGACTGTGATGTCACCTCTTCTCCCTTGGGGTCTGCCATCTAATGTGGGGGTAGTTTCTGAGAGTGCATAGTTCTGGCTTGGAAACTCCCCTGCAAACTCACCACACACCCCAATCCGGAACAATTAACAAAACTTGCAAGCTCTTTTCATTACTGGACTGTAGAAAAGAAACTAAAATTAAGTCAATTAATGGAGAGACCCAGTTTAACGGAAGAAACGTCAGGCCCATCACTATAAAAACCAACATCACAACGAGACTCTGAAAACTCCCAGCCTTCCAGAGAAATCCATCATTCAAACACGAGGCATCAAATGCTCTCTGTAGAAAATACCCTTAAATTAAGCACTTCCTATGGTAAGACTTGGTACAACAGGATATTTGAATGAGAAAGGTAACAATGGGACTTATATTAAGGACTGATGGAAACAATACACTCCACACAGCTTTGTAAAGACACCGTTGCTTGGGAAGGATGCCACTGAAAATGAACAAATAAAGGTTCCACCTTATTAAACTCCATGCGGATGCAGGCCATTTCTCTGGTCTTTCCCTCCCCTGAATCCCTAAAACAAATGAAAAGGCAGCGGTTCTATGCTCACAGGAAACCTTACCTGAAGACAAGCTTTCCTACTGCAGGGAAGGTGCTGGATTTCTTTTTCTTTAAAGTACTATTTTGCCATCTTTTATGAAAACCCAGATAGCAGTGCTCCTTTGTAATACTTCCCCTCTAAATAGTTTTCCTACATATAATGCCCAGGATCACAAATCCCTGGAAATCACTACAGTGAAACTTTCACTTGCTTCTTATTCACACAGGGGCATTCACCCAAGGAGCCCAGCTAATGACGTGTAGTAACAGGAGTCACTATTCAGGGGCTGGCAGGCCAGGGGGCAGTTCCTGTCACTCACCCCACCGGACCACAACATCCGGGAGAAGGTGTGTACCCAGTTGCTTCCATTCTTGACCTACTAAAGGGGGTTCATTACACAGATACGGTGTCTCCCCCATGCCTAGCCAGGTCGCCCTGGTCTTCCATGATACTGCCTAGGAATCTTGGTTGGCTTTGGGATGGAGGACAGACTGGGTGTCTATAGAAACAAAGCTGACATTCACTCAGTTGTGTGGGGTCTGATGTGTCAAATGGAAGCTGTTGGGGATTTTCTTCTTCTGATTCAGCAGATTTTAGGAGGCTCTTGAGGGCTCTGAATCAGCAGCTTTTGCTACAAACATTCACGGTGAGAGGAAGAGGTTAAGGGGAAGGGACAGACACCCCACACATGAGGGTGTGTGCTGTTCCCTTTAAGTGCCCACAGGCCCGTGACTGGTACAGACATTGGCAAGGAGCCAGTGAAGTCTTATGGGAAAAATAATGTCTGGAAGGACATCTTGTCATGCTCTTCTTACTTTAATGACTCGGTGAGCCTTCTGCCAGGCACAGATTCTGTTGGGAGCACTCCACTCGTTGAAAATACCTGGCTGCACTCTACCTGAGCTCCCCAAGGAAGGTGGGCCGGATGCCCGTGGCACAGGTTTTTCCGAATGATAAGCAAAGCAAACAATACAGAATCTGGAATCTGGAGAGTTTGTGTGCAAGGAGTGAAAACAAATCAGGGAAAAAAACAACAAAACCAAAGTCAAGGTTGTAAATATTCTGCCTCCTAAATAACCATGCTGCTTTTCCATGGGGTGTCCCTCCTGTTCTTGTACATTTTCCTCTCATACTATTTCAAACCCAGCCTCTAGCTGAAGACTCAACTTATTATTTATTTTTCTATTTTTAATTCAAGGAACACAGCTGCATGAAGAGAACTCTCGTCTCCAGACTTGAAAAAAGTCAGGAATTCCACATTCAATCAAAAAGAAAAAAAAAAAAGCTTTCTGAGTGCTGGCGCTCATTCATGCTGGTTTTGTATCTGATGAACTTTTCATTAAATATGAAGCTCAATGTGTACGAAACCCAATGAAGTGAACCAAGAGAAGGACGTCGTCCAAACATGTTGAAGCACTTGTGGGTGATTGCTCGGTCCTTTGTGCTCTACAGCTCCTGTGAAAAGCCTGTGTCTCAGGCAGGCTCCAAACTGCCAATTCAATGAAGCAAATAATAATTATTCCTAATGGCAATAATAATTATGGAACGCAGTGGACCCAATATAAGGTTGGGTTGTCTGTGGCTTCGGTAGAGCAGCCAAAGTTTCACACACTTTTTATAAAAATCTCTCTCTGTCTTTGTCGCTCTCTCTCTCTCTCTCTCTTCCTCCCTCTCCCTCTCTCTCTCTCTCTCTCTCTCTCTTCCCCTCCCTTCCACCCTCCCTCCCTCTGTCTCTCTGTCTCTTTCTTTCCCACACACAAACACAGACACACACACATTTGCCAAAAGAGATCTGGACAAACTCACTCCTCTAGTTTCCTGCAAAGTGCTTGACTATGAGTTAAATTAAATAAATAGCAGCTATCCACACAGTGAGGGTGGATTGGGACATGTCTAGGAATTGACACCACACACACACACACACACACACACACACACAAACACACATTTTCTTTTTAGTTAAAAGTTTTAAACTTTCTCCAATTCCAAACTTTTAGCCAGAGCCTTGGCGAAATGGCAGACATAAATAATTTGATGTATTCCTCCTTTCTTTCCAGAGGAAATGGGAAGAAAAGAGGGAGGAAATAAGGGCCAGAGAAAGGCAAGAGAGTCAGGATTCTAGATGAGTGCCCTCCCACCCCCACTCTACTGTGTATTATAAATTAGAATCTCTGGGTAAATCAAAGCCTTCTTTGGTGAAGCCCCAAGTCCATGATTAGCATCACAGCCAATTTTCTCTGAAATATTCACCCTCCTCCTCACAGGAAGAGAATCACCACCTGAGTTGATTCTCCCTCCCCTACTCTAAGATTTGCCTGTCACCACCCTCCAGGGACGTTAGCATTAGCACCTAAGTATCTCATCCCACATGCCAATGATGTCAAGGTGTCAGAGAAATAAAAAGTGGCTTCTCCTGAAAACATAATCCATCAACCAAATGGTCATTTTCTAGATAGTGAGGAAATTTTTTCAATTTTCTGCAAATTAGGTAAAGGACTAATGTGAATCTATGTGAGTTTTTTTCTTTTTTAATCTTATCATGCTTGTCAGTCACTGTGGCTATTCTTTTTTTTTATGTTTTATTTATTTATGTAACTTCTACACCCAATGTGGGGCTCGAACTCACACGCCAAGATCAAGAGTTGCATGCACTAGCAACTGAGCCTGCCAGGTGTCCCTGTGACTATTCTTTTAAAGTGGTTCCAGTGTGCAGGTATAGTTTATTGTCATGTAAGAGGGCGATTATAAGGGATATTCAGGGCATCATGAAAAACCATGCTATTTAGAATTTAGAATATACAGAATGCACCAAGAAAAATTTTTCAAGGGTTTTGAATAAGGTAACATACATGTCAAATGGTCTAAATTATTTTCCAGTAGAGCAATATATTATGAAATGTATACACACACACACACACACACACACACACACACAATTTTCATTTGGATATAACTGGATTTAAAATTCCCAGGTCTCCTTTAACAGTGTACCCAGTTTACTTTGGATTATTATTATTATTTTTAAGATTTTAGTTTTAAGGAGCACCTGGGGGCTCAGTCAGTTAAGCGCCTGACTAAAGCTCAGGTCATGATCTCACAGTCTGTGGGTTCGAGCCCCATGTCGGGCTCTGGGCTGACAGCTCAGAGCCTGGAGCCTGCTTCAGATTCTGTGTTCCCTCTCTCTCTCTGCCCCTCCCCTGCTCACTCTCTACCTTTCTCTCTCAAAAATAAATAAACATTTTAAAAAAGATTTTATTTTAAGTAATCTCTACACCCAATATGGGACACAAACTCACAACTCTGAGATCAAGAGTCACATGCTCCGCTGACTGAGCCAGACAGGTGCCCCTATTTTCAAATTCATTCTTCCAATGTTTTAGAGAGGCTATCGTTTGGAACATGCATCTATAAAGTTGCATTTTTGTTTAGTTTTGTCATTAAAAATATACCCTGACTCAGCATAGGGTTATGGAAAGATGTGAAAATAATAGATGAGAGGTCAGCTGTGAAGTGCTGTGCATTTGATTTGTGAATTACCATATCTGAACCAATAGACGATGGGTCTGTGGTTATTGGGGAAGTCATTTCTGGCATGTCAAAGATGTATGGGGCCATCTGTTCTCTGCAAAGATTTTCAATCCTGCAAAAGCAACCCAAGCACATGCCGACGTGTCTCTACCCCACGCTCACAAGGGCCCTATCATTTTACAGACTCTACCAGACTATTCACCAGCCAAAATGCACTTTGCCAAAGGGGGAGAAACTATAAAACTCCAAATTCTTTTAAACATGTCTGGTACCATTAAGAATGTTTATTACTCTACAAGAATTTTACATTGATATTTACCAAAAGCACAACATACAAGGCAAATAAATTCCTAGATTGCCTACTAAATTTGAATATATCGATTGTTTGGAATTTCTTCTTCCACAATCCATATCGGCCAAGCAGTGTTGTGGTAGAGTGTTATTCATTGTAAAGAAACAAACTTGTTCCTAAGAGCTAGAAGAGGGCACTTATTAGATAATCCAGTTTCACTCTTTCTTTTTATACGATGGAAAAGTAGGGCCCAGCGAGGTCAAGGGGTCTGTTTAAAGAACTTGTGAGTGATACAGTCAGAACCACCCGCCATGGCTTTCAGTCTCCAGCAATGCAGAATTCCATCTGGATGTAACTGAAACTTAATACCAAGGATCCCCTTTATATCCAAAATCCAAGACCAAATTGGATGTTTATTACAATGTGTTATTCTCAGGGCGCCTGGGTGGCTCAGTTGGTTAAGCGTCCAACTTTGGCTCAGGTCATGATCTCACTGTTTGTGAGTTCGAGCCCCACATCGGGCTCTGTGCTGACAGCTCAGAGCCTGGAGCCTCCTTCGGATTCTGTGTCTCCTTCTCTCTCTGCCCCTCCCCCACTTTTGCTCTGTCTCTGTCTCTCAAAAATAAATAAATGTAAAAAAAAAGTAAAAAAAATTAAAATAAAAAAATAAAATTTTTGGTGTTATTCTCATCCCACCAAAGGTAAATACCCATAGAATTTGTATAATCTTTAACCAAATCCTCATTAGAAAAGTTATAAAAAATGATGGTACAGAAAATCCATATGATCTAACAAGGATTGAAATATTATTACTGAAAAATACATATGAGAGAACCTATTGAATCATTTATCTTTTGAATCCCAAGATGTCCAATTACATATATACATGATATATGCCATGGGTACCATGGACTATCTGCAAATTCCTAGAACAGTCGTCTCTTAACTCAGAAAATCCCTGTCAATAAGTTCAGATGACTGAGTTATTTGCACTTTATGAGGCATACAATGCTTAATATTAAAGCTACAAATGATAAGAAATGCCCAGTGAGACACTGCCATGTTATTTTGACATGCTCAGTCTTCAAAAGAGCAAAGTGTCCTCCCAGTTACAAAGGACCAGATCTGTTTTGTCAGATTCATTTATCCTAACATGGTTGCCTCACAGAGCACTGAACACACTAATCACTTCCCCATGTTAATACCCCTTTTGGCATTTACCAAGGAATGACTACACTTAGTCTTAGGACTCTCTTTAAACACCACACCAGGCGCCATGTAAACCTATGGTGGTGAGCCAGTGAGGCACCCATCTTTCTGGTCCTGAAAACAAGAAATACTGAGCCAATCCCCATGTAGAAACTATGACAAGTACAGAAAGGTACAGTTAATTATTGCATCGTGTACTATGGGAAACATATATCCTCAACCCCCAATGTCTAGTTACTTGGCACCTTATCCAAGGCTTACCTCTAGGAAGACACAATAAATATTGATGTAAGCTAAAGCCCTATGCTTCAAATCTTTCACAAAGTAAACCCCCGAATGACAATAATGCCAAAAAGAAGATGGTGGACGGTATTTTCCAAAAGGGCTTCTTCTGGCAAAATCATTGTTCAGGTTTCTTGCATCAGATTTGTTTTATATCTTTCACCATTATCCTGTTGCGTATGCGTTTTTCTTGTTAGATCTCTAACGGTGAGATACTTCTAGCAAAGTGACATAAAAGAACAATTTATTGATAAGATTAGTGCAGAAGAGGAAACTACACAAAGCCATGCATGTAAAGAAGGTGCTATGCCAGGTCATCTTCAAAATTAAACTTGTTATGAAAATCACTATTTTTGTTTTAGTGCTGAATAGGACTTTGCAGGTTTTCTAGTGATACCTCCCCATTTTACAGGCAACAAAACCAAAACTTGGGGGAGTCAAGTTCATTTAGACCCAAGGAACAGTGCAGTGTAGGTGGCCTTGCTTCTAATTCTGGCTCTTGCCATTATTAGTATGACTCAGGGCAAGTCATGTGATCTCTGAACCTCACTTTACTCAAATGTAAAATGGGTATGTTCATTCCCATGGGACAGAATTATTAATTTGTAGTTATTCACCTAGGACTTGACCTTGGAAAACCTTGACCTTGACCTCTGGCTTCATATGTTGGGACCCCTCTGTTTGCCTGCATTGGCCTCCTCTTCCCAAGCATTCCCAAGCCCTATTCTGTTCTCGTCTGCTGTGGTACCTGTACACATCTGGGAACACATCATCTAGAGCTCTTACCAAATTCAGTTCTCAGAAGAAAACAAACCCAAGAGAAAATAAATTTGAGACAGAAAAAGAAGCACTGAATCAGAATTTTGTTGCTGGGACTGACTTGTAATCAGTTGGTTAACTTTTTCATATATAGATGAAGGAACTGAGGCCCAGAGAAGTTGAGTGCTTGGATAAAGGTGAAAACTTTTAAATGGCAAAGCCTGGACTATCCTAAACCTATGACCTCTGAACTCATGGCCAATACTTTTACAACACTTTTGGGTCTTTTCTGACCCAACATAGTTTAGCTCTGAGCAAACTCTTGTTCTCCAGGCATACCTTTTCAATATGCTGCAGAAAATAACAATTGTCTAGATTTACAATGGACACAGAGTGAAAAATCCTGGGTTATTTGCTCTAGAAGCAGACCCTCATCTGGACCTATCTGTTTCTAAAAATAGGGTGGGGGGGGGAGATATACACAGAATGACCTATATGGAAGCTACTGAAACTTTGTGAGCAGGGCTTCTGTCCATAAGATCCAGAAATAAAATCCTCCTCCAAGAGGAGGTTGCAGGCAAATTCACCTATTCACAGCAGAAATCAGAAGAAATCTGGAAATACATGGTTTATCTGGGCAAAGGACCTTCAGACTAAGAAGCTAAGCGTGGAGCAACCAAATGGCTGAAGAAAGAGCAGTGACTCTCTGTAGTGACTTTGGTTTTCTTACAAATGGGGAAATTTGGCCAGATCTCCCAGGTACAGACCAACTCTGCTTGTATGTGCTCAAAACAGTCTCTGATCTCCTATATATCTCCCCTGCAGGACTGGAGCAGCTGCTGGCAACCCAATGTTTCTACCTCTGCCCTTGACCACCCTGAGAAGCGCAGAAGCTCTTCACACTGGATTCTCCCAAATGGCCAGACAAGCTCATGTGTCTCCACAGCACTGGGATTGCTATGCATAGGAGTACAGGGAAAGCATGTGCTTTGGAGTCCAACAGACCTCCGTTCAAAACTCTGCTCATCTCACTGGCTGAATGATGTTGGACAAGTTATTTCTCTTCTTTGAGCAATGAAACTAGAGGAAATAGTGTCTGCCTCCTGGGCTCTTAGACAATATAGGAAACAACATGCAATGCTAGACCAGGGACTGGCATATAGTAGATGTTGGATAAATGTCAACCTCCTTCTTTGTCTTCATTATCAATGGAGGGCTTTTCTAACAAAAAGCTTGAGCCATTGAGGAGTGACCTCCAAGTTTCTCTCCCAACTAGGCTAGTTGTTTATGGACTAAATGTTTGTGCACTCCCCAAATTCATATGTTGAATCCCTCACTCCCCATGTGATAGTATTAGGAGGTGGGGACTTGGGGAAATAATTGGGTTTAGACGAGGTCATAAGGGAGGAATCCCCATAATGGGATTAGCGTCCTCAGAAAAAGAAAAAATACCAGAATTTACAAATGTCACTCACCTCTATCCCGCCAAGCACAAAGAAGAGGTCAGGTGAGTGCACACCAAAATGGCAGTTGTCCATAAGACAGGAAAAGGGTCCTCACTGAGAACCAAACCTTCTGACCGAGGTCCTTGACCTTGTACTTTCATGTCCCCAGAAATGCAAGAAATGAATGTCTGCTATTTAAGCCACCAGGTCAGTGGTATTTTCTTATATGGCTCTAAAGGGATGAAGATACCAACCTTGCTGTGTTCCGGGTGAGGAGCTGAAGCACCAAGGCACACAAAGCCTGCCTGAGGAATCCAAGGCAAGAGCCAGATTCCGAGACAAGAGCAGGGCTATTTTTCCGCTTCTTGGAATATGCAGCCATGTGCTCTGGTGTTTTGGCTCTGCCCTCTTCATCTGGCCACAATACCATGTGGTATTACAACTTCTGAATGTTAAGAAACCTTATATTTCCTCAAGTATCAGTACTTAATTTTTCGTTCCACACATAAAACTCTGTGAGTGGAAGGCTGCTGGCCCCCTTGTCAGAGGTAATTTCTCAAGGCTCTGCATGGGATTTAACGGGAGCCATATGGTTAAGTCCGTCAACCCTCCCAGAAAGCATCCCCCTGAAGGGCCCTCGTAAATGTTCTCAGGGCTGTGAAAGATCCAGCAACTTTCTAACAATAAAGCAATGTTCATAGCCATGATACTCGGCAAAACACAAAGCAGGAAGTAATGGCTTCTATTCTGAATTACTCAAAGGGGTCTTCAAGCTGTCGTGGCAAAGGGCTGTGGGCCAGCGACACCCTGGGACTTGCTGGTCAGTTGCCTCCAGCAGGAAGAAGGCTGGCCTGGATGTCACTAGCATTAGCCTGTGGTGGGCAGTGACGGTCTTGCTCATGCTCAGTTTGGTTTGTGGAGTTAAAGAACACTCTTAATAGTGGTTTTACACACCTACGCATGTACAGAGCAAGCACACTCCTAAAGCATAAGCTGCTTTATTTATTTAAGTCTTCTTTTAATGCTGCTTTTCTGTGATAGTGTCATTAACCAAACTCTCTCCCTTACTTTCTGAGCAACAATGACACAAAAATCCTCAAATCAATTGCCATTCCCATCTGAATGAACACCTCAAACAGCCACACCAACTCATAAACAAAGCCGCATGACTCTGGTAGAAAAGGTAGCATGCTTTTGACACCAACACATTCTGACACAGAACAAGCTTTATTATTATTATCAACACTACTACTACTACTACTACTACTATTACTATTTTCCTTGGTGACGTCAAAGACCAAGTATTAGCTACACCTAATACTCTGGACGATACATAGTGTCAGGGATTTCAAACAGTAAAGAAGTACAGAAAGGGCAAGAGGAGGTACATTTGATGATGAGTATTGGCCTCTCTTTATTTTTACATAAAACAAGGTTTGCTTCTACAGCATCTTATGTAAATTGCTGGCTAAGTATTAGGTCTATTCTGCCTGGCTACAATCCCATGCAAATAGGGTTTATGACCAAATAGCTAACATAGTTGCACATCACATGGACGTTGATAGGTCAGGATTAAAAGTGGTATAAAATCAAGGAGGAATTTCATACATAAATGGCTTCATATATGCATGCTATTGATCACATGTTCACGTTTCCTGACGTCTTAACCAGAATATTCCATAATGAGCCAGATACCGTTTGTTCAAACATGAGCTTCGGTGAAAACATTTTGTATATTTTGATGTTAGGCATAGAACACTTCTATATTGTAAACTTTTACAATTAAGTACTTTTCACCAATAATCTAACAAGCTCACGTATTTGCCCAAATCCCTGCAGAGCATTGCATTTGCAGAACATTTTGAATACAAAAAGAATATAGGAAGAAAATGTGTGGAGTAGAGTGGCAGTGTCTCCCACGACCTGTCAGAATCCCGTACTGATGTCCTTTCTTGGAGAACTCCACATTCCATATTATCTTCACTACTCTCCTAAAGAATTACTGAGCATGAATTACCTGCTCACCATAAAGAGAAATAGACTTCTTTGGGAAAGCTGGGATCTATTAAGATTATAGCCACCTCCTCAACTGCTTATTGGCTCCCACAAAAGTATCTCATGCAAAGATAGACAGAGAGAGACAAAGAGAGAGTAAGAGACAGAGAAAGGGAATTTATACGACCACTACATGCTCATCTACCATTTTTTCCCAGGTTCTGCTGACTTAATCCTGAATTAATGAGCCTGTTACATGATATCTAATAAAAATGACTGCAATAGAGATACTGCTTGGAATCTGCCACATATTTGGTCCAAGACTGAATCGATTTCATCTATATTTAACACATGCTTGTTTTCTGTCTCACTTGTCTCCCCCACAGCCCATGGCTCAACTCTTTTTTTTTCCATCTGGAAAACTTATCTCCTAAAATGCTACCATCAATCAGCCAAAGACACTCTTCCTGACAGAGCGTCTGCCAGTCTGACTAAGCACAAGTAGTCACTAGTTTGGGGATGCCTCCCACACTCTCTGGCACCGTGTGTTTTTCTAGCCTGCCTAACCACACGAGTCCAATTTGGGATATTTATACTTACCTCCAGTTTCTATTGGGATAAAAGTGTTACTTTGACAGAACTGGGCATAGGGCATGGTGGGGGGTGACATGGGATGGCACGGAGATTGCCTGTGTTGCTTGTCTACGTACTTTTAAATTTATTTCTTTGGATGTTTGCATTTCCACCCATTTTGGTCTAACTTGGCTCAGTTCCTGCTCAAAAAGTATGAAAATCAAATGCTTACAAAGATGCATACACTTTGTCCCCCCAAATCTTCCCTGTTCCCATTTCCAACTCCTTCATTGTCAGTATCACTCCCAATACGTTCGAGCCTTTATGCTCAAATACGGCATGAAAGAAGGTGCAGAAAAGAAAGCAAAAGTAAGGTTGGCAGTAGAAGCCAAGCACCGGGAGAAGGGAAGGGAAAAGGGGGGGCAGGAGACAGGCGGCCCCCTCCCTCTCCCACAAAGTTCCAGTCGTGAACACACCCACTGGCCGCAGCAAAAAAGCACTGTGCGTGGGCACAGGTGGGTCCCAGCCTCCCTGCCTGGATGCCGCTTAAGCGCTGAGCCTGAATGAAGACTTTCATTGCTGTTTGCTGTTTTTGTTGGCCAGTAGCCATGGCAAACATTTGCAGGTGGCTTGGCCAGATTTTGACACTTAAATATTTGAGGTTGTGATAAAAATCAGAATATTACTACAATATGGTTCTGTGCAGTCTCAAGGAAAAAAAAAAGCTATCTGCAATTTCAAATGCTCATTTAAAGACACAGTCTCCAGAGGGAACTCATGTTTTAAAATAAGTACTCATTTCCTCTTTGCTGAGAGAAATAAAAGAGTCAACCATCCCCAAATGTTACCACCTAGAGTTTCATTCTGAATCCACTGGTGAGATGGGTTGGGTTGTTCCTTGCTGAGCCCCCAACGGCCATCCGGGCAAGGTTTTGGATGGGTCACATGGAGAAAATGGAAATGACAGGATGTGTGGGTTGGAATCAACATGGTAAGCACGACAGGGAAGGATCTGAAGAAAAGAAACAGCCTCCCTCAAGCCTGGCAATGAGACAGAGTCCTAAAAGTGACAATTATCTCCTAGAACTCACCAGGAGAGACATGCAACACCCCAGGATTGGGAGTAAATGAGAAGATGGAGTGGGCTGGGAGGTCACATGTACCAGAGAAACACTCCCATCCACCCAGGCACAGTGACACAGCCTAGAAATGTCACCCACTGTACAGCCCTGGGCCAGCTGGGTAAATTACTGACAGAGTCAACACCCATCTTAGAATTTAGTGCTAACCCTTAAAAGATTGTTTCACAAAAACCAGCATTGTACTAACAATGGCCGAATGCTAAGGGCCTCCAAGAGGGTAGTTGCGGATGGGGGCGATGGGGGAGGCAGAACTCCAGGGGGGAAGGAATGTTATAAAACTGCTAGTAAACTCCAACACATTTTATGTTTTTTCCCCTTGAAAGAAAAATAAAATAATTATAATTAGCTGGCCTAACTGTGAATTGTCTGCCCAAAGCCAAACCACTAGAGTGAAGGAGTCCCTTGAGATTTAGATGCCCTCTTTAAAGAACCAACTCCACCCTCTTGGTATATTATAGGTTCTTGCTTTAGATGGTGGCAATATTTGCTTCCACAGTCATTTGAAAAGAAAAGAAATATTTAACAGGGATACTAGCTAATTTATCATTGGCTTCTTCCAACAAAGCCAAGCATTCAAATGGCCAATTAATGTTCCTTTTGGGAAACCAAATGTACCCATGACAAACTCACAAAACCATCACAGCCCTCAGTTCTCATTTGTTGAGCTGGGTCTTCACAAATCACAACCCATCTGATAAGTTGAGAAATGTGGGAGACAAGGTACCCCTTCTAAAGCATCCTAAGGAGGAATAAGCTGGTGTTATTCCCCATGCTCCCTCTTGACCTGAAATTCCAACAAACATTAAAAACAAAGGGAAAAATGCCTGGCTGGCTCAGTCCATGGAGGATGTTACACTGGATCTTGAGGTTTTAAGTTTGAGCCCCACACTGGGTGTACAGGTTACTTAAAAATAAAATTAAAAAAAAAAAAAAAACAAAGGGGGCGAGACACATTGCCAAATTGCAGGTCCGCTTCTGTTTTTTTTTTTTTTTTAAATCACCATATCGAATATTCAGCTGAATATTCATACTAAATTCTGATAAACATACCAAATACAGCAAGCTCCTTTTCCTATTTTATACGGGGAATTGTGGGAACATACAGCAAGCAGCTCTCAGCTTCCAACAATATAAATTTATCAGAGCTCTTTGGCTTACGTTACTACCTTTTCTTCCTAAGAACTTCACTACTCTAAATCTTTTATTTCCTCTTCACTCTACTCCTGCAAGGGTGGAAAGAAGACATATACTGTCATCCTGAAGATAAGGAAGTAGGCCAGAGATTGTGTATTTCTGAGAAGCTGGCAGGTAATGCGCAGGCTACTAATCCTCAGACCACACTCCAAGTAGACAGGGGCTAGAGCTGTCATATGAGACTCAGAAGTGAAAACTCTTTCCATCCCATAAAGAGAGTGTCTGGGATTCTGACGACACCATCCTTTCTACCAATTTTTCTCAAAATCGCAGTACTATCTTTTTTACATAAGCGAGAGGGAAAGGGCTTGTTTTTTTTTTTTTTTTTTTTGCTTTGTCTACTCCAGGAATGAGTCTTGACCAATACAGAGGAAGGGGAGAGCTAATAAAGAGATATTAACAAGGAAAAGAAGCAAAGAAGTATCATCAGAGGGAAGGAGGACTGGAAATACATGGAAGACATGGGTTGGGCTCAGCAGATCCTAGGAAATCCTAGGATCCTCCCCACTCTGTTGGGGAGGAAGGTGGGTTGGTGAAACCTTCCTCTACCATCCTCAAGCATTTGTCCTGAAAGCAAGCTCTGCTCTCCATAACGCCCAAGGGGTTTTCCACTGTCATCTTGAAGTTCACAAATCTTATCTGAAGAAACGATAACACCAAATGACTTGCTTTACCCCGCAAGGTCCAGGATCAAAAGATTCCACCAAATGGAGATTCCCCTCCCTTCTCCCATTAAAAGCATCACTCTAAGGGCCAGGTGATATAACACCAGTCAGAAACACCAACTTCTGTCTCATCCAATCTGAGCACCAGAAACAAGGAGAAAGTCCAGAACATTCCCTGAGCTCCATCCAGGACCCAGAGACAACTGAGGCAGTCTCCTTACCCGATCTGGCGGTTGGTGGAAGGTGCCTGTGTGATGACAGAACTGGACTGGGGTGACGGCATGGCTTGCTGAATCACAACGCTGGTGTCGTGGTTGGGCATCCGGGTGCTGCCAAGCTGGTGAGCTCCGGGCCCTGCCATGGCCCCACCAACTGTGTTATGCATCGAGATATTCTGCCCAGAGAAGACAGAGGGGAAGGTCAGAAGAAGTCAATGTTTTATTCTACTCTCAAGCTCTCAGAGGACAAAATTGGGAATCTGGTCATGTCAACTAAATAGAGTTATGGCTTCTGGCAAGCCATAGGTCCATCCATCTTGTTATAACTTACCGCTCTGAGCAGATGAAAAATAACTATTTACCCTAAGAGTAACACACATAAGAAAATACCCTGAAATTCACTAATCACTCTGCCGCCTTCCTGATGTAAGGTTTCTATCAGGGACATTTGATGCATATCTTCTGTGACTCGGTGTGATATATACTGCATTTGAAAATGATTTCTGTGGTGAGTGCACAGTAGTATGATTTACTGAAGAGCTGCTCGGCATCCTGCTTTGAATGACACGCACCCAAGGTTATTGTTTCTTTTTCAGTCCTATGAGAGTGGCCAACCACCTACTTTTTTCCCCCCAGGAAACTACTACCTTTCCAAATCATAATCTAGGTACTCTTGACCCAAGCTCAACAACCTGGAGAGTGAGGATGGATGACTGGAATAGATGACAGGGTGTCTGGAATCCAATGCCAAGAGCCGAAGTTGCAACTTTCTGCTGTATTTCCATAAAATCAATCTCTAACCATTTTTATGGAATAACGGAATACAGAACAATGGCTGCTTGTTCATTTACTTTTTCACTGTCTTTTCCTCTAGAATGAAGAATGTTTGTGTTCATAAGTCTCTCTCATGGTACTTGGTACATTGTAGGCACTCGGGTAAACATACATTGCATGAATAAACCAGTGAAGGCAAAAGGCGACATCTGAGTCACTTAAGGGAAGTAACAGCATGTGCTTATTTCTGATGACTTGAATGAAGGTTTCTTTGTTTAAAATTCAATATTAAGGTAAAACATGCAAGGTAAAGCTGTCTTAAAAGACAATTCTTAAACAAAGAAAGTCAAAATAAGGGACAAAATAAGAGGATTCACTCCTGGGCAAAAGTCTTATCAACGTGATGGAGCTAAATGGTGAGAAATTCAGAATCTATAAAAGAAAGGGAAAGTGCATGGTAAAGCCAAGTAAGTAAGTGGGCCTTTGCAAACAGCTAGGCACAGCTCTTCAGCCTAGAAGGGTAGTGAAATTCGAGAGGTCAGTTGGACAATGGGTTGAGGATGGCAGAAAAGAAATGGAGTGTCACTAGCAATTCACTGGAGGAAAAATATATATCTGTCTGCGCTTTGGGGTTAGCAAAGAAAAAAATAAATGTTACCCAGGAGAACCAGAAGTGGTTCTTTGAAGTTCTTCTGCAAAGAACAGGATTTCCTGCACTATGTGTTAAATGATGGTGATAACATATATGGTATTTGGGGTGGTTGTGTCCATCACATTGCACCTTTCCCAGATTTCTGATTTCTAAATCCTGACCACACAGTTTGTCAGGGATCCAGATGGAAACTCGGCACCCAGCTTAGACTGTGAGCCGGCTGTGTTATCGCGGGATCCCAAAGGCATGAACAATCTTCTATACACACACGTGGTCCAAAGGCTCCTCTTTCACACTGGAAGGTTTTTCTGACGTGGGAAAATATTGTGGTTGGTTAAAGCAAGATGAAAGGAAATGGTGATTTGTATTGGAGTAGCAGTGCAGGGGTATGCTTAAGTTCTTTTAATAGGGTCTAGAGACATAGAGAATTGAGCTAAAATAATAATGAAAATAAAGATAATTGGGTTACTTCTTTTAAAAATGAACCTTAACAAACATATTTCCCTGGGTCTTAATGAGGTCTTGATGAAGCCAACAATTAAAAATATTTTTTCTCCATTGATGGGATCCTCAGAGAGACCCACAATTTTTTGTCTTGCTCATAGTCACTTACTTTGCCAATAATAGATCTGAGGCACAGAAAGATTTCTGGCTCTCTTTTCAGAATTATTTCTGTTGTGCTGTACTATCAAAGATTATGAACAGAGCTGCACAATATAAAATTTAAAATAATAATCTTTAAATTGCCAAAGAAGACTATAAAATGTATGAACCTTCCTTGGGTTACCCTTGACACTACTTTTCTATCACCCCCATATGCAGTCCCCAAGTACTGCAGAATCAACCTACGCATCTTTCATCTGTTTCTGTCCTTCCATTTTTCCCCATTCCAACCTACACCCAAACATCTTCATCTCGTTTCCTAGACTAGACAGTGGTCTTCTAACTGGTCTGTCACTCACTTTGCCTTCCCTTTTTCCTTTTGCCCATATATAGTCACGGTGATCTTTTTTTTTTTTTTAAGTTTATTTATTTATTTATTCTGAGAGAGAGAGAGAGAGAGAGAGAGAGAGAGAGAGAGAATGCGTGTGTAAGTGGAGGGAGGGGCACAGAGACAGGAGAGAAAGAATCCCAAGCAAGCCCTGCACTGTGAGCTTGGAGGCAGACTAAGGGAGGGTACACATGATGTGGACCTAGATCTCCCGAACCGTGAGATCATGACCTGAGCTGAAATCAAGAGTCAGAGGCTTAACCAACTGAGCCACCCAGGTTCCTGGCATGGTGATCTTTTCAAAAAACAAAACTGATCACAGCACACAATTCTCTCTACCCAACTGCACTGCCCCACCTCCAATCACCAACCCACAAGCTTCTTAGATGGCTTCCAGGATTCAGAAGACACTGACAACACTCTTTGTGTCATCTCCAAAGCCTGTAGGTAACCCTTCCTACCTCCCAGCTTATCTCACACTACTCTCACTCTTGCTTTCTGTTCTTCACTCCACCTACTGGCATGTTCCTCTCCTCCTACTGCCCATGCAACATTTCAGCACAGGGCCTTGAGAGATGTTATTTTCTGCTACCTGTGCCCTTCCCCTGACTCCACCTTCAAATCTCATATTAAGCATCACATGAGGCAAACTTCCCCGACCTCTCTTCTCCTCTCCTCTTCTTTGCCGTGCTTTTTATAAGTTCATAATAGTTTTATTTGATTAAATGTTTCTTCCTTGAGTACATAAGCACAATGTGAGAAGAAACTAAATCTGACTTTATTCCCCATTGTCTCTGTTGCCTAGATCAGTGCCTCGTATATTAAGTGCTCGATAAACACTGAAGGAGTGAGTAAACTATATAATGACATTCCTAAAATATTCAGTATGAGGAAGTCTTTTGTTCCCTGGCCAATTTTTGAGAGTGCTAACTTTTTGTCCATTTACCTTGAGATCTCAGAACATGCTTTTTGGTAGTAGAGTTTTAGATATTAAGATACTTGTTCAATTATGGGCTAGAGAAATAGAAAAGACCAGTGTTAAGAAGAAAGCCATAAACATGGGATGTACACAAGAAGGAAAGCCTTTGAGAAAATATTAAATGAGCCCTTGGAGGAAGATGCCAAAAAGTGAGCTCTGAATCTTTGAGCACTTTGGCTCAAAGGACGACTTATCTCCACCATGAAAACTAGGAAAATCTGATCTGTGCTGCAGCACAAAGAAAATGATTTCTTCAGAGGGAAACATGTTAAATGAAAGAAAGAACTATTTCTTTAATGAGAATCTTTAAAAAGAATTTTAAGGGACATCTCGGTGGCTCAGTCAGTTGAGTGTCCAACTTCTCATGATTTGTGAGTTGGAGCCCCATATCAGGCTCCCTGCTGTCAGCGTGAAACCTGCTTCGGATCATCTGTACCCGTCTCTCTCTGTCCCCTTCCCACTCTCTCTGTCTCTGTCTCTCTCTCTCAAAAAAAAAAAAAAAAAGAATTTTAAAAACTATCCAGGAATATACCTCACACCCTCTCCCACCAACATTTAAGACATCTCTTTGTCTCTGTGACCCCAACCAGAGACGGAAAAGGCTCCCAAGAGTTATAGTCTAATTCTTCAATAATCTCCTTTCTCCACCACACATGAAATCTGCAAATTCTCCACACTCCTTCCCCCAGACCCTGAGAGTAATTTCAAAACATTTTGGAAAAATAAACAATTAGGCAAGCATTATCATTTCACATTAAGAGAAGATGATTTTTTTTTCCTTTAAGCATTACATAGTAAGTCAAACATGAAATTATTTTCTGAGTTCACATTTTCCCAATTATGGACTCAAAACCTGTCTTCATTGATAAAAGAATGGCATTTTACCTCTGGATAAATTAAATATCCAATTTCAAAAACACGAATGACTACGTCTTGCTGAGTTACTTTTGCTAATATAGGTGCATAGATTTGGAGCTGGTGAAACAGTGTCACCAAACCAGTAGATGGGTGTCAATATGCATGGAACAATCAGAGGTGTTCCTCGAGGCTCAGCCCTTGGCCTTTTCTTGTTCAATATTTTTATCAACAACTTGGATGAAGATGTAAAAATTGTGCTTGTCAAATCTGCAGTTGACACAGTGGTGGGAGACATAGCTTATGTTCTGGGTAGTGGAATCAGGTTTTACTTGAGCCAACTATGTGATCTGGCCTCCAAAAATGCTAACATAAATCTAGGTTGCTGTTGAAGAAGTGCAATGTCCAGATCAAGGGAAGTAATTACTCCACTATAGAGCACGCTGAACTGACCACATTTGGCCACCACATTTTAAGGGGGAAATTGACAAATAGGAGGGAATGAAAGCAATGAAGGCATCCAAAATGCATCACAGGAAGAACTATAGAAGAATCAGGGAATATTTAGTCTGAAGAAGAAAAGATTTAGAGGGTCATGCTAACTGCCTTCAAATATTTGTGGGATTAGATATAGTCTATATTACTCCAAAGGGCAAAATTTCAAAAAAAAAAAATGGAATCATGGTGATAAAAGCCAATGATGACTACAATTTGAGTTCTTATTTTGAAACAAACACTATGCTAGATGCTTTATAAACTGCACCTCTAACCCTCACAATGACACTACAGGGTCAGCATCATTATCCTCATTTTAAAACGATAAAAAGAGTAAAATTGCTCACCATCACTAATACTATGCCATTCTCCTCTAGCCATCCATACTCTTTCTGGACTGACACTCTAAAAATACAAATTTAATCTTGTGTCCAAAGAGTAAACAGGCTGCCTTGTAAAGTACTGAGCTTTCTGACATTGGAGTTAAGCCAGTAGAGACTAGTGGCCCTCCGTCAAGGATGTCACCAAGAGGATTTTTGCATCAGGAGGGAGAAGGTGCTGCATGACTTTCAAGGTCTCTTTCATTGCTAGGATTCCCTCACTTATGATACATGGTTCATACTTTGGCCCAGTGCTTCCAAATGGTTAGTAATGTATGATAATGTTGGAAATACACTGGCTTAGGAGTTAGGAGGTCTATTCTAGTCCAGGTTCTCTACCCCTCCTTGCAGCCATGTAACCTGGATAAATCATCCCACCCCCCATCAGCTCCATAGCCCCACTGCTAAAAGCAGGGGGTTGGACTACCTGATTTCGATAAGTATTTCCTGCTCTGATACTCCACAAGTCTCTTTCTTCTATTTTTTATAAATTTTTTATGTTTTTTTTTTTAATTTATTTTTGAGAGACAGAGAGAGACAGCGTGAGCAGGGGAGGGTCAGAGAGAGAGGGAGACATAGAATCCGAAGATAGGCTCCAGGCTCTGAGCTGTCAGCACAGAGCCCAATGTGGGGCTTGAATCCACGAACTGTGAGATCATGACCTGAGCCAAAGTTGGACATTTAACGGACTGAGCCACCCCGGCACCCCTCCGCAGGTCTCTTTCTATGTTACATTTTATCAGACATTAAATATCCAAACTCACTTTTTAACTATGATTCATGGACCTACAAACATTGATTTTGCTCTATAACCATAAGCTTTTGCAGAAATGAGCCTTCCAAAAATTATAGCTTTATGCCAGACCCAAGGGATCATAATTCAAGAAACGGATCTAACACAAAGTAAAATTTCTCAAACTTCAAAGATGAAAATTCCACAGACAAATTATTTTCATCTAAATTGCTTACTCCTGGGTTCCAATTTCTCCACAAGTTCCTTTGACTTCTTCTTCCCTTCATATCCTTCAATACGCCTTGTTCTCCATTCAGTGTTGTTCTGAGACATAAAGGGTGTGAATGGAATGAGAATCAGGGCATAATGAGTCTTGACTGCATACTCAGTGAGTTTGAGGTAGAGCGGTAATTGTCTTTCTGCATGCATGGGCTTGGAATACAATATGCAAAAAAACAACCCAATGTATATGAATATATGTCCATGTTCTTATAAATACCTATAATTTCAGGGTGTGGTCATGAAGGGTGAAGGGCAGTGGACCACAGATGAAAGTAAAAGTTAGACCATACAGGGAGAAGGTTGTTGATTCCCATAAGGTCCCAAAATGCTATCTTCAAATCTATACTCCATCCAACTGCCAAGGTGTGGAGACTTTATGGGTTTCTCTATAAAGAGCCAGGGTCATCCCGACACGCGTTTACAAGTCGAGTTGTGCAATCTTGGAATTGTCTGCATCTTAATGATGCCTGGGCAGTTATGAAGACTTTCAGAACCTCCCAGATGTAAACATCCATGAATTGCATCCAAAAGAGGTCGGAGGCATTCACAGGATAACACAAGTTCTAACCTTCCAGAAGAGACTAAGCTCTCTGAAGGTTTAGGAAGGCCTGACTCCTTCTTTCTGATGCTCTTAGGAGCTGGAATACCAGTGTGAGTATTTTGAATGCTACCAAGAGGGTAGGCTGCTCCATGACAGTGGGGACAGTAAAGTATCAGAGGGGACATGCTGGGGCTGGGGAGGACACCAGGAGCCATGCCAGCTGCCTCTCTCTCCATAACATTCTCCTTAGCGTAGCCACACAGTGAAAGGTGAACAACATAAGAAAGAAACCATCTCAGGCAACCTTTGCAGGTGAGAAAGGGAGAGGAGAGCACAGAGCACTGTGAAAATTCCAGTGTGACATGCACATTTAAATTCTGCTTTTTGAGTTTGCTACTCATCCCAGAAGAATTCTAAGGGGAACAAAAACACGAGCACTGGAATATAGGGCTCAAGTTCAGATCAGCTCTACAGCATCTGGGGCATGTTAAGTTCTCTGAGCCATACCTTCCTCATCTTTAAAATAGAGATCATCATCCAATGAAAAGGGTTGTAGTGAGTATCGCACGAGAGGATGGATGTTCCAGCATAGTGCTGACAGCATACGTGTGCTCCTTTTCTTTTAGTGTAGTTCCAAATGTGAGGCTCAGAGAGTACTGGTTCATTCTGGGTGGCTACTCCCCATGGCTGATTTTAATAGAAATATTACTAATAATAGCCAGCACGTATACACCATTATCATATGTCAGAAAATTAATTTAATCCTTGTCAGTCTAGAAGGTACACAGGATTATTAATCCTCATTTTACAGAGGAGAAAACTGAAGCACAGAGAGGTTAAGTAACTTGCTCAAAGTCATCCAACTAATAAGTGAAGGAGCTCAGACCTAGGCCCTTTGGCCTCAGAGTCCATATCCTTACTTACTAAGCCATACTGCCTCTATAGTCTTGCTGTGAAAATATTTTCTAGTGGAAAATGACATGGGAAAAAATAAAGTGTACCTGATATCCGTTCTAGGGACATAAAGAGAAGTGGTTAGTTGATGCTGGTATGGGATCCTGAGAATTACAATATATCTGTCATATCACTAAATTGGGGCAATATCACCACCATTTTCATACCTAGAAAAGACTGGGGATACACCATTAATTCATTTCTAAGTTGTTGATTAGTGACCCTTGTCTTAATGTCATAGCGACTGCACAGGTCTTTTGAGACTGGTTTACAATAAATAGGGTAGATTAAGATTAGGGAGGAAAGCTGTACTTCAAAAACCCTTGAACAATAAACAACCAACCGTCACTCACTCATTCTCTGATCAAGTTCACCTTCCTCAATAGTTCTAAGAGTTAAGAAAAAGGCTGGGAAAGAGGTAATTTCTTTGATGCTTGGATCAAGTTCAATTTCCAAGGCAACTTCCCTTACAGCGGGTAGAAAAGCAGCTCACACATGGATATGACCCTCAGTGGCCTTTAGCACACTCACCTGTTTCCAGGAAGTAGGCAGGCTGGCCCCGAGTGAGGTTCTAGACTTGAGTCTGCAAGATACGGACAAGCAAGATCCGTCTGACTGCACCGTGCTCTCCTCCAACTCCAGACCTCTGTCATCCTTTCTAATACTGGGTTTAGACAAAAGAGCCCTGAACCATCCCTGTAAGCATTTTATAGCTATTCATTTAATACTGTAGTAAAATGCTCAAGACAATAAATGTCTTCTCAGGTGCCACCCTTGACTGTGAGAAACAGTTTTTAGGTGTCTCTCAAAGATCCTGCTCCTTCCCGTTCAGATTCTCAATGCTGCGGACTGTCTGTGTCTCTGCCCTCACCTCCTGCTTTATTGCCTTGGTTAATTCTGCTAAATATAATCATATGAGTTAAAATGAAGGAAGTGATGCTACTTCATTCAGGTGACTAGAATTTTACTTGAGCCAATCTCTGTGGTTGATGCATCTACAGATATCTTGGAAGTTAGAAACTAGTCTAATGCCACTGAAAATGATACTGTACTCACTGCTCACTGGTAAAGTTCCTCATTTCTCAAGAGTCTTCCTCAAGAAACCAGTGGCACGAGACAACCTGGACACTTCTGCTGTCCATAACTCTGACGTATGACTTGAGCTGTTATAATTTAATTTCAGTCAACCTTTCCCTTAACACCTCCTGGCAACCCATTCTCTCTACCCTTTTCCCTCTCATTCACATATGCAGACCTCAATGCTTCTTGACTGTTCATACCATTTCATGTCTCTTTTTCACCTTTGCACATAATACTTCCTCTTTGCAGTCAATCCAAGATTCAGCAACATTTCTCCTCTGTGGAGCCTTCTCCCACTCCTTCTGGCCCCATTAGTTGTTCCCTGTTTTGTGCTCTCACAGTAACTTTTCCATATTGCCATTAAAGAGCCTGGTTTATTTCCACAAGAACTTCCTCCAGCAAACATGGACCGGGGAATACGCCAGGTTCATCTGAGAACAGCCAGTATCTGCTCCTTGGCATGCACCTTGTAGACGTGCGATAAATTCAATTTTTCAGTGAATAAATGCATGGTGGTGATTTTGAGCAAGTCTATCGCTTCTCTTTGTTTTAGTTTTCTCCTTTGCTAAGCAGGAACAACTGCACCTTGTAAGACTTTTATAAATATTTAGTTAAGTAATGCAAATGTAGAGCTTAGCACAATGTTGGGTGTATTAAATGTCCAATACTCGTCTAGAGCTGATCAGGCCCTGGCCTAAGGATGAAGGGCTAGCTGATGGGTCTACATCTTCATGTGAGCTCCACCATCAAGCACATGATCTTTTTAATTAACTTCTTAGTCTGTTGATTTTGCCTTCATAAAGATTCCCACATCTGTCTTTTCTTTGCTATCCCATGAGCTCCAGAGTTTGAAAACCTTCTACCCTGATCGCACTATAACTTCCTACTGTTCTCCTGACTTCCAACCCTTCCAGTTCCTCCCAGGCCATTCCAGACCACACAGTCCAATTAATTGGTATGAATCGGCACTTTCCCAATGTCACACCGTAACTCTAAAACCTCCCAGAGCTCTCCGGTGCTTACACCGCTAAAGCTCACGCTTAGCCTTGCCTTCAAAGGCCCTATATATCCAGCCCCATCACTTACCCTTGTCCCCTGTGCCAACCCTCCACTCTAGCCACCCTTCACTACTCACTACACAACTCATGAGGCAAATCCTCCCCTTCACACCTCCGCAGGTACATTCTCCAGGCCTGGAATTTCCTCTCTGCTCAGCTAAATCCTATCCTCTAGGCAATAAATCTGTTGACTGATAGATAGAGTGTTTCTCTCTAGTACAAATGAGGATAGTATTCCCTTGCTTCCTCTGAACTACGAAGTTAGGATACAGTAATGGCTTCAAAAGAGCTTTAATAACATATGTATTATCCTACCAACCCGCTCTTCTCTCCTGACATCCCCCCATTCTTGGAAAGACCGCTTTCCTCTGTTCAATTTCTGGTTCATCTTAAATGTCACCTTCTCAATGTTACCTCCCTAACCAGAAAAAAAAAAACCCTCCTGTTATTTTCTACCTCAGTACCCCAAACCTTTCCTTTATAGCATGTGTCATAAGGTGCAATTTTTATCATTATTTTTCCCAGTTCTATATTATCATTATCATTTTATCATTATTATTTTATCATCATTATTTCCAGTTATATACACTTTTATCATTATTATTTCCAGTTACCTCTTATAAATTCCTGGAAGGGAAAGCGCCTGTCTTATTTTCTTTTCTATTGCTAGTGCCCAGCTCAGGGCCAACACAGAACTAGACAACCAGTGACCGAGTGGACAAATGAATTAGGATTTCTGAGGTGATGATATAATAAAGAGCAACCAATTTACAATTTCCTCTCATTGGGTACACAGTCATCTTAAGCCTGAGATACAGAGAGATAACATTTGCTGACCTGAATCCTCATAAGTCATATCAACAGAGGCCAGACACAGCTTAACAGTCTCCTCAAATTGCCATGTGTTTGGTCAATTCAAATCACTGGTTGAAGTGAGGCAAGACAGGCTGCCCTAAGCAACTGGAAAATATACAGGAGAAGGCAAAGTGAAATGATTACAAACAAGCAAGAAACTAGGGTCCTGTGGCAGGTACGGGGAAGGGAAGGGAATGGCACCAATGGCATTACCAGGCTCCCATTTCTGTACAGCATGGGGAAGAAAAGGGTCTTGAATATCCTGAAAGAGGCACTGGGCACACAGGGAAATGCTGAGGAGACACACTAAGAACCTGGTATGGCCACCCCAGAGGCAAATGGCCCATTCTAGAATTACTAAACTTATTTCTCTTCCTTCTTTACCAGAAAATGTGAAATTACCAAAAGTAAGAGTGCATATAAAACTACCACAAGGATGCTGACGGTCTGTTTCCTCAGCATTTCAAAGAGAATCAAATACTTACACTTAATGACCAGAAATATGAATGTGGCGCTCTCTTGAAAGCTGCTAATGATATACTATAATTCTGAGAAGAGACTTTGCCTTTCCCTCTCCCAAAGCCCTCCTTCCTCAGTCCCTCTCTCCTGGCCAAAAGAGCTGGAGGGTAGGGCTGGCTGCTAAGATGAATCTGCTTGAAAACTCCCCTGCCTAGAGCACTGGTTGGGTATCTGCATTCCTGAATATTTGGCAACAGCCAGCTCTTAACATGAAATAGAAATGTGATCTTCAGTGGGAAGGAAAATGTGCTACAAGATAGACTTCCTCCTCCAAAACAATAGAGAATAAGAGTGCCTGCACTTCTTTTCACTTCTGGTGGAACCCGTCAGGTAGCTTGTCATGAATGGCCTTGCTTTGTAAATTGTTCAGTACTTCACAAACATTAAGTTACTGCTATGCTGTGCTAATGTCGTTGTTAATTCAGCAGCATATTTCTATCCTGGGAAGTGGATGTTTTATTGGAAGACAAGTACCCTCCAATTGCCATTGCTTCCAAGCAAACTGAATCACAGCTACTGGTGTTTGTTAAGTCTTAGACCAAAAACCAAATTACATAATGCAACACAGGAAATCAATGAGAGACTGCGTCTGTCTTATTTGATGAAATCCTAATAGAAAGAGATAACATTTTTATCTTGACCATACCAAACTAAACAGCACTTGTGTGCATAGGGGCACTGGCCATGACTGGATGCAACAGTCCTCAAAGAAAGCCTCTGGAAATCTTGTCTGAATATTAAGAGTGAATTTTAAAATAAGAATTCTTTTTTTTTTTTTTTACATTTATTTATTACTGAGAGACAGAGAGAGACAGAGCATGAATGGGGGAGGGGCAGCGAGAGAAGGAGACTCAGAATCAGAAGCAGGCTCCAGGCTCTGAGCTATCAGCACAGAGCCCGACGCAGGGCCCAAACCCGCCAACCGTGAGACCATGATCTGAGCTGAAGTTGGTCGCTCAACCGACTAAGCCACACAGGTGCCACTAAAATAAGAATTCTTACCAGTCATTTGGGTTCTCTGGATCCTTAGGAGTTGAGAGAAGTGCCATGGGGGTCAATGAGATGGTTTCCATGTTTACAGTGCATACAACGTGCATCCCCAAACCTACATGATACCACTTATTACCATTCTGACCTCATTTTCTACTAGTCCTTACCTAATTCACTCTGTTCTAGACACATACTGGCCTCCTTAGTGTTCTGCTGACATACAATAGCCTTGGCACTGGCTGCTCCCCTCTCCCCATCCCTGCGGAAAGGTTTCTTCTCCTTATCCTCACATCTCCTTCTGCCACCAATTCCAAATGTTTGCTCAAATGTTACCTCCCAATGAGCCTTATGTCTGAGGCTGGCCACTCTTAAATGACAACCCCACTTCCTGGAATCCACATTTCCCTTACTTAGTTCATCCTTTCCCATTATGACATCCATTCCTTCCTCACTTGCTCCAATCTAAAAGCACGAAACCACTTCTGATCCCTATTCTTAAAACAATATGCAAGAAAAGAAAAAAAGACACAGAAAATCCAGTGACTCTACTTTTTTTTTTAACTACCGGAAATCTCTTTTATCTCTTTCTCCCTTGGATGCTATGTTTTGAAAAAACTTCTTAAAACGTCATGAATTCATTTTTCTGTACCAGTCTTCAAGTGTTCACATTTCTTAATTTCTAGAATCTCATTTCACTCTATTGTACCATTAGACACTACTGTTTCACAAGATTGATAAAATGCTAGGCCCAGAAAGAAACTGATGCTTTATTTATTTTTTTTAATTTTTTTTAATGCTTATTCATCTTTGAGAGAGAGACAGAGAGAATAAGGGGCAGAGAAAGAGGGAGACACAGAATCTGAAGCAGGCTCCAGGCTCCAAGCTGTCAGCACAGAGCCCAATGCGGGGCTTGAACCGTGAGATCACGACCTGAGCTGAAGTCAGACGTTTAACCAACTGAGCCACCCAGGCGCCCCAAGAAACTGATGCTTTAGTTTTTCTGGGCAGACTTCCTGCAGGTAAACATACAATTGCGATGCTTTAGTTTTTCTGGGCAGACTTCCTGCAGGTAAACATACAATTGCAATTAGAAAATTTGATACTATATCACTTGGGATGCCAATAGGAAACAGCACACTCAAATTGTGCAACTTGAGGAATGATTAATACAGAAACTATTTGCAAAGGTATGGGCAGAGCAGGGAAGCCACAGCCATGGTGCAGTACCCTGGGGCCAATTAGCAGGGAGCTGTTAGCATTCCTAGGCCTACAGGAGTGAGAGAAGGGAGAGGTTATTACCAGACCTCAGGAGAAAGAAAGGTTAGCAGGAGACCAGGGAGGAGAGAGCTGTGTAGACACGGCATCTGGCAGGACCTGGGACCTTTGGTCAAAGAAGACAACTAACTGAAGCAGCTGGGAGACTAGACACCCAGGCCCCCTTTTCTCCCTTTCTGGAACCTACTATGGTAGTTCCATGGCTACCAGCCCAAATCCAACAGGAAAACACAGGTTAAAGGTCAGCCTTTCAGGGCAGTCAGCAGGGTGGAATAGAGAACAAATGGGACAGATGGACACTGAGAAAATACCTAGCACAAGTATGTTTGATTAAACTTATTTTATTTCACAAGCAATATACTTACTAGAGAAAAATTGTGAGGAAAAAAAAATACATGGGAAGGAACAAAATCACCCATCATCCCAACATGAAGGAAAAAAACTAATATTTTACTGTATCTCTCCAGATATATTTTCTCTCTATATATGTATATACACTATGTGTACATGCACACACACACACAAACACACACACACGCACACACATTCTGATATGCAAGAGATCCAAGAGATCCAAAAGATCAGAAACCCCACTGGGACACAGTAACACAGTTTGCATTCCACCCCACCTACCATGACTAAAAAAAAATGTTATCTATATCTTTATTTCCTTTCTCTCTAATTTAAACCATATAAGGGCAGGACTGTCACTAACTGAACTTGCTCTGCATTTATCCGTGTGTGTAACAAATCATGATGGGACTGATAAAAACAATACAAGGCAGAGTGAAGCCCGTCCCACAGTGTGCCCAAGTAACCCAGCTCCACCCCGTGAAGATGAGCTGGGACAAGCACGGCTCCTCTGAACCCAGTTACACACCCTCAAAACAAGGTCTCACTTTTAGGCCACAGCTTCCAATGTGTCTACATTCCTCCTGGTGAAACAATTGAGCTTGGAATCAGAACAGCTTTCTATGTGGGAGTCACAGAGGGAAGAATTTGGCACCTGGTATCTCTGTACCATAGAGCCATACAGTGCGGAGTTCAGTTCTCTTTTCCACCAACATTACTGGATGGCAGGATAGTGAATAAATGTAGAAGGTGCAGTTTTCTACTCAAGACAGTCACGATTTATGGGCTGGCTGCTTAAATAGAAGCACTAATGCCAATGAAATGTCTATATCTAGATGACTTCCCCCAGCAACCTCTCACTCTTATATTATAACGCCAAGTCTATGTGTCCTTCCTCTTTAACTTAGACATTCTATATCTTTCCATCTTGACTTCATCTCCATCCTCTTGTGCCACTGCTCTATTGACAATCTCAAGGTGGGGCAAATCACTGATTATTTGATAGACTAAGAAATAATATTTCTAAATCTAAAATAAAGATGAGATCTCAGGACAGTCAGGCACCCACGTAAGAACCACACCCATACCGCTGGAACCTTTAGTAAGTGAGTCCTTGGACAACAGGCTTCGTGTCATTCCCTATGTGTACATACATCCTTAAGCTGATAATATATATGTGTGTTTGGTTATTTTTGCTCCTCAGATAAGTTTTTGTTCTTATTTTATTTCATTTTTAAGTTTATTTATTTATTTGGGAGTGGGGGCAGAGAGAGAGAGGGAGAGAGAGAATCCCAAGCAGGCTCCATGCTATCCACACACACAGCCCGACTCAGGGCTCAAACTCATAAACCAAGAGATCATAATCTGAGCCAAAATCAAGAGTCAGAAGCTTAACCAACTGAGCCATCCAGGTGCCCTAAGTTTTTGTTTTTTAAATATCAGCATGTTGTCTAGTTATTTTTTAATAAGTCTAATTGAACATAGCCTATGTATAAATAAATGTTTCTCAGATGTCTTTTCACACGTATATAGTTTATTATCACTTTATGAAACAGTTTTCCAACTCCTATGGGTAAAATTAAAGAAATTTAAATCTGTTCTTAAAAGTTGAATAGAGGGGCGCCTGGGTGGCTCAGTCGGTTAAACATCGGACTCCAGCTCATGTCATGATCTCATGGCTCATGAGTTTGAGCCCCACATTGGGCTCTGTGCTGACAGCTCAGAGCCTGGGGCCTGCTTCAGATTCTGTTATCTCCCTCTCTCTCTGCTCCTTCCCTGCTCATTCATTCTCTCTCTCTCTCTCTCTCTCTGTCTCTCTCTCTGTCTCTCTCTCTCTCTCTGTCTCTCAAAAATAAAATAAACATTAAAAAAAAGTCAAATAGAATCTGAGAATGAAGAGCCATTTCAAAAGTTTGTAACCATTGGTAAAATGCATGTGCAGGGTAAAAGAAGAAACAGAAAATATTTGAATCTCTTATATTATCTTCACCTTGATTAAACATCTTTGCCCACAAGTTAGTTCTGCAATTACACGCAATACTGACTTCTCTGGGTAGCTAATTACCTCTTCATTCCCTTTTTAAAAAACAATGACAATGGGGTGCGTGGGTGGCTTAGTTGGTGCTGACAGTTCAGAGCCTGGATACTGCTTCAGATTCTGTGTCTCTCATTCTGTCCCTCTTCCACTTGTGCTCTCTCTCGCTCTCAAAATAAGTAAATAAATAAACATTAGAAAAATGAAGCAATGACAATGTTCAGGCATAAAGTCTGATCTCCCTTCTGCTGGCATAGGAAAAACCAGTCCCCAAAGCCTCAGGGTCTTTATAGATGCCCTGCCTTATATGTTACCCTGTTTATTTTTTTAAAGCATTTTTAAAAGTTTATTTATTTTGAGAGAGGAGAGAAAGAGAGAGAGAGAGAGAGAGAGAGAGAGAGAAAATGAGTGTGGGGGAGGGGCAGAGAGGGAAAGGCAGAGACAAAGAATCTCAAGCAGGCTCCATGCTGCCCACGACCAACATGGGGCTCGAACTCACAAACCGTATGATCATGACCTGAGCAGAAGTAAGATGCTTAACAGACTGAGCCACCAAGGTGCCCGAGTCTAATGGTCTGCCATATCTCTACTTTTGAGGAAGGTTGAGGCTCCACGTCTGAAGACATGCTTGACAAGGTTAAAACAAACCTCTTTCCCTTCCTCTCCTCCCTTCCATTTACTGGCATTAAAATCATCAAGAACTCCTCTTGTTGAAGGCCTTTTTCGTGCTCTTCCAGAGGCAGCAGAGGGAAGAGACCAATTTGATCCCTAGTTTGTATCTTTGTGTCGAGGGAATCCAGAAAACTTATCTTGCTGGCACATGGTGACCACAGTTGGGGAAGCTTTCTACACACACACAATGCTACTTACCACTGGCCTGAACAAAATTCAAGTGGAGGCTGAGAAGGAGGAGGTGGAGGAATGCTTGGCCAGTGGCAGAAAGAGGGTAAAGTGCTTATGGCCTTTTATATTAATTTTTGTGACATGATCCAATTATATCTATTTAGTAGTGCTTTCTAATTACTACTGGAGATGAATAATGAAAGATTAACCTTGTATTCAAGCTCTCCCTCAAGTCAGCCTCCCTCCCTGGTTCACTCATGTGAACATTCTAGATTCAAATACAGAGCATATCTAGAGCTCGTGGCATGCTTGGCCAAATAGTCACTTAAAAAACTGGAAAAAACCTTTTGGGGCTTCAGTAAGAGGCCAAGGCTACAGGCTGGTGCTGTGAATGGCAAGGTGGGACAGAAAGGGACCCTGTCCCGCCTCCAGATACAGTGTCTGTAACCAAAGAGATGTTGGCCAGCAGAGCTACAAAATCTTTACTGTACAGGATTTAATCGTTAGGTTTCAGTGGTAATATAGGAACATGAAAGGGAACAAAAGAAAAGCAGATCTACAGAAGTTAAAATAATTATGAAAACAGTGGCAACTGGGGCAGTACAAAGGAGGGATGATGTTGTCTCCACCTTCGTTAGGAACAGAGTCTCATGACTTTGGACGGATTAACCCAAAACAGGAGATCCAGCTTGGATGCAGGCTGGGAAAACAGGCAAAAAGAAATTCCAACTTCAAGGAAAATATTTTGTTAATGAAACCTCTAAGAACCCACTCTCAGAACTTTAGATTTGAAAGATGCCATCGACAGCCTTTAATCCCACTCCCTGACTCAACAGAAAAGAAAATGGAGGGCAGAGGAGAGGATATGACCAGACCAGTAGTTCACATCTAAGTGGACGCAGAAACAGGACAAGAGTCTAGATCTTTTAACTTCTCATTCAGTGCTCATTTGGCTATAATCAATGATTTTAGAGTTTTAGTCCTGTAAAGTGGAAAGAATGACTTTATTTCATGTTCAGCTCAGACCTTAATATATTGGACTAATATAATTATTTCATCTTGGGGCTGCGAAAAGCTGACAGGCACTCAAAAGAGGCAAGAGTTAGGATCAAGTCCAGAGATGCCCATCTCCTGAGAATGATCATTAGGAATTTAGAGTGAAGGGGAAGGGATTCTCTTTGACAATGGATACACTGGCCCTCAGGCCCTACCAGTCTTCCGGTAGGCCGTCGGAATCTCTGAGACCAGATGTTCTGAGGACACTCTTAATTGCACTGGAGGAACACGTTGAGCCTCCTCGAAGCACAGCACAGTTATAAGGCTGGGTCCCAGCCAGTTGCTCAAAGTATTTTCTCAACAAAAACAAAACAAAACAAAACAAAACAAAAAAACAGCAAAGAGCTCTTTTTGTTCTGACAATTCTTCCTCACACTTAAAATGCCCCGTACAATTAGGACCGTTTATTCTGTGCACACTTGGATAATGCTCTGATAAAAAGCTAAAACTGCAGAGTATGGCTCCAGGGACAGGAAAACACTATCGCTTCTATGGGTTCATACACAGATTGTGTCATACTTAATGCTGAAATCATAAACTATATATTTTTGCCCCCTCCGAGCTGCCTATTGTGTGCTTATAAACAGGAACCTGGCAGCATGTCAGGGGTGCAAATTGATTTCCTTTCCCAAATAAAATTTTAAAAAGCAAATAAACAAGGTTATGTTGGCTAATGAAACATTACATGCCAGGCTGGGGAGAATTCTTTCAAAATGTATTTTCTTGAGCAAAGGCAACACAAAGCATCCGTAAAAGGTTCTTTCATAAACAACATGTTTACACAAAAATGCATTACTGGAAAGAGAGGAAAGTTATGGTGCATCTCCCATGATATATTTGGATCGGGTTTTAAGAAATAAATTAGGGATGGGTGAGAAGGGGGGAGGCCTGTACTGCTACAGAATTTGGAAATTAACTAAAGCCACTCGGAAGTAAGATGAAGTGGTTCTTGTTTAGAAAACCACTTGATCTTAGTGTTTTTATAATTTGTCATCGAGATGCAAGGAGCCCACTTTGAGTGTATCCTATCAGTATGAAGAATGCCAGGAAAGAAAACTGAATCAAGCCCGCCATACTTAGAGATACAGGACTAGTAAGGCCGGATGGCTGGCATCAATGGAAACATCTCTTGGACCATGACCTGTTTCCCAGCTGCATCCCTAGTACACTGTGAGACCCAGATCAAATATTCCTGCATCATCTCCCTCCTTCAACCATCTTCCCAACACCTTTCTGCTGATGAGTCCAGGTAGCAGGAACCTTGGTGCATCCCAATGAGCAGACAAAGTTCCAAGACAACACGGAATGCAGCTTGGAGGAGGAGGATGAAAAGGAAGAGGGACGGTGTCAAGCCTGCCCAGCTGAGAGCTGAGTTGCTACCTGGCAATGGTGGTATATGGTCAGAGGGTGTCCCACGTGTTGCCAACGCCAGTGATGCATCCTTCCCTTACAGTTACTGCCTGTCATCAGGGAATTAGTATCTCATACTAGAGCCTAAGGGCACAAGGTAGAAAGTCCCTATAATCTGAGACGCTCCTGACTATAAAGAAAGAAAAGAAACCTTTCAATGCTACTCAGGGGCTTTTGTTCAGGCTTAAAATACAACTCAGCTAGCTAGTCAGAAATAAAGAACAGAACAGTTGGAGATCACAAAGGTGACCCTGAGATCCCACAGACCCGAGGGCCCTACCCCAGAGAATGGTGTTGGGCAGTGACAGGGTGTGAAAGCTCTGGGATGGAATGGTGCCTGAGATGGCAAGTTCTCTCCCTCTTGCCCCCAACTCACCATGCAACCTTGGTCAGGTCTCTGGGCCACTCGGAGCTTTCTTTTTTCCACCACTTTTAATATAAGGCAAACACTGTCAGTCTGATGGGGTGATTAATGAGGTAACATTTGTAAAATGCTAAGAGCTTTCCAGAGCTCAAATGCAAATACTTTAGACCAAACACTCTGGATAACAGTTAAAACACAAAAAGGGTTAGTCACCAGTTGGCTGAGGATATGAACCTGGGAAGGAATTGCAGAAGGAGTGTGTTCTGTGAAAGGATTTGACTCTGCTTGGGTGCACATCGGGGAAAGGGGAGGGAAGGGGAGAGGCCTTGCAAAATCTAGAATATGAATTATTTCACCTCCAACAGAGGCCATTAACTTTTAAAACCCTGCATCCTTTTAACAATACCAAAGATAATTTAATTACACAAAACATTTTTCTACACACATACTCCCAAGGTATGACAGTAGATTATACTGACACTTTTGTTCTTATCCCAAGAAAATGACACAGCATGAATCTATAAGGGCCACATACCAATTGGCTTGGCACTTGTAACCCTCAACTTGACTTCCCCCATTTTCTGTGGAAATGGAAGAACCGTGTTAATCGTCGGCAAATTTGATAACAGATGTGTTTCCCAGCAAATCCACATCAAGCACTTGAAGAGTAACTGCCCCCTGAAGCTTGTTGTGTTCCTACGTACATTTGGCATCAACTAAAGACTTCAGCCGCTTTGTTTTTATCTGACCAAAGCTCAAGCCTCAGGGTGATACTCCAAGTGCTGCTTTAGATTATAAAGTCTTAACAGCCCCTCGCTTTAGGGCACTGTGTTTATTGATGCTTTGTAAGCAATTTACAGTCCCTTAATAGCACATTCACCACAATGTTACAGTGTTTAACTTGTTAAATTATATTTAGAGCTTCAGGGAAAATTACCTCATTGGCTTCACTAGCATGGGTTATTGATATCACACAGGAGTTATGGCAGCATTCACCTGACTGGGGACGGCGACAAGAACATTTTACGGGCTGGAGTCAAAAGTGGAATGCAAAATTCAAGTGGAGAAGTCAAGACGGTATGGCACTGGTGGGAGAGGTGGAATGGGGTGGCCCTCCGGGAAAGGAGTTAGGGAAGGCAGAAGGGACAGAGGTGAGCCAGCAGGGTCAGCATCTGACAGAGTCATTTATTAAATTGGAAAACAAAAAAATTGCCAGTGACGGCCATCTTGATTCTGACATTGCTCTAAGCCACTTCCACAACCTGGCAGTGTGCCTATTCCTAATCTCCCGTCCTTTGGAAAAAATGTTCTAGATCCAGGGATCTGGGAGACAGCACTGAGCTTCAGTTGCTATAGCCACTTATCCAACAGGTTGGTGTTTTCCTCTTTGGGACTAAGTATTGCAGGGGAAAGAGTGGATGTGTTAATAAGTAAAACAAAGGGAAGGAGGAGGTGGTGGTAAAGAAAGTGGAAGACGAGGAGCAGGAGGAAGAGGAAGAGAGAAGAAGGAGGACAAGAAGAAGAAGAAACAATAGCAGCAACAACAACAGTAGAAGCAGCAGAAGCAAAATCTTTATTAGAAAAAAGAGACATAAAAGTAAGGCTAAAATATCATCAAACCTGAAGCTTAGTAATGTCCTGAGACTTCTTCAGAAAAGCAACCAGAGGCCAAGGCATTAAAAATCCACTGCAGAGGCTAGAGAACAGGCATGAGAAACCAACCAAGTGGCCTATGCACTCTGGGGTCTTAGTTTGCGTGACCCTTGCTGGCTCACAGATGGCTAAAGGTTGGAAGCAAACCATCAGAAATGACAAGTATTGCAGTGTATAACCTCCATGAGAGAATAGCGTTTTCTCTTTCCCATATGTAGGTGCTGTACTACATGAGATTTCTCATGCTCAGGATACTTAATAATAATTAAGCACCAAAATAAAACAGGCAGTTGACATTGCAAAAACAAAAGGCATCCAATGAAATAAACAATGTTGTTCACCAGGCTGTTTTGGCAAATACCATTGTTGGCAAGGAAGCAACGAAAGAAATAGCAACTTGTACGTATTTCAAAAGTCACAGAATGAGAAGAGAGGAGAAATGCTATCCTGAACACAGGCATATAGTTTCCTACGGAAGTGAAGAACAGCTAGGTGTAAGTATAAATCCTAGAATGTGATCCCTCGAAGAGAAATTTCAGTCTTAAGTACAAATCAGAAATTCCCATTCCTCCTAGATTTAGATTATCATATTTGACCTAATAATTCACATTTAATGTCTACAGGTTCAGTTCCCAAACTGTGTGCCTAGCAGCCCTCAGGTGCTGCACTGAGCTTCTCAAGTTTGAGGAAAACATGGCCATACTTGACATCCATCAGACACTGCACAACCCGAGGTTGTCAGTGTTTCAACATTAGATCATGCTACATTCCTTTGGAGTATATCATAACTTTGCAAAGCTGGACTTTTGGTGGTTGCTGTGATAAAAAGTAAATACCATGCAACAACAAATGTGGAACAGAAAACAAGGGTGCTGTCCAATCGGACTCTATGGTTCTAGAAGGTGTGGAGAGCCCAACAGGTACACACAGCTTATTAGCAAGTAATTATAGTTACTTTTAAATAAAACAAAAGTTTTTTGTTTTTTGGTTCAATAACCATGTATTATTTATTTCAAATAACTACTGAGATGCTTTTATACTTATTATGTTGTTTAGATCTAACATGTATATCGTCCCACTAGGTATCCTGGGAAACCCATAAGAAGTATAAGATATGATCCCTGTCTTCAAGAAGTTGGCAAGACAAATCTTATAGGCTTACAAAGTTAAATGTCAAAAGCAGACAATGCCAGTGATGTTACTAGCCTGCATATGATTATAGGCCAAATGAGTGGTTCAAGAGTCTTGAGGTATTATGGCAAATTTTATGTGTCAGCTTGGCTAAACAATGGCGACGAGTTGCTTGGTCAAACACCCATCTAGATGCTGGTGTGAAGATATTCTTAAAATTTTATTAACATCAAAATCAATAAACTTTGTTTTAAGTTTATTTATTTATTTTGAGAGAGTGTGTAAGCAGGGGAGAGGGGAGAGAGACTCTCCCAAGCAGGCACTGTCCTGTCAATGCAGAGCCCAACATGGGGCTCGATCTCACAGACCGTGAGATCATGACTTGATCTGAAATCAAGAATCAGATCCTTAACTGACTGAGCCACCCAGGCACCCCCAAATCAACAGACTTTGAATAATGCATATCATCCTACATAATGTGAGTGGGCCTCATTCAGTCAGTTGAAGGTCTTAAGAACAAACAAGGCCTGAAGTTTCCCAAAGAAGCAATTCTGCCTCAAGACTTCAATAAATACAGTAGCCCTATCTGCATTTCCTGCCTCCAGATCTTGGACTCAAGACTACAAAATCAACTCTTCCCTGAATTTCCAGTTTGCCAGCCTGCTCTAAAAGCTCCAGACATCCTAGCCCATCCTCTCCTCCATCTCTCTGTATCCTCTCTCCTCTCTCTGTACAGAGATAGAAATAGAGAGGCAGACAAACATCTCCTATTGATTCTATTTCTGTGGCAGTGCCTAAGACAAGAGGGTAAAGAGGTGACTATTGATTGGTGCAGTCACGGAGCTCTTCAACAAGGAACTAAAGATGAGTCTTGCAAAGCAGCTAGCATTTCCATGGGGTGAGATTAACCACTGGTGTACTCACTGTTAAGGGATGAAGCAATATAAACTAAAGGAAAATGTGGCCCCCTGATCTACAGAGAAAGATAAAATAAGAGAGACAAACATTACAAGTAGATCTTATTCCAAAAGGAAAGATTGAGGAGGTCACGTTGGCCAAACATAGATCTTCAAGATATCAAAAGAAATTATTGTGAATACTAAGACAGGCTCTGTCTAAATTCTTCCTCCAGCTCTGGCCAGTGGGACATGGCCACTGTAAACAGCTTCCTTGGCTTTCACTTCCCTGCCCCCAATTCCGGCAAAGCAATGCCCCACAATATCCAGTAGCATCTTTGCCACTTCTTGCAAGCATTGTTTCCTAAGAGCAGGGGCAAAGAGGAGAGAGTGAAGGGGAGATCTCTTCCACACTCACATGGGTTTCAGGCAAGACTGTTCTCAACAGAACATGATCTTAACTGAAAGGCAGCAAGAGAGAGAGAGACAGAGACAGAGAGACAGAGAGAGTAATGCTGACCTTTTTAAGAAGCTATTTTTTTGTGACTCCATTACAACTTAAAAATCACTGGCTACCCCCCACCAATGTGTATATATCCCAAGAATAAACAACAAAGAGGTAGCACACCCAATAGAAAATGGATACAAAATATGAATAGGAATTAAAAAAAAAAAGAAAGTCCACATGCCCAAGACATATATGGAGAGATGTTCAAATTTACTACTAGTAATCAGAGAAAGTCAAATTAAAATGAGAACAGCATAAAATAGAAATGTGGATTATTATTAGTGTTGGTGTAGATATGGGATATAGAAACCACATGCTATCATAGTATAAATTTCTGTGGTCATTCTGAAAAACAACCAGGATCAATTCAGGGAAATTAAATATGCATAGGCTATACATCCCTATATTCTCATGTAGGTCCATACAACGATCATGGTCACAATCCAGCCCCCTCCAATTTGTGGGGTGCAAGACAAGAATATAGATGAAGGTCTATATACCACATGACTAAATTGTTAATAGTCACAAACCAATCTCTAAATATGTCACCTCCTACCTTGACAAATGTACAGTCATAATGGCCTGGAAGATCAGGTTTACATGAACAATTCTCAACTCCTTAGGGCTCTATCTTTAACCTCTAGCTCTGGCCCCCAACCTGCCCCTCTTTTCTTCCCACCCACAGCTCTGTCTGCACCTAGGGTAGTCCCCATATGCATGCATGAAATTTACAAATGAAGACGCGAAGAAAGACGATTTACTCAAGACCAGAGAATAAGCGGCAAAATCAGGGCTTGAATTCAGGTGTCTTGATACTCAATCCCACACAGCTCAGTTATTTTCAGTGGACAAAACTGATCAGACAACTACCTATAAAATAACCCTAAAAGTGAGCTATTGAGATGAGATAAGGTGATCCTAGATGAGAATCATTGTCACATAGAGGTTGAAGCCCACATATAGAAGCTCCAAGCAGATCCCCTCTCCCTCCAATAGCCAGGTCTTGACCACTGACCCCATATGAGGCCAGTGATATAGTCTGTCCTTGCCATAATGGACCCTAATTGGAACCCTCAAACTGTTAGGATTGTAAATGGCGCAGCCACTTTGAAAAGAGTCTGGTACTTCTTCAGAACTTTAAACATATAGAATTGCCAGAGGACCCAGCAATTCCATTCCAAGGTATATTCCCAAGAGAAATAAAGACTACATCCATACAGAAATGTGTACCCAAGTGTTCACAGCAACATTATTCCTAATAGCTTAAAAGTGGAAACAACCCAAAAGGCTACCAACTGATAAATGGAAAACAAAATGTGGTATATCCATACAATAGAATATTATTTGGCCATAAAAAGTACTGATACATGCTACAAAATAGATGGCCCTTGAAAACATCATACAAAATAAAAGAAATCAGTCACAAAAAGCCACATATTATATAATTCCATTATCTGAAATGTCCAGAATAGACAAGTTCACAGAGACAGAGAGTAGACAATGGTTTGCCTAGGACTGAGGGGATGGACTATGGTGAGCGATGGCTCAGGAGAATGAGGGTTCTTTCTGAGCTGATAAAAATGTTTGAAAATTGATTGTGGTAACGAATAAACAAAATGAGTGGGTTCATACTCTGAAATGCCATATAGCAGTTAGAAACAATGAAGAAGTGTGAAATAAGAAGAGACATTTACAACAGTGTTGCATGAAAAAACTACCAGCAGAATAGCACATTACTATTCAATAACACATATGCACAGCTATGTTTTTATAAGGGTGCATGCAGATTTAAGAACATATGATGAAGATTTTGGAGTAGGTGGCTAATGGAAGGAGAGGTGGTCATGGGTGTGGGAACTGAAGACCGAGGAGAGAAAAAAAGTGGAGGTTTTCCCAAACCAGTGAAGACAAAGTACTCTGATCAGAGAAATTACTGAAAAATGTTGATTAACTCAACTCAGCACCTGAGGTTTGAAAGAAACTTTAAGATAAAGAAAGCAAAAGAAAAGTTTAAAAATCTATGGCAGCAGCAGTGAATGGTCTGTTTTTTCAGAATGGTCTTCAGAATTTCTGAAAATCACAGGAGCAGCTGAATGGCCCAGGTATAACACGACCGTGGGAACAAGGAAGTGTTTCTGCCTCCTTTTCTGCATAGGCTCGTGTAATTAGTGCTTAGGTCAGAAGCAAAGAAATATATCTTAGCGTCCCTCAGAAAGAATAAGGTAGTGCTTACACACCAAGTAGGCAATGAGTGAAGCAATTTAAACAAATTAATCACCCAGAGACATACCAGTCAAAAGATAACATGTTGTCCTCGAAGTTCCAGAAAGAGCTGCCAAAAGTCAGTGGAGTGAGTAGGTTAGTAGAGGGAGAAAAAAAACCTTCCTTATATATATATATATTTACGTATATTGTTTGATTTTGCTTGGTTTGGGTTTTGGCTTTGGCAGAAGGAGTGAAGTGGACCTTTTATATTTGTTTTTAAGGAAGGAATTTTTCAAAAATGGGAACTTTACTAACTTGAAGAGAAGGCTGTCTCCAGGATTGCAATAATTGATCTATGCAGTGCTGAAATGAAAGCCCCTTCTTCACGGTGACAGACAAAATGCTGCCCCCCCACAATCTTTTATCTGCTTCTTCCTACCATCCCCATGGCTAATGCTCACAGAGAGGGGCTGACCCTGCCAACCAATTACATTATGCTAATTTGTCTGTTGCTCCAACTCTGGCAGGGGCATTCACCACACAGAGCAGCTCCTAGATTTATATTGTGTCTTGCCGCCTCTGCACACCAGCTAGGTTAATGGATCTTTCTGCCCCGCCCCCACACTTCCTCCTATCTACACTAGGCAACAGTGTACTTTCCAAATGACAGCCCTGCAGGCTCGGGGCTGTGCAGAAGCGAGCCTGGGCATTATCCCGTCCGTCTCCCCAGAGTGCACTGTTTATCTTAGGAGACCTGTCTTCTGAAGAAACTTGTTTTCCTAAGAAAATATATTGCCACTTTTTTTTTTTTTAACATACTCCAAAGTAGTAGGCAAGTGTGTCCGTTTGCTGAAGCTTCTGTGTTTTATGGAGTATGCATCACCTCACAGGAAGTCTATTAGAGCAAAAGTTAAATTAAAAAGTCATGCATGCTAGGAAATCTGCACTGGACTGCTATTCTGTTAAAAAAAAAAAAAAAGTACTAGAGCTTTGGAAGGCAGGTTGGAACACACATCTGAGATGGTAGACCTTTCTCCCAAAGTCAAGAATGCACTGAAAGCCTTCTATAACAAGCATCCCAACACAACACCCGAAGCTCACAGATCTCTCCATCAACCAGGATTACAAAGTACCCACCATGTGCCAGGCTGTGAGAGAGAAAATAACAAGCAATATGTAAGTATAACACAATGAGACTAGCTCCTATAAGTCACCTTTCAAGGTCAATTCCATTATATTAGAAGTTTGAAATCTATGGGACAACAATAAATGCTAAGTCCTGAAAAGATAATAACCGTTAAAAATCTAGCCACTTCCAAAGAAACTTACTTCATCAGCTAAAGATGGTGAAGGGTCCTTAGAGTACTTGTAAAGCCCACCATTTATCAAGGCAAAAATAATCACCCTATTTAATGACCACAGCACCTATATCAGATGGATATGATTAATCCCACTTTACAGGTGATAAAACTGAGAACTGATGGGTTAAGTAACTTGCCCAACGTGGTGAATCACTGATGGAGCCAGAATTCAAAAAAAGCCCATTCTCCTAACCTTCATTCAGTCTCTATTAGACCTACCAAACTGCCTATTTTGCAGATGAAGAAACTGAGGTCTAGAAAAGTGAACCCTCCCGCACCCTAAAAACAAAATGGAGGCCCAGAAAGGCTCCAAGTTATATGACTAGTCTCCAGGTACCTAGTCCAGGGCACCTCCCTGAACACCTTGCCCGCTCCTTATCCCCACTGCTACTAGTCACTCCAATGCTACTAGAAACGTGGCATTGCAAGACATTTTCAGAATGTTCCACTTTTATTAAACACAAAATACAGGAAGTCATTTTTAATACAAAACATCAATTTCCTTTTCCTCCAGTGGATTGGATTGAGATCTGTCCTGACACGATGGGGCTCATGAAAGCCCGTCTCTTCAACTTAGGTATCCTGTACTCACACATTTTATGACCTAAAATAATATTTGAAAAACAGACTTTTGGATGACTGACACTGCTCTGTGGTGGCTACAAAGAATGATGGAAAGCTACTTGTAATGATATGGAATGATGCCTAGGGTATATAACTAAGTATTTTTAATTTTTTAATGTTTATTTATTATCGAGAGACAGAGAGAGACAGAGCATGAATGGGGGAGGAGCAGAGAAAGGGGGAGACACAGAATCCGAAGCAGGCTTCAGGCTCCGAGCTTTCAGCACAGAGCCCTACACGGGGCTCGAACCCACATGCCATGAGATCATGACCTGAGCCCAAGTCGGACGCTTAAACGACTGAGCCACCCAGGCGCCCCTATAACTAAGTATTTTTAAATGACATGGGGCAAATAATCTCCTTTAGATAAAGAGAAAAGGAGAGATAGAGAGATAAATAAGTAGACAGCCAAACAAATGCATCGTATTTTTTTTCTGGGATGCTATAAGTTATGGTACATGAATAATTTTTTTGGAATGATATAAAAGGAAACTATTAACAGGGATCACCTGTGGGGAGAGGCATTCTGGGAAGGCAGGAGGAAAGGAAACTTTACTTTTCATTTTACGCCTTCCTGCACTGTCTGAAAGTTTCAATGTGCACACATTGCTTTTATTCTGGAAAAAAAAAAAAAAAAAAAAAAAAAAAAACCCCGGCCAACAGACATTGGTTCCATATAACACAAATAACTAAATTTCAGATGTTCCAGTGGAAAGAAAAAAGCAAGTAGTGAGGTTTTTAATGAGGCTAACAGGATCATGCATGAAGAACTTGTCTGTAAACTAAAAAGAAAGTTGTATGGATACAAGACACTCATCATGATGATGGTCAGGGTAATTAGGATGATGAAGAAAATAATAATCAGAAGAAACAGGGTGAAGGAGAACAAAGATCCAAAATTGTGGGGAGGAGGCTGGGATGCGCTATGAAATGGAAATAGCCAGATGGCATCAGCTGATTTGTTTTTAACAGGATTAAACATTAAGTAATGTACCCCCCAAAATGTACACCCAGTAAATTAAGGCTGTAATTCCATCTTGCTGTTATGGTGACATGAAAATCCACTCAAGCTTTTCTGTCAGGGTTTATGAAGTTATCAAAGCCCCTTGATGGAATTACAACACTATTATGTACAGCTGGAGAGACATTACTCCTTATCTTAACAGCAGTTAAAAGCACAGTGGCACAAAAGGGCACTAAAATGCCAGTTCCTCATTAGCAGCAGGGAAAGGGGACACATAGATACACATGTGCTTGCATACACACACACACACACACACACACACACGCACACGAGTATGCACTCATGACCGTCTGCGTTAATGATTATTGGTCTAAGTGCAAAATTCTGCATATTCCACATTGTCTCTTTCACAAGATCTAACAGAATTGTTCACAGGTAACAACATAGCGTCTGAAACAACCAGTGTTCTATCATCTTCTGGACATAAAAGAACATTGGCAGGTGGTCATTTTGCTCCGCAGCACCCCTGCCCTCAAAAAGGAGCCATCAACATAAAAAGCAGCAAAAATGACTTACGATTTTTAAAAATAAATAGTGCAATAGTTATGGGACTAGGGAATGGGTTCAGTCTGGGTTAGAATCTGGTTCTACCATCTACACACTGTGCTACTTTAGGCAATCGACTCTCCTTTTCTGTGCTCAATTGCCTATTAAATGGAAATAGTAATGAAACCTACTCCTTTGGTTGTTGTGAGGATTAAGTGAGATAATATTAGTTAAATGCTTAGTATACACTGTACCTACAAAGGAAGCCCTTGTCACTTGTTACTACTATTATAGTGTCAGCAGCATTATCATCTTTATTTATCATCATGGTTGATACTGTAGGCTACAACTACAAGTTGCCTTAAGAGAGACACTAAGAAGTTAAGAACTGTGGTTGTACTATAGGACTCTCAGGAGAAACTAGAAAGAACGGCCAAGATAACACCAACCCTTGAGTTCAACATAAAGACAACAGCAAGAAGCTTTTTAACTACAGTAGTGGCCCTTGAGAGTGGCAGTTGATTAACTAAAAGGTTGAATAGAGGGAGAACCATAAAAATGATAGGTGTATGCTTTAAACATGTTGTTAACTTAAAATGTATAAACACATCTGCCCCGCCACTCTTCAATGGAGGGTCAACGCCTTTTCTGAAAGTGGGTCTCCTGGTTGACTTCTGCATATTCTTTCTTGCATAAACCACACCCTGAATTTATAGACAATGATTTCTTTTTTAAATTTTTTTTTAACATTTATTCATTTTTGAGAGAGAGAGAGAGAGTGCTAGTGGGGGAGGGGCAGAAAGAGAGGGAGACACAGAATCTTAAGCAGGCTCCAGGCTCTGAGCTGTCAGCACAGAACCCGACGCGGGGCTCGAACCTGTGAGCAGTGAGATGATGACCTGAGCCGAAGTTGGACGCGTAACCAACTGAGCCACCCAGGTGCCCTTATAGACACTGATTTCTAGCTTTAGACTTTTAACAAGGCAGCAAGGACTCAACGACCACTGGGAAACCATCTAAGTGCAGGACCTGTATTTGCACAAATACATTCACAATCTCTTGCTGTTTTTGCCCATACTCAATTTGATAGTATTTTTAGGAGATTCTCCTGTATTCTTTGCACACATCGAATTAGGTCTTTCCTTTCATGCTCCTCTTTTATTCATGTATGCATTATTTAATTAAGTTTATGGCATTACCAAAATAGGTACAACCAGCACTGACAGTGTGAAAATAAATACAACTGATATTTGGTGTGCACGCTAAAGAGCTGACGGCTGCAAGCATTCAAGGCGTCAGGGGCATCAGCAGATTTGTTTTACAGAGAGAATGAAGAGCATCGGTTAATTTGCCAGGTAAGCTCAGTTTGGGTCCACCAAGAGAAGGTCCATCATGTCCTCATGAGTATCATGGTAGAGGGAGGCAACATGACAGAAGAGAAAGAGCCATAGATGTCCTCCAGTATAACAGTTCTTGCTGACGTTCTCTTTTTTTAACTATTTATTTATTTTTGAGGAGAGAGAGAGAGAGAGAGAGAGAGAGAGAGAGAGAGCGTGCAAGCAGGGGAGGAGAAGAGAGAGGGGGACAGAGTATCCAAAACAGGTCTGCACTGTGAGCAGCAAACCCGATGAGGGGGCTGAAGCTCACAAACCATGAGATCATGATCCAAGCCGAAGTCAGAACCAGCTGAGCCACCCAGGCGCCCCTCTTGCTGACATTCCTAAAATCCCATCTCACTTTCCTGTTCTCAACTCTTCTTTGCCATTAACATCAGATACAACCCTGAGCTATCAAAAGCCAAGAGAGAATACCTATGTGCAACCAAAGAACCAGAAAAAGAGCAATTTGTTATGGAAACACAGAATTTAGTGACATGACAATAATAATGTTACTGCTGAAGGCTTACGGCAGTCATCTAACTAAATGGCTTTGGCTGGGTGTTAGGATGTGGGCAGGGACAGCTCTAGGCGAAACATGAAGTCTCCTCTGCTTTCACGTGCCTAGCCCCATACCTACAGGAACCCCTTCACCTGGCCCTTCCAAACCCAGATGCCCATTAAACCCATATCCTCTCTCTCTCTCCCCTCCCCCTTCTCAATCCAAACCAAAACACACTCTTAGGAGCCAATCTGAAACTCATTCCCCCCACAAAACGAACAATTAATGAAACTTAATGTTATCTTTCCCAAGGGATTGTCCACTAGAACCAATAAACAAAGTATCAAGGTGACATGTCAAAGGAATAAAATTATGCAACTACAGGGCATCCAAGGAGATTTGGGATACTCAGAAGAATGATACCAGCCCCTCTGAAATCACCCTAAGTAAGAAACTGGGTGCTGCCTGTTATAAAATAAGTTAAGAAACGGGCACCAATATGATGTTGGACATGCCCTTTATAAAATATGTTAAAGTCTTCAATGTTCCTTGAAAATACAAACTGGCCTCTCAGGACTCGGCTCGATGTCAAATTTCCCTGAAAGACCCCCACATTACACGTGTGCCATGCATCCTTGGAAACAGCCATAACAGTTTATGCCCAATGAATGGGAAAGAATGTTGATTTCACTTGCTTTACGACTTTGGGTGATGGTGGGCTGGTAACCAAAAATGTCTGTGCTTATTTTCAGAACTGATACCATGACGGTCCATCAACCACCATTTGCTGAGTTCCCACAAGCTGATGATGGTGGATTTTGCCTTTGAAAGATGTTAAGGGCTGGGAACCTGGACGTATTTTCAGCTCACTAGGACTCTGCCTTTCCTCAGACTGCAGCTGAGTGCCTGAGGTGAGGCTAATTGGGGAAGAGAACTTCCCTGGCCTGAAGGATTTAGACACCTATGGGGAGCACCTGACAAAGAGGTCAATCACAAAAACACTTGATTGCAAAGTGATTACTTCTCTTATCGGTATGTGATAAAATATGAGCGAATAATATAGGTGTGAATTAGAGGACAGGCTGCTGCTAATATCTTGAGAAACAGAGACTTCCATTCAAGTTTCTTACCTCATTTGCACTTAATCCTCTTATTTGTAAAATCCAGATAATAATAGTACCTATAATAATAGCACCTACCTCTCCAGAATGCTGTAGATTTAAATAAAATTAAAACACATGCCTTACAGTTTAGCAGCAAATGATAGCAGGCAGGTTCAGTGCACTACAGACAAGGAATGTTTATATTAGATCCAACACAATAAATAGTAATAATATTAATTAATTATTTTTTTATTGAGTACTATGTACCCAATACTGTTCTAAAAACTTTTTCTTTTTTAAAAATTTTTTTAAATGTTTATTTATTTTTTGAGGGCAAGAGACCACAAGCAGGGGAAGGGCAGAGAGAAAGGGAGACCGAGAATCTGAAGCAGACTCCATGCTGTCAGCACAGATCCCAAAGTCGGGCTAGAACTCATTAACTGTGAGACCATGACCTGAGCCAAAACCAAGATTTGGACACTTAATCAACTGAGCCACCCAGGCGCCCATAAAAATTTTTTAATATATTAGCAAATTTAATGTCAAACCTCATTGAGAAAAACACTACTATTTTTTTAAGTTTTTATTTATCTTGAGAGAGAGAGAGAGAGAGAGAGGCAGAGAGAGGCAGGGAAAGAGTGGGGGGGGAGAGAGAGAATCCCAAGCAGCCTCTGTGCTGTCAGTGCAGAGCCCAATGTGGAGCTCAAACTCACATACCATGAGATCATCACCTGAGCTGAAGTCAGAGACCTAACCAACTGAGCCACCCAGGTGCCCCAGAAAACACTACTATTACCTCCATTTTATAGACAAGGAAACTGAGGCACAGAGAGGTTAAGCAACTTGTCAGTGGGGTATACAGCAACTTTTCCAGTTGGGATACTAAAAGATGGCAGAGTAAAGCTGTTAAAGTAAAATCCAATAGCAGGTTATTAATTTTCAAGCTATAAAGCAAGCATCTGCAAATTTCAGAGAATTAAAAGTATACTGAATGTGTTCTCTGATCATGATGAAATCAAGCTAGAATCAGTAGCAGAGAGATGAATGGAGAATTCCCAAGCATTTGAAATTGAAATAATATGTGTATAAATAACTCATGGGTTAAAGAGAAAATCACAATGAAAATTAGAAAATATTTTTAATTGAATAATAAAAATATACCAAGACTCATGAGATATAGGTACAGCTTTGCTTAGAAGGAAATATACACTTTTAACTGTTTAATTAGAAAGGAAGAATGGCTAAAAACTCAATAATCTAAGTATCCATCTCAAGAAGTTACCAAAAAAGGGCGAATTACACTCATGTAATGAAAATAAAAGAACTCAATGAAATAAGAAACAAATATACAACTTAGAAAACTGAGCCATGGTTTTATTCTGGAAAACACTGATAAAATTGATCAATCTCTAACAAGACTATTCAAGGAGGGAAAAAAAGAGAAGGTACACCCTTGTTATATCAAGAATAACAAAGGGAACAGTGCTTACATATGCCACGAACAACAAGAAGATAAAGAGAGGATATATTCTAAAACTTTATGCCGAGAAATTTGAAATTTTATTTAATAGGACAAGTTTGTAGATAATCCCAATTTATAAAATTGACACCAAAAGAAATAGAAAATCTTCATAGGTGGAAACAGAAGATATATTCTTCCCCCATGTTTTAAGATACTGTTTTGCAAAGGAGGGGTATAAATATACCTGGCCACTGCTAAAATGTAATTATGGAACCATTATTTGAAGTAGCTGCAAGCATTTTTAGGCAGACAGAAACACTTTCAATGCCACTGTCTGTGGCAAAATCTAGCTCTGAATACTTGGATTTTATTACTTAAAAGGAAATAAAAATCCTAAGTCAACCTTTCTACTTAGTTCCAATGAGTATAAATTAGTTTTGAGTTCTCTCCACACATGTCAAAGAAAGACATGGCATCTAGGCCCTTTTAATCCAAACTTTATAAGGTCTCAGAACTATGATGATGTTGAACTTTACTTTTTTCCCTCAATCTCTGTAGACTATAGGAGAGTTTTTAGAGTTTGTTTACAAAGAATAGATTTTGTTTCATTTCATGGCAATCCTGTGAAGCACACAGAAATTACTGTTGCCCATCTTATTGATACTTAAACATTTAAGTGATTTGTCCAAGGTTCCATTAGCCAATGATGGATGGAGTTAGAACTTAAACACAAGCCTTCAGATTACAGATTCAGTGCTCTTTCCAATGCTAGAGGGGCCAAAAGCTAGATTATTCTACGTATTTGTAACCTATTCATAGTCAGCATGAAGTCTTTTAGAAAACTGACGCAAGCATAGCCATGGGTCATCTGAGGCTGAGGGAAATTGGTCCTCAGGACTATTGTTTCCTATGGGTTTCTTGCAAAATAAAATTTTCTTCAGTGAAGGGTGGCCCAGAATGATATAGGGGTCTTATTTCCTTCATAGTATAATATAAGGCTAGTGTCTGGTCTGGAGTAAGGTTCACCTGAGCTCAAATCCCAGCTCTATCACCAACCAGCTATGTGACTCTGAGCATTCTGCTTAGTCTTTCTCTTCCTCAGTTTCCTCATCTGTTAAATGGGGGTGACAGTCGCATCTGTTTTATAGGTGTTCTGTTGTTTGCTTTCTGTTTTTCTTTTAGGAGAAGTAACACAAAAGCACTTAGAACGGTAACTGGCACATAGTTGAGCTCTCCATAAAAACAAGATATACCTGTCAGCCATCTTTCTTTTTCCAGTCCATCATCACCTCTAACTTTATCTTGGCTTTCAATTTTAAAAACCAAAGTCTATTTTTGCTCACTGTTCTTTAAAGCAAAACATTGGCATTTGAACCAAAATGTCCCTCTAAATACTTACACAGTGCCCAGAATAGAGGATTTACAGCTGAGCAAATGATGTTAGCTCCATTACAAATACTTTCAGGAAATGGCAATGTGAGAGACTGCAGCAAGGACAGGGTCCATGTGCCTAGCTGAAATGAGTTAAGAAACCATGGAGGCGACATATAGATTTTTCCCCCCAGTATTTTTTAAGTGACATTTTAAAATATTTATCTGGAACTTGGTCACACTCATTGACAGAGATTTATTAGTGAAAGGTCTAAACCTTCCTGTACATCCATGTAAGGGATGCATGGTTAGAAACCCAAACTGCACCCCAAACTGCTTACCAGGAAGCAAAGATGGAATGAGAAACAGAAGGATGTGAATGTATAGAGTATGATCTAGGAGTTTTGGAACTAACATTCAGTTCTCCTTCCTCATGAAGACTGCGGTCCTTACTTTTTGCCTCCAGCAAGTGAGTTGTGAATTCTCAAGAGCTGTAAACATAACCCTTCTGCTGTGAGTTCATGTTTCTCTCACTAATCTTTCCCTCTTTTTCACTGACAGGAGCATCAAGCATCAGCATCCCCAGTTCTGCCTCCGTTAGCACCCCCGTCATATTTAAATTATGTTTCAACCCCCTCCAGTAATTCCAGCGGTCTGCACCCTCTCCACATCCATTCTGAGGCATCCACAACTGGTAGGCTGTCTCAGGGTATAATTTTCAACGACCATGTGCTCAAAATAAATGCAGACACTCTGCTATGCTGAAAAACAGAAAGTCTTTAAATGCATGTTATCGAAACTCCTTTTGTGTTTTGGTGGTGAAATTCAGCGTTCTTCTAAACATTTACTGGACTTCAGTGAATATACTAGAGTGGTCATTTTCAGCCTCTCTAAGCCTCAGCTTCCTCACCTGCAAAACGGAGCTCACCTCCCAACTTGGCAAGATGATTCTAAGGATTAAATCACACTTCACATGTTAGACTTCCGGCAGAGCTGTGATACATGGCACATGTTTAATGCACATAGCTAGTTTTGGGAGGTACAGTGACACAGGTAAGCAGGTGTGCTGGCTTCAGAGAAAAACAAACCCAGGGTTAGTAGTTAGACTTCAGATTTCGCTCCTTACTGGTGGACTGTCAGCAAGTTACTTAACTGCCCTGGGCTTCAGTCTCATCTGTGTAAAATGGGCTACTTTTTTACACAGTAAAAAATAAATAAAAGCAATAAAATTGCTACTTTTTAGGACTGTATGAAGATGAAGTGAAACTAAATAATATTTTGTGGGTAAATACTACTCAAGCAACTAGTATACACTCAGCACCGATGAATGTTCAGAAACCAGTGGTAGATTCTATTTGTATCGGTACTAATGCTGTTAATAATGTTAATAATTTCAAACAGATGACCGTCTCTGAACTGGAACGCTGGACATAAACCCTATTCATTAAGTGAGTCCACAAACCTCAGGTGGGTCAGACTAGCACACTGCGGCCTCGTGAAGCTGTCAAATCCTGTGGTAAGGAACTTGAGGTCTGAGCTGGACCAGGCCTGGAAACAGCAGAGACAGAGTTCCCACCACTAGAATTCCTGAGTTTCAGAGCTGGAAGGGAATTCAGTACTTGGCAGGCAGGCAGGTGGCAAAGACAACATGCCAGAGAGACGCACCTCATGATGGAGAAGAGAAGCCCAGGAAGGGGAAGCAGACCCTGAGAGGGGCTTGAGAAATACAGACGCCATTATGGATAGCCTCTGCAAAGTCTGCAGGCATGCATTCCCCACTCTTCTCTTGAAGCTGTTCTATGCCTTTGAAATAGAGACAGGGAAACTAAAAAGGGTGCCCCATAGGCTCCAGGTGCTTTTTGAGCACTGGCCTGCTTGGTTTCTCAGGCAGGCTGCATGTTAACACAGATGGCGAATCAAGACATTCTATGAGCAGTGAATTGCGACAATAAACACTTTGGCTCCCACAAGAAAGACTCAGGATGTCAGAGGGACCCATTTACAGCTCCAGGCTTGGAACCTTGCTTTCATCTGATATGTTTCAACATTTTTTTTCCCCTCATTCCTTCTTTTTCAATGCGAGATCTAAAGAACATAACCAGGCTCCCAAATGTAAAACCTTAATGGGACAAAAGTTGGTATGGCCCAACCAAATAGAAAAAGAAGCATGTGACAGAAATGATCAGGTATAGGAGGACAGAAAGAAGATCTTTCCTAAGAAGCTTATGGTCACTAAGTCAGTGAACATTCTTCCTTTCTTCCTTCTTTCCTCCTTTCTGCCACTTTCTTCTCTTTCCCACCTCCCCTTGCTTCTCTCTCTTCCCCTTCTTCCCTTTTCTCTTCCTTCTCTCCTCCCTTCTCTTTCTCTCTTACTTTTTACCTTCTTCCCCCTCTCTCTTCCATCCATCCTTTGTCCTTCCTTCCTTCCTCTCTTTTCCTAAAGAAAAGAGCTTGGGGCACCTGGGTGGCTCAGTCGGTTGAACGTCCGGCTTCGGCTCAGGTCATGATTTTGAGGTTCATGGGTTCGAGCTCCGCACCAGGCTTTGTGCTGACAGCTAGCTCAGAGCCTGGAGTCTGTCTTCATATTCTGTGTCTCCCTCTTTCTCTCTCTCTCTGACCCTCCCCTGCTCATGCTGTCTCTCTCTCTCAAAGAAAATAAATTAAAAAACATTAAAAAAAAAAAGAAAGAAAGAAAACAGCTTAACTATGGAGGACTTGGATATTGACAGCCAGTGGGGACAAAGCCTACGCCATTTAGCCCACGAGTATGAGTATTCCCGCAGACAGATATGAGTTTGTTATCAAATCAGGCCGACCTAGCATTCCTAGCAGGACTGCCCCTGTGTGACTATGGGGAGAGGACAGAGGAGGGATCACGCTGCTGGCAAAGGCTTCACCTTATCTCACTGCTAATTCACCAGGGCCTGGGAGAACCTGAAGTAGGAGCTGTAGCACCTAAGCCCATCAGTTAGAAACAAACTGTTAATGAAGAATGAATTTTTAAAAAGAAATAAATAACAAAATGGAAGGGCAGCGGGACATCAGGGGCTTGAGAAGTCAGACTCTGGCATCAGACCAGTTGGGTTCAAATCCGGACTTTGCCACTGAAGAGCTGTGTGACCCTGGGAAAATGACTTTGTCTCTCTATAGCTCAGTTTTCTGATCTCCAAAAATGGGGGAAACAGTAGTACCTACTTAATAGGGGTTTTGTGAGGATTAAATGAATTAATATGGAAGCACTATGTAAGTGGTTATTGTGATAATAATAAGGACGGTGTTGGAAAATCCAGGCTTCGTAGGTAAACATTAAGTGAAGAGGGAGGTGCCTGGGTGGCTCAGATAGTTAAGCATCCGACTCTTGATTTCAGCTCGGGTCATAAGCCCAGGGTCATGGGATCAAGCCCCACGTCAGGCTCCACACTGAGCATGGAGCCTGCTTAAAATTCTCTCTGTCTCTCTCTTTCTCTGTCTCTCTCTCCCTCTGCCTCTCTCTCCCTCTCATGCTCATTCTCTCTCTCAAACTTAAAAGAACAAAAAACACTAAGTGAAGGAAAACAAGATAAATGAAAGAGGAAGTGGACATGAAGGGAAGAAAATATCTGAGAATTCTACTCTTACTTTAAAATTCTCATATTCAGAGAAAAGTGGGTAAAGAAGGAGTACCCATACACACACCTTATGCTGGAACTCCTGACCAGAAATGTCATGTGGCTGCAGCAATATCTCTGTGAGGGGACCCTCATTAGGGGAGAGATTGCCTTAACTGCTACTTAGCTTACAATACTGTTTTTTCACCCCAAGTAAAGGGGTCCACACAGTCCTTCCCCTCCATTAGGAGAGGGAGGGGCCTGAAGAGGGTTCTGGAGGGAGGAGCAGGGTGAGGCAGTGGAGGCCAGAGCCTTGATCTGCCCTTCCTAGAAGCCAGGACCTCCCCATTCTGTATAATAAAGAGTTCCTTGTCTTTTAGCATAGAGAATAATCTCTGAAAGACTGCTCTCCAATTTGAGAACAAGCCAAGAGCCAGTGGGAAATTCTCTAGCAAATTGGACAGGGAGGCAATAATATAAAGAGTGACTGGATCAAAATGCCTTTTTCTTTTTCTTTTTTCTTTTGTTTTCTTTTTTTCTACTAGAAATTCTTATCCCTGAGGCCCAAGGCACTACGGGTCTAGGATTCTTTTCACCAGAGGTTTCAGGATAATGCTATTCACAAAGCAGATACAGATTTGCTTCTCTGGGGTTGAGTGACAGGATCTGGGTCCCCAGAACTTAACTGGAAAACCCTGTGTCGAAAACAAATGTTAGAGTCCCAAATTTGACCAGTCATTGTGACTCATAAATGTTTACACTTGTTTTTTTTTTTTAATTATTTTTTTAAGAGGTATCAACCCAGCCTATATAGAAGCATCATTTAGGAGAAGGAGGAAGAGAAGGAGGAAGAGAAGGAGGAAGAGAAGGAGGAAGAGAAGGACGAAGAGAAGGAGGAGGAAGGGGAGGAGGGGAAGAGGAGAATAAGGAAAGAGAGAAGAAAGGAAGGAGAAGGAGAAGGAGAAGAGGGGGAGAGGGAGGAGGGGGGTGGGGCAGAGGAGGGAGAGGATGAAGACAAACCTCCTGGAGCTTTGGCTCAGGATGGGCACCCCACATATGCTCAAGTTTGGTTATTATACCAAGAAGTAAAAATAGGAGTGGGAATTTCAAGGTCCTTTAAAACAGAAGAGGAGGTTTTCTCTGCACAGTAAAGAACTAAGCTCACTGAAGGCTTCTTAGAAAATGTCATGTGAAATGCAGAACTCAAAAATCCTATAAAAATATCCTTTAGCCTTTTAGAAATTATGAATGGGAAACTTCTTTATCAAGTAGAGTTTAAAACACTTTGATCTTCAGGAAATCCTTGTGGTGGTTTTTTTTTGTAATGTTTATTTATTTTGAGAGAGAAAGAGAGAACGCACATACAAGCAGGGAAGGGGCAGAGAGGGAGAGAGAATCCCAAGCAGGCTCCACACTGTCAGCACAGAGTTTGATGTGGGGATCAAACCCACAAACCATGAAATCATGACCTGGGCCGAAATCAAGAGTCGGATGCTTCATCGATTGAGCCACCCAAGCGGCCCCCCCACCTTGTGTATTCTGATAGGAATTCTTTTTTTTTTTTTAATTTGAGATAGAGAGACAGACAGAGAGAGACAAGAGTGCGAGCTGGGGAGGGGCAGAGAGAGAGGGAGACACAGAATTTGAAGCAGGCTCCAGGCTCTGAGCCGTCAGCACAGAACCTGATGCAGGGCTTGAACTCACAGATCATGAGATCATGACCTGAGCTGAAATCAAGAGTCAGACATTTAACCAACCGAGCCACCCAGGTGCCCTTAAGGGTTTTATTTTTTAAATTTTTATATATGTATGTAAGTCATCTCTACACCCAATGTGGGGCTCGAACTCACAACCCCCAGATCAAGAGTCACACCTTTCCCTGACTGAGCCAGCCAGGCGCCCCTCTACCAATAAAATTTTAACCTCACTCTTTAGTTAGGGTCTACACACCTCTCTTTATTGGCCTACTTTCAGTATTCCTATGTAAAAGAGAACTTGGATTAGTCTGTCGGGTCAAATTATGTCCATCCCCAAATTCATTTGTTGAAGTCCCGGCCCCCAGTCTCTTAGAATGCAACTTTATTTGGAAATAGGTTCACTGCAGATGTAATCATTAAGATAGAATAGGGTGGACCCCTAATTCAATAAGATTAGTTCCTTATAAAAAGGGGATATTTGGACAGAGACTCACCCACAAGGAGAAACCATATGAAAATGAAGGCAGAAATTGGGTGATGCATCTACAGGCCAAAGAGCATCCCAAGAGTGAAGCAAACTACCAGAAGCTAGGAGAGAGGCCTGCAGCAGATACTCCCTCACAGCCCTCAGAAGGAATCAACCCTGCAGATACCTTGACCTTGGACCTTCAGCCTTCAGAACTGTGAGACAAAAAGTTTCTATTGTTCTAAGCCACCCAGTTTGTGGTACTTTGTTACGGTCGGCTTAGAAAACTAATATAGATGGCAAGAGAAAAAAACCAGACATCTCCAATACCAAGAGATCTCTAAAAGACAGGAGGCATGGTTATCTTGCATCCGTGTATGGACCATGGGGCTTTCCTCAAAAGATTATATTGTTCTTTCCTGCCACGCATTACAACACACACACCTGACCTTCCAAAAGTACATTCCCAAGTAAAACTGGCAAAAACTGAGTGGACAGTCAAGGTTTCCTGATCTCGCCCAAGAAAGCGGAAATTTCATTACTCTTTCATGACCACAAGGTACTTCCTAAGCTCATTAAGCACATTTTTTTTTTTCTGCAGAAGATCTTGTCTTAATAAGGCCACTGCCACCCTGTTCCTCCAGCCTCCGTCATCAGACAGGGATAAAAGGCAGAAATGCGGGTGGAGATGAGAGGGGGCTCTAGAGAGTTCCCACTCTGCTTGTTTATTTTGAGACACACTTGTGCTCCGACACAACTATGGTCAAAGCATTCAGAATCTGAGGAACACAAACAAAGCTAACATGGCGAAGGGCCAGGGTAAAGTTTCCTTCAGCATCATACAGGGAGGGCAATTTTACATAGCCTTTTATATGATAATCACAGCTCCTTCATATGTATTGAACTTTGCAGCAAGAAGGAAAAATAAATAAATAAGGCTGACTAATGGCTTGTTTCCCCAGAGGCGGCTTTTTATGGGATCATATGTTTTTTCAGCTTTTCAGTCACAGTTTCCTGCTTGGACATTAGGAGCCCTTGACATTGGCTATGGCTTAGTCCACTCTGGACAGCAGCCCGAGCTACCCCTGAGTGGCTAGAGAGGGGCCCAGCTGGACCACAACACCTTCCCAGGTCACAGCAATGGTGAACCTTGTCCCCTTCGATGAGCTGCACGCAGCGGCAGGTCTTTCAACACCTTCCAGGTCAAGCATGACCCTTCTTATCCAGTGCGGTGAGGAAAACAGAGTTGGGTGGATTGGGAACCTGGACAGTCTGTAGGCATTCCAAAGCAGTAATAGCAAATCTGAATTGCTTTTGTTCCTGTTACATTCACCACTGCTCCTTCCAGCATCAGAGGGGACTTTGGGAATTGGACTGTCTTAATTATAAATCCCCGCTCACTGGGAGACCAAGAACAAATAACTGAATTTCCGAGCTTCATTTTTTATCAGTAAAACTGTAGGTGATAACACATGCCTTGTGGATCTCTTATCGGGACAGGAGATAATGTGTGCAAGACACCTGGCAGATAATAGGTGCTCAGTAAGCAGTGGTTATTATCAGGGTCCCAAATATCCAAATATCCTCACCATCAAAGAAACTAGCCTGGCAGATCAACATATGAAAAGGTATCGAAAGTATGCTGGAGCCAAACATAGCTTGAAGTTGGGTGGAGTTAATAAGCAAGCAGAAAACCACAGTCCTCCAGCTCCCTCTATGCAGTTCTCACTTTATTTCACTACTTTTTAAAAAACCAGTTTATTTATTTATTTTGAGAGAGAGAGTGCGTGCCCGCACAAGTGGGAGAGGAGCAGAGAGAAAGAGAGAGAGAGAGAGAGAGAGAATCTCAAGCAGGCTCCGGATCATTAGCACAGAGCCCAATGCAGGGCTCAAACTCACAAACTGCAAAATTATGACCTGAGCTACAGTCAGATGCTTAACCGACTGAGCCACCCAGGCACCCCTCACTACTTTTGAGTGAGAAGAAATTATTCTGGAATGTTTCTGTTTTGCACCCCCACTGCACCCCCCCACATACACACACACCTTTAGAGGGCCATGGAGCAAGGGGAGTCAAGCTGAAAGAAGGAAAAGAGACCATTTTTGTTCTTTATTTTTTCCACCTTGGATTGGGAACTTAAGGGAATGAAGAAGTTGATTAAAATACACCACCCTTTCCCCTCTTACTCTTGGGTAACAGCAGCATAATTATACTTGGAGTAGTGGTTTTATCGTATTAAATTTGGGGGAAAGTCACAAGATGAGTCATGGAAAATTTTTTGATAAAATTGTGGAAACTTGGGACATCTGTGATTTTCCCCCTCCTTGCCTCACTTCTTTCCTACTTTCCTGATCCACCCTTTTCTTCCTGCCAACAGGGATCCCTGCAGGGAGCCATGTTGAGAAGGTTCCCTTCTGCTCCCTGGGCTGCTGGCTTCACAGCCTGTTCAAGCCTTCCCTGCATCAGGGGTAGAAATCTCCTTCTGGGAGGGAGGAGCAAGCTGGTCACACAACTATGTTATAGAAGCCAGTTGCGTGCTCCAGACCATGGCTTTAGAGTCACTCCCATGTGTCTCTGTTCTTCACCAGGAATTGTTGCCTTTCCCATAAATCACATTCCCCGCCCTCCAGGTTTGTTGCCTCAGAAGGAATGGACTGCTTCCTTAATTATGGGGACTTATTGCAAAATCATTTGATGCTTTGCCCTCTCATTGCCTCTCTGGGGTCCAACCTTGAAGTAACAGGCTCAGAATAGCCCTAAAGTTATGGAGGCCCCTCCCAAAGACATTCTGAGAAGGATAATGGCCAGAGGATAACCAAAGAAGGGAAAGAAATATATTCTTCCTTGAAAGGTGAGAAACGCCTTACTCTGCAATGACCAGCCTTTTTTTTTACCCTAAAACATTTTAAGGCAATAATAATTATAATCAATCCCTCATTTTTATACCATATTGAAGCTTATAAATGACTTTCACATAATTTAGAATTGAAATGCTAAACACTCTTGATGTCATAGCATCCTCAAAACTTAATCCTGCTGGTCGTTTTTCTTCATTATGAAAATACTCCCCTTAATAATTATAGAACAGCTGATGCTGACTCAATCATAGCTGGTATGAAGAAGACCTGCTCACTTGAAGACAGACACAAACTATGTGCCTCAAGTTTCAAGAAATCTTTGGACACATTCAAAATGTCCTAAAGTGTCAGTACATTCAAAGAGAGTGTGTGTAGGGCAAATGTCATGTCAACAGAGCTCTGACATGAACGAAACAAAGCATATTTTCCATTTATTAAATATATTCCAAGTGCTAGACCCTTTATGTGTAATTATGCCTAAAACCCAGCATAACTGCAAGGTGGACAGAAATGGAGGCTTAGAAAAGTTAAGTAACCTGATAAGGGCACATGACCAATAAGTCTGGAAATCTCAAGCTCTTTCCATTACAGTCATGCAGAGCGGGTTCCAATGGGTCATGGCTCTGTGGGGCATTAATGGCTGTTCCACAGAAAAAGAAGCGTTCTGTGTTCAAATAATAAGTTAGAAAAATAATGGGTGAACAAGGTTTCTTTCTCGCAAAATTTCTCCAAGCCTTTAAAAATGTCCATGGATATTCTGGGTCTCCAAGAGAAGGACAGGATTAAATAAACAGTGAATATATTTAACAAGGGGATTCTTAGAGCAGTGGTTTTCAAAGTGGTCCCCAACTCGGCGGCATCTGCATCCCTGTGGAACTTGCAATACCCAGATTTAGTGAATTGGTCTAAAGTGGGGCCCCAGAACTTGTATTTTTAGCCAGTTCCCAGATGATGCTAGTGATCCTGGTGCAGCATATTTCTCAGAAGAAATTTTCCAAAGAAGTCATTTTGGTAAACACTGAAACAGAAGTGCTTGTGTCGCACTGACCTTTGGCTATTTGGTTCCAGTAGCAAAAGGAAAGACAGGAGGACAGGATTTTACTGGGGCAGAAAATGGGCCTTTCAGCTCTTGCTTTGGAAGGGATAACAGTAGCTGTGGTTGTGATGGTCTCAAACTCATTCTTGAAAACTGGAAAGACCCATGTAGGCATGCCTCAGTGCAGCTAATCCGATTTTCACAAAAGGGCAGGGTGTGCAACATATCTCAGCTCTAACTTCCTGATGAGCTACCCTCCTCTGATACAAAGTGAAAAAGTCACCATTCTGCCACTATCACGGATTTAATATTTCACAAATTTCCCATTCTTGGTAAGGGGTGCAGAGTGTGTGTCCAGAGGTTAAGCACCTGCCGTTATAGGTATAAAAAGATACCGATGAATTAGATACCACAAGTACAGAATAGAGGGCCTCATGAAGTCTGTGATATTTGCAACAACAACAACAACAACAAAAAGAAAACAAGAATTAATGAACTATATGGTTCAGGGCCCATGCTCCAAGCTAATATAGACCTATGCATGGACTTGTATTCTCTCCTAGATCCCTACCCAGATGGACCAGGACCAACAGGCAGGCGGGCACCTCTTTTATACATGCCTGGCCTTGAAATTCCCAGTGTGGCCAGCCCACGTGGCTGCACAGACTGTTTTCTAAAATCAGGCCAAGCTTGCCTAAACCATGAACTCAGCCTTGACGGTGGATCTGCCCAAAGAGAGAGTTTATTTTTCTTTCCCAACAATGTTCTGAAGTTACCAAAACTCTGGTAGTCCTAAACACCCCAGACACTGGAAGAAGCACATCTTTCCAGGAAGTGATTCAAATGCCAAAGAAGGCAAAATGAGATGCTATCAGCAGGATAAGAAACTGAAGAAGAGGGATGCATGCTCTAAAGATGTTAAGGTTGAATTTCTATTTATCCCACGGGAACTTCTATTATATCGCTCTGAAGAAACCATTCTTGGACGTTTTTTCTGACCTGGAAGTCGGCCTAGCCAACATCTGCCAAATCTTCCTAAAAATAAATAGTGGGTATACTGCATTACCTGGGCTGTGAAAGGAAACACTGGGGAAGCCCTGAGATCTTTGATTTATATAAGAATCACCTGTAACAACAGAAAGACTATCTCCTGCTGGGTACGGATTGTAGACCCTAAACCCACCTCTGAGTTTTGACTAAAGTCTTTGGAAGGTTTCAGTCTCTTGGCCCACTGCAGCGATGCAAGGGATGACTGAGTCACAACTACCACCTAAAATCCAGGAAAAATTATGGGCGTAGAGTGTTTGCTTAATTTCCCATCCCACATTGGCATCAAAGTTTCAGCAGCCTCTGATCCTTTGGTACATGTATCATGATGGAGAGAGGACAAGAATTACCGAGCACTGCTGCGTATGCATTACGGTGATTTACAAAAGAGGTTTCATCTATCATCAACAACACCCTACACATTGCGTTTTATCACCATTTTACAGACAGGAAGAACAAGGCTCATAGGTTGTTACTTAACCAAGACCTATCACTGATACCTACGACTCTCCCTACCATACACACACACACACACACACACACACACACAATAATGGGTTAGGAAATCCTTAGTTTATCCCTATTACACTATTAGGGTACAACATACTTGTTACACTTCATTATAAGTGCTGGCATTTTGACTGATATCTTATTGTATTCCAATGGCTGACACATACAAAATTTTGTTGAATGAATAATTTCTCATTCAAAGCTTTCTTGCTTTCAATTGAAGATTCTCTGCACAATATAGCTATTAACTGATAACTATGTTATTGGATACTCTGCATGCTCAGTCATCATGAATTAACAAATTTCTTGAAAAGAAAGTGGATAATGAAACTCTTACTCTCCTTGGAGTTAGAAGGTACTTCCATTCTCCTTGCTTCAGGGAAACCAGGCAATGTAACCTTACTGTGTAAAGACATCCACTCATTCATTCATGTTCATCCATTCACCCACTCCAAGTTTTCACGGAGCTTCTTCTGTGTATAAGGTGACAGTGCTGGGAGTTACAGAAGGGGGCAGGCAGAGCCTTGCACCAGCCTGGCTAGTCTAGGGGGAGACAGGAAAACAAAGCAAACACCAGAGCACAAGAGAGGCAGTTGAAAGTGCCATGAGAAATGCTTAAAAAGCATTTTTTTTAATGTGGGAATTCACGGGAGACCAAGGTTGCATCAGGTGAGGGGAAAGCAGAGAATGCTTCACAGAGGTGGTAGCATTCCACATAGGCTTTTATGGATGGATTAGATTTGGTCAAAGAAGGGGGAGGAGGGCAGCTGGGTGGCTCAGTCAGTTCAGCATCCGACTCTTGATTTCGGCTCAGGTCATGATCCCAGGGTCATGGGATTGAGTCCCATGTCAGGTTCCCCGCTGGGCATGGAGCCTACTTAAGATTCTCTCTCTCTCTCTCTCTCTCTCTCTCTCTCTCTCTCTCTCTCTCCCTCTCTGCCCCTACCCCACTCTTGTGTGTGCTCTCTTTCTCTCAAAAAAAAAAAAAAAAAAAAGGGCGGGGGCATGGGAAAACCTTCCAGGCAGAGACAACTATATGGGCAAGCACAATGAGATGAGGAAACCACAGACAGGGTTAGGGAAAGGAGACTTACTCAATTTTCCTGGAGCAGAAAAGACACAAGAGAAAAAAATGACACAAAAGAGAAAACTGGTAAATTAAGTTGGGGTCAGATCATGAGGAATATGCAGCTAACCCAAGTAGCTATTAACTACTCACCGTACACGTGATCCCAGAGGAGCTTAGAACCCATTGAGAAAGCCAAACGCTCCCCCTCACCCCATGACTAGCAGCTCCCCCGCTAGAATGCAGCCTTGGCACCCGGCCCACCTACCACAGCACCTGGGACATATTAAGCCCTCAATAAAAATCTGTTGGATTGAACTGGGAGGACATAATAGAAACATTTCCAGTGGTGGAAGTTAGGGGTGAAGAGAAGGTGCACAGCGGTGCTGTCCTTTAAAATCCAACACGTAAATATAAAATATTGACCACAGCCTATATACCAGCAATTACTCTTCCTCTTACTGCCAAAACTCCTATGACGCCAGAAATAATGGCAGAGCAACCCCCTGAATCTCAAGACAATGTCCTGGGAGACCACAGCAGCATTCTAAGTGTGCTCTCCTCAGAGGGAGTTGTTCAAGCAGATATTACTCTATTAAAATAGAACCTCAGTTCCAAATACATCGTCCTGTGACAAATGTTCATTTTACTCCAGGAAAGCAGTGGTCACTCGGACCAGGCCTGGAAGGAAATGTCCCACAGCAAGAGGATATGGCTCACACCACGCCAGAGATGAGAGGGTTTTCCCGTGCCTGGTTCAGAACTGGAATTATGTATTTTGGTGAGAAGGGCATTCAGAGGCGATTGCATGCCTTGAAAGTGTCAGGGCCAGCCTGCTGTCTACAGCCCCAGCTACAGAACAAGGAAGAGTCTGGAGCTGAGACTGGAAGTCTAAAGAAGAATTTTTAAAGACCAAGATATAGTGGGTACAGTCAAGATTTGGTCCTGTATTTGTGGAGGTCAAGTGCAGCTTGATCTTTTACAAAGCTTCCACTGAACATTTTTTAAACAGTAAATTAAACATGTACATTAAAACATGCTATACCGTAAGGAAATAAGGACTGGAAGAGGCGATCTGAAGGAGTGGGAAGCACGTGAATTTTCCAGCAGACAGTCCTATATACAAATACTGGATCTGTCACTTCCTAGCTTTGTGGCTTTCTGCAAATTATTTAAACTCTTAAGCTTTGACTTCTTATTATGTGAAAAGAAGGTAAGAAACATCTATTTCATAAGAATTGTTGTGATGATCAGGAAATAATATCAACAGAACTTCTGGCACTGTGCCCAACAAATAGTAGGAACCCAATGAATGGTGGTGATTTTTTATTATTACCAGTTTCTGATCTCCACTGTTCATAATTTGGTGTCATATTTCCCCACTATGTCTAAATTTGTATAAAATAGGATTTTCACTTATCTCTACCTCTAAACTCTGTTTTCCTAGAATCATGGAAACTGTGAGTTGGAAAGAAACTTAGGAGTCATATAACCCAACCTGGATATAATCCTAAGGATAAATTAACATCCTTTCCTAAAACATCTTCCTGGCACACACGCTCTCTCCATGCACCAAAAAACAACCCTTATTTATATGGTCAGAAACAGGATTCTGGAGGAGCACCGTGGACACACTTTGAAGAATGCCAAGTGAGATTCACAAATTCATGACTTCTCCGTGGAAGGTAAAAGAAATCCAGTCATTTAGTCAAAGCCATTGCTGTTTTAGAATCTATTAAATACAGCAATTGATGAAGTAGAAGGGATTATAAATAAACAATAAATCATGCAATTATGACTGTTTGAATTTTGGCAAGATAATAAAAAGAGCAGGGGTATAATCAGGGAATAATAGAAAAGATCTGCAAGGCACCCCTGCAATTAGTGATAAACAGAACTTGGCTCAGAGTTGGAGCCCCAATATGGCTCTCATTAAAGAGCCTTGGGACCTATTCCTGGGGCAGACCTCTGCTAGCTTGGAGAGAAGTGAGGTAACCAAAATGTCAGTGTGTGTGCGTGCACACACACATGCACACACACACCCATATTCAGATAATCTTTTACTATAGTATTATAACCACCTGGGCTGAAATGACTACCTTATGCCAACTAAAGACCAATCCATGGTCTTCCGAAACTCTAATTGAGATGTTTCCTGTTCTCAGCTTTTTGACTCTTTCCTTTAATACCATAAACACACACACATACACACACCCACACATGCACATGCGTGCACACCCAGGCATTGTGCAAAGGGCGCCTTCACTCATTTTTCCTTCCCCCTTTCCTTTCACCTTCTTTTATTAATGGTACCTCTTAAAGAGATAAATGCTCCCACACAAGTGATACCACTTAAACAGATAAATAGTCCACACTGGAGAGACCCAGAGAGCATGAGAGAAAACCCTGTCTTATTAGACTGGAAACAGACACACTATATTAATGCAAAAAAATCAGCATATGGTTCTAATAGGCTTTCTTAAAATGATTTATCAGCTGTGATTAAGCCCTCAACCAGCATGTCTATCTTCATAAATAAAGCAAAAGTGCACCTTGCTCTCAAATGTATCTGCAGTATCTTATTACCCAGCCCTGTACAGTGCACTCCATTTACAACACGGCTCTGGGGAGCCAAGAATTTGTGTGCAATCACAAAGTGTGTGCTCTAAAGAGACTGCCAAGATTTAGGACTCTTATCTCAGAGATAGTCTTACTAAAAATCCATTACAATGAAGGTTTATCCCCTCTCTCTGTGCCATGGAGCTCGGCATTGCTGAAATATGAACAGGTAATTAAAAGGATATGCCTGATTTTACAGTGAGCCCGGTGACACGGAATCACAAAACAGCTGTTGGGAAAGGCATCTGGCACTCGGTGCAGGTCACCTCTGCCAAGGGGTTGGAGAAAATGAGGACCACTTTAAAAATCAGACTCAGTCTCCTCCTTCTCTTCCATGGCTAGGAAATGCAAATGCAAATATTAGTCAGCTTGGTTCTGACCTCATTCTCCGACGGGCTAATATGTCAAATGGTCTCTGCGGCAGACTTGAAAGAAAAAGTCTTCACAGACACCCTGAGCAAGGGATGAGGAAGTAAGTGCCGTGACTTCGAAACGAAGGAGAAGGAACTGGATAAAAGCATGTGAGTGCAGTAAGTCATAAGCGGATGTTGGAGAACTGCACTGAGTCAACCATTTTATACTCACAGGGCATGGCTCTGCTGGAGTGGTATTTACTCTTTGATAAAAAGCCAGTAAGTTCAGGAGGATGAGCTGAATAAATCCCACAAAGCATCCAAGCAAAGTGTTTTAGTGGCTAAGTCCCTTTCAAGCCATTCCTCGCATACATACAAAGCACCATTCATGCCTTCCCTTCTCACACCACCCCATACGCAGAGATCAGACACATCTGCCCCCTGTTCTAACTGAGTTTCCCAGGCATTTCTCGACACATCCATTCGCAGCACGACTGAAGCACAAACGTGAGATCTCGATACTCTTTTACAACATCAAACCACTGCTACATGACTTAGGCAGGTTTGCTGTAGCATCGTGAGATTCTGTCAAACGGCAATAGATTTTAGGGAGGGCAAAATCTAAAATCCCAGAAAAGAAAAGGGTGCTTGGGCTATTCCATCGGTGTGGTAGTTCTGTAAAACACACCAGACCAGCCCATTGTATTAAGAGTGTGGCCTTGGTGGCGGTCGTCTGCGCCCGAAGCACTCCATTAGAACAGTGCTAATGAGGTCAAAGCAGCCCCTCTCCCCCCAGTCACAGACTGCACTCCTGGCCCGGGCCAGCTGTCTGGCAATATGTGCCTCTGGTTACACAGGGGTCCAAGGGAGGGCACATGTGTCTGGAGCTGCGCAAATCTATCACCACTGATGGTCAATCAACTCTTAAGCTCAAGCTTGGTGGGCAAATCAGTTGTGCCATCTTCACCATCGAGGGCAGCAGGTAGCTATATTCTGACATTAAATGTCTGTTAGAGCAGTGTTGGGCATTGTAGGCAATTCTAGACAGTGGTTAGCATCATGAGGAATTACTCACAAAGCCTAGATTTCCCACTTTGTCTAAATCAAGTATGCAGGTAGGTGTGCATTATTGTGATACAAATAAAGGCAAAAAAAACCCAAAATCTAGCAGAGATCTGGGACAAAAGACTATCCTCCCCCACCGCACCATTCAAGCAAGAGATGGTCCTTCGGGCAGCAACTGCGGTATTGTCTCTGTGAATATGGAGTTTGAGGATGTGTCCCCAGGACCCTTTCTCGACCACTTCTTTTAGTCAACATCAGAAAGAATGTTCAAGGTGAGATGCTGTGGTGATGTGTCCATCTAACACCATCTACCTAAGAATAAGCTTTATTTTTTTGTTCTCCAGCTCTCAATATATTTGAACTATGTAAGTGTATAATTCCAAGGTTGTCAAAAGGCCCGGTTTAGCACTGAGAAAATAGAGAGTGATGGAATGGAGTCAGGATTTCTTGCCCCTGTCCTGAATTCATGACTTCTCCACCACCCCCGCCTGGGCTGTTACCAATAGCACCGGAAATGTTGCGAGGCCATTTTCGGGTGGACCAGCAGCACAGGGCTACCACACTGCATCTCACACTTTGGCCCATCATACTGCAAAGGGGCCACCAGAATTCTGGAATGGCTTCTTCCCGTCTGCCACTTGGGGACCAATCAGGTTGGGCTAGAAGGGAGGGGCTCACATGCGCTCTACAGTCTAGAGCACTACGGATTCTAGGCTTACCCTGGAAAGAACAGGAATGCCTGGGCCCACCGTGCCAACAAATCCCACAAAACCCTCACATTCATAAATCCTCTGGGAAAGCTCCTAAGTTCTGTGCATAACAAATCATATGAGGAGAAGCCAAAACGGGGACGGGTTCTTTGAGAGAGGCTGTGATTCACAATGCCCAGAGCTGCATCATCTGTAGTCAATCAACCCGACGTCCACACAGAACACAACTGCTTTTCTTCTTTGGGGACACGGCTGTTCGCAGAGCCCAAATAAGCCCCCACCCGAACATAAAGCCACAGAAAAGGGCTGTGCCTGGCACCGACTCAGGCAGGGTTCAGACTGTACCGTGATCAACTTTCAAAGGTGCCATGTAACAGATGGTGTGCTCCGTACATAACTCAGATCCCGGGGATTGCCGTGACTGCAGCCACCCCAAATGCAAAATGTGAGGTTCACCCCACTCCACGGAGGGAACTGGGGACACCCCCCACAGTGCCAGACAATGAAGGGAGAGCTTGTAGGTGGGTCCCTCCCTTCTTCTAGCTCCAACGCTGTCAAATGAAACAGCTCACGTTCGCCTTCAGGTCAAAGGTGAAAATACCATCTACATACACAACAGTCTGATTTCTCCGATGCGAGAACATTTTGTTAGAAAGCATGTGCTTAGAGGAGATGCTGAGGGTACAGTCTTTCGGCATCCCATTTCACTCTAGAGCCAGATGAGAGAATCTGGCCTCATCACACAGAAGAGTCACAGGTTCGAACGGGCTAAAAATAGCCTTTGATATCCCAGAAAGCAAAAAACAAAGCCCAGCAATGTTCTGGAAACCCTGCAGCTGACATCCCGTCATATTTGGGGAGTGAGGATCATTCCAGCCAAATATCGAGGAGCAAGTTGTACATGTCTAGCCAAGAGGATGGCCTGACTGCCTCTCCAATCCAACCGGCTTGTGAGCACCCCCTCCCAGGTCACCAGAATAGCTAGTTCCCCAACGTGTAAGAACGAGGTACAAGGAACTCAAGGGGGGAAGAAAACAACACGATTTCCTAGGCCCTTGGGCTTTGGTGATCTTTGGGTAAAAAACAAGGAACATGTCTGTGTAGGGTTCCGAGGCAAAAAAACAGTAATTGCCCTACGGGTTGAGTTGACAGCCAACATGCTGTAAATATGGACGGGAGGAATGCTCGGAATCCCAGTTCCTGGCCTCGGCCTTATCAATATGGAAATAACTTAACAACACACAAATGCTGAAGCTGGGTTCCCAGAGTAAATCACTCCCATACCTGCTCTGGACCATACTTAACATTCACCTGGATTTATGAGATGATGGGGGCAGAGACTCTTGCGACTATTATAGTATTTTCCTATTCTCTTTTTACAACGTCAACTTTTTTCTCACATCTCTGCGAGGGGCCCAGGTAAGTGATTCTCAGCTACAGATGCACAAGGAGTCTAACATTTGGCCCAATTTTTCAAACATGAGGGCTGTTTTCTGCCTAGAACGGAAGCTTCATCTTTAAGTCATTTCGTTTTAATCCAGTCCTGAAAACAGACCTGTTTTCTGCTTGCCTTTGGGAGCATTAATGCAGGGCCTCACAGAGGACAGTACAAGCTTCCTCTGCAGATGCAAAGGCCTCCTGTACCCAGGTACTCACCCGCCTCCCCATGCCTGTCTGGCGGGTTGCAAGCTCTGAATTACTCACAGCTGGAAACTGACTCCTTCAGCAGAGAGCATCAATTCTCTGTTGTGATTCCATTTGGGCTAATACCTTGAAATCCCAGCCTGACTGGCCGGCCTGCCCCGGGACAGGTAAAGAATGATTTTTAACTAGCTAAGGACCCAACCCCACCTGGAATAGAAAAATCACCCTGTTGAGAAAGGTACTCCTGGGAAAAGCTGCCCTTTTTGGCGCCCTTAAACCTGAGCATCAGAATTGTTTTAGTGAGGAGCTCCCAGACAAATAATTCCATTGGGCTAATTTTCAGCTACAGTCAGGACACCTGATAAGGCAGGCCAAACGAGTGGTCCTCACAGCCCAAGTCTGGGTTGACGGTAGTGTCCAAGGAGCTCCAGGGATCCACTGTGTTTGGGGTTATTTTGGGAGTCCTTTCTTCCTCATACTTCTGTGCCCTCCCATCCCTGCTTTGTTCCTTTTAGGTGCATTCCATGCATAGAATGTCAAAGAATCAAGACTATGCTCAACAGCTCCCAACATACTCTTTTTAATACCTATGACATCCCACACCAACCCCTCTACCTTTTAACAATCACAGCATCTGGAGGAACTTTTAACTTAACCACAAGTCAGAAGTAAAATAACATTTTTTTTTTTACAATTTTTACAAGTAAAAACAAACCATAGTTTTTACTTGTAAACATTTTGGTTAGTTTTTTTTTTATTTCTTAAAAAATGCATTCAGAGGCGTCTGGGTGGCTCAGTTGGTTGAGTGTCCAACTTTAGCTCAGGTCATGATCTTGTGCCTTGTGAGTCTGAGGCCCTCACTGGGCTTCTGTGCTGACAGCTCAGAGCCTGGAGCCTGCTTCAGATTCTGTGTCCTTCTCTCTCTCTGCCCCTCCGTGATTCATCCTCTGTCTCTTCCTCTCAAGAATAAGTAAATATTAAAAAAATTTTTTAAATGCATTCAATTTTGCAAGACTTAATGCGAGGTACTTCTTTGAAGTTAGGTTAGCGGTCAGAAACTTTCTTGGAATTCACAGCAATAACCCGGTAGGAAGTGATGATGGTCTAGACTTGAGGTCACAGAAATGAAAAATAAAGGGAAGAGAGGAGGTCTATTTCCTAAGAAGTTGCTGGGGCAGAGGCGGGTAGGAAGGCAAAGTGGATTCCTGCGGTGGGTGACGCATGCCTCTGACAGGGCAGTGAGTTTGCACGAGAAAGCTCTGAGCGCACTTTGCGGGCAGTTGGGAGTAGCAGTGGTGTATTCAATGGGAATGTGGGTAGCAGCTGCAGACTGGACGCTAATAGTCAAGTGTGAAGACTAGATGTAGAGTTGAAGGAATTGTCTGGTGGAGTTGATTGTTCCGCTCTGAGAATTTATGAGTTTTCTGAAGAGAAGGTGTAAACAGAAATCACCTGGGAGTGGATACAGCCAAAAGACAAGGAGGCAGAGACAAAGCAGAGAGGAGGAAAGCCTTACCACCGGCCCTCCTTAGTGAAGGCCTATCAACACTCTGTCTCTCTTGATAGTTTATTCCTCTGCATTTAAATGGGGAACACAGCACTGGTATAATCACCTATTATTATTCCCCATGAACTAGAGGGACCAAAATCAAATTATCATTAACAACATGTTCAAAATGTCATACGTGGGCCTGAATATGCTTCATGAATACATAAGTACTTTGATCATTGCTATACCCTGTCACAATTGAACAGAAAATACTGGTGTAAGAAAATACTCTTTTATTCTGCAATATTCCAACACAAATAGTGGTTCTCAAAATCAACACCCCATTCCCACTTGCAGTCTTCCTGTTACATCCTAAACAGGGTCTGAGCCTCCCAATCTCTTCCACTGCATAGTTTCAGGTGGAAACATAAGTGTCTCCTATGAGGCCGCCCATCACAGCACAGAATGAATGCAAACCATTTCCCATGTGTTAAACTTTAGCCTCTGGAAGCCTTGTGATCAACTCTCCAAAAGACATCAGGCAGAGACCACTATTTTGCCAGGACACATGTCATGGGCTAGCAAATATCCATAAGACCCAGGACCAAAAACTCAAATGCTTACTACTGAACTCAGAGAACAATCAAACCTGCCACTCACAGGCTGAGACTCACAGGCTTATCTGCAAGTCCTGCACCACCACTCCCATGCCACCACCCCCTTTTAATTCAGATTAGGACACTGGCTTAAGGCAGAGCCATGAACTGCCAAATAATTTAGCGTTAGAAGTTAAGACCCTCAGTTTCAAAAGATAAACATATTTTTCCTCAGTGCACAAGTTAGGCTGTGAGGATTCATCCATTTTAGTCCAAATTATCCAAATATACCAAGTGTCCAAGGGAGGAGATGACCAAACACCAGGCAACCCTCTCGGTTGGTATTCCTCCAAACCGTGGACCTTCCCCCATCATCCATATCAAATAGATTCAATAGTAAGTGCTCATTCTTTGCAAGGCAACAGACACACAGTGCATTTTGCCACTTTGAGGATACGCTGACTGTCTGCCAAACAAATTTTTTTATGTTTATTTATCTTTGAGAGAGACAGAGACAGAGGCAGAGTGTGAGCAGGGGTGGGGCAGAGAGAGAGAGACACACACAGAATCTGAACCAGGCTCCAAGGCTCTGAGATGTCAGCACAGAGCCCGACACAGGGCTCGAACTCGTGGACCATGAGATCATGACCTAAGCCAAAGTTGGACTCTCAACCGACTGAGCCACCTAGGCGCCTCTGCCAAAAACTTTTTTTAAATAAAATAACTCTATTATGAGTTGTTATTTCCCACTCCATTTTAAAATTGAGGCAGAGCCTCAACACATCTTGATTCACTGACATATGTGGCAGCGGATGCCAACTCTTAATAATCTCTGGTAAAGATTGTATGCATTAACTCTAAATCCCAGGAAGCTAAAACACATGAAATAGCTTCCGGTCTTTTCCACTGGTTTAGTTGTTCCCCTGAGTAGCATGCAAAGACCAAGACAACCTCTCTTCCAGTGTCAAAGTCCACTCGAGCTGAGGGCATAACGTAAACCTATAAGAGAAAGCTGAAAAGCTTTACATTTGTAGTGTACTGACATGGGAAGACCAAAAGAATCCTTATAAGATAAAGGTTAGGTTTTCCAATCACTGGAGGGATGGGGGAAGAACTAGGTTGTTAGAGCATTGCTGGTGGGGGTTTTCTTTCAGTCATGCTGATTCAAAACAAAACAAAACAAAACAAAACAAAACAAAACACGAGAAGATCAAAACCAGTTTCATGGCTTCATCTCCTAGGATTTAGCAAGCATGACGACATTTTCAAAACCAGAGTAAAACCAAGTTTAAGTTTCAGAATATTCTTTTCCTCCAGGCTTCTGCAAGAAGGAGGGACTGTTTTACACAAGTATCGTAGAAGCGACGTGTTAACAGAGCAGCTGTTACAAGTTTGTCCAACTGGGTTTCTTTTTCGTTTCCATTCAGCACCAATCCTACCTTCCCCAAAGGACAGCAGTGCCAGCACGGGACTCACAGAGCAAGAGTGTGGATGAAGGCAGAGGGCCTCCCTCTCAGCACCCCCTCTCCCCCATGTGACTGGTGGTGTCAAGTAACATGATTTCCAGGTACAGAATTCAATCAGATTGAGCAGCCTACTTTTCTGAGCTGAGGCTGACCTGGCCGTGCCCTGTTCCGTGACTCCTGTTGAGCTGGGATCCAAGATCTTAAGATTGTAGCTTGTCCCTTGTTCCCATGTGTTAAACAGTCAATATCCTCTGGGAATAGACTGCACTTTTCATCATTTGGGTAGGAATTCTAGAGCATGGAAATGCCCTAATTTGCTATTGCTGCATCAGCATGATGAGTCAAATTTAGGTCCTATGGGAGGAGGGCAACACTTAGCACTTACACACCGTGCTTTTCATCTTCAGGGTCCTTTACCACGTGAGGCTGTAATGTTATATTTCTCTCAGCAAGACAAAGGAGTTCATTTCTAGTCCTCTCAACTCCCCTTACACACACATACATACACACGCACACACAGACACACTCCCAATTATTATCATATGATGAAGCTGTATCCCGCTTCCTACACATGCATTATTCCATCTGCTTTTTAAAAATCTAATTTAAAAGGTCAATTCACCTTCCTCTTTATTTTCCTCTTTTTAAAAATCTTTTTGTTTTTGTTTCTGGTTTCTTTCCCTCTGCCATGGAAAATGAAATCAGCATGCTAATTGCCAACTGTTACTAGAGTCTATTCAGTATTACTGCTAGGGTTCTGTACCTGACTAGATCCCTCATGCTTCAGGGTCCTCTGTGTCATCTCTGGCCACTGAGGAGAGTCGAAAACTCTTTCTTGGGGGTTCCGGAGGAGTCCACCAAGTTCCATGCTGAGACCTTCTCTACTTCATCTCCATGCATTCCTGGCTCAGGTGATTCCATCAAGTCTCATGTATTTAAACACCACCTATATGCCAGTGACTCCCAAATTTATATCTCGAGACGAGTTGCCTCTTTCTGGATTACAGACCATTACATCCTTGTGCTGATTCCATATCTCTACTTAAGTTAAAAAACAGTCTCCACGGTCTTCCCCTCAAACTGGCTCTTCCCACAGGCAACTCCCATTCCTTCCATTTGCTTTGGCCAAAAACCTGGTTTACCTTTGATTCCATCAATTCTATTACTCCCCAGATCTAATTCATCAGCAAATCCTGTTGGCTCTATCTTCAAAATAGACCCAGAATGTAACCACTTCCTCCAGCTCCACCTTGGACCAATCTGCCATCATCTTTAATCTAGATTCTTACATAAGTCTCCTTAACTGCTCTCTCCCTGCTATTGTCCTCCAACAGTTTACTTTGAACTCATCAGCCTAAATGAATTTCCTAATATGTAAGTCAGATCCTATCACTTCTCTGCTTGAAACTGTTTGTGGTTCCCCATCTCACCAGGAGAAAAATCTGGAGGCTGCAGGCCTTCTGGAATCTGCCCTCCTGTGCCCACTCTTTAGCTTATTACGTACCCTCCTCTTTGCAATTCTCCAACCCATAGAATCCTCCAGCCTTAGAGCTTTGACTCATTGATCTCTCCATTTGGAACATTCTTCCCCTCAACACACCTGCTCTGGAGCAAAGCTCCACTCTCCTCCTTTGGGTCTCTGCTGCATGTCCACTTACCAGCAAGTCCTTCCTGACCACCCCCAACACCCACTCTGCCCCTTTCCTGCTATAACACTTATCACCTTCTGACATGTTATATGTTCTATTGTTTTTACTTGCTTGTTTGTCTTGCCCATGAGAAGCAAGATGCCTGAAGGCAGGGTTTTGTTTTTAATTAGCTTTAGTCCATGGGTATATTCATCAAGGCTCAGAAAGTGCCTGGTACATGGTGAGCACTCAAAAAGATTTACTGAATGAATACACAATGAACACAAGTTTCTCATCTGTTTCAAGACATAAACTACCCTGACTTCTAAGCCACAGGCAAACTGAGATTTGTGATGCCTGCTAGTGATGGATGCTTTTTCAAGGGAAAAACATCTCTTATTAAAGAGTTTTGAAATCATGAGCTTATACTTATGTGGGAGATTGGGTAACTGTGAAATGTGTTGCCTTCTATATTGATATAGATACAGATATTAGGGCTTTTTCCATTGTCATGACCTGCCTCTAGCCTGTGCTCATTCTATACATCCATTGGTACTCTTTTGGAAAAGGGTGTCAGGATTAGAGATAGTCCATAGAACAGAATTTTCCCCAATGGATAGCCCAATGGGCTAATAAGTAAGATCCCTTCTCTATTTGCTCGTGAATAGAATTTTCTAGATAAAACTGCAGCTAGAAAGTTAGAGGTGGAGGGAAGGACCACCCTAAATTTTCCAATATTTTTGTATAAAGTACTTATACCCAGAGGAAAAGACATCAGAAGAAAGCTGGAGATGTAGCATTAAAAAGAAATAATTATCTGAATGCAGAGCAAAAGGAAGGAAGTGGAAGATAGCATTACGTACATAATATAATATATAATAATAAGGTTTGCTTTGAATAAAGAGCTTGTATTCCTACTTTTCAAGCAAGCGATGAATAAATGAAGTAGGAGTTGTGGGTGGCAGTGTGCCAGAGATGTTGGTAGTTAGAGAAGTGTGGTCAAAAAGTTGTATAAATACATGCTGGTCGATTGGAGAGTATCTCCTACCTTTCATTTATCCACCTGTGGCTTCCAAAGAAATGCTAGGCAGAACCCACCAACACAGCCCACTTGGCTGCTGGATAAATCCTTGTACATTAGGTCTCAAGAAGCCAAGCCCATCCAAGGCTGGATCTGGCCCATTTGATTTGAAAGAGGCAAAGGGAGAAAGGATACCTCAACAGCTTGAATGCTGACCAGCTCTCACGATGTACCAGTAAACTTGGGGTTTGAGAAGCCCACCCCAAAACCATGAGGGAAGCTGACTCCAAGATCCCTCACCCAAACACCATCACAAAATCAGCACATGGCTGAGCGCAGCATTCAAAAGACACCTTCAACAAATATTTTAAGGATGTATTTAAAATGTGTACTTCTACAATAGTCCTCTTTCTCAACTTTGCTTGCCTAATTATTTTCACTTTTTAAAGTTTAATTATTTATACTCTTTCTCAACCCACAAGGACTCAAAAGCAATTCATAAAAAGACATATAGCATGGAAATGTTTTTTTAAATTAAAAATCAGGACCAGAGGAAACATAAACTAGAACTGAAAGTCTAGTCTGGGGAGAAGTACAACATGTTCATCAGAGTGTTCTAAAAAGTTCTCAAAGCTAAGCAGTAAACTTGGCTTTCTGTTAACCAAGCAGTCAAAGCGAAAAGAGAAACAGAACCAGTTACATGATTCTCCTGTCCACGAGGAGAAAATAGTTCAGTTCCTTTGGGGGAAGCAAACTATTTCCTGGAATTCAGATCTGCAAGAATTTCCTCCCATGGGGCTTCATATAGAAACGAGTACTATGCAAAGGAGAACATCTAAAACCACACCCCTACCATGGGCTTCCTAAAGCTGTCCTCAGTAAATGGCTATAAGAAAATCAAGGGTACATACTTCAGTTAAAACCATTCTATCAGAAATGAAGACAATATGAACCAACATGACCCAGTACACACCTTTCTTATGGTTCAGTTTAATCTAAGAAGCCAACTTTGACTCTCCTGAGGAATGAATGAATTTATTAATCCCTCGGTTTTTTACATATGCCATGTCTACCAGGAGAGCTGAATTTATTATTCAACCAGAGGAAATTTACTAGACTTTTGGGTTCTTCTTTGCCCTTGTTATTTTCATTTTTAAAAAATACATTTCTAGTACAGTGAATTATAGAACATATGCCTTCTATTTTTCTTGTTAGATTTTTAAGTGCTCAGAACAGCGCCTGGCAAATAAGTGCTAAATAAGTATTTGTTCAAAAGCGGGGGTGGGGGGAGTCTTTCATGTCACTTGGGGGGTGGGGGAAGTGGTTGTGCCAAGAATGAATGACAAATTAATCATCTATAAATAAAATGAGTTGACTGAGATGTCATACTTCTCTTGTATCCTTCACCAATTATCATGATTTTGCCTAAAGCAGGATAGACTCAGTGCAAGCCCTTGACTATCCTGATGTAAGAATGTGACATGAAAAATCTGGTGGAGGCATTATTACAATTTCACATACAGGAGAGAGTTCTAAGGTTCTGAAATATCAGAGCCTTTTAAAACGTCCCCCCCAGATGGAACTGTTGGAACTTCAGAATCCATTACAACCTCGCCAGCCCTTCCTTTCAACCAACTTCCAGATTTTAAGTCTCTGTTCATGGAACGTGTCTAATTTGTTGTTTAGTTCACTGTGGGCATTCAATAATGCTCTCTTGTAACAATAAAAAAATGCTGAAGAGCTTCCTTATCACATTTGCTTGTGAGCCCGTTTCCTTTACTGTGATTTTGAAATACAAGCACAACATTACGATAACCTGCGTATCTTGTGGAGGCATTCATAAAGTGGATTTTCTACATTTATATTTATATTTTCTACCTTTACTATTAAGAACAAATAATCCACACGTACATTGAAACCATTTGTCTCAACAGTAACAGCTGTTCAATAATACGACTGGGAAGTAACTGTGACGCTGGTGGAGATCTACCGAGAAGATTTTACCCCAGGTTGTCAAAATCAAATGAAACCCCCTCTCCTCCTGCTATGACTATTTGTCTATTGTCTCTTTGACTTTTGTCTTCTGCATGCAACACCCACGTAAGGCTTGCTACTAAATACTCAGCAAACGAAATCAACTAGTTCTGAATAGAAAAAGTCTGAGTTTGTCCAACTCAAGGTTCAAGAATCAGGTGATGTTTTTTGCTTGAATTTGGTATTTCATGCCTGTTTTCCCCTTGTTGGATTCTACTGCAATCAGGGATTCATCCTTTTTCTTTTTTTTAAAGACATGAGACAAATACTTGCAGATGCATGAAATGCTCTTTTAGGGCCGTATCGACACCATCTACAGTGCCACCTAAGTTTCCACGCAGAAGATTCTAATGGGGGTTAGAGGAGGCACCTGCCAAGGTGTCCATTCAAGCAAACCTACCCGCTTGCTGCTCTCCTCCTCCTGAGCCTTCCTGAACTCATGCTCGAGGGAGCAGTCCAGCTCATTGAAGAGCCCCACCTCCTCGCAGTTCTTCAGGAATCTCGTTGGGGTCGGAGTCTGATCTGAAAACAGAGACCGAGGGATCATACATGGGATCTTGTCCTCAACAGCCAGTAGCAAGCATGAGCTCAAATTCACTAATCCCCTCCCTTCGCCTTAATTAAGATGCCAACTGGTCATCCGTAATCTTCCACCCTTTTAAATAAAATGACAATATGGAATAAAATAAAACCACAAATCTCACAGGAGGAATACAATGTGTAGCAGGCTGCATATGTGAAGATTTTCCAAACTTCTTCCAGACAACCTCCAGATATCCCACCATCAACTTTCTGGGGTCCTTATCATTTGAATACACATTGCAATTTGTGGAATGACTTTTCTTAAACTGGAAAAAAAAATGATTTAGCTAAAATCAGGCCAAAAAAGTTCTTCTGAGACAAAGTTAAGCTTGATTTTAGGGGGGAAACAGATTTCATAAAAGTGTGTATCAAACAAAAAGAAACAAGCATGTTAATTCTTTTTCTTTTTTTAAGTTTATTTATTTTGAGAGAGAGAGAGAGAGAGAGAACAAATGATGGAGGGGCAGGGAGAGAGGGAGAAAGAGAATCCCAAGCAGGTTCTGCACTGTCAGCACAGAGCCGGATGCAGGGCTTGAACCCACCAACCATGAGATCATGACTTGAGCCAAAATCAAGAGTCGGGCACTCAACTGACTGAGCCACCCAGGCGCCCCAATTCCTTTTTCTTAATGGAAAAGGAAAATATAGCAATTCTATCTCTCATTTTGAGAGTCATAGAGGATGATGAAAGGTTCCAAGTCAAACACATTCAGCTTTCATCCATTAAAAATATAATTATTAATTTTATTTTCCTTTGCTATAGCCAAAAGAATGTTCTGAGAAAACTCTTTAAAAAGAATTTCTTTCATATTCTTGACTGTCTAGTGAGCATATAACTTACAAAACTGGAGGATTTGAAACCACTGTTTGTGGCTTAATATTTATGCAACCTTTGCTGTTTACAAAACGTTTTCACACACACTCTATATAATCTAGATCTCACAAGATCCTATAAGGTAAATAAAGGGAGAATTACACCTTTGTAATCACTAAGGACAGTCATCTTCCTTGGTGAAGGCGTACTGGAGTTGACATGAAGAAAACTGTAAAGTGTCCCTTTGTTCTAAACAGAAGATGGCCATGCAAAATGGCCATGCTAATTATTTTGAAAATAAAGAAAACTGAAGTCCTAAATGATTATGAGTCTTGTTCAAGGTCTCCCAGGTAAATGTGATGACACCAGAATTATAACCAAAGGCCTGCTTCTATCACCAATATGTACATATATTATTCCCACCTGAGCCTGCAGCACACAGCTAGGTTAATTATGGCACTTGTCCAACTTGACCTATCCTCAGTCCCAAAATCTCTTCCTGCACAGTTCTCTAACACATCATGACCACTCAGCTGAAGAGTGCCCACAAGTGGACATGAATTTGCCATTTCTGCATGCTCTTTATATATTCCTGTATCATAAGAAACTAGAATCATATTTACTTTTCTAACTCACACACAGAGCAGTTAATCCCAGCAAATTATCCACTGAGATTCAAAGAAATAGCTTAAAATTCGTGAAGATGAAAGTAGTTTGAGATCCCCACATATTCAGGCCTTCCAAGGCAAGATCTCCTGATTCCTTATGGTGAGGGGCTTTTCTACCTGTTAAACTCCCAACTGGTTGACCTGGATTTCAATGCAGCAAAAATCCCCTTCTGCATCCTTTCCCATTCTTAGCCCAGCCTTCAAGATACTGAGCACTCTTTGCAGTACACAGAGAGCCTACCACAGATGATCATAAATTGGACATTACAGAGAAAAGCTATGCAAAAGTTGGGTTTGATTGAAAATGGTTTTATTAGCACATTAATCTATTAAGAGTCATACATACACATTTATGTCCCAATATACATATAACATGTATATGTACATACACAAATGTATATAGTGTGATAAGATTAGTATAAAAAAGATAAAATTAGTATTTATAAAGCATTTTGCAGTTTACAAACATTTTCACCCACATTGTCTAAGAATCTAGATCTCACAAGATCCTATGAAGTAAGTAGGTACCTATTATTTTAGAAATGGAGAGATAAGTACCTTATACAAAGTCACAATTTGTAGCCATTTTGTCACTCCTCTTTTACTTTCAGGCATAATCTCTTCTCACTCTAAATCCTGTGCTTTGCCAGAACTCTCCTCTGGGTCTGAAGGACTCTGTTATATGTGTAAAAGACAATGTTGACAACCTAGAAATCCAGATTTAAAAATTGTATGATTTGGGAGAAATTACCTATGTTCTCCGGACCTCATATTCCTCAATTTCAAGTGAAGTTCTAAAGTGACGTGGTTCTATGAATCCTAAAATCACCACCAGCAGGGGTTCCCTTCAAAAGTCACTATCACTAGGTCAAAGAAACATGACCATTTAAAGGACAGCTTAGTGGGAACATCAGGAACAGCTGGCTAGACTCTAGAAATTAAGCCAGAGGTAAAGGCTAGACAGACAGATAAAGAAGTTTCCTGAACAGAAGGTGTAAACAGACAAGACCTGACTTGTGAAAATAAAGGATGTGTGTGTGTGTGTGTGTGTGTGTGTATACATATTCTTCCATTTATTGGGTGCTTATTCCATGTCAGGCATAGTGTTAAGTGCTTTGTATGATACACCATCTCATTAATTTTCACACCAACCACATTTGGTAAAAATCATTTTCCCCCTTTTACTTATAAGGAAACTGAAACTCACCTCAGGCTCCATTTAGAAATCGGGTCACATAATTATATTGGTAATTGACAATTACCAATTGACAATCTTGGTTCTTTTAAAATATCTTGGAATCATTTATATCCCTCATATAATCAAACCATATTATAATCCTACAGATTCTCTACTATCTTGCAGGTCATTTTGTGACTAAAAAGCCTGAGAAAACAGCACATAACAGAACTGAAATACTAGACCACTTGTCATCAGTAGGAATTTAGTTTGCAAGGTTTTAATTCTTCTTCTGCTTCTCTATATTTCTCTGTTGGAGATTTACAAGCTGAGGGCCATGATTCCACATAGAGGGAACAGTAATCCTAGGAAGATCCACATGAGTCCTGAAGTCTAAGATGAGTTCATGAGATGGGCCATGAAATCAAATTTACACTGGCATTGGAGGCCAAACCTCAAGCAAACTTGAGAAATGTGTTCTGTCTTCTCTCAGCAAAATTATCACCAGATTCCAGCACCTGCACACGCATACACATATATCAGGAAAGGAGGTGGAAGGAACACGGCACAGGAATACAGGAATAGTAAAGGCAATGGCCATCATCATGAGCCTCTCGGCAGCAACAAGGAAACAAAAGGTATGAAGCAGGGGAGCTTTGAGCCCTAAAGGGAGTTGGTTCCCTCCTACCCCTAAAGCAGAAGACCTGGATGGAGGCCATAGAGTTGTTACTAAATGTGACTTTCTTTGCTGTATGATATATTAAGGGAAAAGCAAACCAGATATCTGTATCCACATTTGGAAGAGATAAGGCCCACTGTTCCTAATTTTTAATTCATTTTCTTCTCGTGAATGAGCTATTCTTTCCAGTTACAACAGGAACCAGAAAATGGAGCTTAACTTTTATTTTAACATTTATTAGAATTAATACGGGGTCTCTAGCTGTCTTTGATCCCACATGGTACCAGTTCCAAGTAAGGCAGGAAATGTGCAAATCTTCAAAAAGGGGACAGCTAAATCTATCAGCAGCTTAAATAAAAGAGTCAGAGCTTCTCGGCCACATGAATGCCTTGTCAAATAACTATTCCAGCTGAAATTAGATCTAAAGTAGGTGAGTAATATCCATGGCCATAAATTAAAATTCTTATAAAACCCCACCTTCTTTAGAACCAAGAGCATGCACCAGCTCTGGTAGCAGCAGTTCATGGATAACAGTGGGTGATGCTCCGTTGGTGGACAGTATCTACGGTGTGTTCAGTAGTAACAGGCCACACTCCAAGGACTTACAGGGGCTGGCTCCAGTGGGAACTCAGAGCCGAGATGATCATTGTTCACCTTTCCTTTAGTGTTCCCACTTGAGTGAGCGTCATCTGAATGAGAGAAAGGAAGAACTCCAAATCTCAAAACTAACCTAAAAGTTAGTAACTTTTGAGTTTGCGCTGTCCTTGAGTGGAAAGTATTTTGTTGTTCTTCCCTTTGTAAATCTGAACTGGCACGGCGTAAGCACCTGCATGTTGCTCTCCCACAGGGAGTTCGCAAAGAGCACACCAGCTTCCCAGAGGACCCAGATAGCTGGGACCAGTGCAAGTAAGGTAGCTTACCCACTTCTACCTGCCTCACCTGTCCTTGGGATTTCTTTACCATTCGGACAAGAAAGATTGGCACCAAAAGGGATAAAAAAGAATCCTGTGTAAAGTTTGTCATATTTCAGTATCTGGTTCTCTTCTTGGAATGGTTAGTCTGTTCCTTGAAAAAGGAGCACCTTTTCATAGAATCGCTGCCTCTGTAAACAGCTAGGTAGAGCATTTTTGCCACACAGAGACCTTTCTTGTATATCTACCTGAAAGAGTGCCAAAAGCTTGACATTATGATTTAGAAACTCACCCATCCGTTATATGATAGGAAATTATACACCCCAGTACATCTGGGAAGGACAACAAGTACATGGCCAGAACTATTAGGGAAAAAAAACTCACCAAGTTTTCCAATCAGTCCATAGTCTGCCTAGCATCAAAAGCTTCAGCCCCAGCAAGTATGATTACTCCAAAGTCTAAATGACAAGCACAAAGCTAAAGTCTGAAACCTGATTCTTCTTTTAAAAAGTGTTTAGTCTGCTCTACATTTAATAATAGGTTGCTACCTTATTCGGTTTCAGAGCTGCATTTGAGTTATATGTTTGTCTATGTTTCATTTTCCTCAATGATAAAAAGGCAAGGCGACGAGTCACCAATTAAAAAAAAAAAAAGTAAAAGCAGAGTTCCCATAACATATCAAGAGAAGAAGAATGCAAACTTCCTAAGCAAAATTTTCTGATTACCCATTGGTCTAATATTCTCAACTATGGTCTTACTAAAGGATGATGTGAAGTAATTTTACATCATTTTGTATTAAATTGATGGTGGCTAGGAACACTATAAAAGCCTCACTAATTCAGACCACTTATAAGAAAGATCAGTTTGAATCAGTGACCATTCTAATTATAGGGTATTTTTTAAAGGTAACGTATTTTTACTATTTGCATGACTCAGATTTAACCAACAAAATGTAGCTTAATGGAATTCCTCAAGAACGCTGTGCAAATCAATAGAGAAAAGTATTGAAATTAGCATATCTATTTTAGTAAGAGCTGGGGTTCTCAGAAAAGGCATTTTTCTTAGTTTCTATGTTCTTTTTATAGTTATATTTATCCTGTGGATTCTTCAGCAAATGTTTTCTTTAAAATATTCTTACTTCGTCCCTATCCCTATCTGAATTTTAATCAAGTCTTAATTAAAAGTGTTTACATTGAATGAATTTTAAAATACACAAGGTTTTATACGAGCAATAATCAGTAACAGCTGAGAGAATTCCATGGAATTTTAGACTGGCTCCTTTACAATAAATGTGCCTTTTATTGAGTGTGAATATACCACAGGAGCAATAGGGTCCTCTCCATAACACTGACGTTACTATTTCCCCGCATCTGTCCCAAGAGGCAGTGTTTCCATGGGACAAACCAACACAGCTCTGGTTTTTAAACAAAAGCTGTGGAATGGTTAAGGGTTGACCATGGTGTGGGGGACCCAGGTCAGCAAGAGATGAGACACACTGGCAGACTCTTGGATCAAATGCTGCAATCCATTTACTGTCAAGGTAGAGAGCTGATGGACTAGATGCCCTTGGGAGGGCCTTGAGTCAACTGGAAAATGGCTCTGCCAAGGGCCTCTCATATGACATAGGGCTCCAGAAGACACAGAGTCAGATTTAAATTCATCATGTATATAATCCACTCCTACTCACTGTCAGCCATGGCCTAGCCAGAGAGTTCCCACAGCAATCAAGCCACAGTGTTATTTTTTGTTATTTTTTTTTATTTTTAGAGAGAGAAGCAGAAAGAAGGACAGAAGGACAGAGAGAATCTTAAGCAGGCTCCATACTCAGCACAGAGCCTGATGATGGGCTCAATCCCACAACCCTGGGACCATGACCTGAGCCAAAATCAAGCGGTGTATGCCTAACTGACTGAGCCACCCATGCGCCTCAAGCCATAGTTTTAATTCACGTTAGAGGAGCTGAGCTGGTGAAGAAGGTTATTAACACCGTGAGATCATGACTCTGCAGGCCAGGTGAACTGAGGGATCCAAGGTGATTTGTCTTATCAAGCCCTGCCCTGAACCGTGGAAGCTAAAGCTTCACATTTCCACTCAGTCAACCAATTGCCTGAGTTCTCCTACACTCTTTGTCAGAAGGGATTGGTTTCCAGATGGAATAGGCTGGAAGCCAGTGTTTCATATATAAAGAGTACTGCAGATCAAGGCTTCCGAGGTATTCAGGTGAATCATTCAAAATTCAATTTTGCTTGACCGACTAGAAACATGAATGAGAAGCTGACAACTCCTATTAATGCCCATTGCCACTTGTCATAATGGAGGGGAAAATCTGATTTAAAAACGCACTCTTTGTTCCTCTAAACGCTAATGTGTTAATATAATCTCCTTCTGAAAACTTTTGCCTGTTTTCTCCAAATGGTAACTATTGAAGAAAGAAGCCAATAATATAACACCAAAACATGTTCTTAGTGCATGTAGCTCACCAAATCTAGATGTACAATGAGTAAATTAAAGACAGACAGGAACTTTGGACAAACTGCTTACCCTCCTGATCTTGGTTCTTCGTGTGAAAAAAGTGGCCAGGATTAAATGACATAATGTATGTAAACCAGGAGGCACAATTATAGGCATAAGACAAGGTAATAAATGGTGGCTGTTGTTATTATCATGCTGCCCTCCAATGCAAGCCATTCCCGCCACCCTCTGTTCCATACAGATCTGATGAATTTCAATAGTGGAAGTCACTAGGTACCTTCATCATCAATGGAAGAGGAGGTAAGTATGGTTTGTGTGTGCGTGTGTGTGCGCGTGCACGTGTGAGACAGAGAGCAAGAGAGAGAGACAGAGAGAGAGAGAGATTTACTTATTCAGTCGGGTTTTTTTTTAAGACGCTAGTTCATTCCAAAAAGAATTTGGAAGAGATATGTCACCTTTCCTCTGATGTCCCCTTTAAAATGCCCACAGATTATTACATAGGTTTGTAGCAAACAGCCATGAGCAATGGATTTGGGTTCTGAGATTATCTGGTTAATCATGATCAATTTCATGTTCTACTTCACTGAACAGCATTCTTGCTTTCTCCATGGTGAGAATTAGGTTTAGAGCCTGGATTTAGAGATAGTCCCTCATTCTAGACTTAATCCAGGGTCCCAATTGTGTTCTGAGGGACTATACTGTCATTTATGATAGATCTCTGTACCAAATGGGAATGGGAATGAGGAAGACAGAATGAGGAAGCCAGTCTTTCTCACCTCTTTTCTGTGTGTGTCAGCTGTACTATTATCTGGTGGTGTGGGGTCACCACTTTCACATATTCAGAAGAAAGAGAGAAAGGACACTGGAGCCCACAGTGCCGAGCATCAGGTCTTGGCTGAAATGCCACTAATGCGGAGGGGCCATTCCTGCCCTCCGTTAGGAGCCGGCTAGCCACTTATTTCACATTGTCATGTTTCATCTTCACAGCACTTGTCACTAACTCATTATTTATTAATCTGGGGAGGAGGGGTGTTGTCAATTATCTCTCTTCCTCCCCACCCCCAGTTGAGTATAGTAAGTTCCACGGAAGTGGGGCCTCATCCGTCTTGTTCGGTGCAGCATCCCTAGCACCTGACACAATAGGATCTTTGCAGTCACTCTGTTTGTTGAATGAATGAATAAGTGATGGTGGAGACACAACTTCAGCCCCTCTTCCCACACCTCAGCTGATGCCTGCTCTAATTTCCCTCCAGGCACACACACCAGTTGCCTCCAGCATTAATTGGGCTATGATATCTGGTGTGGATTATTAGGTGTTTAAAGGTGTGGTTTCATGTATCTCTTTCTCAGGCTTCCAATCTGAGATGTTGATTGGGTTTTACCTTTTGAGGAAAGGTCGGAAACACTCTTAAACTTCATCTTCCTTTTCATGAAGCAAAATCTATCATCTTCTAAGTCCGTATTTCCACCATACTCTCCCAATACACACACACACACACTTCTTATGTGGAATATTATTTGCCTGTCTGGCTATCAATAAAGTTGCACTTTTGATTCCCATTTTGGTTTTATCCTGTACAGAACCTGGGCACTCTGTAAATAAGTGGGGGTGGGGATTTCTGACAGGGCAAGATTTAGGGATTCCTGAATGCCTAATCATAATACCATTAAAATAGACCCAAACACCTTACTAAAATTTGATCATAATTTTCAAACCAAACACATCTTTTGTCGCATAATAGCTGGTAATATTGCAACCTGTATGTAAAAGTATAATGTTCTCAGTGGGCTCCCATTTCTACCTTGACACCTAAAAATCTTTAATATCACAACTTCCCTCACCATGAAATTATCATCACTCACAGTAAGAACAGCTAAAGGGAAAGACTCAAGCCCATCATCATAGAAGGACTCTAGAAATGTACCACATGAACCAAATAAGGATGGAAGGACCAAGGTGGGAGGCGCTAGAAGTCTTTGACCTCAGAATCCACTCCCACCACCCCATTCATGTACCAACTAGTATTGTCTCTTTAAAATGAGGTTTTATGTTTACTGTCTGTCCATAAGAGCACTTATCTTAATAAAACATCATGACTGTCACTTTTACTACTCTGCCTTATGGCATGTCAAAGATCATTTACAATCATTTTGAGTAGTAAATTGTACCTGGCTTAAATAAAATGGACTTTATGACAAAGCTATCAAATCATTTCAGATCTTACAACTCTTTGGACACTTCCCTTCAAAAAGCCTATCTGGGGCATCTTAACAATTTCTCTAACTATAATATTTGCAATCACTGAAGGATGAAGTGATTTTCCAAAATACGAGTTAACCAGATCTCCTGAAATTAGTAATAAACAGATGTACCATCCTTTCCCTTCATAATATATGTCAAACTCCAATTCATCTGAAATGAAATTTTGTGTAACTGAATGTTGCAAAAAGAAAAAAAAAAAAAAGGGGCCCAAGGGGCACCCAAGCGTCTCAGTGGGTTGAGCATCCAACTCTTGATTTCAGCTCAGGTCATGATCCCAGGGTTGTAGGATCGAGCCCTGCATCCAGCTCTGTGCTGAGCATGGAGCCTGATTAAGATTCTCTCTCTCTTTCTGTCCCTCTCCCTAGTTCGCACTCGCTCTCTCTCTCTAATATAAATAAATAAATAGATAGATAGATAGATAGATAGATAAATAAAATCTATTTATAGGTAATACATAGAAGTGTTCACACATCCTTAATTCCTTTTTTCAGACCTTCAGATGAGGTTCCTTGTAGGTCCATTTCAGAAGTACACCTGAAACATACTACCTGGTCCTTACCATAATTATCCCTGCACATAATTTCTACTCCTTAACATACACCTCCCACTCTCCTAACACTAGGAAGCCTATTTAATGGATTCCACTTGGGAAAAATAAGAGGAGAACTGATAAATTTAAATATTGGGAATTGCAACATCTACAGCCCTGGTACTTGCATATGTAGGCTCATGGTTTAACTATATAAAGTCACACCACTTCATAATGGTAATGATAGATAAATGAGAGAACAGAATAAATGATAAAAACAAAAGAACAGACTATCCTTCCTAACCCTTCTGGGCTTTTATAATTCTTGCAGATCTAAGCTCCTGCATCTCTGTTTCTAGACTTAAGGGAAGAGAAAACTATTTCTGAAGAGCCAACTAGTTCCATCAAAACAAACAGGCTGAGAGGTGGTGGGTGCTGGCAGAGGCAAGGAAAGAGGCTGCCTTTGAACCTGAGATTCTTCTAAATCCCAACACATCTGCACTATCAACGAGTCACTGGCGGGTTTGTGAAGCCGTGTGGCCGGCTCTGGCACCAGGACTATCTGGTTGCGGGTATAAACCAGTGAAGCCTGACAATGCAGTGGCCATGCCAGTCAGTGGGCTAGGACTGCGGACCCAGGACCCCTCACTTTGCCCTGTGTGGTAAGCCCCAGGGCAGCTGCTTCATCTCCCTGTGCCCCCTCTCCTCTATCAGTAAAATACGAGTTGTAATAATAACGTGTCTGACAAAACTCTTGGAGGATTTGCTAATAATAGGGATAATAAAATACTCGTAAAATTTAAGTGCCATAGAAATGCTAAATTATATAAGCCAGGCCTGCCAGGGCAGTCCATTTCTCTTCTGATATCATTTAAAGCATGTTTATGGGCATATTATCTCTTTCATGATGCCAAGAAGACAGTGGCTTCAGTGAAATATTTCTAGCCTGAAAGGGTAACAGGAAACACTTCAATTACCCTGCTAGGTTTGTGAAACACTTTCACTGACATTCTTTCACTGGATCTTCACAAGAAGGCTGTGAAATAGACTGGGCAGATAAAAATCATTCCCATTTTACATCAAAAGAAACTGAGGCCCAAAAGGGCTCACTAATGTGGCTCAAGGTTATCTGGCCGGTGGAGGCAGAGCATACGCTAGAGTTCAAGTTTCCCCACTCCTGGCCCTGCACTCTGTTTTAACTTACTACACCACCTATCAAAATGGAAAGGAATGACAACTACTTGACGGATTATTGTTATTATTATTTATTTCTGCTCACATTTGCTGAGCACTTGCTGTGTTTCCCTGCATTATCATCTCATTTAATCTTCCACTTAGGAGGCAGGCTCTATCTCTTTAAAAAAATTTTTTACTGACCACCTCAGTGCACAGAGAGAGAGAGAGAGAGATAGAGAGAGAGACAGAGAGAGAGAGAGAGAGAGAGAGACAGCAAGCTCCTTCTACTAAAACCACACAGCATTTTCCAAATATTCATTTGAAACAGAGGTCTCCGGCTAAATTTTCACATGTCCACTATACTGTGATGTCCTCAGGAACAGAAATTGTATCAATCTTTGCATCTCCTGTGGCGCCCAGAACAGCTTACTTGTGCATCACAGATGCTCAGTGAGGATGTTTTGCTTGAGTGATTACAGGCATGTGATTTTTTAAAATACTTACATGGAGCCAACTTTCATAGTAACAAACATTTTACATTCCAGAAAATGAGAAGTCCCAGCTCTCCAGTTATTTGAGTGAACACCACATTAGTTGATTACATTTTTGCTTACCATTATTTTAAGTCTCTGCTGTACCTTAGAAATATATGTCTTCAAGGCACAGTATTTGCCAGTGGAAACCATCCTGCCATACGTACAGCAAGAATCTCCCATGCAGTTGATCTGTTCACCCAAAGCCTTTTTGCCTGATGGCTCCTTACCTGATAACATATTGTCTGTTTTTATTGAGGGAAACTTCAAAGTCATTTCATGCTTGTGCCTATGAATCATCAGATGGTCCTCTGTTGGGAAGCGCTGTTAGACAAATAGAAAAAAAAGGGGGGGAGGGGAGAGGAGCCATTCAGTTTTACAATATATATTTGCCATCACAGAGAAAGAGATGTATTCAGCATTGCATATGTGACAGGCAAAACAAAAAATTAGTCCTGAAAAAGTGTGAAGGCATGCTAAGTTAAATGACAAATTATTTTTTGCAAGCAAATGTGCAGAGATGTTCCGTTGAACTGCACCCAAATATATGCATCATTATTTCCAGTATCGTTTACCAGGAGCTTAACTAGGTTGCAGTAAAATCTGGCTGAATAGTAATAAGAAATAGGGGACGTTGCCTGCCATCATCTCTGACTCCCCACACCTTCTCTGGGAATTCCTTTTAAAAACCTCTACTTCCTAGATAGTCTTTGAATATAATCAACTGTCATGACTCATCAGTAAAGTAGATATTTCCTTAGGAACTAGAGGTTTGCATCTGAGGGAAGACCTTAAATTTCTGTTTAAAGAATAAATGAGAAAGAATAAATGAATAATACTGAAAGTATTCAAGTAATATACACAATAGAAATATGCTGTACCTTCAATGGAGTGTTTGAATGAATGTTCATGTTCATTTATGTTCCCAAAGAAACTAACAGTGGCCAGTGTAACACAAGTAAAATTCTCTCATTTCTACCTCTACATGGGAGAAAAATATGTCCAAAATAGAAAAATGAATTTAGACCTAAGTAGCACTGGAGTTCTGCAAAACTATTTGGAACTTTTGCCCAGTAGTTACTGTTTTACATAATAGCATAAAATTAAGTCAAAGGCATAATAAGTATGCTAGACATTATCTACAGATTAACCAAAAGTCGGAAAAATGCATGAAGTAGGAAAAAAAATTCTGATTCATGTCAGACATTGGAAAAGAATTACATGTCATGCCTAATTATTTGATATACACACCTACAAATGCACATGTGACATTTGTATAGTATGTTTCTGTTTATGAAAACCTTGCACACTCATTATGTGATCTTTTATAAGTATACATATGACTTATAGTAACATGGCAGATCACTTTTAGGATTCTATACTCTGTGCAGTACAGTTAATCATCACTTTATTATTAATTTTCAAAGAACGACATTATGGTTGTCAAAAATGCAGCTCTCAAATGTTTTCAACTGTCTGGCTTCTGGTCATATGGTGGGATTGGATTTCCTGGCCCTCTGTGGTTGGGTGGGGCCATGTGACTAGTTCTGCCCATGGAGTCATGAATGAAAATGTCATGTTACTCATATGTCAGCAACTAATTTGTGGTGCAAGACCATCTCCCCTTTAGTATGGCAATGTACAATATGAGAAATGGTGGCCCCTCAATCTTCCTAAATCTCTGCAGGAATATGAAGAGCATTTTTGAATTCTAAAAGATTATGAAGAATATCCTGCCAAGCTACAATAGAAATGGATGCTTGTGCAATTGAAATTAGTGTTTGTTGTTTTCAGCCCTTGAAGCTTTGGGGTAACTTGTTATTGCAGCAGATCCTAGCCTCTCCTGACTCAGACTGGTATGTTTGTAATAACTGAACTGAACAAAATATCTGCTTTATCAAAGTCAAATGAAAATACAACAAAAGGCAATAAACTCTGCTGAACATTTCTGAATCTTTGACAATTTAGAAAATCTCTTGGACCTTCCCAGTCCCTCAGGGTAGTCATTTGAAGTTTCAATTACCATTTAATACCGCGGTAGAAACCTTCTCTGCAAATAGTACAGATTTGTGTTCATATGAATGAGGGAATTCACTGGGCTAAATCTTTTGGAATAAAAGTAGTTCAGGGAATAAATATCATTTATTTATTTGTCATTTGTGTCATAGATATTAGAGCATATAGAATCTGCAAAGCATGGTAATTATGTCAGATTTCTAACTACACAGAAGTCTGATTTTTAACAACATGGGTTTTTGATGCAGTTTCATCTATTCTCTTGCTTCTTTATAGCACCGTATAATATGGGACATTACCATGTATGGTTTATAGACAGGTTAAACTTCCTAGTCTTTCCACTAAAATCCTTATTATAATTTTCATTGTGATATATATAATCAACAAACATCATGGTACTACCCTTCATTTTGTATTTGTAAGCCATTTTTTGGCTCCATAAAATAACAGCCTAAAATAGAATATTAACCATAATACTTATTAAGTAACAATAACTTCCCTAGTATGTCAAATGAACTATACATATCTCCCAAAAGAGACTATACAGGACATCATGGCATTTTTTTAAATTTCCCAGGAAAATGGCAGCAAATCATAAATAACCAAAATGTACAGTCTACAACAGATACGCAGCTGAGAGAGGCCACTGGAACTCAAAACATGTTCCTGCTGAGGGCAAAGGGGCAGTGAAATTAACAATGGAATCTGTGAGATCAGAAAGAGGAGAAGAAGTTTGTTTCTCATGACTTCTGGGACAAAGCTAATAAATAAATAAGGAGCCGTAACACAAAAAACCTCCCAGGTACTGTAGACCATTCCTAATGTAGCAAAGTTTCTTTCCATTGACGGAAAAGTGGGAAAGATCCTTATATTTACTCTCCCCTTTCCAATCCCCAGCCATCCTTTCTTCTCTCTGCAGGTCCCCAGGCTCTGGAAGATCACTACCATAAATGCCATGATCACAACAATTGACTTGACTGTGATTTGCCAACACTCCACCAGGAGACCCTTGGAATCACTAGGGAACCACTACATTTCCTCAATTCTAACACCTCTTCAATTGAAAGATGCACATATTTTTTAAAACTGTTTGTCAAGAAAAAGAAACACACGTTAAATAAACACATCAAGTTTTAGATGCATCTTTACATTTAAATGTGGCAAGGAGTTGAGGGGGAAGGCTTGGGGTTTTACCGTGAAACCTAGAAACTATGGAAATCCTCAACTGTCATTTTGTCCAACCAGTCCACTCAGTCTTCTCAAAGAAATGACCTGCTCCTTCACTGAGTTCAAGGTCATTAGAAATGCACCTCTTCAGCCTTCACTACCACCTTCACCTCATAATTCGCATAGATGCTACTTCCATTCCCTCCTCCCTCAGAGGAATAATACCCCCTCTCTCTTGCTGGCTCTTCTACACCCTGTGTTTTCCTGAGTTGGTGCTTCAGCCCTTGGTTCTTCAATCTAGCATGCTCGCTTCTCCTTGTCCTGGACCACGTACCGCCTGGCTAGCCTTTCATTTAAAAAGAACCTCTCTCAGGCTGCTTCCTTCTCAGGCTACCATTATATCACTCTGTTTCCCGTCATTCCCTAGTGCTCTTGAAAGAGTCCTCTATGCTGGCCACCTCCACTTCCTCACCACCCACTCACTCGTTAATCCCTTCCAACGTGGCCCCCGCCCGGACTCCTCTCTCATAGGTCACCCGCCAGAACCCAACTGCCAAACCCAACAGCCTCTGCTCAGCCTCTCACTGCCCCGGCTCTAGCAGCGTCTGACACCGGTGACCACACGTCTGTGGCATTATTTATTCATACCCTGCCAGATTCCAAAAAGGAGAAAAGACGGCTCACAGCAACACATAAAATGGGATGGGAGACCATCAGTTAGAATTAGGGGACACCCGAAAGGGAAGGGGTCCAAAAAGAAACAAGCCTAAAGCCAAAAACGCAAACCATGGGGCAGTCACTCTCAACCGGGGGCCATTCTGGCCCCCAAGGGGACACATAGCAGCGTCTGGAGACATTTTTGGTTTTCACAACCGGGGAGTACCACTAGGACCTAGTAGCTAGAGGTCAGGGAAGTTGCCGAACGTCCCGTAACACACAGGACAGCCCTCACAACAAAGAATTATTCAGCTCCAAGTGCCAGTAGTGTTGAGCTTGAGAAATCCTGCCACAGGGTCCATAATTACAATAGCAGTAATAGTAACAACAATGAACATTAATAGAACACTTATTATATGCAGGCCTTATACCAAATACTTTACATGTAGTATCTCATCTAATCCTCACAACGATTCCACCTGATGGGAGCCATTGGAGGCAAAGAGGTTTAATCTAGCACAGCATGCCAAGTTTCCCTCTTAGAGTTTAGATAAATGGAAAAATTGTGGGTTCTAGAAGAGTTATAGGGGGTTTATTTTACTCAGAGAGGAAAACAAAACAAAACAGAATTCAGCTCAGATGGTGAGCTATTCCACCAGTAATCCAAAGGCCCAGTATCAAGTGACTATTGTAAAAGCAGCATCCTCCCTCCCTTTTCTGAAATAACAGTCCTGAACATCTGGTGGGCAGGATGCGTCTGGCTTACTTCCAGGGGAAAGTTAAGGATGGAAATGGCCAAGGCTGATGTATTTCACGGGGCTTTGAGGGAAGGAGTTCAAACTATTCAAAGGAGAAAATAATAACGATGAGGAAGATGATGATGGGGATGGGGATGGGGGGCTTTGACAATATCTTGGTGAAGAAAGAAAGCCCACAGCAGGCATGATTGCCAAGTGAGAGCTGTTTCCCTGTCAGAAAGCAGGTAGTCTCTGGCAAAACAGACCAAAGGATCCTCACACTCACCTGAGAGCAGCCTGGGGCACTGCAGACAAACGGCCTCTCCTGCTCCAAATTCATCTTGGATTCCTCATAAATCTGAAGGGTCATGGGGAGAGGGAGGAAGGAAAACAGAGAGCCATGAATATCTCCTGCTTCTACCTGAGAAACATGAGAAAGGCAATTGCTCAGAGCCCCTTTCTATGCCAATTCCCAAATTAGACAAGAGAGACATTAACGTGAGCACAGGTCCCGGCCAAAGTTCATTAGGCTTCCTGCAGTCTGTATTCCTATTGTTTGCTTGAGTGCCTATTTATTGTACTTTGAAGAAAAATGCCAGGGGGCTGTGGCGGCAGAAATTCTGCCTCTGGAAAAACCACCTGGACTATGTTATTACCCGGTAAGACCGCACCTGTGCAAGAAAATTCCAAAGTAAAGTTCACACCTGCCCTTTGGAGTTGGCGGGAGAGGAGGGAGTAGATGGGGTTGTCACCAGCGTGGTGACCAACTCTGAGCAGCAGTAAAATAATTCACCCATGATCACCCCACCAAGCTTCAGGATGGCCACAGAATAGCCCTGCCGCCAGCTTAGCAAATGGCCCCAGTGGTGAGCCATGGTCTTAATTTCCCTTTCATCTCAGGCATTCACAGATACCTCAACAGAAAGTACCCGAGTTATGCAGGGAGAACAGAAATACGAAAGGACAGAAAACATTACCTGGGGTATTTTGTTAATTTGGTTGTACAGGCTGATTGGAAATCAATATTACATTAAGGCCAGTGCCCATCTGATCTATAGAATAGAAGTTATCTGGAGTAAGGTAGCTTTGTGGGAAGAAATCTTATGTTACGGTCTCAGGCATATGTTAAATTAGAGTGTGGTCTTTTCTTATGTAGGGGTTAGGTTCTAAGGTAAGCTTATGAGGCAAAAATTGAGTGTAATCAAAATTACCTTTATAAATCCTCCCCCAAACCGATAAAAGTACATACACGTGGTTTTGTGGTTACCAATCTATATAGTAACATAAAAGTTTTTTAAACATCATGAAATACTATGCAAATTTAAGTTTCACAATTTATTTTTTTCAATTTTTTAACGTTTTATTTATTCTTGAGAGACAGACCAAGATGAATGGGGGAAGGACAGAGACAGAGGAAGACACAGAATCTGAAGCTGGCTCCAGGCTCTGAGGTGTCAGCACAGAGCCCAACGTGGGGCTCAAACTCACAAACGGTGAGATCATGACCTGAGCCAAAGTCAGATCCTTAACCGACTGAGCCACTCAGGCGCCCCTTAAGTTTCACAATTTAAACCATTTTCTAAGTCATAGTTTTCTCTCTTGCCAATTTTATTATTTTTATTATTTTTTTTAATTTTTTATAGTTTATTTATTTTTGAAACAGAGAGAGACAGAGCATGAGTGGGGAAGGGGGCAGAGAGCAAGGGAGACACAGAATCCAAAGCAGGCTCCAGGCTCTGAGCTGTCAGCACACAGCCCGATGTGGGGCTCGAACCCACGAACCGTGAGATCATGCCCTGAGCTGAAGTCGGCCGTTTAACCGACTGAGCAACCCAGGTGCCCCGATTGCCAATTTTGGAGTTGAGTTTAATTCAGCTACATGTGCTACTGGTGAGACATGGCTCTGTCAGGGGACTAAAACCAACTGCTTTATCTCTGAAGCACAGGAAGGAATTTGCTTCCTTAAAACGATACCTGTAGGTGATACCAAAGGAGTCCCAAGTCACCTTCACCCTTGAAAGAGGGAACACTGTTTTTACTCAAGAAATAGTTGCCCTTTGTCCAAGGAAGCTTTATTGTCTTGGGGGAAAAAAAAAAAAAAACACTAAGCTGTCACTATACCTTTGACCCAAACACTAAGAGACTTCATATATATTCTTTGGGAAACAGGTGCACGCTTTCACTTTTCTGAAATACAAAGCGAAGAGACTTGCCTTAGGTAACACTCCTGATCAGATATGAAAGAACAAAACAAATTTACAAATGCAAAGTCTTCTTCACACTGCTTCCTCTCATACAGTTTTCACTCAGTAATACCCTTTCCACTCTGTGTCTGGAATGACTGCCCACTGGTCACTTACCAACAAAGTTAACTTAGCATAATTTTATAGCTTTCCTGGATCAGATGTATTGTATAAATTATTTTACTCTACTATATGCAGAATAAGAAGAAAAAAAACCAAATATCTTTAGAAGCTTTCCACTTGTCCCTGTCTGAGGAAAGTCATAAGCAATTAAAATAACTTTTCAAATCACATTATCACAGAGGATCTCTTCTCTCCCCTGCGAATGCTGACTTACTTCTAAACCTCAAAATAAAGGGTGACAAAGTGGTTTTGATCCAAGATAGAAAAAACAACAGAGTAACTGAGTTATCCATTAATTAAATATGCTTTGTTTCTCTAGTAAATTTTTAAATGCCTTCCTGGAACTTTTCTGTCTCTGTGACCATGATCTGCCTAAGGACTGCTGGGTCATCTAAGTGCGTCAGGCCTCAATTTCCCCTCCTTTACAATAAGGCTATGAATATAATCTTCAGCTCCTTCATTCCTGTATCACACTGATCAGTGAGGAGGCCTGTAAGACATGCCCAAATTATGGAGAAACGTCTCTGTATTTAAGTGTGTGTGTTTGGAGGTGGCTGGGGGCAGGGGAAGTTCCATGGAGAAGTGCTACTGAATCCTCACTGTAATGTTAATTATTCTATATTTATAAAAGAGAATTTGCTATAAGGTGAGTCTTCCTTGGACGCCACAGAAGAGCGTAAGTTGCTAAGGTAATAAAAGAATGCCAATATTAGTAACATTACTAACCAATATTAAGATTATCTGACAGTAAAAAGGGAAAGCTCCATAATAAAAAGAGAGGGGGGGACGGACGCTCCATATAAATATGCATTTACGGTGTACACCTAAAAGTAGTAATTAATGATGATAATTAGTTTCCAACTAACAGAAGAGGACAGGATTGGAAGTGCCACTACTGAAGGTGAAGAGGGATTCATTAAAAAGCCAAAGTGAGGAGAGAGATCGGCCAAGCCCTGCCAGGTAAGTATGAGAAGAAAGTATTTTTCTACCATAATCACAACTCTACCCCCTACCCTCATTCACCAAAATGCCGACTTTCTCCATAAATTCAAGCCTATAATGGTAATCGTTTAGCAATTCTGCTTGGTATCAACATTAGCTATTTTATCTCACTTGTTAACAAGGTTACAACATGCTATAACCAACCTGTAATGTGTATACGAGCTGCAGCAAATGCCACGGAATTGTACTATGGGGTTGATGCTTGAAGAGACTATAGGCTCCAGCCATACAGATTTACTCTGTCTTATTGAGCCATCATGGTATGGATGTTATGTTTAGAGGAATATGATTAATCAGGGAAATACAGTTGTCCTTCAAGGAATTCAGATCCCACTCATCAGTATATTCAACGGAGTTACTACTGTCATTTTATTATTCTATTTTTTAAACATGAATGAATCTGTCCTAATTTATTATACGCTATGGATCCCATGGCCCAAATGTTTTGGCAACACAGTATTGGAATAAAAGTCCTAAGGTAAAATGGCAGTTGCTAAAATAAAATAGGCTTAAGTGATTAATAAAGTCTACGGTGAGTGGGTGTGTGTATATAAGTGTGTGAACCTCAACTGCTTTATTTTGATGCACTGTGGTTCCCACATTCAACCCTCTGCAAACAGCATGCCCTTGCTCACTGCTTGCTGTGTGGGTGTTTGTGATAGTTTTACTAAATGGCAGCACCCTACCACACAGGCTTCGTTAATTTTATCAACTAGTACGATCTGGTCTGATGAATTAGTGAAGAACCATGGTCTATTTTTATGGTCTGTTATTATGGTTCTCTTCTAGCAAAATAGTATAGTAACTATTCTCTCAAACAGACTCCTATGAAAGCCCTGCAAATATATATATATATATTTTTATCGCCCATCAAGTGGGGCGAATCACTCAGACATGATTTTAGCTAGGTTGTTCACCATTAGGTGCTCCGAAGTCACGCCTCATCCTCTTATTTCCCATTCTGTTGTTTTACCAGCTGGGACATTTTAATGAGCCCAGTTTTGTTTGGCAGTTGCCGTACCCCAGGCTCCGCTGCACAGAGCTGACGTGGTAGGCGTTCAATAAATATTTGTGGAATGGATAATGAATCCTGAATCATCATAATAAACCACCCCAAACAGCTTGCCTTTTCTCGACTCCTAAGGCAGTGGTTCTCAAACTTCTGGCCCAGAACCAAAGTTTCAGCAAGGCAAGAGATGGTGCAGCCCACTTATTCCACCCGTTCTCAGTTACAGCCGGAGAAGACATGTCACCAGACTTCATGAAAAAAGATGTCAGAGTTGCTTTTGCTGAAAATACTGAGATGAGGCTAGTTTTCGTTAAGTTTCACATGTAAGCGTATTAATTCCTCAAAAATTCTGTCTGTTAATATTGCCATAGACAGTGAAGGCACTGAAGACCAGTCTATTAGCCATGCACTGGCTACTTATGATCCCGACAGAGCACTCGTTGGGAAGCACTGAGTGACCCCAGAAAGGTGGCGTGATACAGTCATAATTGTGGCAGACACTGTCCAATCATTTAGCGCTTTCTAAATCGTTCTATTTTTTGTTCCTTTTCTCCAAAGTTCACATTCAATGCTCACTTAGAACAAATGCCTTCTGAGTCTAATTTCCCTTCAAATTTTTGGGAAACAACACAAAACCCTAATAACAAACCCTAATAGTACATAAAGTGAGTAGAGGTTTTTCCCAGTTGACAAGGAGATGACAGGCTTGATTTACAATTCAAACCCTCAACTGCCACTGGATTCCTCGGCCTTGAAATGAGCAAGAATCTCTTTCATTGTTCAGTGTTTGACCCCACAAATTCCTCCTGGTCTAAAATGGGAAATCTTCCACAATGGCTGATGCAATCCATTCAAATGCTTTGCCAGGCATTTAGAGATATACTTGGAATTACCATTTCATGAAAGGCAAATACTGCAAAAAAACAAATGTTACTAAAAACTTGGATCGTCTACACAAAATTCTATAAACATGTATTTTAAACAAGGGCAACAACTGAGCTCAAAGGGAAAAACCCTACATCAACGAGGTTTGCTATAATCAGCCAAGAGTGTTGCTTCCCTGTCTGAATCACTGGAAACTGTTACTGATTCTTAGTTAACACCAAACTCCCATCTCAGATCTCCAGTCGCAGAATGGCACAGATGTCTTCCAGTAACAGCAGACAGATTCATACAGTGATACAGGGTTTGAAATATCAAGACATTAACAATGGGGTTTTCATCCAAAAATTTGTACGCACTTTTACCAATGCCGAAAGTTATGGGAGCTTCCAAACTGCAAACTGAAATTGTACACATAAACGAGCACTAATGATAATATTGACATATCCCCATCAGCTCTGACATTGTTAATCTGACCTTGAATGGATTACAGATCTGAAGGAGGGGGCTGGAATTTTAATAATGAAGTTAATAACATCTGTCGGCATTTACTGGCCTACTATGAGTGTGGAAAAAGGCTTCTTGACAGGATTCATGTGAAAGGGACCTTGCTACTTTGCTGCGCTTACAAGATTGCTGAAAGGGTTCTAGGGGGAAAATAGGTCCTTCCGACAGTGCTGAGGACAGCTAACAGACGGGAGCATCTTGAGTTAGTCATGCTGTGTGAGGGTTCAGATCAGTCTTTGTTTCTGGGAACAAAAGTTGCTCATTAACTAAACGAGTTAAGTGCCTAGCCAATATGTACTTCAGGTTTCTGGAAAAAAAAAAAAAAGCGAGTATTTCTCTCAACCTATTGGTCAGAAAGGCAAAGAGCCACACATAATAATAACCCAACACGAATTCAAGGATGGTTTTCCCAACACATGGCCAGCTCCTGGAAGAGAATTTTATATTCAGTTTGGGGCTAAGACTTTCTTGCTTTGTGAAGAACATTGTACCTTTCACTATCCCATTTGCTCATCTATAAAACGCGACCATTTAGGAAAACGTTGTAAAATCAGACCATTCAAAGAGATACCATATGAAAAAACAATTCATGGAAGCTAATTGCAAAATAACAGAAAAGGAAATCCTTTTATTTCAAATACACCTCTAGTTTTCCAACCTTAATATCATAACGTCAAATAGAAAAATAAACACCCTTGAGTTTCAGTCCAAGAAAATTACTTTGTGAGTGTGTCCTTGTATCCCGTTCTGCATCTCTGTGTATGTCTCTCTTTTTTTTCCTGTGTGTATCTTTGCTCTCTAAAACTCTCTTTGCGCACCTATTTCTCTGTCTCTGTCTTGTTATGTATGTCTTTCTCCGTCTCTCTTTGTGTGCCTGTCTGTCTCACACCCCCACACCCCCACACATGAACATGTGCACACACACACGTTTTATCAGATGTGTTCTTCCTAGCCTTACTGGGAAAAAGATCTAGTAGGCTTGTTTCCTGTTTCAGTGTTATTCTTGAAGTGGGCTGCAGCTAGAATCTGAATTTCATTGGGCTATTATTATTTGCAGCTGTGTGACCTTTCTAACCCTCCCCCCCCCTGCTTTTAAAGTGACACTTCAGCCCTCAAGCTTGACACGCCTTGAATGCTGCAAAGTTTTTGAACCGGAGATTTACACAGGGAGCAAGACCGACAGTGGGACCGTACCTCCTACATGAAAATTTCAACAGAACGTGGCAAGAATGGGGCAGGCTGCTGGGCAGTGAAGGGCCAGAACTCTTCCCCGGAAGTCCTGAACTTTACAAGGACCACTACGGTTACTTATTACTCTTCTATTTAAACCAGAAAATCCTCGTCCTTAAAAGATGTCTGTCATCCACCGGTATCCCCAAGGTTCAGAATCTTACAACCTGAATCAGAGGATTGTTTCACACACTGCGTCAGGCTGTGCTAAGGGACTGTCCTAAGTCTCCTTCGAACCAGGTCCCCCCTACCCAGGAGGAAGGATTTCCAAACAGCTTTTGTCTCTGGAAACTCACCCAGGCTCTACTCCCCAACGGAGGCCCTGACAGGAGAGTGCTGGGGGCTCAGGTCCACTCATGTATGCCTGCAGAGCTTTGTGGTTTTATTTATGTGGCGTTTATACTGTGTATGAAAAAACATTCCAGTGGGATTGGGTTTTCATATGTTAGATTCCTCTTTCTTTTTTCCTTTTTTTTTTTTTAAGTTTTCCATATGTTTCTTTGGATGCGAGGCCTCTTTTCAAAGTTGCTGGCTAATTTCTACTTATGTTTTGCACAGTCCTGTCTTACAGCTTCCCTATCTACGGGTTCAATAGTGCAGAACGTATTTGCTAAAAGCGTCAGTGTTGGGCCTTCGAAGTGCAGTGCTGAGGAAATCCCACACTGTGTATGTCTGTGCCTGACGGTGTGTATTCAGGTCCTATTCCTCTTCTTGCTACCATGGAGCACGGGATTTTTTTTTTCTTTTTCTGCAGGGCACACTCCATCTCTAAAAAAAAGTTTATTTGGCATGCACATGGTTAACACAACACTAGGATAGAGATTCTCAGGAAGTATTAAATGGAACCAAATCAGCTGACTTATGTCTGAGGACAACCTCCGAAGCCATGCTGAAGGCAGCAGACTCTGCCTTTTTACCTGCTCTCAATAAGAATACACTCAAGCGAAGAGCAATGAAAGGAAAAAAGAAAAGAAAAAAGTTAAAAAAAAAAAAGTCTTCTGCTGCACTTTAAAACAAAACTCTAACAGCAAAGAGATGGAATGCAAAACCGGGTATGTATTTTTCTACGAGTCAATAAAAGCCTGTTCAGAAAATCAGGAAAAAGTCAGCAGCACAGTTCTCTCTTCTCCCTTTCTGCTCTACTAGAGTAAAGTCTGCCTTTTTAGAACTACGACACATCCCAAATAATTCTGCTCTGCCTCTGGGTAATTTTTGAGATGTTTGGGTACACTGGCTTTTAAATCTGTGTTTATAAACAATGAATATTTTTAAATAGTCTGGAAAATCACAACATTCTAGTTGGTTTTCTTTTCACACATTCAAATGATTTTTATCGGGGAGAACCGTTTCCTTTGTATCTCCGTTCTATATAAATATCCTTGCATCCCCCAAGCAACACAGTATGTTTAGTCCACCTAAGGGCTGCAGTAATACTCAAGATGGGAGTTTTCTTCGGGTGCGTGAATCTGAACTACAAAATGTAAGAGTATATATAAACACGGTGGGGACCATGCCACACTACCTTCTGCAGGGCCTGGTGAGAGGCTATTTCATCTTAAGATTACTATTACTGATTTACTATTCAAAGACATTTGCAAATGATCATATGGAACTAGGTGCCTCTCCCCTTGACTCCAACAGAAAGCTGGGCATTTCCCAGGTCGAGGTAAAGTAGCCGGCACTCGTGTTCAGAGCCTGCTACGCCTCATGGTGTCAGTTGGATACAAGGTAAAAATACACTCAAAGACTTGATTCAGATTCCTAACACACTATGCTTCAAATGTCAAGCTCGTGAACACGGGACAGTCCTAGTGGGTCACTCAAAGGCCACGTGAAGGCAAAACCCTTATGTCATCTGAAGATTCTGCCGTCATTCTAGTAGGGTTTGTTTTCTGAATACTAGCAAAAGGCACGTTTTCATCTGCCTTCCTAGAGCAGGCATAATTTCTTTGCCTGGTCCAGAAAGGGGATGCGGAAATATGTGAAGCTGACTGTTAGGTGCCGCTGTTCCTGGGGATCCCCGTTGGCATTTAACAGGCGGAGGGCAGGGCCGTTAAACATTCTGCAATGTGCAGAATGGGCAGCATAGTGCGGGACTGAAGTCTCCCGACCCAACAGCTGATAGGACAGCTTTTGCAAAGGTGATAACAGTGTGAGCATCACTACCCCGTTGCCTCCCGGTTCCCAGATAAAAAGCAGATAAGAGAGCAGTAAGGGTGAGACCACAAAACAAAGCCAGCACACATTGAGGGAATGAAAATACGGGACTGAACGCATATCCACCTCTCTATACTTTTCAAAGAGCTCTGAAAAACGTGAACCCAGTTAAGCTTAGGATGAGGCTACACTCAATGCCAATGAAAACTTTATGAATATTCAAGAAAGTGTGTGAAATTATCACTCCCTCTCCTAGTGGGGCAGGGGTGGGGATGGTTGCCAAATTTTTAACTGAGCATAAACATACCCTTTCGGGTGCAATTCACAGAGGAGACAGATGAGTAAGCTAGTGTAGGCTACCTAGATTTTTTTTAAATAAATTACCTGGTTTGGCTACCTACAGTCCCCACTCTCCAGTTAAGTTACCACACCGTTTTAAGCAGTGTTGACTCAGCAGAAGCAAAATAAAGCACTGGCCCACGGTGGAAATATGGCTCTTGCTCAGATACCTTTTCCCTCCTGATAATTGCCTGTTGGTTTTATATGAATGCTGAGGAGAGTCCCGTCAAAAAGAGCGTGTTTTTCTTTTCTTTTTAAAATTTAAGTAGAGAACACCACAAGCTTCTTAAATTCAGTGTTTACGTTGCCAGCACCAGCTCACAGAACACTTCTCAGGGAACACTGGCCTCCTAAAAAAACTTCTCAATAAGAAAACATATTAACAGGCCAAATACACACACACATACACATTTTTTTTTCTCTTGGCCTGTTTTCTTACTGAGAAGTTGGGGTGTGTGTGCTTATATGTACATATTCATACACACATTACAGAGGATGATTTCATCCCCATAAACTAGCTCAAACACTCAAAACTGATGCCTAGTTCCTAATGTAACCCAGAGGAGAATACTGAGCTCGCAAGGGGGCAGAATAAGAAAACCCAAGTCCGCCTCTCAGCACAAGGTCACCACAGTTAAGGGCCATTAAACTTGTATTTTAAAAGTACAGAAATAAGCTGTATTTTTGAGGATCACTAAATTGTTTCCATGGGCTAGAAAAGTCCTTAATGCCTTTCTCGACTTCCTATTAAACAAAAGAGTCACTCACTAAAGCCCACAAATCCACTAAAACACCCTGGAAAAAGGACACGGAAAGAAAAGGCCTTTTCCTTGAACCACCACCCACGAGAGGTTACGCTGTACCAGACTCCCAATTCATCAAAAGGTCCGAGCCATTCACAAACAAACGCAGGGGCCAGCTCCTTCTGTCCCCCAGGGCTAGGCCCCCAGACAACAGCACCATTTTTCAGTCAACACTCCAAATCAGCACAAAAAGGGAAAGACAATTTGTTAATGCCCCTGCTCTCCAAAATCTAGGACCCCTCCCTAAGCGTGAATGTGGTTTCTTTTGCTCAGGGGGTAGAGGTCAGGGCCTAGGAAATACCCTGAACCTGACTCTTGCAAAAGAAAAAGGGGGAAAGGGCACCAGCAGTACCCAGAAGGGGTTTTGAAGGCACGCCTATCAGACATTTCCCTTGAAAGGCTGGGTAAAGGGGAAGGGGAGGGGCAAGTCCCCAAATCCACACGGTTAAACTACAGGGGCTCCAGGAGGGAAGTCAGGGATCTTCACAGAGCATTGTTCACAGGCTGCTTCAGGAAAAGTGGCCTGTGGACAGTGATTGATTACCTGTCTCCGAGAATTTGTTCAAAAGTGATTCAAATTTGGCATGCATCATCGAGGGTAGGATCAGAATGCCGGGGACACTAGTCTCATTCATTCGTTCTTTCCTCACACAGTCGCTGAGCACCTACCATTCCCTAAGCCCCAAGCTAGGAGCAAGATAACCTCTCCCTGCTGAGCCCTGACCGTCCGATTGGGAGGTGAGGCCCGCACAGATGTCTGCAGTGGAAGGTAGAATTTTAAAGGCCAGAAAGTAGTTTTAGCAAAGTGCTGTGAGAGTTCTGAGGCTGTGAGAAAGCAAGGCTATTTCATTTACTACATCGAACACTATATGCTCTCCTTTCACAGCCAAATATTTCTCATGCTAGAATGCCATGAAAAGTGCATGTGCATTCTCACACACACACACACACACACACACACACAGACACACACACACACACCTTGGAGCAATCTCTTAACTCTACTAGAAGTAAGGTTTTTTTTAAACTTAGGCTTTTTTTTGCTTTTAACCTTGATAAGTAAGATTGCATTATCTGTGGTAAACCTAACGATGTGGTCAGGGGACCAGATTTTACATCAGAAAGTTGCTAATTATGGGGCACCCAGGTGGCTCAGTCGGTTAATCGTCTGACTTCAGCTCAGGTCATGATCTCACAGTTCGTGAGTTCGTTTGAGACCAGCAGCAGGCTCTGTGCTGACAGCTCAGAGCCTGGAGCTTGCTTCAGATTCTGTGTCTCCCTCTTTCTCTGCCCCTCACCCACTCACGCTCTGGCTCTGTCTCTCTCTCTCTCTCAAAAATAAATAAACATTAAATTTGTTTTAAGTCGCTAATTAAATCCCAGTTCTCTTGCTCATAGCTGTGTGACCTTGGGCAAGTTATTTAACGGTACAAGACCAGTGCTCTAACCCCTAAGCTATGGAACCAAAGAAGTTATTTAACATTATTCTCAATATCTAATACCTAAACATTATTTTCTCGCCATAAGAGATATAGATAATATCGGCATTATGTGCCTCACAGGGACATTGGGAGGATCACTCTCAAATGATATTTGGAAAAGCACTTAATAAACTGTTAAGTGCTGTGCCATGTCGGTCACTGTTTTTATTACACAGTCACCTTACAGTAAGCACATAGAGCTGCAAAGGTACCAGATGGTGCAAAAAGTTACACTGATACTTGACAGCATGTGTCAAGAGACTGAAGATTCTGAAGGGTGTTGAAGGTGATGATCTTTAAAGAGAGCCTGACCTTCTATGATTCTCTGGTAATTTAGCAATTATCAGCCAAAACTTCATCTCCTAGCCTTTTGCTGGAAAGTTCCCAGGTAGGATTATTTTCTTGGTCTTCTAATTGAAACACGATGTGGAGAAATGCTTTGCAGGCTGGTCTGTGTTCAAACCCTAACGCTGTGACAGACTGGCTGACCTATAAGCTTGGGCAATGGGTCACTTGACCCTGGGATAAATTTGGCTATTGCTGGCTGAGCAAACCATCAGACACCTTGTCCTGGCCTTGGAAGAGCCAGACCCGCACTGCATGTGAATTTGTTTACCTTCCTGGAGCATTGCTCCTGACCATGGAAATGCAGGTAAGGGCCTTGGCTAGGCAAGTCCACCCCCTCATCTGTGCCTGACTATGCTGTCCTGGCAGTCCAGGCTCCATTCACACCGAAGGCAGGAAAGAGTAGAGTTTGGAAGGCACCCAGGGTAAGCCAGGAAACTCAGCACTTTCTTATCAGTAGATGCTTATAGGCTTACCTAGAGTCATTAGAAATAAGACCAGTAGACATTATGACATTTTCATCCATCCACTCTCCACTTGGGCTATTAAAAGAAGAAACTGAACCTTCCTTTTACTATTAAATTTTCTTTAGCAAATTATATATATTTTTTAGCAATTTCCTATTCTTAGTCCCGCTCTTCCTTATTTTTTTTCTTTCTTCTCCTTTTCATTCCCCAAATACTCCATGTAGTAATTAAAAGAAATACTTCGAAAAAGGCACGAAGAATTTGTTAGCTGTGGGAAAACGGGACGACAGAACACAAATATCTGGTCATTTCAACCAGCTGGAAACGTGGAGACATGATACCTCCATAACAGCAACGTTTCCTAACCTTAGGACACTGGGGGGCATCAGGAAGAATAGCCTGACACCTCTGTCCCTTGAAAGCAGGTCACCCCCAAAGCACAAAGATCTGTATGTGTAGAAAACCTAACAGATTTTCAGTTGCTCAATGCTTGGGAATGGTCAAAATTTGAGTTAATGAAAACATCTCTTCCGTGTACCACTACATACTATGGGTCGGGCATTTTTCATCCCCAAAAAGCATTTTCCATCAAGGTTTAAAGAAAGTCTTGATTGGATACAGCTTTGATTTATCTTCTCCACTGAGTACCTCTGTAGGGAACATAACAGTTAGGTAAAGCAGTTAGAATATGAGTCAGGATGGCAAAATTGCCAGTTATTTCCCAAACCTTCCGTTTTCCCATCCACCTCTGTGATACCTACATCAAAGGATTTCTGGTATTCTTGAAGTGGGGGCCTTATTTAAATAGTGACATCAAGCTCATGTTTGTAACATGCCTCAGAGACCTTGAACACAAGCTAAAAGTAATAGTATCATTATTTCTTCATCTGCCCTCTACTGTTTCCAAAGAAACAGAAACAACCACTTACCCCAACGCACACACACACACACAATCCTCTGGACACCCAAGTTAACCAACATCTCCCTCCTTCCCAAACCGCCAATCAGCCAGTCACCAGGCAAACAGCTCAAGCACCAGGCAAGGAAAACATGTTATTTTTCTGGGCAAGCCTTAACTTCGCTGCCTACAAAACACAGCCCCACGGGGCACATCCCACACATCGTGAGATTAAGGCTCCCCTCTCTCATTGGAAACCAATAGTTACCCGTCAACGCCCGTGGACACTGAGGCCAGCATTCGCTGGCATGTGCCCTAACGTCCAAGGTCATTTCTTCTCGAGCTTTCCTACACAAACCAGTACTCACATCCAAGCCATCCCTGTAATGCCTCTCTTATCAAAAATACTCAAAGAAAGCTCAAAAAGGAGTAGCATAAAAGAGGAAGCTCTCCATGGCGTCTCTAAGCCCCAGTCACTGAACAGCCAGTGAGGACTTTGCAGAACGAGAAAATTCGCTCAACATCAGTGCAAGGCAGTGAGTCAACCTGGAAGTCTAACTGTCCCTGAAACAAGTGATTCAGTGAGCTAAGGTAGGGAAAAGAACGCAAAAACGAACAGCAAAAGCAGGCTTCAGATAGTCCCTTAAAAACGAGGCTATTGGGAGCCAAATTCCACAGTGCACATAAGCCACTTAAAAGCACACCCCAAAGCACTCGTCTGAAATCTTCAAAGTGCAAGGGAGGCTCTCCGGCCACGGGCCAGGGTCATGGACCCAAAGGTGACAATGAGACACTCCCAAGAACATCTGGCCTAATAAACCAGCACGGGGCCCTCCAGACAATGGACAGCAGCCTCTGTCTTTAGTCATCGGCTGACCCCAGATTCTTGTCCCAGGTCCGGCTGCTTCATGCAGACCGCAGAGCACAAACCTCGCTCCCCCGAGCCCAGTGCAGGGTTAGGGTTTTAAGGCAGCTGGAGGAACCGCTTCTGCCCTTACTTCCCACCCCCCCCCCACCACCACCATCTTCCTCCAGGAGATTTGTCAGTCTTCCAGCAAATGCCGCTGGGGGACCTCGTTAGGTGTGTGGGTGGAGGAAGAGTGGGAACAGAGCCAGATGAGGTCCCTGTGCTCACAGAGCAAAAGTAAGCAAAACCCACAAGCACACAAATCAAGTAAGTGAACAAGAAAAACAGCTGCACATTTTGGAAAATCCACTGATAGAGACAGAGAGGGTGATCTGATAGGAGAACAGAAGGAGGAGGTGGGGGGGGGTGGACGGGGAGATCAGGTCCATCAGCCTGCAGAGAGAAGAGGGGAGTTCCAGGTAGAGGGGCCCGCAAAAGCAAAGACCTCAGCGAGTCTGAGGGACTGGAAAAAGGCCGGTGACACTGGAGGGTGGCGGGTGAGGAAGAGAGAGGCCCAGAGCCACTGAGAAGCAGGCAGGCCTCAAATCCTCCAAAAGTAGGATTTATTCTAAGAGTTATAGAAAACCACTGAAGAATTCCAGGCTGCAGAGAGAGGGACTCTGAGCAGGTAACTTTTCTGCTCTTCAATCCTCACGCAAAACATGAGGATCCTAATGACTTACTTTGGGGCTGTCGCAAGGCTTAAAGGGGTCCCAGGACAAGGCGGAGGCTGAAACAGACAGTGTAGACACTCAGCTTCTCATAAACTAAACAACACAGCCTAACTCATGTATAAAGAAAGACATAGACGCCCCCCCACCCAAAATAAGAATGTGGTCCTAGGAGTGTGAGGTAGAGAGAAAACAAGAAAAAATAAAGAACCCCACCTTGGGATTAATTCTTTCGAGTCACCACTTTAGTTAAAGTCTGAGGTCACACTGCCTGGTTTCAAACTATGGCTGTGTGACCTTGAGGAAGTAACTTAACTTCTCTGTACATGTTTCCTCGCCTATGAACAGAGATAACATTACCTACTTCATCGGCTTGTTTTAAAGATTTATATATAGATATAATATAAATATGTAATAAGGTCTTATTCTATATGGAATATAGAATAATTTCTGGCATATAGTGAATATATAACACATATTAGCTGTAATTGTAATAGTAATTACTTTTTGTCTATCAGAAGAGACTCTGATTTGTCTTTCAAACAAGACACCAAGGCCTTTTCAATCCCATGTAACCAAATTTAGGACAATCTCAATATATTTTTTTTTTGCTTTGACTACTAAATACCATACTTTGAATTTAGTGGTTAAAAGAACATTTTCAGTGGGGTGGAGAAAGTGCATCAAATATAATTGACAACAGTAGGTTAGATTTGTTTTGGTTGAATTTGGTTTGTATAGAGCTGAGTAATTATTTTGAAGGTAAAGACTCAGGTTATCCTTGAAAACTGGTCAAGAAGACGATGGCAATTGACAAATTATGTTTTATCTGAAGTTGTGATTTTATACATAAAGGATATCTTGGAGGATGTATGGTAAAACATGAACAGATTAACAGTGCCTGCAGCTGGCAATGCTGTAACACATTTTTTGTATCTCTCTATATATTTTCTATGGTGAGCATCAGTTGTGAACAAAATAAATCAAAAACTCGATGTAAGACGAAAGTAATATGTCTGGAAACATGTGATGATGGCAAAGATCCTGTAAGAGTCTTTGGGCTTGCCCTGCCTTTTGAAGCTATCTGTTCCATCTTGGGCAAACTTCTAAGCCTCTTTGGATTTTAGTTTCTTCATCTGTGAAATAGACAAAACAGTCCTTTTTATGTGGGGTTGTGGTAAAGACTGAATGAGGCATATAGTGAATATCCAGTAAATCACAGCTCACAGCCCTATGTAGTCTTTAAGAGCACCTGAGTTCAAATCTTGATTCTTTCATTAATTAGCTGTGTGGCCTGGGATAAGTTGCTTGACCTCTCTGTGCCTCGGTTTCTTCATATCTTACAATCACGGCATTTACCTCATAAGGGTATAAGAGGATATGAGGATTAAAGCAGTTAGCATATGTAAACAATTTAGAACAGTGCCCGACACATGGTAAGTGCTATGTAACTGCCAGTTCTTATTACTATTCTGAAATCTGAACCTAATACTTCTGAAAAGCATATGGTTATACAATCATGTAAATATGGTTTACGTTATGGTGACAAAAATAACAAGCAAGAATAGCATGGCATTTTAGTATCATTCATTGGCAGAGACACTAATTTTTATTCATGTTTGAACTTGTTATGTTTATGTGTCCAAAAAAATCAAGGTCCTAATTTTTTATTTGTTTCCATATATTTATACACAAGGTATAATTTCAGGACTACTCAGCACACTCTTAATTGCCTGGGCTAATTTCTCCAATGAGCATTCTCTTTGCCATCCTTCTGTCTTTATATTGCTACTCTAGTGTAGCAGAGCACTCAGTAAGTCTGTATGCGTGTTTGTTAGAGTAGGTAATCAGCCGGTGCAGCAGGCATACAAGGAGGACTCAGGTTGTTTGCTTACTTATCTAACACAATTTTTAGCAGAAGCTTATCTTGCCTGGAACCATGCTAAATGCTGGGGAGACCTAGATGGAAAAAAAGTGGTCCCCAGGCAATAACATAGTGTCCACAGTTCAGAGGAACACAGCACTGAGTTGGATCCTTCCTCTGTCCTTTTTCTCTTTACCATTAATAGCTCACTGTCCTTGGGCACACTAGTTAATTTCTCTGAACTTCAGTTCCTTCACCTGCAAAATAGGAATGAGTAACAATAACTACCTTATGGGTTTGTTATAAAGATTGGACGAGAAGCTGCCTATAAATCATTTAGCACATGGTTAAGTTCTCAGCAAAGTTAACTATTGCTATACGGTCTCAAAGGACACAAGCTGTTAACTACAGGTGTATGTGAGAGCAAGATCAAGTTTCAAGGAAGACTATAAGACCCCAGAGCAGGAAGTGATTCAATTTACCTGTAGGAGTCAGAGTTTAGGAAAATGGAATTAAGTTAGTATTCTTAGCATCTTCTGTTCCCCACTCTGGTGTCTGTCCAACCCACTGCCCATGATCCTTGGTTGAGCAGATGTGCTCCTGTCTCAGGCTCCTGCCTCCATGCCTCTAGCCCCAGGCCCAATCAAAGGCTATTCTGATCTTCATTAAACGAGATGGTTGTGGTTATTTTGTTCAACCGTTCATCTGATGCTTGATATTCAATAACACCCCGAAGAACTCACCATCCAGATGTGGCTGGGGGACCTGCAGTAATGGTGAACTTGCCCTGTGAGACACTGGGCACCATCTTTAGGATGCCTGGCACCATTAGCACATAGGCCCTGGCCCAGCCCTTAGGAGCAGAAATGAGCCCAGAAATGGGTGTCCATCCCAGAAATGAGCCCAGCACCTCATGCCCATCATTTCCCTGCCACAGCAGCTCAGAGACTCATTTCTATTCATTTCTCCTGATCAGCAACTCATGACTTATGTTCAGGGCACCGGACACTGCCTCATACTCTGTCCCCAGGCTCTGGATCTGCAACTACTCTCTGTCATAGCTTCTTGAATTCTGACCCCTGAATTACCTGCCCCTCGCAGAAGCACCCAATGACTTCTAAGGCCACTTGCCCATCTTAATTTGCATCTATTGTTTAAAAACTTTCTCTTCAAGATGTGGTATATAGATACAATGGACTATTACTTAGCAATCAAAAAGAATAAAATCTTGCCATTTGCAACTACATGGATGGAACTAGAGGGTATTAGGCTAAGCAAAACTAGTCAGAGAAAGACAAATATCAATGACTTCACTCATATGAGGAATTGAAGATACAAAACAGATGAACATAAGGGAAGGGAAGCAAAAATAATATAAAAACAGGGCGGGGGACAAAAACATAAGAGAGTGTTAAATAGTTAAATATGGAGAACAAACAGAGGGTTACTGGAGGGGTTGTGGGGGGGAATGGGCTAAATGGGTAAGGGGCATTAAGGAATCTACTTCTGAAACCTTCCTCTTAAAAGGAACTACACCCATCTCCCTGTAACTTGCAGTCACTGGGTTCAGGCCCTTCCCAGAGGCCATCCTGACAAAGTATAATCTTTCTTTAACATGCAGTTTCACATACCTGTAGGCAACCCAAAGCTTCTCACCACTCCCCACTCCTATTAAACAGCCCAAACACCTCCAGGTCTTTTCTGTTGCTTCTCTCGGGAAGTTCTCTTTCCTAGGGTGCCAACTTGATACGGGTATCAGGCTGACAATGGCTTTTCCCTGTCATCCACCCTAGGGGACATCTGCATCTGCACAACAGCTTCAACACAGGAGCCCCAAGAAGAAAGCACTGGGCAGGCGATGTGACTTCTGCACACCTCAGATCACCCTGCAAGACCACCTCTTAATCTATCTACAGAAGGAAAGTGAAGAATTGCAAACATCACCAGGACCAGGAGCAGTAAGTCATTTTCACAAATCCTTGGTGGGGTCTTGTGAACAAGTCCTATCTCCTGAAATATGTACTGCTGGAGCTGTGCCCAAGAATGTGCAGCACACAGTAAATAAAACTTCTCTGAACCAAATCCGGGAATATTATTGTGTCTTTCTCCTTTCTCGAGGTGCAAAAGGACAGAAAAAAAAATGAAAGGGTAGGGGGAAAAAAGTTGTGTTTGCGTGTAATGCTCCTGCCCTATATAGTTCCAAGGACTGGAGTTAGTCCGCATAATGCTGTGGCCTGTCCTAAGGACCCTCCCTCACTGAGAAGACAATTCTGCCCCTCCAGGTCTATTCTCTGCTCCCCTGTGTCCTAGGAGGCTGCCTCCAGATTCGCTTGACTGGAAGGTGGGAGAGGGGAGAAGTCAGGTGTCCATTGCCTGTACTGCCTCTCCGTGGGGGTTTGGGTGGCAGTGGCTATGTGTCTCCACATAGGGCGGGCAGCCCCCCTCCCACAGCGAAGTCGTCTCCATGGGCTCCTCCCCTTGGCCCCCTGGACCCTCCAGGCTCTCTGCTACGGCCAGACCCTGGCTGGCCTGCCCACAACTCTAAGTATCTCCTTCATTACATTTTCTTTCCTTATTCCTTAGAGGATACCATCTGCTCCTACAGGCACCCTGACTAATACAGTGGTCTCTGTTTGTGAAACCTTTAATCACGTCCGTATGACTAGATTTTCAAGGCCTTGACCTAGAGCCTCAGAATTCTCTAGAGGAGTCAAGGGACCAGATAGATGCCATTCGGAATCTGGACAAAGAAAAATCAGACCATTCAGGGCATACTTGGAAGGAGATGGAAGGACTTGTTTGCAAATGTTTCCTAATTAAGTGATGTTGGTCGTACAAGATGAAAAGCTGAACCAAGAAGCAGCCAGGGAAGGCAACAGAGATTTATTGCTGTTTATTTGGTCCTCATCACAACCCTACTGAAAAGGTATTTTATTACCCCTAGTTTACAGATGAGAAAACCTGAGGTAAACAACTTTCCCAAGGACCTAGCTAGAAAAAGAGGAGCCAGGGACCAAATACTTATCTGCCAACCCCGATGCCTACAGTCTTCCAGCACCCTGACCAGGCTTTTCTTTCAAGAAAAGAATCAGGGAAAATTCCCTAATAATCCATGATAGATATGACTTTACCTTGAGAAACATGATTATTCTCGATTTTCAGGAGGTACTAAGGTCAAAACTTGTGGGGTTTTTTTTTTCCAGTCATATATTCGAGATAAGACTGATCAGAAAATAAACTAGATGGAATTAATTAGGAAGACCACAAAAGAAACATAAGGACCTATTTATTTTAATCATGCTTTTTATAAATAAAGGTGCTATTATGCCCTTCAAGTCTGTTTTTATTTCATTTCTTCAACTTGCCCGCGTCTGGTTTCTCAGCTGTCCTTATTCTGACTGTTTCTGCCCCAGCGAGGTGCTGCAGGCTCTGTGAAATCATTGCCTTTACAGCTGTGCCTGCTCCATTGCGGGGGGAAGAGAAACACAGTCTCTCTGCTTCCTTTTTAAAACCTGACAGTCACACTTTCTCCACTTCAAAGCCACACCATATGACCTCAGCAGGCTGACATAAATGGACACTCATGCAAGAGATTATTCATTCAGTGGCTTTTTCCAAATGGGGAAAAAAAGAGCTATTTGTTAACCTTTGTAGAGTTTAACAGTTTACAAAGCCGTTTTCCATACATTAATTTAATTTGGTTCTTAGAATGATTTATGAGATGGATGTGTGTGGGTGTTTTTTTTCTCATTTTTGCAGATGACGAATCTGAGATTTAGGGAGGGAAAGTAATACGTCTGAGGTCACACCACTCATGAAAAGCAGAGCGAGGACTTGAATCTGGGTCCCCTGCCCCGGAACACTAGGATATTCTTAGAACAGAACACAGCAACCAATATGCCAGTGCTTTAGGATGTCTGTACACCTGGGGGAATTAATCTAAATGCCCAGTGAGTACTAATAATACACTGATGACCTGATGACACAATACACAAATACTGTTCTAGAAGGCCCTAGGCCCCATGGGGTGTTTCCAGAGATGTGGTACTCGTCGTCCTCTCACCTTGGAGGCTGAAGAAACTACATCAAGTGCTGTTCCAGCACTTTCTGTTCCAGATCAAGCTGCAAAACCCTCTGTGCAATATCCCCAGTGCAATTAAAGAATTAAAGAATATCTAAATATATGGAAAGATATTCCAATTTCGTAAATTGCAAGGATTAATATTATCAAAAGGTTATACTAGCCAAGTTGATCTTTATTATTTATTTTGTTAATGTTTACTTATTTTTGAGAGAGAGAGAGAGAAAGAGAGAGAGAGCGAGCATGAGCAGGGGAGAAGCAGAAAGAGAGAGAGACACAGAATCCAAAGCAAGCTCCTGGCTCTGAGCTGTCAGCACAGAGCCCGATGCGGGGCTTGAAACCATGAATCAGGAGATCATAGCCTGAGCCAAAGTCAGACACTGAACAGACTGAGCCATGCAGGCACCTCTTGATCTCTAGATTCAATACAATCCCAATCATAATCCCAGATGCCTTTTTTGCATAAACTGACAAGCTGATCCTAAAATTCATACATAAATGCAAGGGGCCCAGAATAGCCAAAACAATCTTAAATTAAAAAAAAAAAAAAGAAAAGAACACAGTTGGAGGACTCACATGTCCTAACTTCAAAATTTACTACAATGCAGTAGTAATTAAGACACATAGCTTTAAGACACATAGCTAGATACATACATAGATCAATGTAATAGAGTTAAGAGTCAGAAATAAACCCTTACATTTATGGTCCATTGATTTTCAAGAAAAATGCCAGAACCTTTCAATGGACAAAAAATAGTCTTTTCAACAAATAGTGTTGGGACAACTTGGACATCCACATGCAAAAGAATGAAGGTAACCCTCTACTTCACACCATATATAAAAGTTAACTCAAAATAGATCATAGAACTAAATATAAGAGCTAAAACTATAAAACTCTTAGAAGAAAACATAGGTATAAATCTTTGTGACCTTGGACTTGGCAACAGATTTTTAGATAGGACATCAAAAGTAGGAGCAACAAAAAAGAAATAGGTAAATTGGACTTCATCAAAATTTAAAACTTTTTCCCTCAAGAAACACCATCAAGAAAGTGAAAAGACAACCACACCACAGGAGAAAACATTTGTAAAGCATATCTTTGACAAAGATCTAGTATCCAGAATATATAAAGAACTCTTACAACTCACCAATAAAAATTAAACAAATAATCCGATTAGCAAGATGACAAATGATTTGAATACACAGTTCTCTAAAGAAGATATCCAGATGGCCAAAAAGCACATGAAAAGATGTTCAATATTATTTGTCACTAGGGATATGCAAGTCAAAAGCACAGTGAGATGTCACATCATACCCACTAGAATGGCTAAAATTAAAAAGACACACAACAAGTGTTGATAAGGTGGACAAATTACAGCCCATCACACATGGCCAGTGGGAATGTAAAATGAACCAGCCACTTGGGATAACAGTTTGGTAGTTCTCAAAATGTTAAACATGGAGTTACCATATGATACAGCAATTCCACTCCTGGGTCTACACCTAAGAGAAATGAAAACATACGTCCACACAAAAACTTGTACGTGAATATTCATGGCAGCATTATTCATAATTGCCAAAAAGTGGGAACAATCAAAATGCCCATCAACTCATGAGTAGATACACCAAATGTGGTATATCCTTACATTGAAATATTATTTGGCCACGAAAAAGAATAAAGTACTGATACATGCTACAATGTGAATGAACCTTAAAAACATTATACTAAGTAAAAAAAACCTAGACACCAAAGGCCATGTATTATATGATTCTATTTCCATGAAATATCCAGAATAGACAAATCCATTAAGACAGAACATAGAGAATCATGGTTCCCCGGAGCTGGGGAGAAGGAAGAATGCAGTGACTGCTAATGGATACAGGATTTCTTTTGTGGGTGATGAATATCTTCTAAAGTTAGATAGTGTTAGCGGTGCCTGGGTGGCTCAGCCAGTTAAGCATCTGACTCTTGATTTCAGCTCAGGTCATGATCTCACAGTTCGTGGGTTCAAGCCCTGCACCGGGCTCTGTGCTGACAGCGTGGAGCCTGCTGTGATTCTGTCTCCCTCTCTCTCTGCCCCTCCCCTGATTACTATCTCTCTCTCTCTCCAAATAAGTAAACATTTAATATAAATAAATAAAGTTAGATAGTGGTAAAACTAAAAAAATTCTGAATTGTACACTTGAAAAAGAATTTTATAGTATGAGAATTATATCACAATAAAGTTCTTTTATATATAAAATCTACTAGTGGGTTCACTTTCAGTTCAAAAAATGGCAATGGATTTACAAGTTATGCTTTCTAAGGCCCGTGTCTTCTGAAACAAAATCAGGACACATTCTGACATGAGAGGTCTCTGCTTTTTCATTTATTTAAATGAAAAGGTCTACATATTCAACCACAGTAAGCTGCTTTACAAATCTGTTGGGAAGTTACAATGACACAAAATTGGAGCTCTCACAGAAAATCCTATAGGTATGGGCTCATATATGTCAACCATCAGTCCACGTGAAATATACATATTTCACTACTCAAAAAAACACACTAATTTCTAGACCTTAGCCATGATGAGTTAATGGAAAATTGTGACTACCAAAAAGGCGTTTATGCAGAAAAATAAACATCACCTATTTTCTACACTAAACTCAGAGTATGAACATTTCCCAAGCACCAAGGCTAGAGCAAATATCCATCCAAAACACACAGTAACGAGATGACCCTGCTTTGTTGACTGGTGTCTAATATAATAGGTGCTCCATTACCACTGGTTGAATGAATATGTGGATTTTTTTTCCCTCATCAAATGCTAAGTTTTCCTCTTGTTTATGTCTTTCCTTTGTACATCTTCTCCTGTGATTACACCTCTGCTAACACTCAGTATTTTTGTAGAACCTACATCTCCCTGATACCACTCCCTCCCCTTTTGTGCCTTCTTCTCCTTTCTCTGCCACTTTCCTCTCTCTCCAGCTCTCTCTTTCTCTCCTCTCCCCACCCCCATCTGATTCACCATCAAATCCTCTCAATTCCACTTGTCTTAAATCTGTCCACTTTTCTCCACACCCACGGCCACTATCTCAGACAAAATCATCATCTGCTTAACTGCTTTGGAACAGCTCACAGTATGAATAGCTGACCTTTATGAGGCATCTACTGTGCCAAACAGTTCTCATTTCATCCTCAGGGTAACTTCATGAGGTAGGGGTTATCACTAGTCTCCATTTTAAAATCAAGACTCAGGGGCGCCTGGGTAGCTCAGTTGGTTAATCATTGGACTCTTAATTTCGGCTCAGGTCATATCTCATAGTTGGTGAGATAGAGCCCTGCATTGGGCTCTGCACTAACAGCACAGAGCCTGCTTGGGACTCTTTCTCTCTCTTCCTCTGCCTGTCTGTCTCTCTCTCTCTCTCTCTCTCTCAAAATAAATAAATAAACTTAAGAAAAAATGCAATAAAATCAAGACTCAGACAGGGTAGATCGTCCTGGAGTGTGTAGGACTCCATGGCCATTAGTCCCACTCGTCTCACCATCCTGCCCCAGCCCTGCCACATGGCCAACATGGCTGCCAGAGTGATGCCTCTAAAACTCAAAGCTGAAAGCAGCACTCCCGTGCATACTACCCTTCACTGCCCTCTAGGGTAAAGTATGAGCTCTTTAATAAGGTTCTACCTGATGATGTTCTTCCTTAACCCTCCCGTCTTATTTATTACCAATTCCTGTGAGTCCTTTGGAAATCACCTTAGCTGTCACCACCTCTATGGTCGATTCTCCACCTGAAAGAATGGGTTAAATAAATCCTCTCCTGGGTTCCCTAGTCCCTTGCCCTTACTCAAGTGGAAGCCCTTAGAAGACAGAACATCAGATCATCAGAATTAAAAGTGTAGGCTCCTGCTTCGGATTCTGTGTCTCCCTCTTTCTCTGCTCTCCCCCTGTTCATGTTCTTTCTCTCAAAAATAAATAAACATTAAAAAAAATTTTTTTTTAAGTGCAGGCTCCAACTGCTGGTCTTCAATTCCAATTCTGCCACTTACCAGAGAGGTGACTTTGGGCAATATTCTTTTTAAAAAAGTTTTATTTAACATTTATTCATTTTTGAGAGACAGAGCACAAGTGGGGAAAGGGAAAGAGAGGGAGACACAGGATCCGAAGCAGGCTCCAGGCTCTGAGCTGTCCGCACAGAACCTGATGCGGGGCTTAAGCCCTTGAACCGTGAGATCATGACCTGAGCCGAAGTCGGACGCTTAACCGACTGAGCCACCCAGGTGCCCCCTGTGCAATATTCTTAACCTCTGTGTGCTTTGGTTTCCTCATCTGTAAATTAGGGGTAATAACAGCACAAGGATGTACCTCATTGAGCTGTTAGGAAGTTTAAATGAAATAACACATGTGAAGCAATTAGATATGGCAACTACATACATGTTAATAGGTAAAATTTTGCCTTTTTACCCTCTCTTAATCTTTTTTTTATTTCTATCTCTGCTATTCCTCCAAACTTTCATTTTCTGTGTATAGAGTTCATGATATTAGTGTGATTTCCTTACATTTGTAAAATGTTGAATCCTTTTCAAAATTCTTCATCCTCAAAGCAATTCCATGAAACAGGCAGAAGAAATTATTTTATAGAGAGCTTAAATGTTCCTATATGTCACATGAATGTAGTGGAACCACTGTAATTAGCATGTAGTGAGGTTTAGTAAGAACAACAGTAAGAGTAAGAACATGATTCTCTATGTTCTGCCTCAATGGATTTGCCTATTCTGGATATTTCATGGAAATAGAATCATACAATCCATGGCCTTTTGTGTCTAGGTTCTTTTACTTCCTATAATGTTTTTAAGTCACAATATCAGTGAAAGGATCTCCAGCTATAGAAAAAACATTATTTTCAAAGTCCTATTTGAGTTACTTAATTGGTTTCTCCGAGCCTTATTTTCCTCATCTACAAAATGGGAATAATGACACACATTTTATAAGACTGCAATGAAGTTTATGCAAATTAACATATATAAAGTATCTGTTTAGTCCCAGGAACCTACTAAACACTCAGTAAATACTACTTAATGACAACAGGACCCCAAAAGGACAAGATCATTGAGCTGGTCAAAGAGGAGGCCAAGCACAAAGCCAAGTTGGACTATACACTTCCCACCATGACAGCCCATCGTCCCACCCGGACATAGCCTGGCCATGTTTTCAGCAGAATACATCAATCAGCTCATCCATGAATTGTGTTCTGCCTTCTCTCTGCTTTTCCTAGAAGATAAAAGCAGGGGATGGAGGGACAGGAGCATAGAAGAGGGTATTTAATGCAACCCATGATGATAAGATGTCAGGACCTAAGATAACCCATGGGCCCTGACTTTATGGGTGACTTAATGAGAAACACCAGCACTATGTAACTCTGATCCAACAACGAGTCTCACTTTTTTGAGGGCTTTGGCAAGAAGGAAACAAAGTCCCCTTTTCCTCATTTGTATTTTCAGTGCTTTATCACTCTTCCAAACCAGACAAAAGGATCGTCAAGACGTAAGCTCAAATTCTGACTGGCAAAATAGGAAAACTGGACTCCTGGACAAGGGATGAGAGGGATAGGGTTTGCAGAGGTAGCTGAATGCCAGCTCCGAAGAGGGACTCCCTCTCTAAGAACGTGACCATGGCAAGGCACCCATGCTGATTTTTCCAGGACGCCAATAAATCCCAATTCCACTGGGGCATTCACGTGGAGCAGTCAGCAAGGGAGTGGAGGCTCGAATGAGCGCAGTCCATCTTGGCAGGGAGGGTGACAGGGTGTGGGTGTCCTGTCATCAAATCTGCATGACATCGACCCAGCCCATTACATCAGCAAGAATCGCATCACTCAGGGAGCATAAGGACCAGGCCCACCGGGGTCATCAAATCCCACAGCAAGGCATTAAAAGCCTTTTGCCTCTCTCGTTCATGGTTCCTTTGGGCCTTTCTATGGGAAATGCCATTCTCGTGGCCACAAGGTCTCAGGCACCACCTAAGGATTTAACGTATGTTAACTCATTGAATTCCTACAACATCCCTTCCAGGAATGCAATAGCATCCATATTTTACTAATGACTGAGTTGAGCTCAGAGAAGTGAAGTCATTGTCCATGATCCCACAGTTAGTCTTAGCAAAGCTGAGATTCAAATCCAGGTCACTCTGAGACCACAGCCCATGTGTTTTTCCACCAAGCTACACAGCCTCCAAAATAAGTCAGGACCTGTTTCTTGATTCTTAACATTACCCTTTCCTGTCTGCCTATGTTAGGGATTATATAATCTCAAAAGAAGTGCAAGGCTTCATATATATATATATAATGTTCCTATAAATTTAAATCCAGCTTTACATAACCTTTCATTGCTTTTTTAATTTTCAAAACACCACCCATGCCACCCGCATCGCAGTCAATACTCACCTAGTGAGTACTACACGGTCAGGCATCTTGCTAGATACTAGAGGATACAAAATAAATAAGACAGTCTCAGGATTATCCCCAAGACCCAAAACTAAGCCTAACCCAATGCAACAGTTCTTTAAGTAGCCATAGCACCTGAATCTAAGCATGGCTCATTTGTCTCACTGATAATGTGTCCGAATATATACCCCGGTTTAAATACCTTGGCTTCTATGTGCCCAGAAAGCAAGACTTTCAACTCTACATTTCTTCTCTAGGCCTTTTCCCCCCGGACTAGTCATCTGATCCGTAATACAGTTTCTTCTTAAGAATGCGGTTCTGCCATGTTCTTCCATGCCTCTTTCCCAGCCTGGAGTCCTATCCAATGGCACAAAATCTGACGAGACAGCCACCATCCAATCTGTGGTCTTAGTCTGCCTACTTGTTGGGGAACCATCAAAAATCTCCCATGAGGACACTGATCAGTTACTGCTATGGGTGCCAGGCTACCTGTTCACTCAACCAGGTTGGCCAGAGGTTCTGTTCTGAGGCAGGTGACCAGGTGATCAGGTCGCACTCAGCTGAGTCCCAGGACAAGAAGAAATGGTCCCTTTGCTTCTCTACATGAAAGCCAGTCTTCTACAAACAAGTTTTTCTGCAAGTATCTAATAGACCCAAGTATATCAACATGAAATCTACTTCATGGATCATGCTAGGAAAACAAAACAAAAGTTTTGTTTACTTTTGATGTAGTACCTTCTCAAGTTTAAAAACAAATTTTCTGGCACAAGACAGGTAGAAACTACTTTCCGGTCAACTAGTCCCGAGTTCAACAAAGGTGTCTTTTTTTTTTTTAATGTTTATTTATTTTTGAGAGAGGTGGGGGTGCTGAGAAAGAGGGGGACACAAATCCAAAGAAGGCTCCAGGCTCCAAGCTGTCAGCACAGAGCCCGACGCAGGGCTCAAACCCACGAACCGTGAGATCATGACCTGAGCCGAAGTCGGACGCTTAACTGACTGAGCCACCCAGGCGCCCCTCCACAAAGGTGTCTTAACTGCTTGCCACACATGGGACGCAGAGGAGGACTCTGCCCCTTGCATTCTGAGCGATCTGCTATTCAGCATATGCAGATTTATGACCCTGAGATTAGTAAGCCAGTCCAAAACCTAGCGATCATAAAACTTAGAAAGCTTTACTCAGCAGCGATTGTTCTGACTACAGCAAAACAGCAAAACAAGAAGAGAGCGTGTTCCAGGCACAGTTCTATGCAGGGAGGCCGAGAATAAAACAGGTGAGGTTTGACCACGTGGAAAATGGCAGATGCAACACTCATATTTTTAAAAGACCTGCTGACCTGCCTCTCTGCTAAAAGGACATGATCTTTAGAGTTTTTCCCCCTTTACCTAAGAACCCCACAAAGGCTTTGGAACTATACCACCATCTAGGGCTCTCTGCTGGGGAGAATTATTATGTTACCAAAAGGGTCTTTAAAAGCAGCCTCTTGGCTCGGGGAGCAGTGCCCCCATTAGCAGGCACTCCATCACAGTGAAGCTCCCTCGGCCAGGGACCATTGTCACATGGCTGTCAGTGACCAATCCATAACCATAAGTGAGAGCATTAAAACAGCACATGAGAGATTTGTTTTCCGAGAGTGAAGGAAACAAACTAGGAGACAATTCTCCAAAGACTGAACATTCACAACCAGCAAATGCCTGCTGGAAATTTATATGCTGTGGGTGTAAAAGCAGTGAAATTCAATAATCTCAAAGCCACAGATTTGTAACTTGCACTTATGTAAATATTTATGGATTCTTTGGAAAAAAATCAATCCTCTCAGCCTTTCTCTTTAGTACATGCTTCAGAGACAACTCCTTCCCCCCACCCCCGCTCAGGATGGGGATGTAAACTCTAGCTATTGCTTAAGAACATTAAGTCAGCAGATTGCCTAAGAATCTGAATTCCATTTATGAGTTTACTCCACAGATTATATCCCATTCTCTTCCCTAATACCAGTGAGAGTGCAGAGGAAATGTGGTGGTCCCTCTGTAGTCTGGTCTCGCTGAGACTGGGGAGTTGAGACTTAAAAGTTGACCAAGTCAGTAATACTCCCTACAAAGGTATTGGTGGTCATCCGTCCATTGTCACTGAGAAGTAAAATGTACACAGTTCTCCGAAGGTATCTGACACAAGCCTGTATCCTCTTAGCCAGAGCTATACAACAGCCTGTTAACAATCTCCTTCCTGTTTGTTTACCCTCCTAATCCCTATTCACATTGCCCCAGGACAATATTCCTAGAACCCTGACTTTACTGTGTTTCCTCCTCTTCAATGCCCACCTGAAGCATCAAAGCCCCAAAACTAGTCTGAGATCTTCAATAGGACAGTCAACGTGCTCCACTGTCCAGTCCAGCCCCGACCTTTGTCCCTTGCAGGCTCACAGCTGCATAAATCCTACATATCTGCAATCCTGAATCTCTTGTCACACATATTTAGCATTTAATTTACAAATAGCATTTTTCTCATGCTGGTAAGCAGCACCCTTTCTCACTTCTGTGTTGACTACAACCCTGTTCTACCTTCAAAGCTTGGTTCAAATGTCACCATAAGAAAACCTCTACTCCCCGCACCCCACCTTGTCCCCTCCAAAATCATAGTGAAACGTTCCATCTGCCACCTGAGGCCCCCATCAGGAAGCACTTTCATTCCCACCCATCTCTGTGGCTCCGTGGAGTTTAGCCCAGAACATTCCCCATAGTAGGCATTTCCAAATACGTCTGGGGATTGACATATGCCTACTAGTAAGTGAGCAACCGTAATGCCTCAACACACGGAACTGATGACTTGCGACTGATTTCATGAGCAGCTTTACCTCCCACCCGTTTCCTCAATCGAATGCTACACTTAAAGCTGCTGTTCATTATCTGATTAAGAGAACACAAAAGGTGGTAGAAGGACCATCTAAATGCATGGTAGTGGGGTGAGGTCAAGTGCCATGGCACAACAAAGGGGAGCCCCATTCGAGGGCCAGCACCCATGAAGAAAGGGTGTGGAAGTGAGGACCAGTATCCTTGGCCCTCCATGGCCGACCCACCCTATGTCCAAACACATCTCAGTAGAATAGGCCAGATCCTCCGAGTGATGAAGATACCACTAAGGTGGCACACTAGCTCTTTCAATCTATAAAACAGCATTGGCAGACTGGCATCTCAGTCCTTGAGAAAGGAACTTTATGTGCTCAACAGCATACCTCAGGAATAATATTCACTTCTGTGGGATTGGGGGCCCTGAGATACAGACACTGGCAAGTGAGTGTCACAGCGATAAGGGGAAGGTGGAGCCCCAGGAGGACTGAGCATGACATATAACCGATCATGACATGAACTGGCCCAGCTTATCAGGCTCAGGTGGAGGTGTGGTAGCCACAGATGTCATCAGATGGCAGTGGGAGGCAACGCAGCCCACACAGATGAGGAGGGAGAAGGGCAGAGAGCAGCTGTGGGAGAAGACTGAGGAATGCTAATAATGACAGAGCTGCAGGGACTCCAACGTGGGTACCTGTCATCGCAAGTGCCCCGGGAGCCCACCTTCAGGCTGACCTGCCCCAGAAGCAGTAGCAGGGCCGTTTTAGACACAATCACAGGGGGAGGACCTGTTGGATAGGAACACATTAGAAAAGAGGTGATCTGGAAGCTTCTACAGGAACAGGAACTGGAGGAGAGTCTCTTGGTTAGCAACTAGCTTGGACCATATCCTCTTCCCAGCAAGAAGGTTTACAAAAACCCGCGCAACCCAGCAAGGTGAAGAGGGAAGCATTTTCACTTACAGAGATTTTTCTTTTGTTTGACCCCAACTGCACTGGAGGAAACCTGAACCTCTAGCAATTTCATGGGTGATGACGTAGTAAATGGCACCAGAAATAGCTAGGGCAATGGCTCATAGCAGGACAGGCCCTACCCCGAGAGCATCTTGAAAATTGCTGGGTGCCTCATTTTGTTTTTTACCATGACTGGAGGGGTGTTGTGGGCATTTACTGGATGGGGGTCAGGGACCCCAACTGCCCTATAACAGATAAGACACTCCTTGCCCTGCACCCACACGCCCAATTCTCAAATGCCATTCATCTAGAAAAAAGACAAAGTTATATGAGAAACTAATTCAATTTTATATGTATAAACTAAATACACTTTTGCATGGTTTTAATATATGCTGAAATTTTGAGGAATGCAACCTGGTAAGAGAGGATTGTATTTGTTTTCATTTGGAAGTTTTACCGTAAGTTGTTCACCATCTGAGAATATCAGAGTTGCCAACACAAGGCAATACATTTGTCACATCCCCATATTGACAGAAAAACCCTACAGGAAGGTGCAAGGACTTGACCCTTCATTAATGAAGTCTACCAGCGTAGTAGCACCTGGCTTGTGCATACTGAGGCTGTGGCGCTCTTCTCCATTTGCACCAGCCTCCTTGATCCATCGTCTGCCTTTCTCTGTCCTGTTTTCTGCATCAGGAGGCTGACCTCTATGGACTGTGTCCCCCAGGCTCCCTTGCTCTCTGGCTTCCAGCATTCAGGCAATGAGAGGAAGTGGCAGGAGATCAGAGGATGAGAGGAGAGAGCATACATTCCTGGCTCCCTTCCCTCCTAACCCTAAAGCCTTGGCATTGCTTCTTTCAATCTTCCAGCTCCAGCTCAGAGGGTTGCTGCAGACTTAGGGGTGACAACAGCTTCTACCTGTCCCTAGTCTCCTGTCCTTCTTTATCTTTGATTGGTTCCCATAACCATGCCGTCACTTTCATTCAAGTCTTTTTGGTTAAACTCTTTCTTTTTTAATATTTATTTTTGAGAGAGAGAACAAGCAGGAGAGAGGTAGGGAGAGTGGGGGACAGAACATCTGAAGCAGGCTCTGTGTTGACAGCAGAGAGCCTCATGTGGGGTTTGAACTCACAAACCGAGAGATCATGACCTGAGCCGAAGTCAGACACTTAACCGCCTGAACCACCCAGGTGCCCCATTGATTAAATGCTTTTTACTGTACCATCTCCTTTCTGTTAGGATCCTGAATGCAATAAATAAAATAAATTATTTTATTAAAATTACATTTATTTTATGTTTCATTATATTTAGGGCATGTTTATCTATAAGATTCATTGCAAGGTTATAACAGTTTATTATAAAATATTTGTCTAAAGAGGGATCATCGAGATCTGATAGAGATAAAGAAGACACAGAATAAGCAAATAAGACTAAGCAACAGCAGGCAAAGAGCGGAGACTGTGTAGGAATGCTAGCAACCACGATAGAAACAAATCACCAGTCCAAGATGGGCTGGAGTGACTCAGAGGTAGACCAACAGATGACACAAGAAAAGAAGAAGGTGGGGGCAGAGACCTATTCCCTTGTCAAGAGAAACTGGCAGCTAACACCAGAACACGTAGCAATGACATTTACATATAACTTGGAATTGCTGTAAGTGTATATACTTACATGCATGTATATTTCAAAATACATGACCTGTTTGGGATACCCCATAGAGGTAAATCAAGAATGTCAGTTCAGGGATCCTCACAAAACCCATCAGCTCTTTAAAAAAAAATTAACATTTATTTACTTTTGAGAGAGAGACAGACAGACAGACAGATAGACAATGAGCAGGGGAAGGGCAGAGAGATAGGGAGACACAGAATCTGAAGCAGGCTCCAGGCTTTGAGCTCTCAGCACAGAGGCTGACACAGGGCTCAAACCCACAAGCCATGAGATCACAACCTGAGATGAAGTTGGACACTTAACCGAATGAGCTACTCTCAGCTCTTTTTAAAGTAAGGTAACTGAGTTGTATATAAACTCAATCCTTACTTACATTCAAGTTCCCAGGACCCAGGATGGGAAGACCAGGTTAGCAACACTCTCTAGAGGGTGGTACCTGAATAGGAATGCTCCTGTAGGAATACTGTACTTCTGTGCACACACAACTTTGACCTCCTTTGTCAAAGGACCTCATGGTATAGCCACACTACATGTAGGCTCGTGCGTGTGCATGCGCGCGCGCGCGCGCGCACACACACACCATGCAACCTCTGGGTAAATTCAGATCCCACCATTTTTAAGCCACAGCCCCACAACGAATTTCACCTAATACTAATTTTTCAGACACACACACACACATTTTGGCAAAAGAACAGAATGGCATCCCAGGAAAGTGGTTGGAATCCAGGTCAATTGCAAAAGACCAGAAAAGCCTGGGCCCTACTTGTTTATGTCCAAACCACATTAAGACTTACAAAAGCCTAATACAGCTGTGTAACTTTAAGTCTGAGGAACATTAGATGCCAGCCACAATAAAGACGAGCTACTTTCCAATAAATATATATTTAATAAATGCGCAAATTAAGGGGGGGCATCCCTCAGGAGAAGGATTCCCAGACAAAGACCCTCCCAACTGTATTATTTCTACCATTCCCTTTTGTGCACCCCACACCCATTCCACACAGCCATGCCACAGTGCCCTATAAAGTTGTTCAGAAAACGGCTAGTATTAGTACTTGTGAATCATAATAGAAGAATCAATTACCTTTTTGTCCAAATTGCCTTGATGAGAGGCACAAAGAAGGAGCTTGGGTATCCCTTACAGACCTGGCATTCCCTGTAGACCTACAAATGGTGGATACTCACCACATAGCAGGAGCTCCCTTGCCCCCAGGTTTAGAATACCTTGGGGATAAGCACCTACTTCATCAATGACTCCAAATATACTCTCATATCAAACAGGAAATCACTGTTTCAAAAGGACTGGTTTACCCAGAGAATATATGTTATAACCCATTTTCAACACTTTGCCAAGACTGGAGACAAATTGAGAGAGCCAGTTTTCATCTCCTGCTCCCCAGGTTTGGCTCCTCTCATCTAAGATCCACAGACAGACAGAGAGAAAGGGATGCAAAGCTATGACGAGGTGAAGCATCTGGCCAAGCAGATTCAGTTCCCGTGGCAATCCATTATCTGGGGGAAATTATGGTTTAACATCAACCATTTCAGTTGTTTCAAATACCCTTTTCTAATCTATGTTAGGCATTTCCTAATTGCATATTTTCTTCAGCATGAGAAATTGTGAGCTTGGTAAATTATCTATTTCAGTATTTCACATAATATGCAATTCGAGTATCAGACTAGCAGCTTAGAACAGCAGGCATCACACTTTCGAACTGGGATAATTTTTGAGATTTTCCAGGCTCTTCCTTAAGTAGCTGTTTCTGGTGACGTATTATATAAAGCCCTCAGATACCCACTAATTGATTTAAAACCCAGTTAGGCACATTACAAATACCCTTGGGCTTTTTATTATCTTGGTCCAACAGAAAGTATCAGAATCATTATTATCAATCGCAACAGGATCCATCAAACAAACAGCATTATACTGCCATCCTCCTTTGGGATGAAAAGACCAAAAATAAAAAAATAGACAAACAAAATTAAGCTCATCAGCAGTATCAATTGATTCTCCAAAATAACAGCTTCTTTTATTATTGCAGGGCACATATAATTTCATTCCAATGGTCCAAAGGAAGACCAAAGATTCAATCTCATCATTGGCTGGGCTTACCTCACAGACTTGATCTTTAAATTCTGACAGTTCTGAAGTCTAAGAAAACTCAACATTATTTGGCTCTATTTCACAACAAGACAGGAGAAAGAAGTAAGTGGGGGAGCGGGGAACAGAGGAAAGGCTGACAGGGAGGGACATTCTTTGGAGAAACAGACAGTTACTAACCTTGGTCAAACAATTTAAGCAACTTATGAAATATAAAAGAAGTCAATCATGACCTTGGTGTTAGAATACTACTGTTTGAAAGGCCTTTGAGTAATGACATTAAGTCTTCTCTGAGAAGGAACTTAATACATAATTTGACCAAACAACAAAAAAAAATTGTGGTCATTATAAATAAAGCTTTTCATTTTTATTCATTCATAAATAGATATACATGCTTTTCATTGGTTTTTAACTTTGAACATTAACCAAAAACACAGAAGACAGAGCCGTGCTTGCAAGACAGAGTGGAAATGTAAATCACCCACATGATGTGAAAGTAACTATGGCACTGACAAAGACTGGAATGTGGAAGGGAGTAGGATAAGAAAAGGGTCCTCAGAGGACTCAGAGCTTCAACTTAAGAAACTGACTGAAAGTTGAGGGGACACAAAGTGAGCCTGCAAGTTATAATTTTTTTCTTCCACGATTTTATTTAAATTCCATTAGCTAACACACAGTGTAATCCTAGTTTCAGGTATAGGATTTAGTGATTCATCATCACTTATAAACAACATCCAGCACTCATCACAACAAAAGTCATAATTTAAAGGCAGAGGCAACCAACAGAAGGAGTAAAGGTAATAATGGAACACTGAGAGAAGACAGGAGGTAGAGAAGAATGAGGGCAACTGAGATAAATCCCCACTTTCAAAGCAGGGATTTAATAGGTGTAAAAAGATGATAAAGAAAGAAACATAGACCTAAGTATATTAGAGTCTGGCAGTCACTTCCAGAAAAAAATCGAGTGGCCAGAAATAATAATTTTTAAGTTCTTTTTCTTTGCTTCCATGTGCACATATTATAAGGAATATGAGAAGGAGGGAAGAAGAAGAAATTCAGCCAAGATGGAGAGCAGGAAAATGCCATTTTAAAGAAGGTAAGAGGGGTTGGGAATGGTTACAAACTGGTTAAGAAGCCAGTTTCATTTCTGCCTCAGCCAATGATGGGTGTGTGAGCAGAGAATAGCAGAAAGAACCCTAAAGAAGGGGTCACAAGGCCTGTGTCCCAGTGATGGCTCTGCTCCTAGCAGTGTGAACAGAAGCATGTTATTGAACCCCTCCGGGCCTCAGTTTCCACATTCGTAAAATGAAAAGGTTAGACTAAATCATCTCTAAGGCTACCAGGTCCCAAGACCCATATTCCTGGGTTTGCATTCGAATTCTGAAAACAGAAGCAAGTAATTTTAAAAGTAATACTTCACGCACTGTTGGATGGATTTTTGTTTATTTGTTTTTGTTTTCAGGATTTGAGTGCAAAGCCAAGGATAAACTCTTCTGATTTATCAACCCCTCCAATCCCACCCCCACCCCCACTCAATCAACCCCCCATAAACTAAAAGAATCAGGACTCTCATGTTGTGGAAGTCACAAATGGTAACCAGTCAAGCCATCCAAAGATTTATGAGGTTAAAGGCCCACTTCAGTATCTGAAAAGTCCTCCAGAAGATACATGAAGGAGGCAACAAAATCCCACAGCTAAACCTCCATATCACTAACAAAGGATCCTGGGCCAGATGGGAAGTATAGTCTGGGGAATGAAGTGCCTGGGGGCCAGGGAGCTTGTCAGAGCCAAAGAAACTCTGAGGTGTCCAACAATAAATTAAGCAGATCTGAAAAACAGTTGGAAGCAATAAAAATGAAACCACACATACACCGCCCCACCCCCCAAAAAAAGTTCACTCACTAAAGTGGCTTCTTGCTGCTTCTTGTCTCTTTCTTTAGTAGATGCCAATCTTTATAAATATCTTCAAGTCAAAGGAAGAAGCCAACGGGAAGAAGAGAAGGCCTGAGGTATACCTGAGGTCGGCTAGGAATGTGAGATAGTTGTGTAATCAGAAGCCACCTTTTGGAAATGCCAGGGAAACTAAAAGACCCTTGAGTCATCAACTTCTTTATTTGTTCTCCCAGCTGTGACGCCCCCTCCTGCAAACACACACAAACATGCACCACCTACTCCCCACCCCAGGCAGGTGCATGTGTGGGGTCCACGTTCCAGGGACATGCTGAGTGAACATTCTCGGGCACTGCTTTCTCTCCACCTCAAACACGGCAAGTGGTCGCCGAAGCTGGGCCCCACCGAAGCAAATGGCTACACTGACAGGATGAATGCCCTAAGGCAATGAGTCAGTTCATCCACACCTCTCTCCCTGTAGGTTTATAGCAATGAAAAGAACAAACACATATGATGGGAACATTCAGTTAAACTCCCTCCGGAAGACCATTGCCTTCCTTTCTTAGGATGAGTCCCAATGGAACATACCATCATAACTTCTCATATGTAAATAGGAAGACTTGTCAAAGAAGGATTACAGAAAATGGAACTAGTATGTGTTGAGCATTTACTGTGTACTGTATTTCAAAAAACAGGTATGTGCCAGGCGCTGGGCTCATAAGTACAGAAATAACCATTGCTGATACTCACGGAGTGCCTTCCAAGCCCTGGGCTACATGAATTCTCTTATTTAATTCCCAGAAGAACTCTGTGAGGTGAGTAGTGTTGTGATCTCCACTTTCCAGGTGAAAGGTTAAACTTGCCCAAGGTCACAGAGCTAGCAAGGAACAGAATCAAGATCCAAGCCCAGCCGGTCAGACTCAGCTGTCTGGCCCATGTGGGAATAAGACATGGCCTTGTGCTTGAGGTGCTCATGCTTGGGTAGAGGAGCTACTTCAGCATACACTATCTGGCATGTCGCAAGCCCTCCGTAAATGACTTTGTTTAGCCCCAGTGGCACCCTTATGAAGTGGGTAAAATGACTGCTATTTGACAGATAAAGAACTGGGTTCAGAGATGTCACCCCGCTATTATAAGGCAGGGCAGAAACCAAGACCCAAACGTGTCTGTCTGGTTCTTTCGTGCTCTCTGCTCGCAGAGAGGGGTGATGAAGACTTCACACCCTAGTGTACAAGGAACATTTGGTTCATATTTTCACTGGTGTCATATTTGGGAAGCTGCCGGCAGCCACATGATCCTGCCAAGTCAGCCCCAAATGCTCCAGTGTGTGTACAGCTTCCTTGAGCTGGGGGAGTGGGGGACAGGGGGACCCAAAACAAACAGATCAACCAACAACGACAACAAGGAAACTGTGCACAGACCCTCTGAAGGGACACAGTGGGAGGGGAAGATGGTCTGCACGGAAGGCTCTGTGGAAGCCACATGCGTTTATGAGCATCTCACACCAACCACTCCAGGAAAGGCGCTCCACTGCTCTGATCAGTTAATCAAGGGGAATCCAATCAAGAGAAAGAGGCAGAACCAAGAAATACGAAAGCAACATTTCACATGTTGTTGGTGGGTTTTTGTTTGGTTCTGTTTGGTGAGACTGTTTGGCCACTGCCATGCCGAAGTCTCGGATATTCAGAGCCAAGCAGCAACCCCACCCTACTTGGGAGCCTACTTTCACTCTTAAATAAAACCTCGTCCCAAAGACTCTTCTTCTCTTCTTCTACTTGACTTTGCTGATAAAGTACACAAACTAATTTCCTCTTTCTGCTGCCTCGTCTAGAATCAGACAGATGGAGCCTGTCTGGAAAAGAGAATTCTTTTGCAAGATAAAGGACTCTAGAATCATCTGCTGTGAAAGAGGCCTGGCTCCATCACACGGAACTTATGCATAACCTTTCTTTGTTGTTTAACATTTAAGATTAGGGAAAGGAAAAAAAAAACCCTCAACCATGATAGTCTCACAAGGAAGAATCATGTCCCCACTTCGCCATGGGTTTGGGGTGGCAGAGTTCTCCCTAAAATTCTTTCTCTCAAATTCTTCACTAATTAGATTTTCTCTGGCATCAAAGGGAGTTGAAACAAGCTCAGGAAACAGGGCCAATTGCTTCAGGGGCTGAGGAGTAGGCCAACAGGAGAGAATTTCTCATTGCACTACACTAATCCATGAACACGGTGGCAGGACTAAATGAGCTCAAGTCCGGCTTCTTTCCTTCACTTTTTTTAAGGTACAGCTTCTCTTCTGTCAGAGAGATGTCTTCCCCTGAAGACGCCTGGTTGAAAGGGACAAAGGTTGACCAGCTAAGATTCATTTTGTTTCCACAGCATAGTTCAAAGCTAGTTACCAACCCTCTTCATCATTCCATGTGCTCCTTTATTATCTTCCCCCAGAAAACTGGCAAACTAGCTCCCTCAAGGGCCTGTGCTGAGAAAGAATTCGTAGTCTGGGAGACCCTTATCTAGGGTGGAGAAGACCTCTTTGTTTTGAAAAGATAAAAAGATACTTCTAGTCATATTGTTGCCAAGACCTTCTCTTCTCCCCCAATTCCAACTTCTTCATCACTGAATATTTCCTGATAGATTCAGGCACATGTCAAGAGGAATCTCACAAGCTAGCATAGGCACTACGAGAACCTTCCACAAGTCGTTTAATGGTATCATTATATATACATAAAAGAATGCTGATTCTTTTATGTATGGAGGTGGCAGCAGGGAAAAAGAACCTTCTGGATTTTGAACATAAACCAGATTATTTCCAAGTTATGAAACTACATTTTCCAGAACAAAATTATTCACACTGAATCCAACTTTCAATCACTTAGCACCATTGTCTCCTGCGTGCTGTTAAATACGATCTCAAAATGCCATTCTAACTTCTCTCAGGATCTACCAATACCACTCCTGCATTGCGACCTTATTGAGTTGGGGTATCGAGGGCTGGGTCAAAGATGCAGAGTGAGAACCTGATGGCCGAAGAAACACTCATCCCAAATGATCATTATCATCTTCGGTTAATTTCTGTTCTGTATCATCGGTCATCAGGTGAGGAGGCAAGATGGACAGTGGCTGAGGAGGTGAGGGTGGAAGAGACAAAGGGTACAAGTTAACGGCTTGGAGATGGTGTTGACTCACCTCTCTTCTACTTTTTAGCTGTGTGACCTTAACATATATACATGCTCAATAAACATTTCTGGAGTGAATGAATGACTTAAATTCTCTAAGCCCAGATTCCTTGTCTGTAAAATGGAGATAATACCCGTTGGGAGAGAAGTCTCCATGGATCTCTTGCTATTTATGTCTGTGCAAAAATCTTTGTTCCAGATTCTTCTCAAACACATCTTATAGAGAGCAGTCTCAGAAGATAGACTTAGTGTGTCCCTCTGAGGCAGAAGGCAGGTCTGCTTACTGTCCAGTATATTAAAATAATGTCTCCCAAAGGGGCAGAGGTCAGGCAAGGTTGCTTACCACAGCATTAAAGGAGGGTGGGATTTCTAAACTCAGAGTGCCTCCACCATAACACAAACCCATGGTTGGGCCACTCCATGTTACCTTTGTCGGACCTGGGGCCAGGAAAACTGATGTGAAGATGGGGCTATTGCTACATGCCTGCCCCAAGTAATAAAGAACTTTGTTTCTGACCCAGGCATCTCATAGTCCACCAGTCTCCAGGAAACTTGCAGGCTGGTTTTATTTGTGAGTAGGGTAAAATCCTGGATCTTCATAGTTCTTCACAATAACAATCTCTACCTCACAGAGTCATGCATCTTTTTTTAATGTTTTTTTAACGTTTATTTATTTTTGAGACACAGAGATAGAGCATGAGTGGGGGAGGAGCAGAGAGGGAGACACAGAATCTGAGGCAGGCTCCAGGCTCTGAGCTGTCAGCAGAGAGCCTGATGTGGGCTTGAATTCATGGACCGAGAGATCATGACCTGAGCCAAAGCTGGACGCTTAACCAACTGAGCCACCCAGGTGCCCCAGAGTCATGCATCTTAAATAAGACAAGCACATAACGAGCTCTGCAGTGTCTGGTCCAAAGTAAGTACTCAATTAAAAGTAGCTTCTATAGGGCGCCTGTGTGGCTCAGTCAGTTAAGCATCCAACTCTTGATTTTCGCTCAGGTTATGATCTCACGGTTTGTGGCTTTGAGCCCTGCATCAGGCTCTGCACTGACAGTGTGGAGCCTGCTTGGGATTCTCTCTCTCCTTCTCTTTCTCTACCCCTCTCCCACTTGTGTTCTCATTCTCTCTCTGTCTCTCAAAATAAACATTTAAAATGTTTATTTTAAATTTAAATTAACATTAAAATAAATAAATAAATGTAACTTCTATTACCATCCTATTGCATCCTATGTAATGAATGATCTTTTAATATGTATATATTCAAACAGTGCATCATCATACATGCACTCACTCTAAATGTTCAATAAGAGAATGTAATAAAAAATACAAGTAAGTGGCCATAACAATATGGAGAGACTCAAGATAAACTTTGAGTATGGTGACTGATATGGCTTCCAACATACACTATACAACTCTGTGGTTAAAACCCATAGAGCTGGTTTCATATTCTAGTTCTGCCACTCACAAACCATAAGACCTTGGGTAAATTATGCAGAGGAGTTTTAATTTACAAAATGTAGAAATTAAAAGTATCTACCCTTCGCCACATACTATGAGGACTAAACAAGATAGTGACTCATACAATGTTTTACATAATATGTGGCACATAACAAATGTCCACTTACTATTTTATTCAAAGAACAACAACATCAAGAAAAGAGATGTGATTCTATACAGAGCTCTTTGTATTTTCCAAAGTGCTTCCATATTAGCTCTTTTAACCCTCTCGGTAACTCTGGGAGGTAGGCAAGACAAATAGAAACCCAACTTTACAGATGGGAAAACAGAAGCTAAGAGAGGTTAAGGGGCTTTCCCAAGATCACAGATCTAGCAAATAGCAGACATTTTCTTGTTTAGAGTGTCTTTCCATGTGCACAGCCACTAGAGATTATCAAAAGGTAAAGATCTCTCTGTGCTTTTGAGTAACGAAGCCTGCACATTCTGCACATTACCAGGAGCTGGCGAATGCATTTGGCCCAGCTTAATGGCCTTATGGGCTTGAAGCTTTCAACCAAACTTTTGGTGTGTTTGCATTTAGGTTTTGCCAAGAATAGATGGCTTTCTATTTTTAAAAAGGAAGGGAAAAGAACATTGGAAGGTATTTAAATCAAGCTCTAAAGTCTTCTTGGACACCAAATGACTCTTAGAAAACAACATTTTGATGAGTAAAGTATAAATGAATCAAAAACATATGGACTAAATTTCCCTTGAAATACACAAGGGTCTAAATATTAAGGGGAAAAATGCATTGATAAAATACATTTGGGATTTTATTAAAACCAAAACATTTACAAAACCATTACACATCCAGATTCACCCAACCTTGGTGTGTTCTCTTCTGAAGGCTATGGCAAGCCTCCTTGGACATCCCCAACAGGCTGCTAAACATATCCTTTCTTGCCAAAACATCACTGGACTCCACGCCATCCCACAGCAAGGTTTGGATCCTATCTTGCATGCAGTTGACAAAACACCTTCAGCCCAAATGGCACGACTCCAATTCTCAGTATTTTGAAAGATCAGCCTCAATCAAATGGCTCTGTGCACCCCATCCCATTGAAGGCCTAGTAACCAATTTTTGTCTAAATGGTTTTATAAGTGGCTATTAAATTAAGCTTCCAACTTGCAATCCTAAAGCCGGTAACCCATCAGCTTACTTTCCTGTCTTATAAAATTAGCTAAAGATGAATTTAGAAGCCCAGGCTGGGGCTGGCATAGAACAGGACTACAATATGTTTGAAACTGTGGGCCCCACTGCAGCCGCTTCCTGCAAACTAGAATAATAAGCATGTGATATTAACTGAAGCCCTTAATTTAAGGAAACAAATCAACCAACTAGTAATTAACAAATTACTCTTAAACAGACTTCACTTAAAAATTAAGTTCAACTACCATTTTTCTATAACTTGTCAGGAAAATGCTGACTGGTACTTAAAGTAAACACAACTTACACAGATGGTGAGATCTCACAGAGCACCAAACCTATACTTAAATAAATCAGCATTGTCGGACTGAAGGACTACATGGATACTCAGCACAATTCCCGGGCATCTTTGCAAGATTTGGAAATGATTTGCTGTCACGCGAAGATGACAACTGAGAGCTCTAAGTTTTCCTGTTGGGATGTTCTGCACCCTTGAGACAGGTCAAGTCTACCTACCGGAAGGAAGGGTTTTTCAACTGATATCCCAGAAGTGTGTCAAAGAAGGAATGATGATCCCAACCCATCGGGGTACAGACAAGCGCTTCTGTGTTTGTTCATTCTCTCATTCATTCCCTCATTCAAGAAATATGTACTAGGTATTTACCTGGTGGTAATACCAGGCATTCTGCGAGGTCCCAGGCACATGGAGCTGAATGATGCTCAAAATTACTCACAATCACACTGGCATGGGAAGACGGAAATAATAATGCAACTTGCTAAATGCCATTACAAGGATGCTTTAAGAAGCACTTTGGGAATCCTACAAAAGGGAGAGCTAACGCCACTTGAAAGATTTAAGAAAGCCTTTGTCTGTAGGGGAGAGGCAGTGTAGGGGGGTCAGTGTGTAGGTCCTAAAGTGACAGACTGCACAAGTTCAAATCCTGATTCCACTAGTGATTGGCTATATGACTCTGGGAAGTTTACTTAACCTCTAACGGCCAGGTTCTTCCTCTGCAACATGGGACTGATAATGGCAACTACCTCAATTGTAAAAATTAAATGAGTGCCTGGTATATAATAAGGTCTACTATCTTAGCCAAAGATCACAGGAACTTACCCAACAGAGACTGTGCAGAGAGAAGGGTTCCTGTTAGCAGAATAGCATATACAAAGAGTGAAGTTCACGAAAGGTCCAGTAATTGCAATTACAATGAAAAAGTCAGGGTAGCAGGTTCATAATGTATATGTGGAGAGGAATCAGGTATAGTGTAGGGTCATATTGTTGAAGACCTTGAACATTCAGCCAAGGAGGTTAGATTTTGGCCCATGGGCAGTTGAGACCCAACAAAGATTTGATACAGTCAGCTTTGGTTTTCCAGAGCATTCTGCCTGTAATGCGGGGCCTATGCTAGAGGGTGGGGTAAGTAAGGTCTATGCCAGATGTGGAGACAAAGTATCACATAAAGGGTCTTGTTTTTGTTTTTGTTTTTATCACAAGTAAAACTGTCTGTGGTCAAGGAGGACAAAGTAGACACTGCTACTCTTAGTTGCTTACCAAGGAAAATTGTGCGGCACACCCAAAGCACAACTATCCCCATATCCTTATACTGCTCTCCACATTTGGAGGGGTATCTAAATTTGCCTCTTCCCCCACCCCACAAAATGTTGGACTTGGATTTCAAAACTCACTGTTGGAAGTACATTTGTAACCAGTCGATTTTATTAGCTTTAATGGTGTTCACAAATCACAGAATGTTAGAAGTCGAAGGAAATTTATGGCAATTGCTAAATCCAGTTGTTCCCCACTTGGGGGTCTCTGGATTCCTAGGCAGTCTGTGAAAGTAATAACAGAGATCAGTTCTATTTTCAGTACTTCTAAAAGCTTACCATATATTTAAACATTTAGTTATTCACAAAAAAAAGCTTTCACATGCCAAGTAAAATGTCAACTTTCTTTACTTTTACTGGAATCTTCTGATTCAATACGGTAACATCAGTCGCCTCATGTTTATCACAATTTCTGACTGACAATTATGAATGCCTTTAACTTACATAGAAAATGAATTAATAATATCTATCTAGTAGAAAAAAAATATTTCAAATGTAAAAGTAAGGGAAACCAAAGAGGTCCTTTATGGTGTAAATGTAGGAATTGGCGGTCTCCAGTCCATCTTCAGCAGGCCTCCCCCAAAATCCTCCCTTAGCAGTAACTTGCTGGTAGAGTCTCTACCCTCATTCCCATTCCACCTCCTGCCCATTTGTAAAGTGTAACACCTACTCTTTACTGTGAATGTCTATTGGAAGTGAAAATACAAATCAGCATGTTTGGGGTTATCTATATGCCAAAGGAGACCCTGAACATCAGCTCACAAGAAATGGATGAGTTAAGCAATAACAGCTCTTAGTTGAAATTCTATTACGTAACAGTAAATGTGTCTCTAGATACTGAGGCCTTTAGGACGGGTCCTTGGGCTTTGTCTCTTGCACACCCTTCCCAGTAAACACTTAAAGGCGCTGTATAAATGATGCATCGCAATGCATCCCAACCACAAATGGATCCTGAATAAAAGCCTTTTTGGATAACTGGAAAATATCATGCAGGGATGAATGCCAGTGTTTGTAACAATTCACCCAGGGCCTGAAAGTTATCAGATTCTAATCTTGCAAATGTCTATTCTCTTTTCTGTTCCAGAACAGAGTTAGTACAATAATTCCAAACACGATCATACAAAGAATAGCGAACATGTTAATCCTTGAGTGACTGCACTTAAGAAGTAGGGTGTGGGGTGCCTGGGTGGCTCAGGCAGTTAAGCAGCCAACTTCGGCTCAGGTTATGATCTCGTGGTTCATGAGTTCGAGCGCTGCGTCGGGCTCTGGGCTGACACTCAGAGCCTGAAGCCTGTTCCGGATTCTATCTCCCTCTCTCTCTGCCCTCCCCTGTTCATGCTCTGTCTCTCAAAAATAAATAAATATTAAAAAAAAATTTTTTTAAAGAAGTAGGGTGAAATAACATTGTTTACAGTTAACAGGATTGTATCTCTAAATACAATAACAACAGCAGTTACAGTTCCATTTAGTTAGATTATATTACCAACTACACCTTCAGTTTTCTATTATTAGGCAAAATGACCTATGCTTTTATTGTGCTTCTTGAAATCAATAGCACTAAAACTTAGGATTTTGTAGGCACTCAGTAAAATATTTGATGACAGATGAAACTGTCTGTATTGGTAGAAGGTATGGAAGTAAGATCTATGGAACCAAGAGGTCCATGGTATTTTCTCCATTCAGATATCTTAATTGAAGAAGATGGTGTGATGGTTTTTCTTGGCAAGTTTTTCAAAATATGCATACAATACAATAATTAGGAGCACAAGAAAAGGAGGCATCCATGACAGAAAGGTTGGTTCTGCCACTTAATAACTACATGATCTTGGGTAAAATCTTCAGCCTCTCTGAATGTCAGTTTCCCCATCAGGGAAAAAAAAAAAAGTAACACCTACTAAATAAAGCAATGTAAGTAAAATATTTAACATGGTGCCTGGCATATAGTAAGCATTAATCAAATTAATTTATTAATCTATTTCGTTTTTGTAAAGACTATGAAGTCTTCAGCCACATCCTTAACAGGTGCTCAGCTATGTCATTCAGGTTGGGAGAATCCTTTCTGCTGATCATGTAAGTGGGGCCTTGTGAGTAAGATCTGAGCTCTCCGGGGGATGCTGTCCTACTGACTCAGTGACATCAGGCCAAAGTGGAGATAAAAGCATGACTGGATCGCGCCAAACCTCTGACCTACGCATGCTTACTCTCCTCCTGAAACTGGGTCAAGGACAATTAGGAATAGTTCATCACTTGCTCTAACACAACCTTGCAGTTACGTCAAGAGCATAGTAGCCAATGCCATGTTTGGAATTATGTAGCAGAATAGAAGCATCCTGCTCCTACAAACTCCATCATCTGGGTAACACATCTTTACATCTCACAAATGTATGCTATAAAAGGCTGGATTGGTCTAATTTATTAGAGGCTATGATTAGTTCCAGCAGAATCTTAGAGGATCTCAGAGTCTTTCCTCTACTTTGGAACCTAATCCTGAAACTCAACATTTTACTGTGTGCTGGGAGAAAACTGACGGAAACTCCACTTGGTTAGGAAAACTCATTGCATCTAAGCTCAAGCAAATCATTGGCCATCAAGAGTCAAACTCTGTGTACTTGGAATATATTTAAGATAGTATAATTCAAGTCTGCAAGGAACTAGATGATTTAAAATTTTGCTACCCCTCCAGAAATCCATCTTCTCCAGATGTTCTTGTAAAGGAATAATACACAAATAAGTAATAACTGACCATGTTCGGTGCCCACTTCCCAAGGCAAACATTGTGTGTGTGGGGGGGGGGGAACCCTCCAACTGCTCTCTAGCAAGCACACAGGGAGACTAGTCACAAGCCAACAGATTGTTTGTAGTGGGGCTCAGGTCTCAGATATGTTTCAGAAACATCAGAAAACACGGGAGACGAAAGGCCATATGCACGCAACACACACAGGCCACATAGTAAGGCCTCTGCAGCTCGCACAGCAAGGGCAAAAAGCATTGATTTTTACTGGAGAGGACATATCAGGTTACAGGAATGCACACATTTAATTTTTATGAGACCGAAGGCTCACAGAAACAACAACAACAAAAATCCCACTTGGCAACACATTAATGTAGCCTGTAAGGGCAACTTTAAGATAAAACAAAGAGAAAAAGCTTAATTGTGTTATCAGAAGCCCTTGGAAAATAAATTGTAATGCCCCAAGCCACTCTGACATTTTCGGTGACTCTTCCAGTCTCCAGGCTAGTAAGATTCTGGACCCAGGTCACATCCCCAGATCCTCCTTTTTATACAAATACACAGAGATAGTATTACTCACCCTTTCTGGCTTCTTTAAAGAACGCTTTTCATTTTCTAGGTAAATCCAAGGGTCACTGATCCTCTAGCTCTCAGCCCCAAGCCAAGAAGAGCCAGTAAGCAAGGCAGAAATGTGGTTTCATACCAGAGCGTCTTCTTCCAGCCATATGTAATTTACAGCCCAGTGTTTGGTACATCTGTCCCAGGAGAATTATACAACCTCACCACTTACCCTGAAAATAAATATGTGCTCCTCATTCAGGTAAATGAGATCGTTTCAGAAGTAAATTGACTCCACCACTAAAACTTGCCTTTTGCAAAGAAAATAAATGTTTGAAATTTTCCTCCTGATGGTGCTCGCTTCGGCAGCACATATACTAAAATTGAAATTTTCCTCCTGATGAAGATGATGTAGCTGACACTTAAATAGAAGAGGCTGGTTACATGGCCCGCATTCATATTAAGGCCAGCCCAGGAGAAGCCAGAGGCCCCGGGAGCTAAAAACATCTGACAGTAACTCCTTCTAAATCAACCCTTAGCTCTTATCAGTACGCAAAATCTCCCTGGCAAAAATGGAGGGGAAGAGGTCAAAATGCATGTCTCTACCGACAATCACGCATCCGAAAATAAAACAACTTTACAAAATGATACTGAATTTTTACTAGCCCACATGAAGCTTTTAATCTCCCAACTAAGGACAACCCATCATTTAAGCTTCACAATAGCTTTGTAAATTTGAGAAGATATCATTTTTCCCACTTATGGGTTGGGAAACTGAGGCAGCATGCAGTTACCCAAGTAACCAAAGACTCACAGTTGGTCCTAGATTGAGTCATGGTAAAGAAGCCAGATGGTCTAGCTTCCGGCATTCATTGTATCTCTCTGTTTCTAGAGGAATGACAACACACGGTTTGACCCAATTACAAAAATAAGATGCTCACCCACTAAATTAAACAATGCCATTGAGGAAAAATCACCAATGCCCAATGTACATTCTTTTCACTATTTTCAGCTCATGGCCACATTAATTTTATGAACTTAAATGGACAAAAAGATGCTTAATCAGTTAACATGCAGTCATATGTAAGTGATGAATCACTAAACTCTACTCTTGACAGCATTATTACACGATGTGTTAACTAACTTGGATTTAAATAAAATTTTAAAATTAAAAAAAAATAATAACAACACAGTCACAAACTTAAAACTGCACAATGAAAGCCAGGGCCACTATTCAGAACACACCATTTGTTAAGCTATTGGCGACCCTCCTGCTGAACATCTAGGTAAACTTTAATACCTAGTCTTAGGTACAATCATTCACCAGTGACCAGATAATATGGCTCTCACTGGAGGAAAAAGAAGGGAACATGGTTTTAAAACCAACAGTCTCAAATATTTAGCTACTTTACTATTGAGTTACCATGATCTATGGAGATATAAAGTTTTATAATTTCTTTTTTTCTAGGATAGAAATCAAGCATATTATTTCTTCATATCCCTAAACTTTTATAATTTCTTTCACATTCCCCCTTCTTGGAAATCCACAATTTCTAAATATGTTCAACACGCTCTCAAGTTTTCACATTCGAAGGAATTCACCTAGCATAGGGTAAGATCAACGTCAGGAAGCTACGAAAATAACAGGCAACAAAATCTCCACAAATCACTGGACCTGGGTGTCACATTTCGGCATATGATTAAAATTCTATAAAAAGGAATGAAGAATTAATGATCTAACAGTTATAATAATTAGCAATTATATTTTCAGAGTCTCTAAAAATAATTAATTAGAGCATACCTTTGAGGTATTATTACCTCCATTATAAAATGAGGCAGCAGAGATGGAGCCGAGATGAGCGAGGTGCCTCTGGCCACAGGCAGAACGAAAGAGCGGACTGTCAGATACCTGAAATTCCTGAGCCCCACGGTCCTGCTCACTAACCCCGCTCCCTCTGAGCTGGCATGGGGAAGTTCATTCTTCACGTGGCATCAACAAGAAGCTGTCCTTTTTTTCTCTGTCAACCACTCCTCTCCACTAGAGCTATGGACCCCTTGGGTTCTCACATGAGTTGTTGTTTTTTTTTCAGACTGTGGTTTCCTTGGCAGGCTGCCACCTAAAAGTGTAGCTGAATAAAGCGGGATAAGTAGAAGTCTGGATCTTTTAAAATTTTTATTACAGTAGATGAAAGGGAGAAACAGGCAGAAAAATATAAGAAAGATTGAGATAATTGAACCTGTAACAGGCAGAAGTGACATGACTCTGAAAGTAATGTGTTTACACGTTTGCAAACTCATATATAAACTACTATATCAGGAGTTAAGAACCACAAAAAAAAAAAAAGGCTGTTTAAACCTTTTACCCTAAAAGCATATGGCTCGATGCTGTATTTGTGCCTCTAAGTTTTAAGGATACGGGGTGCATATCCTTCCCATATTAAAAAGTGTAAATTTCAGTATCTTAAACATTAATACTCTGAAAGATAAAAGGCACAGACAGACACGAACAGGCAATTGACAAATTGCCTACAAATAAATGGAAATAATGTTCAATGCTCCTTTTAATCAAATAAAGGCAAATTAAAATAATTTTTGACCTAATAAACTGGCAAATATTTCTTTTTTAATGACTATCGAAATCTTGATTAAAGGTCACGTTTGGTAGGCTCTCTGCATAGTCTGGATGATGATGAAGCAATTGGGACAAGCTTTGAAAGCAATTTAATAGAATGTATCAAAAGCCACTTGTTGGAATAATTCCCTTGGAAAAATGAGAGATGCAGATGAAGGGTTGTGTGTGGGAAGGTTCGCCACAATATTATTTATTACCAGGGAAAAATTCAAAATGAACTGCATCTAATAATAAGCAGAATGGCTTAAGTAAATTATAACAAACAGAAGATTATACCATCATTAAAATCATATTTTCAAAAAATAAATCATGACCTCAGGGAAACGTTCACAAAATAAGTTAAGCAGAAAAAAATCCAAACACAAATCTGCAAATACTCTATGAATTATAACTAGATGATATGGATGGATAAAGACATGGTTGTACAAAGAATATATATCAAAATCACCAACAGTGATTATCTTTGGTTAGAATTTCCTTCTTTATATGCTTCTGTATTTTCTATGAGTTTTAAAGATCAGGAAACAGTACATTTCTCTTTCAAATTTTTATTTTTTTTAATGTTTGTTTATTTTTGAGAGACAGAGAGAGACAGAGCACGAGTGGGGGAGGAGCAGAGAGAAAGGGAGACACAGAATCTGAAACAGGCTCCAGGCTCCAAGCTGTCAGCACAGAACCCGACGCAGGGCTCGAACTCACCAACTGCGAGACCATGACCTGAGCCGAAGTCGGCACTCAACCGGCTGAGCCACCCAGGTGCCCCTCTTTCGAATTTTTAAAAAGAAAAGTAAGGGAATCCTTAAACGAGATATAATTAATATTTTCTTTTTTACCATGTTTGCACAAGCCAGCTAAAAATCATCTTGACTCAGAAAGGAACACACCAGCAAGTAGATTTTAGGACTGGCTGATTTCCCACATTAAAACTCGGGAACCTTCCCTTCCTAGCTACTCTTTCAGGAAAAGTAGATTCCCTTTTGTTCCTCTTTGGGGTCTTTTTCTCACAAGGTCAGCTTCAGGGGGAATGTAGAGGAAAGAGAAGTTACCAAGACTGCTATTTTAAATGGTGTGCTCTAATATTAAAATCCTAGAAGACACTGCCAAGTTGCCTGGGTGCCTGCCGGCTTAGAAAAGAGCCATTGGACTGCATAGAGGCAACAGCCATACATAAATGACACGACAGAAAAATGATGGCTGCTTGTTTGAGAAAATATGCACAGAATATGCCAAAAAGACTCCTACACTGGGTGTTTTTCTGAATGAATTTCTTGTAAGTCCTGTCACATGAACTAATGTAATACTAGGAATCCCTATGCTTTGAGGACCTCATTCCAAATGCGTCCACCACATTGCCTTTGCCATTGGCTGGCAGAAATGCACAAGTCTTCAACTCTATTAAACACATTATGTAATTATAACATCCTATCAAAAAGTTTTGGCATTTGTTTTATCTTTGCCCAAGCACAGTTTTCAGTTAATAGATTTCAGAATATTTCTCCCCAAAACAACTAGATGCAATGGCTTGGAATTAGAATCACTGACAAAGGTGTGCCTGGGTGGCTCAGTCAGTTAAGTGTCCGACTTGGCTCAGGTCATGATCTTATGATTCATGAGTTTGAGTCCCACATGGGACTCTGCACGGACAGCTCAGAACCTAGAGCCTGCTTCAAATTCTGTGTCTCCCTCTCTCTCTACCCCTCCCCCACTCATGCCCTGTCTCTCTCTCTCTCAAAAATAAACATTAAAAAAAATTAAACAAAAAAAAGAATCACTAAAAAAATAATAATAACTCATCGCTATTTGCAGTCACCCAAACCCTGCAATGACTCTCCCCCCACTGCATTTAGATTAAATTAAAACCCCTAGGCTCACCACACCTCACCTCCAATGTCATTGCATAGCATTTGTCCCCTTGCCCACTACACTTGGGCTACACTGGTCTTTTTTCCTTTTTCTCAACCATAGCAAGCTTATGCCCATAACACTAGGTTTCCTCTATATCTGTAATGCTCTTCCCCTTAATCCCCAAATGATTGAACCAGCTTTGTTTTCAAGTGTAGGTTAAAAGTAATCAAGTGAATGGATGAGACACCAATCCTGCGAAGTGACAAATTTAAATTAACATATTTTTAATTTGGTACTCTTGCTTAGGAAAGACTAATCTTGGTTTACCACCAATATCTGGAAAGTGTCTTTCAAATGCTTTCCTGAAAAACAGAGAGGTTCTAAATATCCAAGATTGAGCCAGTGCCAAAAGCAAAAGAACGAAGCAGGATTGTTTATTGGTTACAAGTCAAAATCTAGAAGGCACCTTCCCTTGTCTGCCCTAACTATTGTTTCTTGGGGGGCGGGGGGGGGGTGCTTATTTCCTTTATGTCTTTCTTTTCAAATAGTGTAACATTATCAATGCCATAAATACAGCATTGACTCAAAGTATCATTTACAAGTACTGTGTAGCAGGCAGTCTCTGAGATGTCCCCTAATGATCCCAGTCTTCTAACATACACGTATGTAATCTCCTCTCCTGAGTATAGGCTGGGCCTAGTGATTTGCTTCTAATGAACAGAATATGACAATGGGATGTGATGTCCCAATGGTGATGGGATGTCACTTCTGAGATTAAATTAGAACAAAAGACTGTGATTTCCACTTTTCGCTTTCTCCTTCTTGGACCCTTTGCTTACTCTTAGCCACATAAATATCCAATAGCCATTTAATGAGCTTGGATATGCGACTTCCGAGGCCTGTTAACAGCCATGTAGTTTAGAAACAGATCTTCCCCTAGATGAGGCTCAAGATGACTGCGGTTCTGGCCAACATCTTGATTACAGCCTTGAGAGAAACCCTGAGCCAGGGCACCCAGCTAAGCCATAACCAGATTCGTGACCCACAGAAACTCTGAGTTAATAAATACATGCTGACGAGGGGGCCTAATTTGTTACACAGAAATAGCTAACTAACACAACTGTTTATAACCCAAACTACATACCTTGCATTTTCTTTCTTTCAGTTAGGACCATAGTGAAAGAAAATTGTAGCTCCCCAAATTAAAAGAATAAAATCATAGGTTGTGTAGGGATGGAGGATATTCAAAACTGGAAATAATTAATCAGGATTTATTCCCAGAAGAAATAATAACTACATTTGGAACATCAATCGTTACAGACATTCATAATTTATATACCATTTTTAAATCTAATTATGTTTTCACATTCATGGCCATTTACTTACTCCTCTTGCAAAGGCTATGAAGAAAGTATTATTACAATCTCCATCTTACGGATGAGGAGGATTCAGCAGAATTTATGACCTCCATGAAGGCAAAGACCTCTCTCTTGTTCACCATGCTTCCCCAGTGCCTCACTCCACGTCTAGCACTGCAAATCTTTGACGCATATTTGTTGAGTGAATGCTTCACAATGTTATCTATAAAGATGGTGACCTTGTTTAATGAAGTTTCCCAAATGACATACACATCAATCAATTAATTTCTTTTTTTTAATTTTTTAATGCTTATTTTTATTTTTGAGAGACAGACCATGAGCAGGGGAGGGGCAAAGAGAAAAGGGGGACACAGAATCCGAAGCAGGCTCCAGGCTCTGAGCTGTCAGCACTGAGCCTGATGCAGGGCTCAAACTCACCAGCCATGAGATAATGACCTGAGCCAAAGTCGGACACTTAACCAGCTGAGCCACCCAGGTGCCCCTCAATCAATTTCTATATAGACCAGTGTAACACACATATGTATTTATGGAACCAGTATATGTGTTTCTCAAACAACAAAAGCACCTCTTCTCAAAGACAGTAAAGAGATCATTGTCTAATTTAATCCTGTTTTCCATACACAGTTCTACACTGTCAAAGAACAGAGACCTAGAGCTCTTTTACGAGCAAGCAACCCTTTCTCAGTAAATCAAATCTCTTCCCTCACATATCATTTCTTATAATCTTCCGAATGAGGCTGGAGACAAGAGACCTTTCTAAGTCATCTGAGGCAGTCATCAGCCAGCTCAGACCCCCTCATCTCCCCCCACATTCCCACCCCTCCTCTGCCATGCTTGCCTGCCCCCACCCTATAAACATGGCGATGCACATGGCAAGTAGGAAGTAATAGGTCTTGTCAAAGGTCACTATAAAATAACCTCAGGCCATGTTAGATACAGGTGTCCACAGAAATGCAACAGAGCTGCTGACAAGGAAACAAGAGGTGGAGGGATTTTGATTAGGAAGTTTATAGAAGCCTTAAATTCCTCTTCTTTTCAGAGTTTCACAGTCCACTGATTATTCAATCTAACCACAGCCTACTCCCTCCTATTACCTAATAAATAACTATTTTTCACACACACACACACACACACACACACACACAAAACAGAGAGCCATTAAGTAATCAATTAGCTATGTTTTAAGAAGATAAGAAAACCATTCAGTGTGATTACTCATGAAATTGTATGTTTACAAATAGAGGAACCACAATAGATCATGTATAAAGTAATAAATTACTAACAGGCATCCATTCATTCAGCAAATATTGAAGAAGCATCTGCTATGTGCCAGCACTACATGTTGGGAAAATGGTGATAAACTAAACATGCATGATCAGAATTCAGGTTCTAGTGGGACATATGGATTTCCAAATTTAAAAAAATTAAAAATCACTTCAAGAAATATAAACCTGAAAATTGATAAATGCTAGGAAGGAGAAGTTCAGGGTAGCAGGAGTATTTACAAGGGAGCCCTAATATAGATAAGGGAACCAGGGAAAAGCAGCTGTCATCTTGGCAGAAATGGTCTAGGCAAAAGGACAGCATATGCAAAGGCCCTGTAGCTGAGACAGGCTTGATGCTTTCAAGGACCTGAAACTCCAGGGTGGTTGGGGCCCCCTGAGTGAGGGGCTGTGTGCTGTGAGGTGAGGCTGGCCTCTCTGATGCCAAGACCATGACCCTGCCTCTCTATCTGTAGCCCAAACTCCTTCCCGGAACACCAGACTCAGCATCCCCTATTACCGGAGATTTCACACACAACAGGCTCCCTGTTGAGTTCCACGTCTCACCACCAAATCTATCCCACAGGTCATCTTCCCCATCTCAGCTGTTGCAACTCCATCCTCCCAGTGCTTCAGGTCAAGAACGTTAGCATCCTCCCTGGTATCTCCCTGACTCCCACACCCACCCTGTCAGCAAGCCCTCTCAGCTTTACCTCCAAACCAAGCCAAAGGCCTTCGCAGCGCCTCTCCCACGATCATCCAGCCCAAGCTGCCATGGTCTCTTGCCTCCTAACACGTCTCTCTGCTGCCACCCTAGCCTATACAAGTCCACTCTTCAACTACAGAGGAGGTCTTTAGAAGGGGTAGATTCTCTTCTCAAAGTTCTCCAGTGGCTTCCTTTGTTGCTAAGATTAGCATCCAATGTTCACAGCATGGTCTGAAAGCCCCCCATCACATCCCAGTCCTTCCTCACCCTATTTATGTCTGCATCCTTGCAGTCCCTTGAACACACCAGGCCCCTTGTGTCACTAGCAGATCCCTGTGCCTGCAAAGCGCCTTCTCCAGACCTCTGCAGGGAGGACCCCTCCCTCCAGCCTCTCTACTCACATGTCACCTTCTCAGAAAGGCCTTCCCTGACTACCCTATCTGAAGGAGGAAAGAGTACAGAGTATCTATTCACCCGGTCTCATCTTTCTTTTTAGCACTTACCACTATATAATGCATTATATATTTACCTATTTGTATAGAGATTTTGTCTGTTGGAAGAGTTCTAGCTAAAGAGAGCAAAGGCACACTTTTAATGATACACTTTGTTGGGCTACCACAGGGACATATCCAGGAGTCTTTTTTGTAAGTCAAATGACAAATTCCCAGGAAATAGGTTAATATCTTACCAAGATTTGAGAAGCAAGAGAAGAAGAGAGAATGTGGCTAGGAGGAGGGACAAGAAGGGCAGTGTTTGTGGAAAACAGATCAGTGTCTGGGGGAGGAGGGTAGCCCTGAGTTCCTCTGACAGGCACTGAGGTGAAACAGAACGTGCTAAGAGGAAAAGGGGCAGAAATAAAATGGATAGAACTGAGGGTGAGGGTGTCCGAGACAAACCAGCTCTGACACATTTTTGTCCAAGCTCAAGCCTAAAGGAAGGTTTTTTTCAGCCAGCCCAAGAGGAAGGAGATTAAGGTCTTCAGAGTACCTATTTCTCTTGCCAAAAGACTGGTCATGTGTGTTTTTTTTTTTATAATCATAAAAAAGAATCCACAACAAACTTAAATGCCAAACAATAGGGGATGGTTAAGAAATTATGGTATAGCAGCCCAACGGAATATGACACATAATCATAGTTTTGACAACTATGTAGCAACATGAAGGAATGCCTGTGGTATAGTTTTAAGTGAAGGAGGCAGCAGCTTAAAACGTGTTTATGTTCTTATTACAACTATTTAAAACTTATTATCTGGACCAGGTATGGAAAAGAATGTCAAAATGCAAAATCAGTGATTCCGTAAGGTTGTGAAATTCTCTGTGATTTACTCATCTCACCACTTCCTCATCAAAATTTGTTACTGTCTGTCTTTTATACTATAGCTATCCTAGAAAGTACGAGAGGTAACTCACCACGGTCTTGATTTGCATTTCCCTAATAACCAGTGATGTCGGATATCCTTTTGTATGCTTACTGGTCATCTGCATATCTTGTTTGCTAATTCGGACCCTTTGCCCATTTTAACTGGACTGTTATTTATTATGATATATTTTTAAAACACAGAATTTTGTCTTTCGTGCTTTTATGATGTGAAACAGAGGTAGCACATAGGCATCAATTATTCATCAACAACTAGAAAAGCTTAATTTTTTTTTTTGCCCTGCATGGAAACATCTATGTTCAACTCGTGTGGGTGTCTGTCTGTCTGTGTTGTGTATGGGAACTGGTAGCTATTGTTCTTATGAGTAAATATTACCACGTCAAAACAAGGATTGTTAAGCCTGGCAGGGTGACAAACTAACTGTATTTAAGTCTTTGTTTTCAATGTTAAAACTTGGTGTTGCCCTTTTAGCATTGCTCTTTCACAGAATCTGGACACAAATTCAAGGCCAAACCAAGGACAATGCCTGTATTAGTGAATTCATTAATTGGCACAATATGTATCTATCTATTCTAAAGCACAGCCTTGTTTTGCTGGCTTTGTCCATACCTGGAATGTATGTACCCTCAACTCTAAAGACATGTTCCAAGTTTTTCTGGGGATCCATCAGAAGTTTATGTTTAACATGTGCTAAAAAATGTCTGATTATGAGCCATGTCACTCCAAACCTACCGGTTCCCATAGGGTCCCACTACAACCTGCCCTGGGTGCTGCCTTCTTGATAGGTTTACCTACTGTTACCGGTTGAATTGTGTCCCCCTCAAATCTCCAGTACCCTAAAATGTGATCTTATTTGGAAATAAACTCTTTACAGAGGGAATCAAGTTAAAATGAGGTCCTTAGTGGTCCTTAGAGTGGGCCCTAATCCAATATGACTGGTGTCCTTATAAAAAGGGGAAATTCACACAGAGACAGATGGGCACAGAAGGAAGGTGATGTGAAGAGACACAAAAAGAAGACATCCACCTATGAGCCAAACAGAGACACTTAGAAAGATTTCCCCTCACAGTCCTCAAGACACCATGACTTTGGAATTCTAGAAAATAAATTTCTGATAGCTACTCGGTCTGTGGCACTTTGTTAACAGCAGCCCTAGGAAACTAACACATGTCGCCGTGCACTGGACCCTGCTGGGCCTCAGCTCTGGCCGTCTCCCTCTTTGGAGAAGCTACTCTTTGATATAAATTATCAAAACCGCACTGCCTATAACCCAGTGACCAACTGCACTACAGTCTGTCGTTACAGTTGCTCTTGGAATATCTATTCACAGCTATTTTCTGTTCTCTGTCAAGGACTCAGACACATGCCCAGGGCAGAAAGCCTCCATTCCTCTACTACCACAAAGAACAATCCAGGCTTCCATACTGGGTCAAACTTACCCTGCCAGGCTCTCTCTTCCCTCCCCTCATCTTCAGGAAATCAATCCCCTAGTCATATTGATCCTGTCTCTTCAACATTTTTTTAATTTGGCACCACTGTAGCCAAGCCACCACCACCTCTTGCCTGGACAACCACACTACCTCCCTGACTGAGGATTCTGTCTCCAGACTTGCATGCTCACAATATTCTATCGCAGTGACCTAGATGGTGTCTGTCCTACTGGTAAGTTCTGGAAGGCGAGGGATTGTATCTGGTTTTGATCATGTATCCCCAGTTCTTGGTGCATAATGGGTGCTCAGTAAATATCTAATAAAGGAAGGGTAAAATGGAAAGAGAGAGAAAGCAGGGGAAGGAAGCCAGGAATGGAGGGAGGGAAGTGCGGGCTTAATATGCCCTTACATAAACTACAAGTCTATCTCTTTTCATTTGACCATACCTTGCATTGAGAAAGGCAATCAAGTTAATACAAATAGAGACCTTCAAATAATCCCAAATGGAGTGTTTTTCAAATTAAATGACACAGCTTTCTATACACAGGGCCCATCAAGATCCAAGCCAGTCACCACCCGCCCCCCACAAAAAGGGCATTTAGTGCTGTGTGTTGTTGTCTTCCCTGGATTAGCCAATGTATTAGAATCACGTTACACACCTGTCACCCCTCTGCATTGATCAGAAATGCACAAGATCTCTTTAGATTTTTGTTCTTCCCATTAAGACACTAAAGTTGCTACACCTAATTTGAATAAGTGGTCCATGCATTCTATTTATCCATCTGGAGAATGTGTACATGCAAACCCTATCCCTCTCTCTTTTTTTTAATTGTGTTAAAATACACATAACATAGAATTTACTATCAACTATTTTTAAATGTATTTAAAATTCAGTAGTTCAGTAGTTAAAGTATACTTACAGTTATGTAACCAATCTCCAGAATCCCTTATTTTTTAAAACAAATATTATATTAAATCACTAAAATCATGTAAAGGAACATAAGACTTCCTACATAGACCCTCCTAAAATATCTTCTACATGTTAAATAAAGATACAGCATCCCACTTCCAACCTTCCTTTTAAAGATACTATAGTTTTTGTGCTTTACGGGGTGGGGGGAGGCACATTTCCTGGAAAGGGTAAAAATGACCCTTGGGTTAAAGGGTTAACCTGTCTTTCTTAAGAATGTCCTTTCCAAAGGGCATGTCAAATAATTACATGCCATTTTTTTCTCTCCCTAATTTTTGTGAGTGCTTCTAAGGCACATGGGGGAAAAAATGTACATCTTTGCCAGTGCTGCCTCCATCCAATGAGCAGACATCACTGTTTTGTTTTGTTTTTCAATGTTTTGAATGATTCGGAGATTAGCATGGGTATTTAACAAAAAGTACAATTTCAAATGACATGCTGCTTCGTGGTGCCAAAACTCTGTGCACCGTCATCTTTGGTGACGTCCAGCACCACGGCACTAAGAATGGTGGCTGTTAGTCATCTGGCTTTGCAAAGCTGCGAGATGAAATTATAAATAATATGTGCTTAGACAGGCCATATTAGAAAAGAAGAGTGTCTTAAATATGGTTTCGATTTTTTTTTTATCCCACAATATCTTTTCATCACCAGTGCGTGTATCTAAATCGATGTGACACATAGATACTTGCTCAAAAGAGGAACAATTTATCCATGGGCATCCTAAAAGAGATGATAATCACATCCTGGTCTTCACTGGCAGAGGTTTTTGTTTATATACAGTCTTAACCACCATAACCACATATATGTGTGGATATTAAAATTGCTTTAACGTTAGTAGAATGCTCCGAAAAAGATCCAAAAGAACGCCTCCCTGGCACTAGTCACAGACTGCCCTCTTAATCATGACTTGTATCTCACGCATGGAAGACCTAGAGGTGCAGACAGAAACTGCACATGGCTAAGTCCAACCCTAGTCATTACCGGGACAATATGAATGCCAAACACCCAAAAGCAGATGACTCAGGCCACGTGTGAAGACAGTACATTGGTAAAACCAGAGCTAAAATGTTTCACTCAAGATAATTCAGGAACTATCTGTCTTGCTTAGTGAATGAATACCCAAAACCCTGTACTTGCAACCCCCAAAAGATTTGAACAACTTATATCTTTTATCTCAGTGTCGTTCCACAAAGTCCTCAACAGTCAATCACAAAGTAGCCTTAGAGAAAGTTTCTCTGGATACCATTAAAAACACAGGTTTGTAACAGATGTCTCCATGCAACTTTTAGAATAGGTCTCACGTGAAGAGGCCGATATACCCAAATGTATTTGTTAATCAATCCAGGTACATGTAGCCTGGAGCTGGAAAGCAAAAGCTATTAGCACAGAAATCATTTAAGTACAAGGAATGCATGCAAAAGCATCAGGGAAAAAAATGTTATTTGTAAATTCAAAGACAAATGCAATCATACGCACAATTGGAAAATCGCCACCTGGAAACCACCCAGAATAGTGTTTATCTTTAGGAACTAATAAATTGGAGCACTTGCCTCACCCCCTTCTAATGAATGAACACAATGCTCCGCCTTATCAATGCTTCAGTTTCTTCTAATAAATGGGAGGTCAAAAGTTTTCCAACGAATGACACGACAGAAAACACAAATATTATCATCGCAAAATGTAGAGAAACGTGCCATTTTGTACCAAAAATCGTTGTAAGTCATGTTTAAAAAGCACATAGCCACATAGACATGTACTTGGAAACACGCTGCTATGCAGGGGATAAGGAGAGAGGTTCGGGGTGGAATGACTCACAAATTCGGGAATGCAGAGGTTTTCAGCAGCATGAAGTCACAGGAGACCATCCCTGAGATCTCTCCTCCCCTCCACAAACAATACTGTTTGTTGACTTGGAAAGAAGATGGGTGAGGAGTTTGGAAATCATTGTTTTTAATTTTGGTCTTTTTGCATCCCTTAGTGAATGCACAAACTGACACACTGTTAAACATTTATCAAAGGAGAACACGCTGATGTGCATTGGGAAACACTGATTCTTCTAATATTTTAAAGGATGACAAATAGAAAGAACTATAACTAACTTCTTGACGTAAGCAAAGGGCAAGTTTGGCCTCTGCAATGACACAAAGCTTGTTAAAAGCTTACAGGAAAACACAAGGGGATCCAGCTGTCTCAAACCGGGTAAGATTTTCCCTCCAAAAAGAGCTAAAGGCGAGTCGTACCTGGGGCAAAGAAGTAAGCTAGCAAAATCACTGACATGTGGTGATCTTGACCTTTTCCAAAATGGAGGGTTTCTAAGAGGCTGCGTGCAAACCAAATCGTACGCTAACATTTCGGGGAAAGAAAACCATTTAAAATATTTGAAACTCATACTAAACAGAGTTCATCTGTGACTCAAAGCACTGTCTTCTAAATTATTCAATCTGTAGATTTTAATTTTTTTAATGTTTATTTTTGAGAGAAAGAGAGAGAGAGAGAGAGCTAGCATGAACAGGGGAGGGATAGAGAGAGAGACAGAGACATAGAATCTGAGCTGTCGGCACAAAGCCCGATGCGGGGCTCAAACGCAGGAGCTGTGAGGTCATGACCTGAGTCATACCCCCAACTGACTGAGCCAGCCAGGCTCCCCTGTACATTTTCATTTTTATTGATTATATCTCCTTAAATATGTTTTGTACCATGCAGCACGGCTACAACAACCACTTGTTGCTCTCAAACTCCGGATGGTTTATTGCAATCCCTTTCTGTCAATAGGTCATAGAATATTAGAACAAAAGATACCATGGAGATCAGTTAGAACTGCAGTTCCCAAATCTGGCTACACTTTAGAAACACTTTGGGAGCTTTTAAAAAATACAAAGGCCCAGGTCCCCACCCAAACACCAATCAAATCAGAATTGGGGGTGGGGAATAGGTATCAGCATTTTTTTTTTTATAAACTCCACAGGTAGTTCTATTGGGTTGCCGAGATTAAGAACCATTGAAACAGAATGTAGATTTGCATTGCCTGACACCATTGTCATTTGATGACATGGCTGCAGAGCACTTGAAATGCAACTTGTCTGAACTGAGATGCGTGATCAGTAATGTACACATCTGATTTCAAAGATTTAGTACCAAAAACAACAAAAGCGCAAAGCATCTCATCAACATTTTTATATTGATTATATACTGAAATGATAATATTTCAGATATATTGGATTAAAGAAAATATGTTATTCAAAAATTAACTGTTCCTTGGGGCACCTGGGTGGCTTAGTTGGTTAAACGGCCAACGCTTTGATCTTGGCTCAGGTCGTGATATCGCAGTGGTGAGATCTAGCCAGAGTAGGGCTCTGTGCTCAGCATGGAGCCTGCTTGGGATTCTCTCCCTACCTTCCCCTGCCCCACTCCCCTGCACGTGTGCGCATGCACTCTCTCTCAAAATATACGAATAAACTTAAAAAAGTTCACTGTTTCTTTTTACCTCTTTAATGTGGCTACTAGAACATTTATAATTGCATAGGCAGCTTGCATTTATGGTTCCCACTGTTGGACAGTGGTGGTCAAAACTAATACTCTTTTATCACAAAGAATTGAGGCAGAGAAGCATAATGAGTTGAAGGCAGAACTTAGGCGATTCCCTCTTCCAGTGTCAGGCTTTTCCTGTTGCCATAAACCGCACCATTTGGCAGAACTAGGCAGAGCCTTTGAGCCATCAACTAGATTTCAAACCTTCTCTCTTTTGTCTTGCTAATTATTTCTTCTAAGATTTGGTATTAAAATCTATGTCCTGTGTGGAAAAATATTCCCTCTCCCATTCTACACACTCTTGTGATCTGTTATTGCAGGGTTACTCTGAAAGCAGAGTAACCAGAATGGATACTTAAAAATAAAACTGGTACAGCCACTCTGGAAAACAGTGTGGAGGTTCCTCAAAAAACTATCAGTAGAACTCCCCTATGACCCAGCAATAGCACTGCTGGGGATTTACTCACGGGATACAGAAATGCTGATGCATAGGGGCACATGTACCCCAATGTTCATAGCAGCACTTTCAACAATAGCCAAATCATGGAAAGAGCCTAAATGTCCATCAACTGATGAATGGATCAAGAAGATGTGGTTTATCTATACAATGGAATACTACATGGCAATGAGAAAGAATGAAATCTGGCCATTTGTAGCAAAGTGGATGGACCTCGAGGGTGTCATGCTAAGCGAAATAAGTCAGGCAGAGAAGGACAGATACCATATGTTTTCACTCATAGGTCTAACAGGAGAAACCTAACAGAGGACCATGGGGAGGGGAAGG